>JANXHW010000003.1:42702500-43302500 GCA_026170595.1 Plestiodon gilberti rubricaudatus
ACACACTCCCCTCATGTGCTTCTGTAGTTTGCCCTCTCTCCCTTCTGGGGCCTGGTGAGTTTCCTTCTGGGGGTCTGGGTCTTTGGGGAGGGGTTTTTTTCTTTGTCTGGGACCACTCAGGGCATGTTGGGCAGAGGGTTGGGGGGGATCGTGGGCTTCCTTTCCACCCCCCTTTTTTCTTCCTACCCCTTTGTCGCTGTCTCCTTTCTTTCTTTGTTCCCTTCTTCCGTTCTTCTGCCTTCTCCCCTCTTTACTTTCCTGGGGGGGGGTCGGGCGGTCTGGTCGCCGTTGTCCGCGGCTCGGGCACTGGGGGGGGAAGGGGTGCGTCGGGACGTGTGATGCACGGCTCGGCTTGCCTCGGGAGGGAGGGAGATGGGGGGGTTACCAGGAGGGAGGTTCGTCGCGGCTGGCTGCGGCGATGGGGTGGGAAGGGGATCGCGGAGCTGGCTCGTCGCTACCGCGGCGGCTCCCGGACGTGCTTCGAAGCCCTGCTGGGCCATCAGGAGGGTTTGGGCGGGGGGAAGCTGAGGGTTAGGGGACCAATGCTGAAATACTTTGAAGCTGAGCTGCACGCTGGGAGGAGCACAGGGCAAGTTACATGCTGCAGCTAGCTACTTTCAGCCTCTGTTGAAGAGCCGGAAAATCTAGCAGGGAAGAAGAGAGGCGTGTGCGACCGAGTGCCACCCAACGGACCTTCCCGTGCCACTCTGTGGCACGCGTGCCGCGGGTTGGCCACCTCTGCCTTAAAGAGAATATATAGCTTAGGGCCAGTGGCGTAGCAGTAAATTTTAAAAGGCAGAAGCTTGCCATGACACCCCTCCAAAGCCATGCCCCACTAAAACTATTTTTTTTAAATCAGCCTTACATTTTTTCATTAGAGTACTGTACTTTCTCTCCTGCCACTTATTTCTAATTTGAAACTTTTAATACCTAGATTATTGCATTACAGACTCTTGGAGTGGGTTGCAATCGTTTTAAAACAAATGTATAAAAAAATAAAAAAAATGAATTAAAAATATTCCACATGAATGTAAAAGGTATATTAGAGTGCTAGCCTATGCACGTTTACTCAGAAGTAAGTCCCACTGTGTTCAGTAAGGCTTATTGGTAAATTTGCATAGGATTGTAGCCTTAATGTAAAATGAACTACATACTGTGCTGTCTCTTGGATAGCCCCTTGGGAAAGATGGCCTGTCATTAGACAAATTTCTCCTGCTGACCTGATGCTTCTTTTCCTCCAAGGTCCTTTCCCCCCACCCACTCTTTCTTCCTTTATTAGTGAATAAACATACAACAACAAAATCCAAAACATAAAATCCATGAAAGAAAAAAGGAGAAATGTATATAATATGAAACAGAATAGATAACATTTTCAAGAATAATAGTAAGCAATTTATACATAAATCTCTAAGAAAGACCTCCAAATGTCCAAGAATATATCCGTAAATTGTCATCAATATGCTGTATGCTCAAATATTGATGGTTAAAAGGTCCTCTATCCACTGAGTAATAGTGGGGGGGGGGGCACATGTCCTTTCAGTATTTTAATATAAGTAACAGCCCAATCCTACGTAAAAATTGGGCAGCCAGCCGAGGCCGTTCGCCCGATCCAGTACTCCGCCGCGGGCAGCCTGCAGCGGGCAGCCTGCAGCAGGCAGCCCACGGCAGAAAGTCTACTCGAGGAAGGGGACACTTGCCCCCTTCCCCAAGAGTAACGGCGGCTGGGGCCGGTAGGCCTCCTCAGCTGGCGGAAGTCGGAGGAGGTCGTGTAACGTCCCAGCCGCCCTGCAGAGCCCAGCGCGGACCGGGATATGGCAGACGCCATACCCCCGCTGGGGTGGCTGGGCCTATGGCCATCCTCCTGGCTCCGCCGTTCTTCCCCCCCCCCCCCCGTCCACCGAACCTCCCAGCCGTCCGCCGGATCCACACTTACCTGGGTCCAGTGGCAGTCCGAGGTCTCCGGCAGCACAGCTGGAAAGGCTGGCTTTGTGCCGGCCTTCCCGGCTCTAAAGTAGTCCACAAACGTGTCTTATGGCAAGTTTGCGGCTATTCTGGGCAGCCGACCGTTAGGTCCGCCGCCTGTAACTTGCGCAGGATTGTGCATTTAGTCTTTTAGTGATAGTAAAGGCACAAAGAGTTCATCTCCGCTATCCTGTAGTTAACTTCCATGAAATAGGCAAGTAATTCTGAAGAACATAAGTATCAACAAATAGCAGTGTTTGATGTATTACAGAATTAAATTGACTCATAACTCCTTCCCAAAAAGATTGTATCACTGCACAAGACCACATCATATGCTTAAGTGATGCTCCAGGTATATTACAATGCCGACAGTTGTGGTGTCCAGTAAACTCTGAAAACATTTTTTTTGTTGAATTAATCGCAATTTGAGATCCATAGATGTTGCTGTTATAGTAGTTAAAGCCATTTCCCATTAATTATGTAAGATCGGGTGATCCAACTCCGTATCCCGTACCTCTCTTTTGGATATCATATTTATTAAGCGGCATCAAATATTTATAGACAAATATTGTAAGCTTCTTTTCCTACATGGATTCAATAAATATTTCTAAAAGTGCACAGGGTTCAGAAGCTGATAATGCCACAGGACCAAATTTAGACCCCAACAAATGCTTCTCTTGTAAATATTGCCATTCAGCTGACAGTGGCAAATCATATTTAATCTTCAGCCTAGAAAATGAAAGAAGTCTTGGTCTACCTCCAAGGTCCTTTGAAAAAAAATTCAGAGGCAGCACTTGAGCTGCTGTAGGAGAAGTGCTGGAGCTCTGCTTCTCCCTGCTCCTGAACTACACCCCTCAACTACACGCCTGGCTAGAGCTGTGTACGCCTTTATGTAGTGTGTTAAGGGTTGTTTTTTTATTGTCCCTCCTAAGTTTGGGTGTCTCTCTCACTCTCCATGAAATACACTCTCCAGGCATCTCATGGCCATGCATTAACTAATTTTTCCCCACCTCACTACTCCAAATTCCAGAAGAGCAGCAAAAAACAGAAAGAAGAGAGCTGTAGCTACTTAGAGGCTGTTGCAATTTTCATAAGTGTTTTCTTAGGAACTGCCTTGTCCTATATGAGCCTGCCTAGCCGGACTCCACTCTTTTCCTGAAACTTTTCTCCATGTCCCCTGCTGTTAGAAAAAGTGGGCAGGCACAAAAAGAAAAGCCTTTTTGGCTATGGGTCCCAGATTATGGAATATCCTCTCAAGAGATGTACATCTGGGCCTGATCACAGCCTTCTTCTACAAGGGTAGCGATGACTGCTGTGTCTCTATGATGAGCTTTTACGTAATGATTTTACGAGGTCTGTCCTGCTGTGAGTTTTAATTTTCTGTGTTCTTTTATTTATTGTTTCTGTGTTTTCAGTTGCTTTATTGGTGTACTGTCGTTGTTTGGCAATATGTTGCATATGTTTCTGCATGGAAATGTTTCTGCTTGGAAATGCAGAAAGGTGGACTATACAGTAAACAAACAACCCAAAACTCCATCTGTTATTGGAAGCAGAGAAAGTGCTAGGTATGTAACTGAGAAATCATATCATTTATAACATAAACAAGATAAGCACTAAAGAAGAATGCCAAACGCACACTGCGAGTGCCAAATATAACCATATACACAAGAGCAGCCTGGGATAGGCGCGTGAACGACTTTCTCGGTTGTAGCTGCGAGACAGGAACCAAGAAACAACTTCAGTATGATACGTTATCATCCCGTTCAACACAACCCACCCACCTAGAGACGGTCTCCAGCGCAAGCGCCATGGAAATGAATCCGAGATACGCAAAAACCACTCACCGCGCGCGCATCTCCCATTCATTTCATGGAGCGTGCGCAGACTGAGTTCCCGGAGCGTTGTGTCTCTTGCTGAGAAAGCCTGCCGCTTCCGAGAACTTGTAAGCTAAGGATCTCGAGCGACATTCATTAAAGGGACGATAAAAGTCGTCTCACACCTCCTCTCTCAACAGAGCGGATGAGTCGGCGGCGTCAGTACGAACGTTCCAGGCGGGCTCATCCTCGACTCGAGCAAAGAGTTTCGCTAGCAAGCGGCTCTCCCATTTTTTAGGAAAGGGTTAGAATAGAAACCCAAATGAACGTCTCTGAGCATACTGAGAGGAGTGCTGCAGAAATGATACATTGTGACTGTCGTCGCGTCCCTCCCTTAGTGCTGCTATTTAACTTTTATACAAGGAAGCGCCATACTACGAATTATTATCATCGTCAAGAAGAACATTTACACACCGCTTTTCAACAGTTCTCAACAATTCTGTATTTATATTTACACAAGAACAATAAATAAATGGCTCCCTGACCTAAAAAAGATCACAATCTTTTAAAACGTTGCAGCAAAGAGTCACGGGAAAAGGCTATGGCGTGAACAGGGCCAGTTGCTCTCTCCCTGCTATATATCAAAGAGAAGCACCAAAAGTGCCTCTTTGCCCAGTTAGCAGCAGCAGCAGCAGGGGCAAATACTGTAATATTATTTAATAAATATCAATCTTCCTCGCCAAGGGTTTTCAGCTCTGCTCCAAAACTGCTCTCACCAGCTGAAGACCTTTTCCTCGCTAGAGATACTTTTCAGCACTTGCAAAGCCCAGTTCAGAATACTTCAGATACTGGAGTTAAAAATAATACGCACCCCATGACATCCTTCCCAGTAAACCAGCAATCTTACGAGCGCTTATTTGGGAGGAAGTTCCACTAAGTCAAGAGGACTCGCTTCTGAGTAAACAGGCACAGGATCGGGCTACCCCGAACGGGACCGCGGTGCGGTGTAATTTAAAGTAGTGAGTCGACATAGATGCACACACCGCAAGCCTATGTCTACTCAGAAGTGCCATTGTGTTCAGTGGCCTTTACTCCCAGGAAAGTGCTTACATGATTGCGGCCTCAGTCCTAAAACTCCTGTAAGTGGAAGGTTGTCCCATGGATATCAATGGAATTTGCATTCCAGTTCCTAGGTTGGCGTCTTAATATCGTGCGGGAAACCCCGCAACTTTCCCCTTGAGGATGTGTGAATCAGGAAGAAGGTAGGCTGCAGGCCTTTCTGAAAGGCTAATCGTTCGCTGGCAAAGAAAAATAAAATGCCAGTGAAAACAAATCCAGAGGAGAGGGACGTCACGACGTGATCGAAAAGTTGCGCGGGCGGGGACTCAAAAATCCAAAGTGATGGGCAGAGACTGAGACACGAACGATGCCGGTCTTTTGTCACCCCGGAGGCACACAACTCGCTTGCCCTGTAAAGCCCGCCCCAAAGATTCCATGGCACGTGCTAAAAAGTTTCCCGTGTAAAAGCCGCACCTCCCTCCTGCACCACCCAACCCGAGACAAGCCGCAAAGACATCGCTCCTTCCACTCATCGACATCGGGAGCTCGAGCGCCCCAGCCAGCCAGCTGTAACTACCAGCTCCAGAGAAGCGAAGGCTCATCCATCCGGGAGCGCAGATCTAGGAGTGGGACAGGACTTCCTGCCGCCTCCGTCCGCCTGCACTGCAGGCACGTACACCCCATCGGGAGGAGGATTGGCTCGCTTAAGTGCCACGGCAATCCCCGCGGGCAGGCGGAGTAGATTCTCGGGCTAGATCCCAGCGCGGCACGTGGCCACGTGCTTCTGGCAAAGAGAAGAGAAGGAAAGGAGTGGGTGGCGCTTGCTTGGCACTCCGCTCCACTCTAGCCAGCCCGCCCATCTTTCTGATTCTGTCCAGGTCTGCAGCAGCGCTGCCGCCGCCGCCACCAGTCCACCGCTACCTCGTCCTGCCTGTCCCGGGCGAGAGCGGCGGGAACAAGCGATCCGGAGCTCGAGGGAGGGTCCTCACAGGGTTGGGGTTGGGCTCGGCCCCGCCCGCTCGCTGCCTGCCCGGCTGCGGGGCGCTGTTGCGAGCAGCTTGAGGAACGGGCTGGGCTGGGCTGGGCTGGGCTGGGCCGGGCCGGGCCGGGCCGACCGGCGGGGAGGTGCTGGACATTGTAGCTTAACTAGGTAGGTGGGCGGCAGGCAAGCAGGAGGGGGGCGGCCGCGGCCTTGGCTTCCTCCGTTCCTCCCCCCCTCCCGAAGAGGCGGACGATGAACAAGCTCTACATCGGCAACCTGAGCCCGGCTGTGACTGCCGAGGAGCTCCGGCAGCTCTTCGGGGACAGGAAGCTGCCCCTCACCGGGCAGGTCCTGCTCAAGTCCGGCTACGCCTTCGTGGACTACCCGGACCAGAACTGGGCCATCCGCGCCATCGAGACCCTCTCCGGTAAGCCAGAAAGCGCGGTGGGTCCGCACTGACCAGGGGGCGTGCGGAGACACAGCTGTGCTCTGACCCCTTCCTGGCCACCATCCTTTCCTCCCTCGAGGTGGGCGAGGCCCCTTGGAACCCTGGAGGCGTAGTGTACGGCCAGGGGGACCCTTGCTCGGGTAGGATCCCATTTTATCCACCCACCCTCCTTCCGCGGAGGGGGGGAAGGGATTGGCGGCCCCTCCTGGCCCAGGGGGGCCTCATTACTTTTCCCGGGGCGATGTAGCCACTGGAGCCCCCGAGCCGGTGCCCGCCGCGCCCCGTGCGCCCTTTCCCGTTTGCCCAGCGCGTTGCGCTCCAGCAGAAGCCCGGGCGGCCCGGCGAGCGAGGGAGGGATTTTTCGCTGATTTTTTTCTCCGATTTTATTGAGCGGCTCCCGGGCGTGGGGGCCGGCTCCCTTCAGCTGTCCCGGCACCCGCTAGTTCTTGGGTACCTTTCTACGAGGTGCCCTGTCCCAACTCGATGGGGGCCCAGAGTAAAGAGCCCGAGACGCGCCTGGGGGTCCGGAGCGGCGCGTAGCCCTGGGGCCGGCCAGCCGCGCCGCGAGCGAGCCGAGCCAAGGCCAGAGCAGCTGGAGTGGGGGATCGGGCCAGCCCCGAGACGGAGCCGGGCATCGGGACTCAGTGGGCCGGGCTGGAAGCCGCTGGGAAGGGCCAGCCAGAGAGCAGCGCGGACTCCGGATGGACCTTCACTGATGCGCGCTGCCGACTTATTTCCTAGTGGAATCACTGAGCCTGGGTGGCAAGAGCTCGGGCAGGGCGAGCATGGCTAACCCCCAGGCACCAGCACTTTGCTCCGGGAATTTGCCTCCTTCCTGACTTGTTGGTGGTTTGCTGCCATTCACACGCGTGTTGTGTGAGGTAGAGTGTTTATGCTATCGCGATGGATACTCTAGCCTCTCTTGAAACTGCATGCTTAGGATGGTCTTTCCCTTGGAGTGATTGTGTTCATGTGAACGATCTCATTCGGATTAGAACAAACGGAACAATTCAGGGGGGGACTCAAAGCAGTGGATCCACAGGCATGAAGGGGTGGGGTGGTTCCCTTGAGCAAAACAACCTGAGAGAAACAAAGTCTCTTCACTGCAGCGTGCCTAAGTCATGCTTTCAGGGCTCAGTCAGACCTGGTTTGGGGAGCTCTCCTCCACCCAGGGATGCCTACTATAATTTTCTGACTGAATCCCCTCATTTTCCTATTCTACGATCAACTCAGAAAGTGTCCCACCCTTACTCAGCTCTAGTAAAGTTTCGCTTCTGAGCAGCCGGCTCTTTCACAACCTGAACCTGATTGTTTTGTTTTCTCTTTTGCTGTTAAGGTAAAGCGGAATTGCATGGCAAAGTCATGGAAGTGGATTATTCTGTCCCTAAAAAGCTAAGGTAAATACAGTACCTTGCTGTTCTTCCGCTTACTATAATCGATTGACTCATTAGCCAGAACAGGGGAGAGAGAGAGAGAGAGAGAGAGAGAGAGAGAGAGAGAGAGAGAGAGAGATTGCGTCACTTATGTTCAGATTGTGATACTGAATGACAATGTAATTTAGTAATTGTGTTTTTGCTTTCGTCCCCTGTGCTTATAGGAGTTGTTTTTCTTCTTTCTTAAACTTTCATTGTTTTCCCCTGTATGGATTTAGCTGAGAGACATTGTTTTTCAGTGCAGTAACTTGATTATGCCTTTGAAAGTCATGATGCCTTAACAGAAGGTTTCCTGTGACGTTGGAAAAACCGTTTATAGCTTGATCCTACTTCCACATCTGCTTGGAAGTCAGACCCTCATTGATTTCAGGGAGGGGGAGGGGAAGCTTGTATTCAAGTAAGTGTGCCTAGGACTTCAGCCTTAATGTCAGCTAATGTTGTTAGTGATTCCTTTTAGTTCTTCTATTGTGACCACCAGCAAAGATGGTCACTTGAAAAGGACATAGCCAGCCACATGAAGCCCTTGGCTTATCTTGAGAACTAAAGAAGGCAACTTCCTGACAGTATAGAAACTGGGAAGCTTTTGTTGCCAAAAGAGGTGTCTGTGTGGTCTCTATAATCCATTGGTGTGCTTTTTTAGGGCTAACAGTGCGTGGCCCAGGTGCGATTTATATGGTATGGTCATGTTGTCTCCCAATTGGTCTTTGTTCTGATTGCCCAGTGGCATTTCCTTGTCTGATGACTCTTGTTACACTGTCCAAAGTATATTCAAAAACTTGTTATATATTAGGTTTTAGGTAAAGGTGACCGCTGACAATTAAGTCCAGTCGTGTCCGACTCTAGGGGTTTTAAGGCACCCTCTAATGTAGAATTCCAATTTACTTGTGAGTATTGCAGTGTAAACAACTGTTGTTTTAGCACTGCAGCTGTCTAACCCAGTTTTTGAAATGTTTGCGGACTGTAAGTTTTGCTGAAGTCCGTTTTTCAATTTCTAATACAGTGGATTGAGCAAGGAGGTGTTCTTCTATTCTTTTTTTAAATTGCAATTCTTTATCACAAGTAATGTAGAAAGTGTTGCAGTATCCATAAAAACTGGTGACGCCAATAACCATTATTGCCCTGTCAGGCTCTTCTTTCATAGCTGGTTTGCCTCAAGAGCAGAAAAAAATACTTTTGAGTTTGACAGGGATGCCGTGTACAGTACAATATTTCTATTTTCTGAAGATTTTAGAGAGACGTCTTAATTTCCTGAGTATTTCAGAAATTCCAAACATATTTTTGAGGTTCTGTTTAGGAAAAATCTTCAGCATGTTAATTTTTATAATACACAATCCCCCCCCCTTAAAATTTTTCATTTAAAATGCAGGCTTGAAAAATAAGTAGATTGTGTGAATGTGGACTTCTCTACATATAACTTCCTTCCTTTCCCTTTGTTAAGCTTTAAAAAAAAATAAACTACGGTAGCTAAAAATAGTGCAAAAAGATAAATGATGTTTGAAATATTTGTGTGAATTCTTGGCAACTTTGTCTCTGAAATTAAGTGGGTTTTTTTTTTAATCAAGTGACAAGGATATTTTGTGTGAGTAAATTTGATTCCCTCTGGAACTTGTTACTCAGATCATTTGTATGAGTAATTTTTGAACATGAGAAATATCCATGAAATGCAATGGCATTCTGAGATTCCATGGAAACTGTAATGGAGAAAAACTGTTTACAGAAATTCTATAATGACTTTTGTTAAAAATTCTTCTTCAGTATTTGTACTGAGTGTGTTCTATACAATTTTGTCTGCATAGAACACTGATTTTTGGATATGTGACGTGGAAGTAAGCTTTGTTGATTTCTGTGGATTTTACTTTCTGTAAAAACTGGCTGGCTGTTAATTTCTGAGCACTTATATAAATTTATAGAGTGCTTTATAGTGCTTATAAATCCTCACTCATATAAGTGTCATAGGCTAGGATCACAGTTTTAGTTCTTGTTTTATGAGAGAAACTTTGACTCTTAAAGTTTGAAAAATTGATTTTTTTCAAAAATGGCGGATTGGATATTCTCATTGTTGTTACACAAAACAATGGCATATTCGATCACATTGGTGCACGTATTTAGGATTTTATAGTTAGCGACTTTCAGTATATCTAGTTCCATGTCTTTCTGAGGTAGCACGTTCAGCATGCTACAGCACAAAAAACTGTGAGAATATTAACTGTGAGTTTAGTGTTATGTTACAATTTAAAATAGTTACAGAAGAAGACAGAGAAATTAATGACTTTTCCTGTTCTGATACCCTTTCTGCTCTTCCTAGGGGTTCTGATGATTGCTTTTCTCAGTTGCCCAAGTTTTTGAGATCCAATATTCTGATTTAGTTATGCTGTATTCCCCCCCCCCTTAAGTATAGGAGCTTTTCATGTAGGTATTTAGTTATAATAGTTATATCTTTTGAAGGTAACACATTTAAGTCTTGTTTTAAAATAATTAGTTTTCCTGTTTTAAACCTAGAGTGTGAGATTGGTATCTTTCAGTAGGACTATTATGAGCCTGTTTAAAGTTGAACAAAAACCCCATGAATTCATTGAAAGTAAGGGTCCCCTGAATGTCCAAATCCAATCTAACACTATTTGCTTGGTCGGTGTTCTCATAGACATTAGTATGGACCTTGTTTGTGTGAGGTCAGTGGGTTGGTTTTAGGATAACACTTCAATTCAAATGCTATCCTTTAAGATTAGTTAGTAGCCTGAGGAAAATGTTTAAATTTGTGAGCAATTGATACCTTTCCACAATGTGGAAGTTAGGACAACTTGATGGTTTAAAATAAAGGCAGTTAGATTTTTATAATGAATTGTTTTATAGTTGTTTGTGAGATTTAAGGTCTGGTGTAGCCTGAGAATACACAGTAGTGTATCCACCTGACTGATCAAAATGGAACTTGTACAAATCCCCTTGAAAGAAATCTGTTTTGTAGTACTGTCCAGTCCATAAACCACTTGTGATAAAATGTTTTCCACTGATATTAATTGCTGTGCAAAACAAATACTGAGAATTAAGACCCATTTGATTTTAATGGAACTTATTTCTTAATGAGTTTAGGATTGGAGTTTAAACCAGGAATCCTAAGCACTTTTGTTTGGAAGTATGTTTCAATAACATCTGATGACTCTGATGCTGGGAAAAATTGAAGGCAAAAGGAGAAGGGGAAGGCAAAGGATGAGATGGTTAGACAGCATCACCGATGCAACGAACATGAAAATGAGCGAACTCAGGAAGATAGTGGAGGACACGAAGGCCTGGCGGGATATGGTTCATGGGATCATGAAGGGTCGGACACGACTTAACGACTGAACAACAACAACGTTTCAATAAAACAGGGAACAGCTGACAGTCCTGTGGCATCAGGGCTAGCACCTTTTTTTGTGGCATACGCTTTAGGGCCAGAGCCCCCTTCTGTCAATGCATCTGATGAACTGAGCTCTGGCTCATGGAAGCGTACACCACAATAAATTTGTTAAAAATGCAACAGAACTCTTGTGTTGTTTTTTTGTTGTTGCAGCAGACTACCCTCTTGTAATTAAAATCAGTCAGATGTACTGTACTGTATTTCCAGTTAAACTGACTCACAGATCCTAAACATGTTTAGCTTAATAGTGTTGGCGTATTCCTTCTGCTCTTTTAGTATAGAATGAGGTTTTCAGAAAAAAACCAAAATCCTCACATTCTCTCTGGAATGTCTTCCTTTAGCGAACATGTTAAGACTCCAGAGGAAGCAGGCAGAGGTAGCTCTGAAAATGGTAGCTATTGCATGACAGTGCTATGGGAGGAAGGGTCATATAGCCAGAGGTCTTTGCAGACGATGTCTTTTCATGTGTTAAATATTGCTAGTTTTCTGTCTTGTTGTGGAAATTGTGTTTTCTTCAAGAATGTTTTAGAATAAGTTTTTCTCGCCTGTACATTGTGTATAAGGCAGATAATATGTAAAATATCCATTCTCAACTTCCATTTTAAATTGTGATAAAACTGAACATTTTATGTGGTGAAAAGGGAATTCACCTTGTTTAAGGAATTAGATATTGAATTAGATGTGTTGTACAGTATATGAAATTATTATTGGAATTAAGCAATTTGTGTGTTTTACATTAGACACTGATTTTGGTTTCATTGCACACTCTGAATGGAAAGAGTGATTTCATATTATGCATTCCCTGCATTGATAAGGTTTTCTTGTCCAAATCTCCTATATGTTTATAGAGAAAGGTTAAAAATATGGAAAATGTAGCAAATGAAATAATTCATGTTAAATTTTCCTGTGCTTTATTAAAAAATATTTTGTTCTGTGTACGTAAAGGGTCTAGTATTAAGAATGCAGAGGAAAGGAGTTATACCTAATTAGAGAAGACATAAAATATAACTCAATGGAAGATTTGAAAATGTTTTGTTAAATGTTGGTTTGTAACTAATTTGCAGTAGGGATGAAAATATATTAGCAACTTCCTTTTAAGATTAGATAATTTTGTTTGGTTTCTTAAAAGATTCTTCCAGTTTATCTGAGTTCTTGCACAATTTCTGTTCAGAATGCCATGTATACATTCTGATAATCTCTTGGGGAGACTGTGCCTGTGAATATGGAAGAATTTCTTAAGGGATGAAAAAAAGGGGTTCCAATGATCTGATTAACAAAAATTGTAGTGTAGAAACAATTAGGTTTTTTTAAAATGTTTGTAAAGTATCAGAGACCATATATTAATATATTTTATTAATATAAAATAGTATTTTATCACATGTTAAGTTGTGTGTTGTAGTGCTTCTTTACAAATCCATTTTACATTTAATTAAAAATGCTCTTTGAAAAATTAATAGAAAAGAATTAACAAATATTTTAAATTGTACTGTGTGATTGTTAACAAGAGGAAATCAAAGTGTGTTTTAAAAGAGGAAATGCATATTTTATAATGTCAGTAAACTCTGTTCAATTATGAAGTGTTGAATCACCTACTGTTTCCATCTGACAAACAACTTTTTGAAGCTATAAAATTGGTTCAGGAGTGATTGGGGTCTCTGGTCTTATGTTGTTTGTATGAGTCACTTTTATGGTAATTACTGGATGTAAAGCATCACAAAAGTTAGAGGGGCTGAGAATGTTTTAATAGATGTGGTCGCTATAGGTATTCTAATTGAAGAGGAATATCAAGGATTACTTAATGAGGAAAGTACGGAGAGGACATTCATAACTTTTAACTGTTGGTCCTTTGAATGTGATTCTGTGACTATCCTGTGCAATCCTGTGCATGTCTACTCTGAAGTAAGTCCCATTGTGTTCTGTAGGGCTTGCTCCCAGGAAAGTGTGTAGTATAGGATTGTAGCCGTAAAGAATCAGTTTGAAAGTTATGGTATGTGGTCTTTACTGGCAATGCGTTTGGTACATATTGCTGAATACTGTATGTTGACAGTCCATTTAGTGTGTGACACTTCCAGGGTATCTTTAAAAGGAACATGACATGGACACACAACTTGATGCAAACTATGGAGTTAGAGGCATTGGTTTTATTGATAATCTCAGTTCATTATTGTGCCACTTGTATATGTTTGATTCTTATTCTGAAGTTGTAAAACTACTGTATGGACCAAAATATTGTTTTATGGAAACATTAGTATGTACTATAACATTAATTTCCCACACACACACATGCCACAATGCTAACACCGGGTTTGCTGGTACAAAGTATTCACTGACATCTTCTATTGGGCTCCAAGATTGTAATTTAATTTGGTGGCATGGATGGGTGCTTTTCCTTTGGGCATTTTCACTGCATTTTTTAAATTTAGCATTGCTTCAAGGTTTAGTATGCTCATGCTTTTTTTTTTAACAACTTCTAGTTTTTCTGTATTGTGCAAATGCAGGTATTCGACTTTTCATTCAGTTGCTGTTTAAGCTAATTCCCATTTGTGTTCCATTCAATGGCGCATGGGAACAACCTTTTCCCAGCATGAAGGTGCATCCAGATGGAGGACACCCAGGATGGTGTAGGATAGCCTGTTTTGAAAAATGGTAGTAAACAGCCATGAAATAGTCCAAAAACAGGTATAATATTGACATTGCTCTAGTCTAGTGTACACTTCTTTCCCACGTGAACTAGAGAGCTATAAGGAACTATCTAGTTCCCTGAATATTTCCATCCTTATTCTAAAAGCAACCCTTATACATTTTGTTTTAAAATACCACAAGTAATTTTTAACCAAATGTAGACTGATCTTGTTGTTGGAATACACTTCTGTAAGCCAAGGATTGGCTAAAATGCCTTAGGACCTTTTGGTACACTATGGCTGTTCACATTGATGCAGACTTTCTATGGGGAGGTATGAATAGATTATCTTTTTGTAAAGATACTCACTTTTGTTTTGGAATCCTATGTCTGGATCTGTTTAAATTGGGTCCCATCTTTGGCAATGCCTTCAACTTCTATTCGTGTGTACTGTACTTGCATATTAGGACCTCTCACTTGTGACTATTCACTTTTTTTTCTTTATCTCCTGAGATGCTCAGATTGTGGGATTTCTTCTGTGATTGCTTCATGCATTTGTTGCATTAAGTTCTTAGAAAATCCCATACTATGTTTGTGTACACTGCATAGCTTCTGTACAGACACGAGATCATAACGATCTGTTGCAACTTTGAATGATATTTTTGTGCCATTCATTCTTCTTTTACTTGTAAGTTTAGTGTGGGTAAAATACTTTTTGAAAAATAAGCATGTTACAAAAATACAATAAGTGGCAGGTTAGAACAGTCAAATAGCTCTTTAACCCCAGCCAGTTACTGCCACCTCAAACACTAAGATGTAGCATAGCTACTGTAAGATTACCAGCTTCTGGCTCCTGCAACTCTTTAGGAGCAAGGAATTGGATAACTCTGAAGTAATCACCAAGAATGGCTTCTGTATGTCCTTATGGAATTTCTGCACTTTTCCCTGTGCTTCCTTGAGATCTTCTGATGTGAGGATCTGAATTTTTGCTTGTAATATTTCCTTTGTGGATGTAAAAAAAAAAGAAGAAGAAAGTCAAGGAGTGTAGAAAAGGATGTGGGTGTCTGAGGAGGATTCTGAATAAGAGAGGGGAAAGGATGGTTCATCCTATTCTGGCATAATCAATAATCTCTAGTATGGCATCATTTGTGAAGATGTGGCTATACTAAAAAATGATTACTGTATTTATTGGCGTATAAGATGCACTTTTTTGTCTAAATTTGTGACCCAAAATAGTAGGGTGCGTCTTATACGCCAATACTAAAAAAATCCCTCCCTCCCCCACCCGTTTTAAAGCATTTTTGGGCTTACCGGGGTTTTCCGGAGCAGGAGAGCTCCCTTGTGCTTTCTTCCCTGGCTAATCTATCTGATCTACAGCTGTTTGTCTGGTTTAATTTATGCACGAGCTTGGGTTGAGCTTCTCAGCAGCCAGCAGAGGGCGCTTTGCTCAGTTCAGTTCAGCTGAGCTGCAGAAGGCCTTTCCTCCGATGCTGAATCAGCTTTGGTAAGCTTCTGAACTGGGCTTAGTTGGGGAGGCTTTGGAAACTGTGCTTAGGTTAGGTTGGGTGGGGGAAAAGAGTTCAGCTGAGCTGCAGAGGGCGTGGTCTTCCCAGCTATCCTCGGAAGGGTAAGCTTCTGAACTGGGCCTAGTTGGGAGGCTTTGGAAACTTTGCATAGGTGGGGTGTGGTAAGGGTTGAGTCTGGGGTTTTTTTTTGGTACTTTTATGTTTTTTACTTTGGAAACTGTGCATGGGTGGGGTGGGGTGAAAGAGTTTAGTCTGGGGTTTTTTTGTACCTGGAGTAAATGTTTTTTTACTTTGGAAACTGCATGGGTGGGTTGGGGGGGAAAAGAGTTGAGTCTGGGGTTTTTTTTGTACTTGTACATTTATGTTCTGGTGCATTTTGTTCATGTGTCTTATTGCTGTGTGTTTTAAAAGAGATCCTGGTATTTTTGTGCAATTTATGTAAATTAGCTAATTAAGCAGCCAAGCAGTAAGTGGCCAAGTGGCCCAAAAATGCTTTAAATCTTTTTTTCTTGAAACCCAGGGCCAAAAGGAAGGTGTGTCTTATACGCAGGTGTGTCTTATACGCTGATAAATACGGTATATAAATTACTGAAAAGGGGCATTTTTGACTGGTTGGAAAGATTGTATATGGGAGGAAGCAAGCTCTTGGTTATGTATTGGGATAGCTGTTTAGGTCTTTATAGGTTTATATTATGCACTTTGAACTGTACTCAGAATGCTTGAACTTCTGTTCAAAAAGAGTGACTGACTGGGTGATCCTCAAGGAACTGAAATTGCAGCATCATTGTGTCCTGACCACACCTATGAGCACCTATCACAGAGGCCTGGGCAGAGGAGAATTATCTGCTAGTTTGAGATTAGAATGTTCAAAAATTGATAATTTTTGAAAAAGGCATAGTTGGGGTCTTATTACTCTTTGGTCCTGGGTCGTACTTAGACCTTTCTTTCCAGCATTGTTTTTGCTAAGCATATGAAGTATACTGAATAAAAAAATATTAAAAATAGGGGTTTAATGACCGTGTCAGTCAGTTCTTAAAAACATCAAAGTCTTAAAGTTTTGCTCCGGAGCTTCCTCAGAAGTATGGAGCAAAGGCATTCACCACCCTTTTCACAGCTTCTGGCTGGAGAGTTCTTGTTTTATATACCCCAGCCATGGCTTGTATGTATCAGCCTGTATGATCTTAGTTACAGTAGCATTGGAGAGTTCTAAAGTTTTAAAGGAGAATCAGTTGTTTGTGATGGTGTTCCTCTTAGGACTGACATCCAATTTTATTCATACCTTTTACCTCCTCCTTCTGATTCATATGATTTTTAGCAATTTCTATTGCTTCTCTGTGGACCCTGTTTTTATAGTCCTTAACTTAACTAGTTCTTTTTATAGTCTGAAGTATGTTTTGAACACTTTTCTTCTTCACCACCCCAGCACTCCTATGCCAACCTTTGTTAATTTGTTTTAGCTCATAAATCTGATACTATTCCCTAGCATGTTTGAGTTGTAATTTTGTTCAGTGTTTGCAGTTTTTAGATGTCTGTAATGTAAATGTTGTGTGTTAAGTGTTATGTTTGTTCAAGGGTTAAGTGTTACTGTACATGTTTTGTTTATATGCCAATAACAGCGCAATCCGACTTAACTTTTGTGCCGGTTTAACCAGCAGCGCAGCAAGAACGGAAGGCCCCAGAACGGAAAAGGGATTCAAATCCTCTTTGAATTCCTTTTTTGGAGGGGATTTGAATCCCTTTTCCGTTCTGGGGCCTCCCAGTCTCGCTGCGCCGCTGGTTACACTGGCACAAAAGTTAAGTCGGATTGCGCTGTAACTTTCCTACTACTACTACACTCCTATGCAATGTCATCAACTGAAAAATGTTTTGTGACTGATACATAATTATGAACATGAATTTACATTGACTTATTTACTCTTATAAAAATCTGGTTCACTTCAACAGCGGGTATGGTCTTTCAGTGGCCTCTCTGACTCAGGCTAACCTACCCTCTTCTGACAAAGTTCAAGCTTCTGTTCTCCTTAGCCCATGAAAGTGCCCTAGTATGTTCTTATCTGAGGTACTGCCTGTGTCTCTCCTCTTGACATCATGTCTTTTTCACTTGCAGTCACACAACTGTGGCATTGCCAGCCTTGAGTGCTTGAATGGCATGACTCAACCCTGTCCAGAATCATAAGACTGGTTTACTCATGCCATTTTTACCGGAATCTGTTTAGGATACTTATTGTTCATGAGCCTCTAGGGGGTCATGATGCTTATCTTTCCTCTGAAACCACACGTGTTACCCACAGAAGACTGTTTTTCCAAATGCAAACTGAGCTCCATATAATCCTTTTACTTAGAAATTCAGCCTGTGGTACTGATAGGTGCCAGTATTGCATCTGTTTTCACCTTCCTCTGTTCATTTTGCCTTTTGTATTCACTCAGTTACTCTTACTGTCTTGAGTAGTTCTCCTAACGGGCACTCATTTTCTCCAGTTGCCCTGTTTGGCAACTAATCTTACCTAGGGCTGAGCCGAAAGAGGGAACGTCTTTGCTTCCCAACATATTTTCACTGAAAAGTGCCTCCCCTTCAGCAGTTTTTTTGGTGATCACATGAAAAAGGGGTGATTTTTTTTTAATCTATTTAGGGTGAAGGCAGTGCTTCCGAAACTAGCATTGCTTCCCCTCAGTGACATTGTCACATAGCCAAATCTGCTTGACTATGTACTCTCATATCATCACCCTGTTCATTATGTAATCCCTGATTGGCTGGGATCGCTCATGTGACTGATCCTGGAAGTATTACCTTTGCTCTCAGTTGGCTCTGTTTGCCCTCTGTGACTTTGTTCCTAGCCAAATCTGATGGGCTATGTCACATCATGATTTTTTAGAATCTTTTTTTTTAAAAAAAATATAGTATCATTGATCACCCTTGGTTGGCTTGCATTCACCAATGTGACTAATCAAGATGACAGAATGAAAAGGAAAAGAAATAGCAAATGCAGCAAACAGAATTATAAAAAAATTGAACATTCTCACAGTTTAGGAATTGGGGAGGAAATATTTCTCCCCACCACCACCACAAAGCACCACCTTTGACTAGAAAATAGATAAATATTCAGTGCAGCCCCTCCCCCCCAGAACACACGTAGTAAGATCTGGTTCAGACATAAACCTAACCATGGTTTATCACTACAAGAACAAAACTAAGGGTTTGTTTATGTAGGGGGGGGGGATGTAGGTCAGCGCAATCCTGCCTAAGTATCCAGTGGGTGGCCCAGGCCGCCTGTCGGATCCTATCCCCATTCCAGGATCGACCCGGAGGTCTACTCAGGGGAAGGGGATGTTTGTCCCCTTCCCCCGGTGTAATGCGGGTAGGCCCCAATGAGCCTCCTTGGATTTCCGCCAACTATTTAGCTGACACAAGTTCAAGGAGGCTGTGTAAAGGCCGGGCTTTCCTGGGAAGGGGACGGGGATATGGTGGCTGCCATCCCTCCTCTGGGGCCGGCTCGACCAATGGCCCCCCTCCCTCACTGCCCGAACTGCCCCCATGCCCGCTGGTGCTTCACTTACCGTCTCCAGCAGCCATGGGGACGATCCGGCGGCAGAGTGAGGGCTGCTGACCTCCACGTCGGCGACCCTTACTTGCAAGTTGTCACGAACATGCTTTATGGCACGTTCGCGGTGGCTTAGAGCAGCGGAGCGCTCGCTCCGATGTTTTAACGTTGCACAGGATTGCGCTCAGAGTCTTGTATATTTCCCTCTCCTCCTCTCTTGCAGCCAGGGGAAGGAGAGTGAAAGCATCTGCCTTCACTTTAAGATTAAACTGCATCCTATTATGTACAAACCTGGGTGACTGTTTGGTCACTAATTAGAGTTCTAATAAGCCAGGACATCAAACTATGGTTTGCTATGCTAGCTGTTCTAACTTTCTAGTTGGTGAACAAATCACCATTCCCTAAGTTTGGATGTAATGGAGAGGTGATTTGTTTTTAAAGTGAAAATGGAAACGTTCATTCTCCTATCGAACACAAAGAACATGAGGGGGAGGCATGTGAACCTCTAGCTCTCCAAGGCTCATTCTTCTAGGACACCATGGTCTCGTGTTGTGTCTCAGCTGAACCAAAGTGTGAGGTTGGCAGATCTGGCCACCTTCTCATCTTAGGAGTATTAAAGTTAGCTGCAGCCATTGTAGGAGTTGTAGCAGTTGTAGGAGACACGTGAAGAAGATTTCCCCTGGACCTCTCTGCTTCTGTTTCCCCTTGTGTCCCATCCCCCCCCCATTTCCACTTGTGTCGCTGAGTTCCTGTACCAGGGCTGGAAAAGTCCTCTCAGAGACGAAGCTGCGCCCCCACGTGGCGCCGGGTGTGACATCACACCACTCCAAACACACACCCCACGTCGTTTTCCTGACCATTTCGGAGCCGTACGGCTCCAGGGCGGGCGGGAGGGCCCAACCCCTGCTCGACAGAGGCAGCGACGGACGACCAGAACAACGTCCAGGCAAGTCCTACACCTTGGGGCCCACCGCCCCAACCCCCGCGACGCTTCTGAGTCCTCTGAGCTTCAGCCCGTCAGAGCAGACAGTACTG
The DNA here is from genome assembly GCA_026170595.1 of Plestiodon gilberti rubricaudatus. NCBI lineage: Eukaryota > Metazoa > Chordata > Lepidosauria > Squamata > Scincidae > Plestiodon > Plestiodon gilberti. Next base: position 42,722,313 of record JANXHW010000003.1, read on the forward strand.
AGCTAGATGTCTAGCTTGGGAAAGGCAATGAGAGGAGAGACAAAAGAGTAACAAGGAAAAAGACTTGCACTCTTTTTTTGTTGGACTGCAGACAGTGATTGTATCACATGCACACGCCTTTCTTTTGTTTTACTATTGCAACTGGCTGATCAGGTTCTTGGAGAATTGCAAAATCTTTTGAGAGAGCCCATAGTGAGACAGAAAAAATGAGCACACATTTCACAAGCTATGATGGCTCTATTATAACACGTCCAGCTATCTGAGAAAACTGTTACTTATCTCCAGTTGTCTCTCTCTTCCTCTGAGCAGCTGTAAGAAGCTCATGAGTGAAGGGTTGTGGAATAGATGGCAACTGCAGGGGTGGATTTGGGGGTGGTGGCATCCTTTGGAAAGTTGGCTGGTTTAGCTTGGGGACCGCTGGTTGCCAACCCTTTCCTTAGTTGCATCCAATTGTACATGAGTCTGGCTGTGGGTGGGAGGAAGCAGTTGCTTTACTCCAAAGGAGCCTGAAGTATGCATTTTCTTTGTTTCCCACTAGAGGAACCTTTAGGCGGGGAACCTTTTCCCTGGCGAGGGCCGTTTTAAATATTAGAAATTTGCTTGAGGGCTGGCCGTAAGGCCGGGCGCCATTTTTATTTATTTAATTAATTTTTGCCCCCGCCCCCCCATCAGCCTCCGGAGGCTCCACGCTCACCGTCTGAAGCCGCCGCCGGGTCCGCGCGTCACCTCCAGCGTACCATGCCGATGAGGGCAAGAGCTTGCCCTTATTGGTGTGGTACGCATGTGCGAAATGGCCAATGGCCTGGTGAGAAGGGGTCGAGGTGGCGGCCGGGGAGGACATGCAAAGGCCCTCTCCCGGCCTCCGGAGATGACGCGCAGACCCGGCGGAGCCTCCAGGGGCCGGTTGGGCGGCCTCCCGGCAATCTCTCCAGGGGCCGGACCGGATGGAACTTGGGGGCCTGATCCGGCCCTGGGGCCGGAGGTTCCCCACCGTTGCACTAGACATACAGTAGACCAGTGGTTCCCAAACTGGGAGGCGTGGCTCCCAGGGGAGCTGTACAAACCACCAGGGGAGAAGCGGAGTGCCACTGAATCCTCTCGGAAAAGAGTGCAATGCCAATTGGCAGGCATCAACATAATGTAATGGAGAGTCACGGACAATGGTCGCCAATGGTCAAGGGAGCTGCAGATAGAAAAAGTTTGGGAAACACTGCAGTAGACCATTGACAGCTTCTTTGGTCAATGCCTATAGGTGCTTTATTTGCCCAACAGTTTCATAGCTAGACCTTTCTGTTCCCCAAGCATATTTAAACATCTACGTCCCCTTCCAATTTGTGAGAAAAAGTAATAATTGTTGTGTTTATCAACAACAAGGCTGGCCCTGCCATGAAGCTGACTGAAGTGGCTGCTTCGAGCAGCAGGCTGGAGAGGAGGGGTGTCCCACATCCGCCCAGCAAGCTGCTTCAGTCAATGCTCTGATCCTCTTCTTGCTCTCTGAGAGTAATCAAGAGGAGGATCGTGGCAGCTGCAGCCCACTTCTTCCTCCAGTGCTGTGACTGTGAGCAATTGCAGTGGTGCTGCTGCAAGGAGCAGCAGCACGGTGATCCTTATTTTGATTGCTCGCTTCCATGAGCGATCAAAGCAGGATCGCCTCCCTCTTCCACCTTCTTCTTGCCCTCCCGAGCAACACTTCCACACCTCTTACCTCAGATACCTTTGCCTGCTGTTTTATTTATAATAATAATAATAATAATAATATACAGTATTTATATACCGCCTTTCTTGGTCATTGGATTTCTCCTCTGACTTTAATTCAAGGTGGTGTACATGGGCAGGCTTTCCTAACCCCCCTAATGAGAGGTTTTACAATATATAAATGTCCAATCTTTCATGAAGAGCTACATTCCAGGTGGTATCCTTTTTGCAGTCTGACTATTCTGCTGGCTGGCGCCTCCCACACTCGACCGATGCAACTGGGAGCCCATATCTTTTTGTTGGCGGCGTGTCTCGAACTTGCCATTTGCCAATCTTCAGACTTTGCAAGGCGGCAGCTCTTCCGACTGAGCCAGACCCCTCTGCTGCTTCCTTTTGCTTCTTCAAGTACTCAAGCTGGGTGGTGGACCAGGCTGGGAGTGGAGTCTTCTTCCACCCCCAGTGTGGTCTGCCCAGCCTCTTGTGTTTGAAGAAGCATCTGGATGGGAAGCAACAAGCAACAGGAGCCCAAGAAGAACAGTGTGGTGCAGGGACTCCTTCTTCCTCGCCCAGCCAGCCTGATTTAAATAGCTGGGCTGGCAAGGAGGAGGTGGCAGTGGAAACCATGTCTTCTTCATTTCTGACGGTTCTTCCCCTATCCATCCTCAAGAGAACTCTGAGCAGTATCACCTGGGCAGGGACATCCTAGCAGTGACTGTTACCTGTAATCATTCTGGTCACATAGTTCAGGCTTTTGTTAACAAGGGAACTAAAGAGTCTTTATTGCCATGGTTCTTCATTCTTTATTGGTGGGAATTGTGAATGGTACTTAATGGCTTTTATCAGCCTGTTAGACACTTGCAGTGCCAGTTATGGAACTTCTCAATTTCTTGGTAGTGTGTGATTTGATCACAATTTTATGAATGAGATTTGTTGCTACTAAGCACTTAGTGAATAAAGGTAGTGCCACACAACCTCAGTTGTTGGATAAGAGTACATTGAGAAGGGATGGAGGAAAGAAAGGATTTGTTAATGCTTTGAATCCAGTAAAGAACGTAAAATCCTGCTTGTCTTTATGTGGATGTATCTTAGGCTGCGAAGTGACTTCAGTAGTTAAATGATACAAAGAGCCATATTGTGATGTGGATACACTTGAGAAAATTTATAATGTATCCTCTTCACCTATTCTCCCCCAAAGAGAGAGAAGATCATATAAAAACAGAAAATGAGCTCTTGTGTGCTAAGTGCATGGCAATAATTGCAGTGCCAGTCCAGATCTATTCTTGAAGTGAATTAACTTGACGTAGGATTTTGGCAGGAGGCCTGAGTGAGCATAGAATATTGAATTCTGGACACTACTGGAAGATCCTTTCCCTGCATTCCAGCTGAAATGAATAAAGAGGGAATTAGCTATTTGCAAACATCTCTTTGAATGAACAAGCAGAACCTCAATGAATGAAACTTTCTTCAGCCTCTTGATTCTTTAGCGCAATGGGAATCTAAAGTAGTCCTAGAGTACTGATGCAGGAAGAAATGTCAACATTTTGTTTACTGCTGGCATTGCACATTACTTTCTTAAAAAAATGAAAACCAATTGAATATATAATATAGGTTATTTCTATGGAATTGCATCCAAATTTGCACTCATGGAAAGTATCTCCATCCAGTTTCCAGGAATTTCACCACCCCCACCACCCCTACTGCAACACCCTGCAACACATCCTATGCCATTTCCAAGAGTTCTCTCTCGGGAGCAGATTTGGGGGGACGGGACTCTGGGAGGTTCAGTGGGAGAAAGGGTAGGGAAGCGTTAATTGTGCTTGCTCAACAACCAACAATAAGAAGGAAAATACAGAAATGATTTCTGGTGTTTTATGGAGCTACACTGGCGTCGCTCGAGGTGGGGCGGAAAGCTAAGTTCTGCAGCTTTCCACCCCATCGTTACTCTCCTGCACGAGGCGCCCTGCCCCCTCGTCATAGGAGCCTGTCAGTGGAGAGAAAGCAATGCGCAGGGACTCTCCTGCACGATGCTTTCTCTCCGCTGACGGGCTCCTACGATGAGGGGGCGGAGTGCCTCGTGCAGGAGAGTAACGGTGGGGTGGAAAGCTGCAAAACTTAGCTTTCTGCCCCACCTCGAGTGACGCCAGTGTGGAGCTGGTTCAAAAGTAGCATGTGAGGCAAGACCTAGAATGGCATGGAAACATCTGCGGTTCATACTACACTTTGACACACATGCTCAAAGTCCTTCAGCATGATTCAGGGGTGGTAATGTCGTCAGTCCTGCACTGGAGGCCATCAGGCATATATGCAGCATTGCTTAGCAACACCTGAGGATGTCCATGGGTTGTGCTAGACCTTGCTATACGTGCTCCAGGGCCTTCTGCATGTCAGTGGGTTGATGTCTCTGATCCCTTGATATCTCAGTACTTGTGCAGAATCTGATTCAGAGGATTGCCAAATCCATTGGATTATTGCTTCCATTCTGGACTTCACAGTTCGGTTTTGTGAGCTCTGAGTCCTAGCAATACTTTTGGCATATGTTTATTTATTTATTTATTGCAGTATTTCTATACCACCTTTGTCATAGACTCAAGACGGTTTACATAGGCAGGCTGACCATAAATCCCATTTTTTCAAATAGGATTTTTACAAGTGTTATTCCATGAGAGAAACTCATAGAACCCTCTATTTCTCCAGATGTTTCCCTTCATAGTGCAGTTGTCATCCAGGCTGCCAGCTCTTGCAGGCTTTGACTTTCTCTGCCTGGAAAGCCTATCTGACAGGAATCGGCAAGGAACAATTCTCTGCCTTGGAGGGGAAGCCATGGAAAGTGGAAATATCGCTACATTGAAGCCCAAAGAAGAGTGGGGATGTGCAGTTGGAAATGGCTAAAAGAGATCAGGGAAATAGACTGCCATAAACAAAACAAAGGGCCCATCTTCATATGTAGAATGAAGTCGGGGGATGATGGCTATAAAATGTGCGTGTTTCTTACTGAAACTGGGGCACATTTATACACTTCAGTGTGTTTTGGTGACGTGTGTGCACAGCACATCAGTTATTTAGTAGAGAATTTCGATCGGCAGCTCCTGCCAGCAAATCCCACCTGCCCATTGCATTTTGGATGGTTGGAGTTAAAGCTGAAGCACACCGGCTCCTTTCTCCGTGTGTGCAGTCCGCTGCGTCTGGCGTGTTGCCAGACGTGCTGTACGTGATGGAACGGAAGACAACGGAAGCCTAGCACACCGGAGCTCTTCAGCCCGTCCTCGCAGCCAATGCTGGTCCACTGTGATTGGTCGCTTGGACAAGGTGGTAGGGAGTGCTGAGTAAGCTTGCGAGGAAAACTGAGCAGTTCTGCAATGAAATTTTATTGGTTCTAGCGCTATTCCATGTCCCGCCCCCAGGGTTCATGAAAAGGGTTGTGATTGGGTGCACAGAAAACGGAATGGAGAAAACGCAGTAAAAGCTGGGATTTGGCCAGGGGATGCGTCTCCCAGAACGGACCTCTCGTCGGCTCCCGGCGGCCCGGCCGGAGGCAAAGCACACCAATAGAACATTGACACAGCCGGCTGCAACAGGCTGCACGCACGGAGAGCGGAGCTGGTGTGCTTCAGCCTTTAAAATGCAGCCTTGCTAATGCGAGAGTTTCCAGTGCTGAAGCAACTGCACATGCACACCACAAACAGCTTCCAAGCAGCAGCTCTTCCACCATTACATCTCCAAATGCTATTTTTATGTAAATGTCATTGGTCTGAACACTTTTTAATTTGCACCCACAATTTTAACACTTTCAGAACTTGTTGAGTAGCAAGATCTAATTCCCAGGACAGCCAATATTGTAACAGCCAGACAGCTGCGATTAGCAAGGAATTTGAGGTATGAATTTAGAACATATCAGCAACTGGTGTGTATAATAATTAAGAACAGGAGACTAAATATATCCATTTGTATTGTATGTGCTAGAAACCTAATGACAGGAATGGCTCTCTCTCACCTCAAACGACTACATGTAGTGTTCATTGCTTCTTCAGTGGATTTGGTTTGTAAATGTCTGAGTATTAGTTTTCCCCATAATTATGTGTACAGGTCTGCCCAATCTGATGTACCAAACCTCTAAAGCAGGGGTTCTCAGCCCCTTCCCGGCTGAGTACCACCTCTGGCGCCACTCTCCTGCAGTGTACCACCGGAAGTGGCTGGCGATGACATCATCACCTGTTACTTCCAGGTTTCCAGGTTTTCGGAGGCCAGACAATGCAGGTAGGAGGCTCTGGGTGGTTGGGAGGGCCCTTCTCAGTGTTCCTGAGAGGCTCGGCAAAAGGCAGGAGCCTCTCAGGATCAGATACGTGCTGCCGAAAGCACCGTGTCAGAGCAGGGCTCCAGCAGTCTGAGTACCACCAGAGGTGGTACTAGTACCACTGGTTGGGAACCCCTGCTCTAAAGCCATCTTCCTAATACCACCATGCCTCTACACATCCAATAAGCTTAATATTAGAGCAACAGATCCAAAGCAGGAAGCAGGTATTGTGCAATAGCACAGGATGGATACAGAAGAAACTGCCTCACTGACCTGATTATAACTGGGCTTGTGCCAATTAGCCCTGAACCATTTAGGCTTCATGTTGTCCTCATTCATTTCTCTCTTAACAGGAAAGCCACAGCATGTGGAATTAGTAAGTGAAATCTGTGTGTGCTAGGACACAAGATGAATTCCTCCACCCCACCCCCCCAGCTCAACCAAGTGATGTGACTTTCCTCTGAAAGTGCATGGTTGTAGGAATGACCTGAAGAGGAAAGCAATGCAAGTACCACCCTTCCGATCTTGGAACTCCTGTTCATGCATATAAATGGTCTGTTCTCAGAGTTGCTTGTAGGGTACCTTAAGACTTATCTGGAAGAATCCTTGATTTCGAAACAATGCAACCACTGATATTCAGGACACCGTGAGATAATGCTGGGTTGTGAACCAAATGCCTTGTTTCCTTTCTATTTATAGACTTGGCAGCTAACTGGAAACTGAATTTCGAGGCATGTTTTTTTCATGAGTATTTCTGACGGCGCGTAGCATGGGGATGTTTTCTAGGTTTTCCGTGTGTTGAATAAACTGCATTTGATTATGTGAGTGGGCCAGAGATAACACAGCAGGCAGCTCTGGGAGACTAACTGAAACATTGTTTCCGCATTCGAAGAAGAGAAACACAAGAAGTTATACGATACTGCATGCTGGACCAACTTCTGCTGGCAAACTCCAGAGCTGCATTGAGGTCTTTATGCAGAAATGGATAAGAGGAATTTCTGAGTTTCACTTTTGAGGCCTAAATTGTTGGTGTGTGGCATGAGCTATTGGTCAGGCTGTTGGGTCAGCAAATCCAGTAAGAACATGGAATAGAGGATATGACTAAGGGATGTCCATGTGAGCCTGTGGAGTGGGATGGCATGTGTTCTTGCATGTGTGTGCCATGGTAACAGTCCTACACTTACAGCTCAATCCTATTCAGATGCTGTGCTGATGGTGCATTGATGCCAGCATGACATCCATCGTATCCTAAACCTGGCCTGGCAGTGCCACACCAACAGTGCATCAACGCTGTTGGTGTAGCTCAGGAGTTCTCAACCAGTGGTACTAGTACCACCAGTGGTACTTCGGCTGACTACTGGCGGTACTCGGACCACTGGACCACTAGAACCCCACTCCGACGCGGCACTTTTGGTGGCGCATTTTTGCTCCCAAGAAGCTCCTGCCTTTGGCTGAACCTCTCAGGAACGCTGAGAAGGGCCCTCCCAGCTGCCCAGAGCCTCCTCCCTGCATTTTCTGGCCTGAAAAACTGGAAGTAACTGGTGATGATGTCATCACCGGTCACTTCCAGTGGTACTCAGAAGTACTGTACTGCCTCATGCCCTCACGAGATTTGGGCGCCGCCATCTTGGGTCTCGCGAGATTTTGCGAGATCCAAGATGGCTGCGCCCTGAAAAAAGATAAGTTATTCACTTTAAAATCGGCAGCAGAGGCTTCCACCGGGCCCGAAACTGTCCAGGACCCGAGCCCAGATTCCGGGATGGATGGTAAGCCTCGGATGTGGCATAAGACAACTGCTCCTTGTCTCTCCTGTGTCATGCCCCAATTTCTTCCCTGTTTTGGCCTTTCCGCCAGTGGAGGTGCACTGACACCCAAGCTCGGGCTTCTACACTGGCGGGGCTGTCATTGCGCTGGGATCTGTAGAGGTACACTGGTGAATCTTAAAGAAAGGATTGTGCCTTTAGTCTCTTCTGCTCATCTCCTCCATTTTAGTGTCCAGTATTGTTTACAAAAAGTGACAAAAACAGATCCTGCACTCTTGGTATTAAAGTGGAGAGACACATCTGTGCAATGTCAAACAGCAACATATAATCCTTTATTATCCACATTATATACTTTTCCCAAAACATGCTGAAATCTGTACACCCGAAACTAAAATCCCATGCCAAAGAAATCCATCCTCTGCTATTAAAATATAGTGTGCAAATTTGGCATGCAGCTGCTATGGTCTGCTTCTGAGATTAAGGATCTCAAACACATGGGATGTTTTGAACTAGGTGAAAAGAATAACAATTAGTGCTGATAGTAAAAACAACTTGCTCTGCTCTGCATTACAAATATTGCCCTTCAAATTTGAAATGAATTTTGTATGCGAGTGTCATTTTTGTGTGCAAGGAATTAAATGCTCTATCCCGGGGTACACGTGCCACCAGTGGTACTTTTGGGTACCTCTGGTGGTACTCGAACTGTGGGCCTCCTTGGATGCTGCTGGGACACCCGAAACTCCGCAAAAATGCAGCTCTTTCTGTGTCGTGTTTTTGCTCCTGAGAGGCTCCTGCCTTTGGCCGAGCCTTTTGGGAGTGAACAGCTCAGCCCAGATCCTCTTACCAGACGCTTGTGACCTCCTGCGCTGAAAACTGGGCTGAAAACCTGGAAGTAAGTGATGATGACGTCATCGCTGCTTACTTCCCGTGGTACTTGGCGCAGTGGAAGCCATGTAGGTGGTATGCCATGCTGAGTACGTTGAGAACCCCTGCTCTATCCTTTTGCTCTGTGGTCCCAATCCTGTTTGCCTCTTGGCCGCCATTCAACTTTCTTAAAAAATGCTGGACCAAACTATGTATTTAACGTTGTGGTGTAAATGGCATTAGTGTAGCTTAGCCCTTAGTTTGTTCTTCATTCCTTTCCTAGTGGAGTCTGCTTCTTCATCTCTACAGCACTTTGACTTATGATGCTCTCTGTGTTCTCAAGTATAGTGTCTGGCTACTTGAGCAAGTAGCCCTTTTCTCACGTGCCCATGCACACGCCTTCAGTGGATTAGTTTAGTGTGTCTGGTGGAAGTGCATAAATGGGAAGAGAGGACAGGAAGAGAGAGAGAGGCAGTTTCAAGCTAGGAACTATCACTGTGCAGTTTTGTTCAATAAAGTTAGGTTTGCGTTTGAAGCCGCTAAAAGTGTCAGAGCAGTTCTTCATGAGCAATGGTATATCTGGCAACAAGGTCAGAAGAAAAAGAAACCCAATACTAGAAAAGCAAACAGGCTGATGAAGAAAGACTGCTTTGCATTGTGCACCACAAGGAAACTGCATGACTTATCCAGTTCTAAAATGGCTGCTGTTTCATTATGCAAGAGAAGAGACTCTGCGATACATTTGACACATTCCCAGATAAGCAGGTCCTCCAAAGGCATAGCAGGCTATTTTAAAACCCTAAAACAAACACTTAAAATACAATTGAAATTGAAGCTGTGAAGACAATAGATGCATGCCCCATGAGGTTAAGACAATTGGTGTTTGGAATCGCTGATAGAGAGATCAACTTAGTCACAGATCAAGTCATACAGTACTACAGTTCAACCCAGCAGAGAAAGGGATGTTGTGATAGTTACGCTAGCAAGAACTGAGCTTGTGCACTTCATGGAGATAGTAAATGGCCAGCAGTGAGAAGTCTGATCAACTCCTAGGTTGAATTGAAACAACTGGCAAAGGTAGCTGCTTCAAGGGGTCCCCTTTAGAAGTTGGGGTTAGAAACCAGAAAGCTTGGACATAGCAAAATAACTTATAAAGGGGAATTTTCCTCTAGAAGAAATAATGTAAATAGGTACTACTGGGGTCTGTATGTGCATCCATGCCCTTCATTGGTCTTATACCGACACACATCGGACGATTTCCGGCGCGTCCCAGACGCGTGAGGAGCTGTGCTGAGATGTGTGGTCAGAGCAGCTGAACACGGAGCTGCTGCGCTCTCCCGAGTTCCGGCACGAGCGAAAATGTTTCTGGCCCATGTTTTAGGGGGTGGGTTCGCGGAGCTACTGCACTCAGCCAATCAGATGAGAGGGCGGGATGAAAGGGGTTATCAGTCAATCGGAACTCACTTGAGTCTCCGATTTCTCTTGGATCCATTTTTCCTTCTCACAAAAGTTAGCAAGATGAATTCTATTCCCGGCACAAACTGTTTTGTACGTTTTCTCTCCTTCCTGCCCCTCTCTCTCTTCTCTCGTGTATCGGACCGCACTTGTGCTTAGCGAATCAATGCTGCACTTTCTAAGAAGGCAGGACAACAGGAGGGACTACTCACTGGAAGACACTCCTGGAGACAAGTTCAGTGCGCGGAGGCGAGCAGCCAGGCACCTACGCTCGCTCGCCTCCACGCCAGAACCCGTGCGGTGTGTGTTGGCCTTTAAAGAGGGGGATTTTCCTCCCATAAAAAAAATGGAATAAGGTAGGGATAGGGACTGTAGAGAGCGGCTGGACAAGAAGGACTTTTAGGGTGAAATCCTGTGTAAGGATCTGGCCGGCGGCCCAGGGCCGCCCGCTGGATCCTATCCCTCACCGCAGCCTGCCAGGCGGCTGTCCAGAGATCTACTCAAGGAAAGGGACATTCGTCCCCTTCCCCGGGTGTAAACCGGGGCCAGCCCTATTGGCCTCCTCGGCTCTTTGTATGTGCTTATGGACAAATTTAATGGAGGCTAGTTCTATCAACTTGAAGACTATCAAGACTTTTGTTTGTTTGTTTTCATTTAGCGTTTACTTTATAGTGTGATATGGGGCATATATGGTGTGTGTGTGCTTTTTGGAGGGCTTGCTGCTTATTTTTGATGCTGTTGATTTGTACTAATTGTATTATGGTGGTTTTTATTGCCTTTATTTGTCCTTTGTTTTTTTTTTCTGTGCTGCTTTTGCCCTCACTTTATTCACTGTTTTATTTGTGTTTTGTGCCTTTGTTTTTATTTATACTACTGCTTTTTATTGTTTTACTGCACTGTTGTATTTTTATTCTGTAGTTTATGGTTTGTTTTTATTGTAATTTATTATGTTGTAAGCTGCCTTGGGTGCCCCATTGCCAGGGGTGGAGGCAGAGTAGAAATTATTGAATGAATAAATAAAATCTAGACATGGTAACTAAATGGAACCTCCTATGTTCAGAAGCAATAGAGTAGCAGATGTCTGGGATAAGCAACAAGGGCACTCACCATCAGTCTGTGCTTATAAAGCTCTCCAGAAGCTGTAACATATAAAGTGCTGGGGGAGAGGGAGAGTGAATAAGGAAGGAGAAGAGATTTGGTAGGCCGCCTACTAAGGGAGAGCCAGCAGGTGGCGCAGTGGGTTAAACCACTGAACCATGAGCTGTCGACTTACAGTTCGAATCCGTGCGACGGCTCCTGCCAACCTAGCAGTTCGAAAGCAAGAAATTGCAAGTAGATTAATAGGTACCGCGTCAGCGGGACAGTAACAGCGTTCCATGCGCCTCGGTGTTGAGTCATGCCGGCCACATGACCATGGAAACGTCTTCGGACAGCGCTGGCTCTTCGGCTTTGAAACGGAGATGAGCACCGCTCCCTAGAGTCGGACACGACTGGACTTAATTCTCAAGGGATACCTTTACCTACTAAGGGAAGAGAAACCTTGCACAAAGCCAGTAAGCGCTTGTGGGCTCACTGGGCCTGCCTTTCCTTGACCCCAGGCTTTCTTGTGTAAAAATGGGAGGAGGGGAGTTTGATGGGAGCAGTATCCTCACAACTGAGGCTGCAATCCTATGCACACTTTCCTGGGAGTAAGCCCCATTGAACACAGTGGGACTTGCGTCTAAGTAGATATGCACAGGATTGTGCTGTGAATCGCATCAAGCAGGGGCACTCTTCCTCTCGATCTGCAGTATCTGAGAGGAAGAACGTGAGAGATCATTTACCTCTCTCTCCCCTTGCACGTTGGCATCAAGAGACACTGCCAGCTCCCAAAAAGATCTAGGGCTTTGATAATAAGATTCAAGATGTTAACCCCCCCCCCCCCTAGCCCATTCCTAGTGATACGCCTGGTGCTGGACAGTGTTCGATGCAGGGCTGAAATATCATCAGTACTCCTTAACTGGAAAGTCAGAGCCTTCTGAAATGTTGCTGACACCTTTAGTTTGTGCCCCTGCTGCTGGCTGTAGTGTAATTGTATGCTTTCAGGTTTGAAATTGCAGATGTTGGAACAATTCCGTTTGAAGTATAAAAACTGGTCTTATGGCAGGTTATTGCTACTTTATTGCTGGAGTGAGACGTAGAGCAGCGTTTCTCAATGTGTGTTCCTCGGAGCCCTGGGGCTCCCCAAGACCATTATTAGGAGTGGAAAGGGATCTGGAGACCAAGACGTTTGAGAACCGCTGGCCTCGCTTACTGTTGTTTCACTATCTGTTGTTTCGCTTTAGCGTCATTCTCCATGGCTGCAGCTGCTTTTGGTTTGTGTTGGGCTCGTGACCCACTTCCTGGTCCTATTTTCACCCCAGAATGCCTTGCAAGTAGCTTTTGCAAGGCATTCTGAGGCAAGAACAAAGCCAAGGAAGTGGGACGTGTTCCTGCGCAACCCAGAAGCGGCTTTGCAGTGAGCAGCGAGCCCGCCAGAGTTCCCTGGAGCGTCACTGAGCCCACTAGTAAGAATTGGTTCCATTATATATTGTTCCACTTAACGTCGCAGTTTCCAGAAACCTATCTATGATGTTAAGTGAGGATTTGCTGTATTCTCTCTGCCTTTTTATATGCTGTACAACAGTATAAAGATCTCTGTTTTCCCCCCTCCTCATGACAACATCCAAATAGTTCATTCCCCCCACCCCTAGGTCAGAGCTCTTTTCAAGTTACTGTATATATTGTTCTTGAGTATTGTTCAAGGTATACAGTATATTGTTCTTGAGTCAAAGACCCAACTCACAAAATGTTTCAATATTTCTCTGCCATGTTATAATGATATTACCTATAGAACATAATCGGAGTGCTTGTATAGGGGTTATTTGAAGAATCGCTTGGAGATTAGTGCAACTCCTAGTAATGTAAGGGCCAAACTCTGCATATAATGGGAGATCCATGTTATACGTTTCCTTGCTTTTAAGTCCTCTTTTACTGCTGTAGCCCTACCTGCATATCTTCTTAGTCCTCCCAGCTCTTAAAGGGACATCCCTCATATTTAGACTGAGACTGTTAAAAACAGTCATGGGGCTCTCTGGATGATTACCCCTCTTCCTGTGCTCTGTTTTTCTGATCTACCTCCCTCCCACAACTGCTGTGATAGCAGGGAGAGAAGTAAGCCCTCCCCACCCTCCTCTTGCACAATGCAGCGTGAGAACAGGATGGCTCAAGTCTAGATTAGATGGAGCACAGCAGGCTCGGGAAGTTGACAGATGAGCAAGGGGCACCTCCCCCCCAATTTGTCGCCTAACTCAAAGTTCTCAACTTCTGTCGTGGATGGACTTCCCCTGCGGGTGGCATACTGGTTTATATGCGTGTGCAGGACTGCATGCCACTTTCTACAATCCCTATCCCACCTTATTCCCTTGTTTCTTTTGGGAGAAAATCCCCCTCTTTAAGTCCAATGAAGGGCATGGATGCACATATGGACCCCAGTAACCCCTATTTTCATGGTTTCTTATGTAGGAAAATTCCCCTTTACTGTATAAATCATTTCACGATCAATCCAAGCTTTCCTGTCCCTAACCCCAACTTATAAAAGGGAACCCCCTATACATGATCCAGGCAAAATGTTGTTCTCTGAGCACTGCAATAATACAAATATTTAATAACAGTGGTCTCATTTTCTCAGGGAGGAGATGGGAGCAAAGAAGGAAGTCTGCTTTTTTCCCAGTTGCTTTTTCTGTGGAATGTTCCAACAAAATTAGTAATTTCATTGTATGCATGCCATATGCAACTGATGTGAAGTACATATATTTGTACTTGCGTATCTGCACCCAAGTACATAAAATGAGAAGTGGTCGCCCATAGGATGTCCTCTAGAATTAGTCAGTCTCGGTTTTGCCTGGAAAATATGGGCAGGGACAGACCATGCTTAAGAACTGTATGTGGAGGTGGAGTAGTGCATTAATAATGTGATTAATATGATGGTGGTCTTAGTGAACAGGCCACGTGCGTAGCACAGTTCCCAGGAACCCAACCTTATGGAGCTGTAGTGCTTTGGAATGCGAGTCCTGCCTTCTTAGGGTTAAAATAGACACATCTAGATAACACTGTTGTAAGTGCTTAGAAAGGATGTTGCAGTATATCTGAAGCAGCCCTGCTAGGAACTTCCCTTCCTGTCGTTTGGTGGTGATTCTGTCCTTTCTCCTACTGTACTGATATATGATATATTGTGAATTCTTCTTTTGCTCCCTATTGCAGCACTCCCTCCTCCTCGCACCTCACTCCTGTGGTTGGAATTTGGGAGATGAGAACTTTAAAATAATGAACCCTGGTACTTTGCTTGTGGGGAAATGGAGAATAGGCTTTAAACACAGATGCCTGCGTTCAAACTGGGCTCTCAGTGATGCGCCTGTCAGCGATATCTAATTCTGGAAATAAAGCATCACTTTTTACTCCAGCCACGTGCTTAGCACAGTTCCCAGGATCAGCCTAAGTGTTGCTGAGGAAGGCTTGATGGGTTTCCTCTTTCCAAGCCAAGTCTTGATGCATATGTGCAGCCTTCCAAAGGCCCTTCCATTCAACCTGTCAGAGACAGCATTAGATGTATTGTTGGAATACTTTCAGGAAATAGTTTCTGAATAGGCAAGAATTATGCTGATGTATCAGAAACTATCATGTTTAGTAACACTCTGCAACTTGTCAGACCCTCTGACATCAACTGCAGCAAACTTGCAAGTGCATACCTTGGCACAGATTAATACATCTGAGAGCAAATGGGATTTGTATATGATTATTGCCATTGCACTGTTAAATTCCTTTCTCCTTGAGCTTCTCTCCAGAAATGCCTGCCAACCACAAACGAGGATAATTATGCCATTTGTCCATGTCTGTTTAAGAAGAGAGAAGATGACCATATCTACTTGCACTGGGAAATCCCTTGACTCTTACTAGTAAATGACAGGCATCCTGCACTGAAGAATTTACAGAACTGGGTTACTGTGACACACTTTACATGGGGCTACCCTTGAAAACTGTCCAGAAACTTCATTTGGTTCAAAATGCTGCCACCACACTGTTGTCTAGGACTGTCTGTCTGGAGAACGTTATTCCAGTCCCTTGAGATCCTTGGTAGTAACCTGTTTGTGTCTGGGCTCAATTCAAAGTGCCAGTTCTTACCTTTTTTTAAAGTTCTAAGATGTGGGACCTAGGCACTGTAATGTGCCACAGCTCCCCGTGGCTCAGGAGAGGCTGTCCAGTGCCCACAATAAGCCCCCATGGAGATGCCTGGTGATGACATCACCACTGTGCCTCCAGGATAGGGCCGCTGCTCCTCACAGGCCATCAGGCTCCATTGGTGGCATCTGGGGCTTGGTATTGGCCCTTAAAAGGGCCTGCCAGGGGAGGTGTGGGATGGGAAGGTCAGGGAGCCTACACAAAGGCCGAGGAGACAGGCCAAGGCTGGGAGCAGTAGGCATTGGCAGGAGGGGACCAGACATACTGGATACTGGAGCCCCCCTTCCATGAGGGCTCACCACCCAGAGGCTGCCTTGCCAGACAAGGACCCTGTGATTCACACCATCCAAGTGGCCAATTGGAGCCTAAGGTGTAGTACCAGAAGAGCCTCCACTTGAGGGACCTAAGGATGTTGGAGATGTGTTTGCAAGGGTGAAGCAGCTTGTATGATTTTGTTGTAGCCCTGAGGGCTCAGCATTATTTATTTATTTAAAGAATTTATACCCCACCTTTCTCCCAACAAGGGCACTCAAGGCGATTCAATCCGTTGCCATTCAGTCCGTTGCCAGCACACTTCGCCTCCTGCCTTGTTTATGCAAAGGTGTCCTTTCCACAGCCAGAGGATGTAGATGCCTCTTGGGATGGGGGGGAGCTAGGGGCCACCCACAGTAAGGCTGATTACCTTCCCTATGTTCCCATGCATACCAATCAGCATTGGAGGTCCTACCCCAGGCACTCCTGCTAACAAGGCAGCAGGGTCTTTTCAGTTGTCATACTGGCATTGTGGAACATCCTTCGCGAGAAAGCTCACTTGGCCCCTTCTTCATTTTCATTCCACCATCTCGGTGAGGCTGACTTTCTAGGCAGGCTTTTGATGGAAGCTGATTGAAACTGAGGGAAGTAACCCAATATTATGTTGACTGTTTTTTCTGCTGCTAGTTTTTTAATTGGATTTTAAAAAAACTGTGATGCGGTGGTGGTGGTGGTGGTGGTGTGTTTGCTGTTAGCTGCTTTGCATTTTCTTATGGAAAGGAAAGCAGGATACAAAATTTTATATAAAATAAATAAATGTAAATGGTTTGGCCCATCTAGATGCCTTGTGTGTTACATTGGATGCTTTGAAGATAAGACTTTAAGCAGCAAAGTATGAAGTATGGGCCTGCTGCCATCCATTCAGAAGCCAGCGGTAAAAACCAGCATGCCCTTAAAGAGGTGAGAAGTATGCATAATTTTAATGAGTGGTCAAATGAATGAGGCAGCTTGGCAAGAAAATGACAGAGACCCCATTTCTTTCTGTAACTGGTGAGTGAAGGTGTGATAGGTAAGAGGAGCCACCAGGTCAGTCATAAAACTGGCAAGCACCATGCTGGTGTCCCCATTCCTTTGAAAGAGATATGTCCGTCCCAGTAGTCTCAAGATAAAAAAGCATTCCTAGGGGATGTGTGAAGGACCACATTGAGTTCCACACTAGTTTCCTTGAGTTCCGTGCCAGTGCTGGTGAATGCCTGAAACTGTCTTGCTACAACAGCTGTTCTCCCTACATGCCACACCATCCCATCCAGACTCCAGATGCAAAGCAGACCCTTCTGTTAAGGTGCCACTGCCAGTGTGCCAGTTCTAAGGAGCAAAGGGGTTCCAGCCAGTGTAATGTAGTTGAGCGAGTGCTGAGCTTGGAGACTCCGTTCAAATCCCTATTGGGCCTCCTTGGGCAAGTCTGTGTCGCAGCTTTGATCTGGAATCCCCAGACACAAAAGCAGTCTTTAAGGAGCAGGGCACGAATACCACACACATATTTGCAGAAACATCTGGCTATGCTTTTTAGTTTCATTTTTACTTTTGGCAGGGCAGAACGTGCCCTCCAGGAAAAAAAAAAGTGGTTATAAGGATAAATGAGACGTATTGTAAGGGATTTTGTACAGTGAAAAAGTGCTAAAATCAAGAGAAACTATAAATGATGCCCATCTGTAGGATACAGATTGGGAATCTCCCTCCAGCAAGAACCCTTTTCCTCAGTTGTGGAAGATGTGTTAATCTATGAGCCTTGTGAGGGCGGAACTGGAACCATTGGTTTGCATACTCTTGACATACCCATCCATCTTGCCCTTTGCTCTTGTTTATGTTTGTGGATGCTTCCACTGTATGGTTTTCAGCTTCCACAGACGGGACAGATGTTGACTCATTTCCTTAACTGTCTTCAGTTACCACACAACTGGACAGCGTGTCCTGCTGCTGCTGTGTCAGACTCCTCTCAACTTCCCTCACAAGCTGGGCATGGTGGTTATGCATTGCTCTGCAGGTGGTCTTCATAGCTTTTCTCTCCTTTGCAGTTTTCCTCAGTATCGAAATACTGTTGTCTTGACAGTGATGGGAGCATCTGTTGAAGCAGTGCTATGCCAACGTCGGCCCTTTTTGTGTCTCTTTAAGGAAGCTATAGGAAGGAAAGCAGGCGTGTGTGCATGTGCACACAGGTAATCTTTAGTGTGGTTGAGATGTTTGTCTCCATTCGGTTATCCATCGCTGTTAGCACTTGGTCATGTCTCTGCTCAGTCCCACACAACTGTGTGAGGTGAAGATGCTTTTTCCCATTTTACAGAAGAAGGTCTGAAGTTGAGAGATAGCAACATACTTGGTGAAATCGTCGTCTTCACTTTTGAAGTTTAGTATTCTACCCTCTGGACCTTACTAGCTCTTTGAAAAACCAGAAGATAACAAATCTGAGAGTGGCTAAGAGAATGAGTCTTGAAGTCCCTGGTTCAAAATTTGCCTCGTCCATGAACTTACTAGAGTCTAGACA
This sequence comes from Plestiodon gilberti rubricaudatus, assembly GCA_026170595.1. Lineage (NCBI taxonomy): Eukaryota > Metazoa > Chordata > Lepidosauria > Squamata > Scincidae > Plestiodon > Plestiodon gilberti. Next base: position 42,740,431 of record JANXHW010000003.1, read on the forward strand.
GCCTTAGGGAAGTCCTTATCTCTCAACCTCAGTCTGCAGTATGGGGATAATACTGACCTATCCCACAGGGTTGTGCGGCTTACTGAGATAATGTTTGTGAAGACATATAAATCTTCTCTATAAATGCTAGGTTGTTATTCTTAGGATTAATTTTTCTGGAAAGGACTCTGAGCCAGTAGTGAAGGGGCAGAGACCTCAGAGTTTCTTTGAGTTCACAGTGCCAAGAATAAGAGCTGTTTTGGCACTGGCAGTGAAATGAATTTTTGTTTCGTTTTCTCAGAAGATTCCCTTCAGTGGGGCAGAAACTGACACCAACAAGGGGATTTATTCCTGTTCATTGGTATATTTGCACCTGTTTTTTCAAGCCACATAGTCTGTTAACCACATTAACTTCCGCAGGAAAGTGTTTCATTTCTGTGTAGCGTCTCCGTTCACGCCAGTGAGCACTGCTGTCCCTCTCTGCGTATCCCTGGGGGTTGAGAAGAAACAAAAACAGTACCTATTTCTTGTAGCAAGGGGATGCATCGGATATTGTGTTTGAAAAGTGCGCCTTGCTTAACTATTTCTGTCCAAGAGAATGAAATGCCTCACAGCCTCACCCAAGAGAAATAGCTTTATCACAGGCCAGCAGTTAAATCCACAGCAAGAAAATCAGGTCTAGCAGTGAAGCAGTTTTAAGCCGCTAGTGTGAATGCCCTTAGTTAAGAATGGTGTGTTTTAGTGAGCTGTTGACTTAGGGCTTGACTCAAAGCAAATTGTACCAGTGGAGAATGTATGCAGCTCTGATAGAAAATGCTTTAAATTAGTTGCTATTTTTGTCTTGTTGTTGTGTTGAAGACTTTTATGTCCCACCCTATTGTTTTAAAATCTCTCAAGGCAGCTAACAACTTAAATAACAACAACATTAGTATTCAATACAATATCAAACTAAAACAAATTCCATAAATTAGCTAAAACAGCCCTTGTTCCCTAATGCAGAGTCTATTGTCTTGTGTTGATTGATGTATGCCTTGTTTGTAATTGGGCTGAGTTGGTAAAAAACCAAACAGATGCCAAGGATAACAATACATGGTACTGCCAATAGAAGGATTAGCTGCTAGTTATTAGCAGGAAATTAACTGCACTGTTTTCTCTAACCTGACACAGCTGTCTCATTCAATCAGGAACCTTTTCATGAGAAGTGTGTGGTGTGACCATTTACTTCCCAACACATGTGTTTATGGCAAAGTAAAGTGCTTGTGCTGTTTGTTCTCCATATTATTTGTCATGTGTCAGCATCACCACACTGGAAAATATCCTATGTAAAGAGATTCTTAATAGCAAGGAGCAGGTGTTGTAAGAAGGTAGTGTGCAGCTAGCATAATGTATCCAGAGATATGTTCAGCAGCTCATTTTACTTTATTGGATTGTTACAAATTATGCTTAATGACAGATGGGTCTGCATGCTGTTAGCAGAAGGCAGTGCAGATAATTGAGGAGACTGCAGCTCTGCAGTGACAGTCAGCAGACAAAACGCATGTGTCAGTACGTTGTGTGAGTGGGCATCTGGTATTCTGTGCCTGAACATGGAGTTTTCATTTACCGGTAGCTATCAGGGCTACTCACCATTGATAGAGTTACCTTCCATGAATTTCACTTTCTACAGTAATTCAAGCTCAGGCCTTAGTGCTGCTTTAGGGCGGTGTTTTGCTGTCAGTGAAGATTACAGCTGCAACAAGCAAGCCCTGGACATTTCCTGTCCATTCCTGCCCCTGGACACTCAGACTCATCATGGTGAGATTTGTTTAGGTTTGTAAATAGATAAAATTACTCCTGCAAGACACCTCAGTTTACATACATAAGGAGCCAAATTGTGCCATAACGCTATAGTATTGGCAGCAAGGCTAGGAGTGTCCGTGGAAGCCTAGGACAAAAGTCCATCTAATGAACACTGGCCAAGTCTGTCTGGATTCAAAACAAATGCTATTTTATTTGTAGTAGAACTGCTTTTGTAGTAGCCATGCTTCCCCGTGCTGAAACAATGGCTGCATGCCCTCTTGTGGCAAAATAGAAAATGACTTTGGATCCAAGTCATCTGAGCTTCACTATTTGCTCTTAAGCAAATATCACTATGTGCTAATTGACATTACTACACATTACATAGAAGAGCTCTTTAAAAAAACAAAACAATAACCAAGAAAAACCTGAACTGCAGCCTCTGGGAGGGAGGGATTTGTGAACTTGCTCGCAGTGGTGATGGTGGTGGTGTGTTTGAGCTCCCTCTGTTTTTCTGATCAAAATTGCTGTTTGCCCTGGGGGGAAGGGAATTACTTCCGTGGGGCAAATAACAACTGGGAGAGCAGGTTTGTTCTGCAAAAGGGTTAAGCTTCCCCACACACACTGTGAGCAAATGTGTTTCAGTTTAAAACCAACTACTCCAGGACTCCTGTCACAGATATATGTGAAGTGTGTAGTTTTAACTAGAAGCTTTTTCTTAGTGTTAATCCTTTTAGTAGGCAGTTTTAATAGAAGAATAAATCATGTTTAACAAGTGGCTATAAGTGAAAGGTCTGGCCTTTTTGTTTGGCTTTCATTCATTCTTTCCAGTGTTTTGCTGCTCGAACTTCTGCTTGCTTCTCCCTGGAATGGACTGCTAATCTTTAGTTGATTCCAAGAGACAGATCGTGTGCTTCCCCTCTCCCCAACTTGGCATTCTCTCATTGAAGTCATTGTGAATTGGACACAAGTAGAGCCCCAAAGCATCTTTCTTTTATTGGCATTAGAGGTGCAGGTTTGCCTGTAAGCAAACAAGAGTTGATTTAATGGCTGTCAAAAGACAACTGAGCTCCCCCAGCAGGATTCTATCCCTTTGAACTTACTTGAGCTGGCTGGGACTGCTTGAGAGGAGGTTACTGACAGCAGCCTCAAGTACTTGACAGTGGGTGAATCCCCACTGTTGGCTTGTCAATTACAGTTCTTAGGGACGCATGTCAATGCAAGTAGATAAATAGGTACCGCTTGCGGGAAGGTAAATAGCGCTCCGTGTTCCAGCTGCATGCTACGCACTGTGGCAAGGAGAGTCATGCCGGCCACATGACCACGGAGGCATCTTCGGACAACGCTGGCTCTTCAGCTTTGAAATGGAGATGAGCACCACACCCTAGAGTCGGACACGACTGGACTTAATTGTCAGGGGATACCTTTACCTTTAGGGACTGACTATGAAAAAGGTACTGGCTAACTCAATTCTCTTCCCTCTGCTCTACACAGACACACACAAAGAGACACAGAGACAGACAGACACACAGAGGTTTTGGGGAGATAGTGATCTCTTAGGGCAGACTTTGTTGGCACACTCTGCCCTGATGCTCATACCCAATTGCAATCAGCATGCTGCTTTTCTCCTTAAATGGGGGTATGTGTGAGAGAGGGCATTCCTAGTCTGTACTTTGGGGTCACCTCCTTCAAATACCGGTAAATGCATTTCTACTTTCGGACCTCTGAGGAAGGGAATGGAAAGGAAGGGGAGCACTTGAGGATTACAGCAGCAGCAGGAGTGCGTTCGAGACTTACCGACTGTGTGTGCATATGTGTTGCGTTTAGAGGCAGAAGGGGGGTGCCTTGTGGTTATAATGGGATTGGAAAAAGTGGGATGCCTGTGGGTGGGCGTTGCATTGCAGTCAGAGTTGAGTTTGTTAGGGAAAGGCATATCTTGAGCACATATTGATGATCACTGAGCACAGTGGTGGCCAACCTTTCAACATGAATGCTGGCCCTTTAAATGGTTGTATTAAGTGAGGACATTTCAGCAGGTGCAGCTGCTTGAGCAGCACCATCAGCACTTGCAGCTGCCAAGATTCTGTCTTCTACACAACTCTTAAGAACGCAGAGGCCCTAATGGTGGAAAGTTGGCCACCCCTGACGTAGCGCTTTTAAATTTGCCACATGTTCTTAATTCTTTCCTATCTGCCTAGGAATTGATGATGCTGGCTGATGCCATACAAAGCAGGCCTTTGCTGCTTCTCCATCCCTCTGTGGCACTTCTTTCTGTTTCTTTTTTTCTTTTTAGTCTAAGGGTTTCCCGTTGACAGTTAAAAGTATCTTGGACTGTAGGGCATCTTTTTTGTATTTTTAAGCGGCTCTCAGTCCTCCCCCACAGCTTTGTAGCCACTTCCTCTGTCTTGGGTATATATCCCATGCAACCCACTCTAGAATTAAATTCGTCTTTCTCAGTAATCTTGATCTCAGACTGCCTGACTTTGTTGCACATGATGCAATCTTCAGTAAGTGATTCATGCAGCTCCCCAAATTCATAAGTTTATGCTAATGGCTTTAAATCAGTCACATATTGGTTTGTGCTTCACAGTGAAGATCTCATGCCTTTCAGGTATAACATTTCTTCCAGTCGCTCAGTGTGCTTCAGATGTATTGATTAAAACTTGACATCTTTCTCCTTATCTGCATTACTATCAAACTGTAACATGTTAAATACTTCTCTCTCTTCTTCGCCTGCCACATGAAGGAACAGTGGAAAATGAAGTATCTCGTCTTCCTTATCTGCTGCTCTAGCAATGCAGTACAATTCAAATCCTTGTTTCCACCTTCTCCTGTTTGCAGCAGTTCTTTCGAACACCAGCTTTCCTGGTCTGTGTTTTCTTTCACTGGATCTTCTGATACCCCGCAATATATGTGCTGCTGCGGATTTCACAAAGTTGTGCCACAGAAGATTTAAGCATGGCACAAAAAAACTTTTGATTTGCCGTATTGCCCCAAGTATAGGACGCTCCTGATTATAAGCCGCACCCTTAAAGTTTGGTGCTATTTTTTAAAAAATACATTTTAAACTTTTTTTTAACTTAAAGAAAATATACACATTAGTACAACAGTAAAACAGTTCAGCTTTAGTACAGTTAAAGGCATAGGCACCCTGTCCCTTATTGAATCTGGGCACCCTAGTATAAGTAGCCTTCCCAGATCCAAAGGGGGACAGAGTGCCTACCTTTAACCTTTGGAATTTGGGCAGGTGCAGCTTGTTGCACCCTTCCATGATGATGAGCTGCACCTGCCTAAATTTCAGTGGTTAACAGCACAATCCTATGCATGTCTACTCAGAAGTAATTCCTATTGCATTCAATGGGGCTTTCTTCCAGGAAGGTGTGCATAGGATTGCAGCCTAAAGGTTGGCACTCTGTCCCCCTTTGGATATGATAAACCTATGCAGGAGCTCTTGCTCTCAACATTCAAATTGCAGTATCAATAAATATCTTAGTTTCCACAGAGTCCTGGGGCTGGAACTTAAGGGTTATTTTTTTTCAAATGCCTCTAAGGCTAGAGCAGGGGTGGGGAACCTATTTGCGGTGGGGGGCCATTTTCCCATAAGGAAAATTTGCTGCGGGCCGGCCATAAGGCCGGCCGATTTCCCCCCCCCCCGCAAATTTACCTCCCACCCACTGCTCTCCCAGCCCGCCCACCCACCGCTCGCTCACTCTCACCCACCCCCATCGCTCTCCTCCCCCCACCCCCATCGCTCTCCTTCTTACCTTACCTTCTCTTCAGCGTCCAGGCTGCTGGTGGCGGCAGCGGCCCTGCGCGCGCTCACCTCGCCCGACTCCTTCTCAACCCCGGCTGTTATAGACATGCGCTCTAACAGCCAGGTTTGTGAAGGAGTCGGGCGAGGTGAGCGTGTGCGGGGCCGCTGCCCCCCCTCGCCCGACTCTTTTTCAAAGCTGGCTGTTATAGACATGCGCAGAAATAGCCGGGTTGAGAAGGAGTCGCGCAACCCCTTCTCAACCCGGCTGTTTCTGCGCATGTCTATAACAGCCGGCTTTGAAAAGGAGTCGGGTGAGGTGAGCGCGGCCTCCGGAGCCTCCGGTCCGAGCCCACGCAGGCCGGACCTGATGGAATCGGGTCCAGGTTCGCGGGGGCCGGACCGGATCGCTCCGGGGGCTGGATCCGACCCGCGGGCCGCCGGTTCCCCACCCTTGGGCTAGAGGTTGCTAGAGAGATCATGGCCATTTAGCAAGTGATTAAGAGCTGAAAACACAGAGCTTTGCAGTTTTTTTAAAAAAAGTGTTTTACCTTTGAAAGAGACTTGGAGAGGCTTGAAAAAGGGACGTTTTGCAGAAAACTCTAGGCAGTAAATGCTAGACTTTGATTGTAGGCCGCACCCCTACTTTAAAGACTTGCCTTAGGGGACAAAAGTGAGTCTTATACTCAGATCAATACGGTAATTCTGTATGACTCAAATCTGCTCCTGATCTCAAGACTGGCTATCGGCCTAGGTTTCAGTTCTCTGCTGCTTCTCTCCAGCAGCAAAGATGGAAATATGTCATTTCATTCAGGAGGTCCTCGGATCATAAGAACATAAGAAGAGCCCTGCTGGATCAGGCCAAAGGCCCATCTAGTCCAGCTTCCTATATCACACCGTGGCCCCATCAGATGCCTCAGGGAGCACACAAAACAACAAGATACCTGTATCCTGTCGCCACTCCCTTGTACCTGGCACAGAGAAAACCAACCACTCCTCCAACCAGGCGGTTGCTTATCCCCATCATGGCTTGTAAGCTGTGATGGACTTTTCCTCCATAAATCTGTCCAATCCCCTTTTAAAGGCATCCAGGTGCCATCACCACATCCTGTGACAAGGAGTTCCACAAACCAATTACACGCTGGGTAAAGAAATATTTTCATTTGTCTGTTTTAATACTCCCTCCACTCAATTTGAATGGATGTCCCCTAGTTCTAGTGTTGTGTGAGAGGGAAAAGAACTTCTCTCTATCCACTCTCTCCATCCCATGCATAATTTTATACGTCTCAATCATGTTCCCCCTCAGCCGCCTTTTTTCTAGACTGAAGAGCCCCAAACGCTGTAGCCTTTCCTCATAAGGTAGATGCCCCAGCCCACTAATCATTTTGGTTGCTCTCTTCTGCACCTTTTCCAGTTCCACTATATCCTTTTTGAGATGCGGAGACCAGAACTGGACGCAGTACTCCAGATGCGGCCTTACCATTGATTTATAATTATATTGGCCGTTTTATTCTCAATCCGTTTTTTAATGATCCCAAGCATGGAATTGGCCTTCTTCACAAAATTCTTCACAAAATTTGATTTTGATTTTATCTTTTTAAGTTTAATTTTATTTTGATATCTGTTGTTTTAATTGTGTTGTAAGCTGCTTTGACCTGCCAGTTGGACTTGGAAAAGAGGCTTATAATATAATTTATTTGGAGGGAAAGGCAGAATCTAAATAATTTAAACAAATTCTGGGCTATACCATTTCAGATTGCAGATGGGGGGGGGGTCATGTTTTTGATTGCTCCCCTTGGGAACACTCCCGGCATGTAGTAAACTAGCATATAGTGAACATCAGGGTGAAGGCTATGCTAAACATTGCTCCCTGATGTACTGTTTTATCACATGCAGGGAGGGTTTGGGGGCCTGTTGTGTGGTGTTTTTTTTGTGTGTGTTTTGTTTTTACTATATTAGTAAACCCTTAGAGAAAGAACAAGTGGCGTTTCTGAGATAATTTGGAGCAATGAGTAATTTGGGTAGTATTTTGATATGGTAGATCGTCCTTGTTTACTTTTCATGTTTGTTGCTGACCGAGTAATGGGAACTATGTTTGAGCTGATTTTATTGATGCATTTGATCTGACAATTAAAACAAGTGTTTTCAGAACGGTTTGCCTGCTTTGCTAGAAGCTTTGACATGTCTCCCTGGTGATGCAAATGGACTCATGGCTGCATCTTGATATTGGTGTTTTGTTTCCACTGCTGTGGAGCATGTGAGTCAGGCTGATCTTGTGAGACATCATGCTGAATGCAAAACTAGGAAATATGCTCCTTTGACTGTGTGGCACCAAAGGTTTGAAAGCATTTAGACTAGAGTGTGTGTGACTTTAGGTCTCCTTCCATCTTTGCCTTCTGCTCTCCTTTTGCTTCTTTTCTGTAGTCCTTTAGTTGCCAGGCCGTTGGCTTGCTCATTTATTCAGGGCACCTTTGGCTCTTTCTGTTGTCGCAGGGCAAGATTGTGTGTGGCCTGGACTGCATTGTGTTGGTACTTTGCCATGTTTGAAATCCATGCTATTACACTAATAGGATGTATAGCACTAGCCTTGCTTCCTGGCAGTTAGCCACACTTAGCATAGGCACCAAACCAAGACATGTAACTTTTGCTGAAAGTGAGATGTTTCCACAAAATGAAGGTACCTAGAGTGGGTAACCGATGGAGCATTTGTCCTTTTTATCCGAAAATATTTCCTCACATTAATCTGAACTGCACAAATGTTGAACAGCTTGCCTGATATTTCAAGCTCTTGTCCTAGTTTAAGCTCCAGAGTGTCTTCTGGTTTGGAACAATATGTTTCTCCATGTGCTCAAGAGTAGCTTCTGTTGCTGTTGTGATAGTGCTGAAATGCTCTTTGACTCTTAAATCTTTTCCGGGATGTCTAGCTTCCTTGTAAGGCACAAAATATGGCAAATGCTTTTCAAAATAAAGATGCTAATTACATATCGTGTAAATTTGTTTCATGTACCAGGGGCAAGAGGTCTGGCTCAGTTGGTTGAGTTGTCGCCTCGTAAGCCTGAAGATCGGTGAACGGCAGTTCAAGACATGCCGCTGACAAAAAGCTGTGAAACCCTCTGTGAGGAGAAAGAAAGCTGCTAGCTGCATTGGCCGAGCTTGGGAGGCAGCCAGTGAGAGGCCAGACTGCAAACGGATACCATCTGGAATGTAGTTGTTCATGAAAGATTGAACATTTATATATTGTAAAAACCCTATTAGGGGGGTTGAGAGAGTCTGCCCATGTAAACCGCCTTGGATTAAAGTCAGAGGAAAAATCCAATGACCAAGAAAGGCGGTATATAAATACTGTATATTACCACCATGGGGGCAAGGGATGAATTAAAAAAATTAACAGGCATATATAAAATGTTGGAAAGACTATTAGGAAGGATAGTTGGACATTGGACCCTCTGAAGCAGGGATGTCAAACTCGTTTCGTACAACGGGCCGGATAGCGTTCATTGCCCTTGCTGGGGACTGGGAGTGACATACCGTATTTCTTTTATTCTAAGACGCACGTTTTTTCTAAATTTAGCAATTCAAAAAAGGGGTGCGTCTTAGAATCGATGATGTGCAAATTGCACCCCCAAACGCCACGTTCTTACTTATTACCGGTTCTTGTGGGGGCTTTGGGGAGGCCTGTGCGACCCTCTGCAGGCCTCTCTGATCTTCAGTTCGGCAAAAAACAGTGGTTTTCAGCCATTTCTGGTTTTCACGAAAACCGGAAATGGCCAAAAACCACTGTTTTCGCCGAACTGAAGATCGAGGAGGTCTGCAGAGGGTCACGCAGGCCTCCCCGAAGCCCCCACAAGACCCGGTAATAAGTAAGAAGGTGGCATTTTGGGGGTACAATTTGCACATAAATCCTAGGGGAATTTTTTTTTCCTTGCTGGTGGTAGCAAAATTAAAGGTGCGCCTTAGAATTGATGGTGCCTTAGAATGGAAGAAATACGGTAATTAAGCAGGAAGTGAAATCATTAAACAAGTGATTATAGGCCGCTCCTGATTATAAGCCGCACCCTTAAAGTTTGGTGCTATTTTTTAAAAAATACATTTTTAACTTTTTTTAACTGAAAGAAAATATACTCATTAGTAGAACAGTAAAACAGTACAGCTTTACTACACTTTGCCTTTAGTACAGTTTTAGGCATACTTATTGAATCTGGGCACTCTAGTATTAGTAGCCTTCCCAGATCCAAAGAGGGACAGAGTGCCTACCTTTTAACCTTTGGAATTTGGGCAGGTGTAGCTTGTTGCACCCTTCCATGATGATGAGCTGCACCTGCCCAAATTTCAATGAACAGCACAATCCTATGCATATCCACTCAGAAGTAAGTCCCATTGCATTCAATGGGGCTTACTCCCATGAAAGTGTGCATAGGATTGCAGCCTAAAGGTTGGCACTCTGTTCCCCTTTGGATATGGTAAGCCTTTGCGGGAGCTCTTGCTCTCAACTTTCAAACTGCAGGATCAATAAATATCTTAGTTTCCACAGAGTCCTGGGGCTGGAACTTAAGGGTTTTTTTTTTCAAATGCTTCCTGAGGCTAGAGGCTGCTAGAGAGATCCCTGCCATTTAGCAAGCGATTAAGAGCTGCAAGGAACAACCTTGTAAAGGCTTGAAAACACAGGCTTTGCAGTTTAAAAAAAGAAAAAGAAAAAAAGCCCCATTTTACCTTTTGAAAGAGACTTGGAGAGGCTTGAAAACGGGCAGAAAACACTAGGCCAGGCTTTGATTGTAGGCCGCACCCCTAGCCTTAGGGGGAAAAAGTGAGTCTTATACTCAGGCCAATATGGTAACTCATTAGCTGCAAATGACAGAAGAGAAACTATGCAAATCTTGATCATATTTTCAAGATACGGGAGAGCCCAATTATCAGGTGGACCACCCTTTCAGCAGTGCCTCTTCTGCAGAGGCATCACTTTGCAGCTCAGCTGCTGTGCTCTATGAAGTGACGCCTCAGCAGAAGCGGCACTTCTGAAAGGGCAACGCACGTCATAATTGAGCTCTCCGCACCTCAGCAGCATCTCCATTCTCCCTCTCTCACCCTTCTTGGTCTGCCCTTTTCCCCTGTACTGTTACTTGCCTTCCGAGGCCTCCTTCTGTTCCTCCCTTCCAGCGCCATGGCAGAAGCAGGACTGATGAAAGAACGGCGCTGGCAGAACTTATCATGCGGGCTGCCCTGTCACCAATGATATCTCAGTAAAAGCAACACTGCTGAAAGGACGGCCCGCATGATAATTGAGTTCTGCCAACACCTCCCTTTCAGCAGTGCTGCTTCTGCTGAAGCGTCATGTCGCAGCTCATGGTGGCGCTGGGAGAGCCCAGTTATCACGTGGGCTGGATGAAGAGCTTCTGTGGGCTGTGTTTGGCTCGTGAGGTCCACAGGCCAAAGACCCAAACCTTTGGAATCTAAAGGTTTGGGTCTTTGTGCTGGGAGAAATGGATCCATCAGACATCTGCATATATGTATGTGTAGCAGATATCTGAACATAGTCTGTGCTCCATCCCATCCCATCTAGAAATCCAGGACAGGATTAAGATTCAATATTTAAAATTTGCTTTGGGTTTCAATAGAATTTGGAAGACAGAATAATTGACTGGTAGAAAATGAGAATGTTCCCTGGTTTTACTAAAGCAGTGTTTTCTCACTACACACAACAGAACAATTTGTGTGTTCTTTCTTTGTTAATACACTTTCCATTGTTTGGGCATTTGATTTCTGAGAAAACGAAAATGGAAGCTGGATTTTCTTTACAGACTGCACTTGCGTTCTGATTTTGCTGCATTCGTCTGCTGATGGAGACGAAAATGTTAGTTCTCCAGCTGACAGGAAAAAAAGAGACATTCATTTGGGTCCAGACAAGTTACTCACTTTTTGTGATCTGGTGAAATGATAGCCTCTACTATGTTTCTTGCTGTTAACTAGAATACCACCAATGGTGGACCTGCTAACCCTGCATGCAAATCGATTGACTAGTTTCTCATGATGGGAATGAATAGAATAATTGCACAGGCAGACAAGGGCAACTTTACCTGTGAGCCACTATCATCGTTGTTTCAGTCCTGAGTCACAGGCACACGTCTCTTTAATTCCCAGCCTCAAGGGGAAGTAGAGGTTTTTGGCAGAATACTCCTTTTGTGCATCTCCGGTCGTCACTCCCATTTGCAGGAGTCTTGTCTTGTGCAGTGGAATCAGCAGCAGAGAAGAACTCTGACAGAGAAGAGCCTCTTCTTTTGTTCATGCTAGTGCCAGAGAGGTTTAAAGAGTTCTTTTCCTGCTTATGCAGAAGAAGGTAGTTGAGGTGGCCAAGATAGGGAGATCCTTAGGATCCACGAGTTTTGCTGGCTGGACGGAAAGCTCCTTGGGGCTAGATTGGGCCTCTGGGCTGCTATTGCCTTATGCCTGATGGTGTCTTTGACTTGCCAAAGCCTAGATCAAGGCATGTTCTGACAGTTGCATGTACTCCACGAGTATCCAGCTATTTTATAATGAGAACACATATCTGTTTTGCTGTGTGGACATGTGGTGGGAACCCACCACCAGTAGGGACAACTTGCTATGTATAACCTAAATATGTATTTAGTTTGGTACATGGAACGAGGTGTGGGATTATCCTACATGAAAATAATACTCTTGTAGGGAATTCATTATGTGTGGGGTGGCCCTTGGACTGGCCTTTGAACTAGGTAGGATATACATAACAGTGTGTTGCATCTCTTGAGTGACACTCATACCATTTTGCATCCCACTGACTCAATGCAATGCCATGATGTGCGTTCCACACAGACTATCATAATTTCTTTGCTAAAGAGATGTAATGGCAAAAAGTGAGCCTTTGATACCTTAAGATTACCTTCTGCTATATCAGTGGTGGCCAACCTTTTTATGACATGTGCCACTTTTAGTTTTTTTGTATCTTGGGCGTGCCACAAAATAAATAAATAAAGTAAATAAATAAATAATAAACTACTAGAACGCAACCATGTTGGAAAATCCAGCGAGCAACTCCATAGTTTTGGTTCCCAAAATTTCCTGGAAGTCTAAATCCACAGGGCCCTTACTGACCTGCTCCCTTATTAAATTAATGTACATGCTCCCACCACTATTCCCCAGTTTCTCTCTCTTCTGCTCAGCACAAGAATGATTGTCTAATTCACACATTTGTGAGGTAATAAGTTCCGCACATGCGGATTTTTCAACCTCACCGTCACTTGAGGAGAAACCCTGCATGAAAGAGCACCCATTTTCTCTGATAATAAGGTAAGCCTGGAGTTCATGTGGAGACTAGTTCACTCAGTGTTTCACCACATGATTCTGAGCTGGCAGAATCACTACGTGTCTGCTTTACCAACTCAGAAATGAAATATGTGAATTGTAGAAGTGTCATCTTTGTCATAATTATACTTGGGCTGGTTCAGTTAATTTTCTGTTGAAGTGACAATGCAAAAACAAATGAACAAAAACCAAAGGATAAAAAGGATTAATCCCAGATTGCAAGTTACCCAGAGATAAGGGAAAGATACTCGACCTAGGGACCTCCTCATTTCTGCTAAGGCCACTGAAAATAAATGCCTTGGGGGCGGCTCAGGTCACGGCTCACTTCCAAATAAATACAACTTGCAGAAAGGGTAGACAAAGCAAAGTCATAGACAAGGGGAAGTAAGACAATGAGGTGTCTGAAGAAGAACATATACTAGTCTGTACAGCATTTAAGGCCTGGGAAAAGCAACCAGTGCACAGGCTTTCCGTGTTGGGGAGGGGAAAGGTGCAGCCGCCATTAACAAGCTCGCGCCGTGTGTGAAATCATCGCCCGCCGCGACCATTGTCCAGCCGCCGCCGCCTGCCTGTTCCCTCACAGTCCCACAAGGCGGTTACCACTCCAGAGGGAGCCTGCAGTCACAGTCCCACAAGGCGGTTACCAGAAGGAGGGAGCCTGCGAGGCGGCGGCGCTCCTGCTGCTGCCCAGTGGGCTGAGAGGCTGCCGTGGGGCGCCATGGAGGACATTAACTCCAACGTGAACGCCGACGCCGAGAAGCGGCTCCTCAGCGGGAACGGCGGTGGAGGATCAGGCGCTTGCATGCCGCCATCGCTCCTCACGCCGCCGCCCCTTGCCGCGGTCCAGGCAGCTGCCCCGCTGTCCCCGCCGACCCTGGCCGCTGCCCGGGGCAACCCGCTGCTGCTGGGGCTCGAGAGCCGCTGCCACAGCCCGAAGTCCGGGCCCAGGCGGCCTCTTGCCAGCGAGGAGAGCGGAGGAGGCCGGGAGAGAGCGTCCTCCCCTCACGCCGGCTCGGCCTACACTGCCCAGGCCTGAGCCGGCGATTTCGCACATGCGTACAACGCCGATGCGTTGTACGCATGTGCGAAATCGCCGGCTCAGGCCTGGGCAGTGTAGGCCGAGCCGGCGTGAGGGGAGGACGCTCTCTCCCGGCCTCCAGAGTCGTGCGAACCCGGAGGGAGAAGCCGGGAGGGAGGCGGCGGGCGGCGGGCCACCCGACGGACCTTCCCGTGCCACTCTGTGGCACGCGTGCCGCGGGTTGGCCACCACTGTGCTATATGAATCTATCCATCCTTTAAGATATTTGGAGCACACTTTGCTGTGTGCATCGCCATTGAGCGAAGGCTCAGTTGACATGCATGGCAGACAGAGCCATCTCAGTGAGAGTCTCCTGGTTATGGAACTCGCTGCATCAGGAAGCTTTTGACTCACACACGCACGCTGCTGACTTGCTTTTTAAAAAAGTCCTCAAGACACACCTGTTCCATTAAGCATGTGGGTTGGGAAACGGAGAGCTGTTCCTATCTCATCTGCTGCTGGAGTGTTGTGCTTTGGTCAGTCTCAGATTGCTTCTTAAATTGTTGAATTTGTTTTTATTGTAAATTGTTTTTGTGCTTTTATACTCTTGTTAGTCACCTTGGGACGATCATGTGAAAGGTGGGGTTTTATAATACACTGACTTTTGTAGTTTTAAAATATTTTGGTGCTATTAAAGAGCAGGCCATGAGTCATGCTGTGATTTTCTCCCCTGAAAATCCAAGTGGCACTTCATCCATTTCTCCTCATTGGTGAATGGGGGGGGAGGGGGTAAGGATTATCCATTTAATTTTAATATAATGTTTAAAAACACGAGTACCCCCACTTTCCCTACAAAATGCAGCCCAAAGTGGCTTACTGTCTTAAAAACGGAAAATAATAAAAATAAAACCAAAAAAAGCAATCAACTTAGCCACAATTAAAATTACAGCTGTACAGAGGAAACAAAAAGATATAGTGTGTGGTATGGGTAGGTCCTAACTCGAGTGCCTCAGACTCCTTTAGGTGCCTCAGATTCCTTGAAAGTGAAGAAGGGTTGAACCACCCTGGACTTCCTCCATTAGGCAGCTTCCTGGAGCATCCACTCCTCAGGCGCACCCTAGAACCTTCTACTAACCTGACCTTCCTTCTCCTCCTCATTGCCACCTTACTGACGGATCTCATATACCTCCTCATTTCCAGCGCTGCTCCATTTCTCCACCTTTCCTGTCTCTGAGTTGCCCTGTGACCAGGGAGGGGCATAAACAGGAAACCTTACTCCTCGCAAGGAAGCCAGGATCACCCACTGGTTCCTGCCATGGGTCCCACAGCATCCTTTCATCCATCTTCTGCGGTGTGGTCCTGGCATTTGCAGTGTGATGCACCTTCCCTCCAGTGGGGACATCAGGCCGGCAGGGTGCTAGTAACTGCAGGCTCGGCATCCCCCCCCTAAGTTAGAGTCCCTTTGGGGACCACCATGCGATCTTCGAACAGCCATGACAGATAACGTGTTACCATGCTGTGGACCTTTGCGATATTTCACTGTAAACTTGTATGGAAGGAGGGAGAGATACCATCATAGTATCTCTGGGCTGTGGTCTTCCATGTGGTGCATCCAGTGGAGAGGGGCATGGTCAATGATGACGAAATAGGAAAGGCTTGTTCATTGTATTGTAGGGCCATCATGGCCTATTTGATGGTTGGTGCCTCTCCACTGTTGACCCTGCTCCCTGGTGTTACTGGCTCCATGGCCTGCAATTTTAGACTAAGAAAGAGTACTGGATGTTCTTGGCCATCATAGTCTTGTGTGAGCACGGTTCCCAGGATGGTAGCAAATGCATTAGTCTGGACTACTGACCAACTAAAATCAGGATTTCTCAGTACAGAAACCCGAGTTGAATCTTCCTTTATTTTGCTAAAGGCTTTGTCACACCAAGGTTCTCATTCTAGCCTGTTCCCCCTTGGAATGCTGGAGGGGGCTGACCTTGGTCACAGTGCAGCATAAAACCTCTTCAGTAGCCTGGCATCCCCCCCCCCAAAAAAAAACACCATGCCTGTCTCCTAGTTGCCCAGTGACAAGGGATGGGTAGAAACAGGAAACCTTGCTCTTCACAAGGAAGCCAGAATCACCTGCTGGTTCCTGCTGTGGTTTCCACAGTATCCCATCAGCTGTCTGGGGCATGGTCCCAGCCTTGGCATTGTTCCCACCAGATTGAAGGTGTGCCACATCAGGCCAGCAGGGTACCAGCTGCTGCATACAGTAGCAGCAGCCACCCTCGCCTCTAACCAAATGCCTTGTGAAGAAGCCAGGTCTATGCACACCATCATTGCTCCTGTATTGTTTTGTATTGTTGTTGTAAGCCACCTTGGGGATCACTTTGATTGAAAAGTCAGGGGTAAAACTCCAAAAATAAATAAATCATGTGTCAATGTCATGCAAGAATTAATTTTATCATGTGTGTTTTGGAGCTATGGTTTCCAAATGTGGAGATGTGCTATTCCGGCATGACAGTGTACAATAGGCATATATGTTTTCCGACCTATGTAGAAAACATTATATGTGAAAAAGCTCTGCTTTCCCAGTTTTATTTATTTTATTTTATTTTATTTTATGCATTCAGTGTTTGTATGTGTCTAGATGAGCACTTGAACTGCTAGTATTTATTAACCACCAGTTAGCTGTCTTAACACCAGGCCAGTCCTCTCATTTAGACAAATCTCCAGGCCTGAAGGCAACACTGCGCAGGCAGAGTAGGGTCAAACCAGGTGGGAGAGGCCAACCTGAACACTGGAATCACTGTCTCTCCCTCTGGCTGCTCCATTGAAAGGAAGTGACTCACATTTACGAATGAGCAATGCCATGGCTCTCATGCTTCACTTAATTTTAGTCACTAATTTCACAATTAATAGAGAAGAAAAACAATCCCAGCCCTCCCCTTTTAAAAATGTCACAATAACTTGAGAACATCATGCTCCGGAGGAATATGTGGTCTGAAACGGGGGGGGGGGGGGGAGGGGAGTGCCTGCTCTCCCCTGCTTTCTATAAACGATGCCCTGGGGGAAAAAATGAGTTTGAAGCAGTACATTGGCCAACATAATCTCTATTGGATGCAAACTATGGCACTTTTTTTGAAATTGCTTATTCTGCCAATTGTTGTGCTTCCAATTTACTTGGACAGCAGAGTTCAGGTTCAACCAAAATGTACTGCTTAAGCTTTGATCCTCCCACTTTCAAATTGCCCATGCTTGGGTATCATGCTTACTATCTGAGTTCTGCAGTACTGTATTTTCAATAGTGTAGCACAATACCCTTGCAAGCCAAGATTATATCAGCATAGCCATTTCTCCCTTCATCAACATAGTACTATATGTGACTCTTAATAAAGATAAAGCCTGAGATTTTCTGGGTCAAGTTTGATAAAATGAAGACGGGGGTTAATAAATACAGTACAGCAAAACCACACTTGAATTGAAATGGTCTGTTGCATTTGTCTGTAAATCTCACCAAAAAGCATTTTTAAAATGTCCAGATTTGATTGACTTTGCCTCTTCCATTACCCCTTTTTCTGATGACATGTGATTACCTGATGAGGGTGTGTTGCTGAGAGAGTTCTAAACGTTCTTTGTGCTTCATTGACCTGGATGGGGAGGGAGATTGCATTTGACACAGTTCTCATATGCTAAAGGTGATAGTGAAGAAACAACCAGAGACAAAACTTTTGCAGAAACCTTTATTGGAGCTCAGAAATGCTTCACCATGGAAGAGTCGCATTATTATTATTATTATTATTATTATTAACAGTATTTATATACCGCTTTTCAACAAAAAAAAATTCACAAAGCGGTTTACAGACAAAATCAAATGATTAAATGGCTCTCTGTCCCAAAAGGGCTCACAATCTAAAAAAAGCTGTACGATCCTAGTTTAGCTAAGGCTCCCTCAGCTACAAGAAAGTAGCTGGTCTTTTATGTCAAGAAAGCTGTCCCTTGTTCTTGCCTTATTCTATACTTATGTGATCTCTTCTTGGGGGGATTCTTTCTTCACAGGAGCAGGAAGATTCAGATCAGGAATATCCCTCCTCACTTACAGTGGGAGGTAAGTGGACTGATGGTTTTATTATTTCCAAGTACCTACTTCTTCATTACTGTGTGTGTGTATACACACAAATGTGCTGTGTATTTAGAAAATGGTATCAACTTTTTGCCTTTTGATATCTTCATGTTGCAGGGTATTGTAGCTGGCTTCTTCCAGCAAGAGGGTAAAATCCTCATTGGTTGCCACTTTTGCATTGACTCAGTGCCCCTTTAGCTAAAAATAAAATGGTGAATTTGACAGATAATGCATACCAAAACATGTGAGAGGAATTAATTGACCTGTAACTTTCAAGTTATTGGACTGATGGCTTCTGTGGGCCTTTACAACCTTAAAAATCTGTGACTCTATTCAAGCCATCTGATATTCTTGTTAAAACTGTCAGAAATTGTGGATTGGCCCATAGTGCTTATTACGAAAATACAGACCTTCTTCTTGTCATTTCTCCTTGCTGGCTGCAGAGAATCAAGAATGGCTGGATGTAGTTGGTGTTTCTTTTAATCATCATTCCCACAAGTACGATGACAGGTCTCTGATTAGACAACCCACTTTTGTTGCTTTGGTACAGAAGTTCATATTCTAGGAAAATGACTCACTGACAGTAAGTCAGGTGACTAAATTCCTGCTTTCAGGTGTTGACAGAACAGGACAGCTTAAATGCTTCATTCTGGGAAGGTGGTTGCCTGCTCATCTGTGCCTGTATCTCTTGAGTTTCTTTGAATGAGAGGAGTCACCATTTAATGTTTCCTGCTATGGCTGTTTGCCAAGGTGACTGTGAGCTGCATCTTCACAGAGTCATAGAGCTGTAGGGCACAAAGGGACCTCAAATATCCTCTTGTCCAACCTGTGACCTGAAGCAAGACCCTCCAGTGGTCAAATGTTCCATACAGATAATCACTCCCAGTTGCAAGGAGTGTTGCAAGCAAGGAGCCAACAAGATGTGTTCATGATGGAGTAATATAATCTCCTTGACTGATGCAGAAAACTATGAATTTCACTACTAGATTCTTGAGACAACTCAGATCGCTTCTTTGCTACCTTGTAACATCTTTATTTCTACTGCTGGCTCTGAGAGAAGATGCAAGGCTAAATGAACCTTCCCCAGCCTAACTGAATGGCAGCGTTGTTTTCCTTTCTCATGCTACAGAATATACAACTGCTGAGGCCAAGGGTTAGTTCTGATTCTTGGATTCTGGAGAAGACAAGAAACATGGTGACCTATTGGTCTAGCTAGGAATGTTTACTGAGAGACAACTTGGGTTCAGCCCTGTACTCGGATTGCGACTACCCTAGGTCCTCTCACAAATGTTGGAAATTGTTTTGGACATTTCAAAAGGCAAGGACAAGCCGTTGTGAGCAGTTGTTGCTGCTCTTGTTCCTTTGGAGTTTCACACAAGTGTATCTTTCCATGTTGGCTATGAGTTGTTTTGGAGCCTAAGAGAGAGGCATCGATCGCTATTTTACTTATTTATTTATTTAATTTTATTATAATGACAACTATCTGATTCTAATCGCATGTTTATCTAGGCAAAATTTATGTCCTACTTATGTGTAGGAAATCCTTCCAATTTTAGCTTATTCAGTATTGTTTGTACTGATTTCTCTCTCAGGTGTTGGATGGTCTCTTAGCTCAACATGGGACTGTAGAGAACGTGGAGCAAGGTAAGGAAATCTCCTGCAGGATTGCTCTTACTTTGTTTATTAAAGCGTCTTAAGTCTTTCATGTAGTGCGCTAATAAAATTAAGCTCATCATAGAGACTGCTGTACTTCAGTGGCATAGCTAGCCACTGTGGTACCCGGGGCCCTCCTCCGTATGACACCCCCAGAAGTGGTGTTGCACACCCCTGCTTTTTTTAAAGGGTATGTGGCTGCTCACCACCCCCGTCCTCCGCTGCCCCCCTCCTAGTCACCTCCCAGCCACCATCATTTGCACCCAAGCCCCTTAACTCTAGATTAGTCAGGCTAGGTTTTACAGATTTAAAGAGATGCTAATTAGTGCTGAACAGCTGATTTTTAAATCCCAGCTGGGCTTAAACGTTTCCTGCTGCCATGACCTTTGTCGCCTCCCCCAGCTGGGTGGCTTGCCCCACCACCACTACCCCCCAGCTACACCACTGCTATACTTATTCAACACTTGCATTCTAGGATAATGAGTTACGACATTACTGTTTACCTTGTGCCGTTCAGAGACCCTTCCTATAGGGGAAAGCACCTCTGTTGCATAGAATTAAGCATCTCTGAATGGCACGGCATGGCCCTGCGCAGTTACTTACCCTAATGTAGTAACTGAAGAAAACACAATCTGAGGTCCACATTTCACACACTGGTTTTGATTCAGAGTTATATTGGCACAGGAGTAATCATGCAACACCATAATGGGAGAAGACATGAGAGTACACCCAGCAAATAGACACTTATTGGGAATTTGTGATTTGCGCTGGGTTCCCAACGAGGGTATGTCCCCTTTCTTCTCCCAGTTTGTCTGAAGGAGTGTTTTGCCATGCTGGGTGTGAGAGAATTGACTTGTCTGACTATACTTTGAAGTTTTAAATCAGTTTAAATCAACTGCACTGGTGTTCCCTCAATGGACCAGTGATACCTAACTTTTGCTAGCTTGTTGGCCCTTGTAGGCCCTTTGGGCCTTAGTCAAGCTGCAGGGCTCAGACATGATTAGGTATAAAGAACCTCAGGCCAAAATTCAGAACATGTTTATGATCACTACATACCAGAGATGTTAGAGAATGATAACCTCACATTATGACAGCTGAGTGATTTTTCACATTTCCTGACCTTTTCCCCTTTACTGTCTAGACCACGTTACCACATAGAACTGGTCTGTGTATCTAAAAGGGTGCAAGAGAACTTCTGGCCTGCCAGTTCTGTGGGCATTTACAGCCCAATCCTAACTAAATCCCTGTGCAGCAATGCAGCAGCACCAGTGCAGGCTATGCTGCATCCCATGGGAGAATTTAGCATGCTGGAGGTCTCCTTATCGGGGTAAGGGGACATTTGTCCCCTTGCCCTGGCATATGCCCCAGCAGTGGCAACAGGTCAACTCGGACCTGTGCCAGCTCTATAGCTGATATGTTTTACATTGATATGTTTTAGCATTCCACTTTGATATGTTTTAGCACATCAGGCCAGGGAAGGGGATAGGATACGACGTGCGCCGCTGATCCTGCCCCTTCCAGGCCCGATCTGCCCACCCCCACCCTTGTTGTCGCCCTCTCCCACCCCATTACTCCCCCTGTGCAGAATTACCTGCTTTAGCGGACATCCATGAGGCCACTGGCACTAGCGGGAAGGCTCTAGCCTTCCCACTGGCGCACCATGGGCCTGCACTGTTGCAAAGCGCTTTACGCCACTTTTGCAGCAGCACGTGCTGACAGAACTCGTATTCCACTGGCACAACTCCAGGATGGGATTAGGCCACTCGAGGATTAGACCACTCGGTAAGGTTATAACTACTATAGGTAAAATGGAAAGCACTTTTTTTTCCAGAATATACCATCTGCATGTTTATTGCCAATGGAACTGGCTCAGTGTGACTATGCATTTTTGTTTTGCTTTTGGCAATATTATTTGCAAAAAGCAATTATTTTTGCAGTAATTCCACATTTTGTCAATAGGGGAATTGTCTGAAACCATATATTTCTAATTTATTTTCTGTTGAAACAGAAATGGCTGAACTGGAGTTATAAGTTGGTCTGTAGGCAGGCTTTCAGCATAACCTCTGTTGTTTGGCTACAACATTTTACTTTTAGCTAGTAAATTAGATTAGTAGTTTAGTCACAGCTTTCTTCTTTCTTGACATTCAGCAAATGCTAGCCTGACAAACTTCTGTTAATGTAACAGACATTTATACTTGCTGTTGAGCAAAGCCATTCTGTTGAGCAGTAAACCTTGAACAACTGTGACATTGAAAGGTGACCTTTCTTATGATTAGAGAGCTGATTCACAGGATTATTTTAGCCCCAGGCAGCCATGGAGAAAAAAAGCTGTACCATGTTGATTTCCTGCTGATTGTGTGCATGTGGCATCACTGGTGAATTCAGCTTGGATATGTCTTTTGGCAGTCACTGTCCACCAACCAATGTGTGGGATGCCAAAAGCGGATCCTTGCAGAACTCAGCCTGTGATGCCACATACACACAACCAACTTGGCATATGCAGTCAGAAGTCAGCACAGGCTGTGTTGTTTTTTTCTTAGCTGCTGCAGGCTGAGATTGTCATGTGTCTGTGAGGACATAAGGTTGTGGAAAATATTTTGTATGTAGCATGATTTGTATGTAACAAGATGATTTAGAAATGAAAGATGACCTCGCGAGACCCTCCAGCCTATTAATCCAAGTACATGTTACTTTTTACTTAGTTAATACAGAATCGGAAACAGCAGTTGTCAACGTTACATATGCAACAAAAGAAGAAGCAAAAATGTAGGTACCCGTTCTAAGTGTAACTTAGATGACATGAATACATTACACACTCTCACTCTCCTTTCTCTTTTCCTGTTTGGTTTTGCTCTCCTGGATTTTCCGCTAAACATTTTGAGTTAGAGTTGATATCTATCAATTAATGGTGTATCTGAATAAGAGGGCAGAGCAGAATAATTACCATGAAACTGGAAACCCATGTACGAGACGTACTATTTGCTTAGTACGAAATTGGGATTTGTGTGTGTGGGGGGAGGGTGCATGCACACTCTATACCAGCGCTATTCAACCAGTGTACTGCAGCACACTGGTGTGCCGTGAATGGGCCTCGGGTGTGATGCAGGGCCAGAGGAGACAGCAGCGGCGTGGGGTAAGAAGTTGCCGCTTGGAACCTCACATGGCAGCACAAGTAAAAGAAGCAGCCAGCGAAGGGGCTGGAAGTAGCTGCTTTGTACCTCACACTGCGGCGCTCTTAGAAGTGGCCAGAAGCTGCCACTTTGAGCCACATGCTGGGCTTAGTGCTGCTGGGCTTAGTGCTGTGCTTGGCACGTACCTGCTTCCCATTCCTACTCTCCTCACCAGAAGGACTGCGATTCTCGTAACAACCTCCTGGAGATCTGAGAGCAGAGCAGCTGGTGTTCTGTGTGCATAGTGCATGTGAGTGAATCGCATCCCTGAGGGACCCTTAGGCTTATTAGACATGGACAGATTTGTAATTAAAAAAATGTAATTAAATGATTCATTGTCATGTAATGTAGTAATTTAATTGTATTAATAAAATTAATTTAATTGTATTTATTAATTAAAAAACTGCTGGTGTGCCTTGACAATTTTAGCACCTTGTCAGTGTGCATGCTTTACGGAGTCGCAAATGCCATTACGGAAGCCCGTGTAGTCGCGTGCTTCCAGGCCACTGCTACAAATGCCGAGGAACACCCCTTCGATGTTGGGGTGGGCAGAATGGGGAGGATTGGTGGAGAGAAGGGGGCGTGTCAGAGGTGGGAGGGGTGTAATCCTGGCAGAAGCAACTTCTGCTGGGATTCTATCCCCTCCGGAGCCACCCGACATGCCCCCTTTGTCTCCTCAGACTTGTGCCAGCTATAGAGTTTGCACAGGACCCATTGGCGATGGAGACACTTAGGAAGGAGTAAGGAAAAATACTTTCTTTTGCATCTCCCAAGCCTCCCAATCAGCCCCTCCACCATAGCATGCAGCGCAGCCTGTTTTGGCACAGCTGTATGCTATGGTGGGGGAAAGGATAGGATTGGGCTGTTTGTTTTTCACAACAGAAATTAGACTCGTGTTCTATGTAATGTCCATACAGTAATATAAAATTAGAAGAGCTATATTTATCCGACTGTGTGACTATTCTGCTGCCAAATAAAGATATGAAAAAAAAAACTGAATCAGGAAATGTAGCGCATGCCTCTCTTTAGGGTAAAGGTAGGGTCAGGGCAAAATATTGTTTCTATTCATTCTGTTCCCTTTTCTGTATTTCAGAGCAATAGAGAAGCTTAGCGATCACCAGTTTGAGAACTATTCCTTCAAGATATCCTACATCCCAGACGACGAGGTGAGCTCCCCTCAGCCCCCTCAGCGATCCCGGCGTGGGGGCCACTCTTCCAGGGAGCAGGGTCCCTCCCCCGGGGGCTCCTCGCAGCCCAAACAGCTCGATTTCCCACTACGGATCCTGGTCCCCACGCAATTTGTTGGTGCGATCATAGGAAAGGAGGGCTTGACCATAAAGAACCTTACTAAGCAAACCCAGTCCAAGTAAGTACTGCAAATGGTTTAATTTCCTTCCACAGGGGCTCTGTTTGTAGCCTTTTACGTCCCTAGCTTGTGATTTATTTTTAACCAAATACAAGGAAATGTGTTCTGGTGTGCGTTCTGTGGCAAAAGATTTGTGTCTCTTGCAACAATTTTAACCCTGTGTTGATGTGTTTTGCATAAATTTGTAGGAATGGTGGTTTGATAGTGAATACACTCCTGTAACCGTGATGCTTATCGTGTCATTTTTAAACCCCATTTGCTTTCACATTGATTGTGGACAGGCTGCACTTACCTGATCTATGGTGTGCTGTTGCTCAGCACCCCTTTCCCAGGATTTTTTTCCCCTGCACCATCATCGGTCTGTTCCCAGTTGCTGCTATTTAGCGCCAAAAACATATCCCCAGCATAATGGGGAAGAGTTAAAAATATGATTTATCATTTTGTCATCAGATGTTCCCAGTTGTTCTTGACTAGTCTGAGAGCAATGGACTGGGTCTATTCTACCTGGAATAGTTTAATAACTGGACCCTAATCCTGATGATGTGTATTGTGGCGTAGCCAGAAAAATATATTGTATCCCTGAAATTGTGCATTGGAGATAATCACAATCAGAGGCATTGTGTTGGGGTTTCTGGTGCGGTTTCCAAATCCATATATTTATGTGATGTTAATATATTTGTTTGACCCTACAGCTAGTACAGGCCTTGGTTTTGCACTGTGATCCTTGTTGTGTCTTTGAAGGCAAAAATCTGAACCTTTCAAAATTAAAATGAGAGAGCCCTCTCAACTTCTTTTAAAACAAACATGGAGGAATTGCTTAGTACATGTTCTGTGACACTTGATATTCTCAAAAGTGCAATACTTTGACTAGGAAATAGTGTACTGGGAATAAAATGCTATACATGTTATAAGATGATGCATGATCTGGGCATTGCTTTCAGTTTTGGAAACACTCCCTCTGAAAACCAATGCAATGCCAAAAAAAAAAAAAGATCTTGGAGGGGAAATATCATTCTAGGAATGTAATATCTTGAACTGAATTGGATATGCATATACTACAGTTCAGATCGTAGTCTAGCCTTAGGTCATTTACCTCAGACTTCATTTATTTTTCTCAAAAGATTATTCTGTGAGCAACCTTTTTAGCTAAAAGATTTTTGTCTATAGTTTAATTTTCTATTGTTCACTGTTTTCCACTTCCAAGCTAAGTCAGATGAAGCTTTAAATATGTACGAACTTTGTGGCGTAGAGGAGCAAAATTAAGCTCATCCTACCCACTGGGTAGGATACTGCCTACCCAGCGGGTGGCGCAGTGGGTTAAACCACTGAACCATGAGCTGTCGATCGAAAGGTCGGCAGTTCGAATCCGCGATGGGGTGAGCTCTCGTTGCTTGGCCAGCTCCTGCCAACCTAGCAGTTCCAAAGCATGTTAATGCGAGTAGATAAATAGGTACCGCTTGCGGGAAGGTAAACAGCGCTCCGTGTTCCATCCGCATGCTACGCGCTGCGACAAGGAGAGTCATGCCGGCCACATGACCACGGAGGCGTCTTCGGACAACGCTGGCTCTTCGGCTTTGAAATGGGGATGAGCACCACACCCTAGAGTCGGACACGACTGGACTTCATTGTCAGGGGTCACCTTTACCTTACCCACTGGGTGCACTAGGGGATGGATGCAATCTCATTTCCCTCATTGCATGTTGCCTGTATACATAGAATCATCCAAATTAGTTCCATGTTTGTTGTTTTCTTTAAACAGTGTTACCTTGAAATCATTTTTAAGCTTCTAAGTTGCTGCTTTTCTCTTGTAAGACAGTAAACAAGGATGCAGCAGGACGTTGGAAGTGATCAGAAAATCCATTTAATTATCCTAGGCATCTCATCTCAGAAATGTCTTCTTTTTTCCTCTTCAGTATTAGAATTATTTAACTTCTGCTTCTGTGTCTGTGGGATGCCCTGCGCTGGACCTCAGTGCAGACCAAACAGATGTTTGTGGAGGCCATTTTAAATTGCTCAGCGTTGCAGTTGCTTTCTTGCAAAACAAGTTGTTTTGTGCAGGCAATTGAATTGAATCTGAACCCAGAGGCTGATTCAGAGAGTTTTTTCAGTGAACCAGAACTGAACCCAAACCTAAAAACTCTTGGTTGCCTAGAATCTGAACCTGAACTGAACCACACAAACAGTGGTATTAGGTTCAATGATAAACCAAATAATTGGTACCTGTAATTGGGAGATTATTTTGAGCGGTGCTGAGAGCTTTCCTTTGTTCCTTTGGAAAAACTGTATTTTTCCAGTGAACTATCTGAAAAGATGGGGAGGGGAGAAAGAGAAATAGGTAGGTAGGGCCTAGAACTGCTATTTCTTCTGGTGCTCAGGCAAAGGCTTGCCCATCCCACAGACTGTTGTCCAACAAAAGGCCACGATGTGGAGGAGTCTTGACCTGACGCAGGAAACTTCTGTGCTTCCTTCCTGTGCCATTTTAGTATTCATCCTAAACAAGATAAGTTATTTTACCTTTTTGCTAAGTTAATAGAGCTTGTTGAAATAAAAGTTAAGAGCTCTGGGGAGTTTGGAGGCAGAGGAGATTGTATTAAAAGGCAGGCAAGGCTATGAGAATGACGATAGGAAGATGGTTAGCACTTTTTGTCTGATTAATAAAATAATCATTTTCCTTTGCCTGAGTCCTCCTTGAGTGGTTGGGCCTAAATCTTTTCCCCTCTGACTTTTCCTGATGAGAGTTTATTCTCAGAGTAGAACAAGAAACTCACAAAACTTGCAACCCTATCCACACTTACCTGGGAGCAAGCCCCATCGGTTATAACTAGGCTTACCAGATCGTCGACTGGGACGGAGCGATCTTCCCTTAAGGGGGTGGGGCGCGGGGGGGCCAGAACGCAATGCGTTCTGCCCCCCCCCGCGCCCCGCCCCCTTAAGGGGAGATCGCTCCGTCCCGGTCGACGATCTGGTAAGCCTAGTTATAATGGGACTTACTTCTGAGTAGATATGCATAGGATTGGGCTGAAAGTTGTTTGCATAGGAAAAAGAATAAGAACAAGGGGTCTCAGTATTTGCCTGAGGTTGTCACATCCTTACACTGACCCACAGTGCAAGGGGGTATGAAAATTGCAACATTAATTTCAGTTATTTTCTCACAGATTTAAATCAATTATGGCTTTGATGTTCTGCATTAAATGTATCTAAACCAGTTCAGAGCGTCTGAACTGGTTAGTAAACCACATTTTAAAGTTAGCTTTAAAACTGGCACCGAATTGGAGAATTTAAAAATTCTCATAAACTTGAATTGAAATTGAACATTTTCAAATGTCCATTCAAAACCTAACTCCCTGGTTTTGTGTGTGTTGCCTTGTCCACAGAAATTAAATGATTTGGAGGGTGGAGAGGTTTATGGAGGCATGGAGAACAATTGTGCAATCTGCATGGTGAGCTACTGCTAATAGACAGCCTGTCATACACATGGGGAGCAAATCAAAACAGCCTCCACATAGCAACTGTTTCATGTGCATCAGCCCTCAAAAATGCCTTGTAACATCTAGCATAATTTTCCTTTCATGCAAGGACATTGACAGTCTGAATCTAAGTGTTAACTGTTCGGTGTGTGTTTTTAAAAGTACCACTTTACATATAGCATTCAGTATCAAAACACCAGTAAATTATGTATCACCCATTCTTAGGACTGGTTTATACATGTGATGGCCCCAGTACTTGAATTCTGGGGGGAAATGTAGGTGGGCCTTAATGAAGTCTCCAACACCAACCCCTGACTTC
This sequence comes from Plestiodon gilberti rubricaudatus, assembly GCA_026170595.1. Lineage (NCBI taxonomy): Eukaryota > Metazoa > Chordata > Lepidosauria > Squamata > Scincidae > Plestiodon > Plestiodon gilberti. Next base: position 42,768,352 of record JANXHW010000003.1, read on the forward strand.
ACCTAATTTTAGCCAAATCATGGCTCTCCTGTAGCTTTCTAAAAGGAGTAGTTAAGGGAGCCTGCACAAAAGGTTAAGGGGACCAGGGGGGCTTCTCCCCATAATTTGAGCACTAGATGGCCTTCGTGTAATCGTCTCTGAAAGCACGTGGGGTACGTTGCCAGACTTGCAACTGGTTGATATTGTGTAGAAGCACAGTGGGCAGGTTGTTGTAACCCTCACCCCCACTTCTCATTACAGTTGTAGGTCTGACAAATGCAGGATCATAGGGCGTGTTTGTTCCAACTCTTTGTGTAAATAATGATACCAGTTCTGTTCCCAGAAGGTGCAGATTTCAGTTCTTGTATTGGGCTACAGGAGATGTTTGAGTATCTCCATGCATGATCACCTGCTCACATGTTCTCAACTTCCTCTCTATTTTACCCAAGGGTGTATATACGCAACAGGAGTTAAATGTGTACACCTGTGGGCTGGGAGGAAATTTAAACGTGACTCCTATTCAGAATCCAGTTTGCATAGTAGGCCTCCAGGACTTGTTCATTCCTTGGAGTTTTGCTCTATGGGAACGTAGGAAAGGGAGACGTACTGTCAGAATATCTTAATTTATATGAATTAGTTAATCCTTTTTATTTCCAGTACATAATTCCAGTAATTTTTACAGTAGTCTTTGGTGGATGAACATAGTGAAATCTTTAGTGTTCAGAAGCCCTTCACTCTAACCTATTCTAGTGGATCTTAGAGAATGTAGGAATATACATAGTAGCACCTACACCGGAAGGGCATCCTGCTGCAATTGCCAAGGGCATTGTCAGAGCCTTTCACCCATACATTTAAATCTTTAAGATGTAGGGCCGATTCACACGTAATACCAAACTCTGATTTGGCTTTACATGAGTGAGCCTCTGTTTTGCACATGCTCTCCTGGTTGTGGCAAGCCATAGTTTGCCATTACATCCAAAATGGCAAACTGTGGTTTATGCTTGCCCTCTGAACCAGAATTGGGCACTGTTGTTTGAAGCTGGTTAGCAATGATGATTTGTGCTTGACTTCCAAACAGTTCATTGATTCTCATGTATTGGCAATCGGGAAGTTGGAGAGAGTGCAAGAGGAGAGGGAAAAGAGGGATTGTGCAAGCATGAGACTTGCCCATGTCATGACAAACCATGGTTGAATGTTGCATATGAACTAGGCCTGTGTGAGCCTTACTGCTTCTTTGAACCGTGGCTCAGAACTGGCTTGAATTCATGCTGGTGATTAGTAGCTTTCAATAGCCTGTAACATGCAAATATTGTGCAGCTGCTGTGGTGTTTCATTTAGGGGTCAGCTTTGGGCATCTTGTATTTGACCCCTAGCAGATTTCTTTGTGCGGGCTCTGTTGCTGCAGGGTTGATATTCATCGGAAGGAAAATGCTGGTGCTGCAGAGAAGCCGATCACTATTCACGCCACCCCAGAGGGGTGTTCAGAAGCATGTCGCATGATACTTGACATTATGCAGAAGGAGGCTGAAGAAACCAAATCGTAAGTATTTCCAGTGAGGATAGGGGAAGTGGGAAATGAACACTACTTTTTTTTAATCGCACAAAGAGGAAAGAGATCTGTAGCCTCTCAAATAACTAATACAGTATTTGAGGTCTTGGACCACAAGAAAATTAGGCATTAAGGCACACACAGGTCTCTTTGCTTCTACTCGTTAACGTGGCTACTGTTAAATCCTTTTATCAGACAGAGAAGGAAATTAGCAATCCGTTTGAAAAATAAATTCCTAGTAAACCCAAAGAACAAATGCAGTCGAAAACTGACCCTGTCGTGAAATAGGGATTTTGTATAATTATGTTGTTGTTGTTGTTCAGTCGTTAAGTCGTGTCCGACCCTTCGTGATTCCATGAACCATATCCCGTCAGGCCTTCCTGTCCTCCACTATCTTGTTGTTGTATAATTATACAATGTTTTAATTGGTATACAATTAATAGAACATTGGTGTTCTCTTTGGAGAGTCATAGTTCAGTGTGACAGCACATGGTTTTCATGTGATAAGGACTGAGGATTAATCCCCAGAATCTCTAGTCCAGGGATCTTGGGTAGCATGACTGGCATAAGATTCTGGAAAGCTACTGCCAGCCAGGATACACAGTACTGGACTAGATGGAGAAATGGATGTGGTGTATGGCAGCTTCATGTATAAAACACACACTCTACATATATGTAAGCATGTATCCTTCCATATTAAATTAGTCTAAGGCCTTCACACCATGGCTGCCTCATAAGTCTTTAAAGTCTCCCTTGTTTTTTTTTAAACCCCCCCCCCTTGCCCTCCATGGAATGGGAGAGGTTTTGCTGGATCATAGAACTTCTGGTTCTGTGATGGTTGCAGTTGCCTTATAATTGCAGTTATAAGGCAATTAAATAAATAAAACCACCCTTGAAAAATGTAGCCTCTTCTCTCTCTCCACCCCCTCTGTTTTTGACCATTTCTAATTTTAGCACACTGGTTTCATTGTAGACATTTGAGAAGTCACATATCTTTTCATATCCTACACTGCTAGCCCTGATGATCTGATTTTGACTCATGGTAGTAGGTGACTGAAACAGTTTTGAGTGTTTGGATCAGGACGAGAATGCTTTGTGGTCTAAAGCATGTCATAGGAAACAAGTGGCTGGGTCTGTTAGTTGATCAGAAGGAGTTTCAAAGGAAGAGTCTTAATGTCCCTGATGAAATAGTTTCAAAAGTGGGAAGGGAGGTGCTATCAAGTGTGTTGTGTGCTTTATGCATCGTGCATCGGAATGTAAATAAATAGTTGTCTTCTTTACATATTACTACTTAGTGTTGGGTAAAACACTGGAAAAACAAGGGAGGGGCAAGGTTTGAATGCTGTTCTTTCACAGTTTAGCCTCTTATTTTTGCACCTGGAGAAACAGTGTTGGGTGGCCCATCATGAAGTTTAAGTATTTATGGAGCCCATCAGTTGGAAATAACTCTAGAAAACTGCAGATAATGATGTTAAGTTCTTGCAGAAGTAGGTGGAAGGTGTGCCAGGCTCTCCTCCAAAGGCTAATGATGGAAGCTTCAGAGCCACATCTCCTCATTTTTCTGAGTCATCCCTAGCCAGGCAGGTCTGGGTGAAAAACAATATCAGCAAATTATAAAATACTTTTTTCATGTTTCTTAGAGCTGAAGAGATTCCCTTGAAAATTTTAGCACACAATAGTCTGGTTGGGAGGTTGATTGGCAAAGAAGGCCGAAACTTGAAGAAGATTGAACAGGACACGGGGACCAAGATCACCATTTCTCCGTGAGTACATTTCTCTTGCTTATCCCCATCATGGCTTGTAAGCTGTGATGGACTTTTCCTCCATAAATCTGTCCAATCCCCTTTTAAAGGCATCCAGACCAGGTGCCATCACCACATCCTGTGGCAAGGAGTTCCACAAACCAATTACACGCTGGGTAAAGAAATATTTTCATTTGTCTGTTTTAATACTCCCTCCACTCAATTTGAGTGGATGTCCCCTAGTTCTAGTGTTGTGTGAGAGGGAAAAGAACTTCTCTCTATCCACTCTCTCCATCCCATGCATAATTTTATACGTCTCAATCATGTCCCCCCTCAGCTGCCTTTTTTCTAGACTGAAGAGCCCCAAACGCTGTAGCCTTTCCTCATAAGGGAGATGCCCCAGCCCACTAATCATTTTGGTCACTCTTCTGCACCTTTGTGCAGAAGCCTGGCCTGTTGTCCTAGCCCAGCCCTGCAAAAGGTAGCTGGATTTCAGCCCAGAGCAAAAGCCCAGAGGCAGGGACATCTACCCACCAGCCCCCCCCCCCCAGAACAGCCCAGACAAGCCAGATTTATAATATGCCACAAGCAGAGAGCGGGTGCCCTGCAGGAGGTGCTTATAGAGTTCTAGCTCTGAACAACTGATACGAAGGAGCCAAGTCGCGTGCTGCAGGGGATGGCGCACTGCACATCCTCAAAGCTGGCTCACAAATGGAATCTATGAAATAGCTCCCATGTGTACAAAACTCCCTGGATTGGAGCTGCTGGCTCTGACTCTAGCCAGCAACCAGAGGTCAGTTCCAGCCTTCTCAGCAACTGCTGTCACTACCACTCGCCAAGCTGCCCTTCTTGGCAGCACCTGGCTTCCTTTGGCAGTAATAGCAGGGGGCAAGGGAATTGCAGTGAAGGTAGCTGGCTGTAGCAACTGCCAGGTTTGGCTGCTCATACAGCCAACTGGACATTTCTCTGTGTGAACCACCACCACCAACCCTGTTAATCTGACCAAAGAGAAAATTCTTTTCCAGCATCAAGTATAAACCTGAGCAAAACCTATCCAGCATCGTGAATTATTTTGAGTTCAACGTGCCATCCAGTATCTTGTCTCTCCTTTGTTGCAATCGTTGATGCCCATGGGTTTTTAAGAAGCAGTGTCAAGACTTTTTGCCGGGGGGAGTGGGGTGGACAGAGTCTTTCCTGACCAACAGTATTTCGGCTGAAACATCTGAATAGAAATCTCAAGATATTTTTAATACACCTTTCCAGCTTTGTCTTAAATCAGTGAGGTTCTTTGTTCCTCCAGCTATTTTGGGAAGATCATATTGCAGAATTTTACACTAATAAACTTGGAAGTGTCCAATTTATAGCCCTTCAGCCAGGATTTCAAATGTTTTCTGCTTGCAAACTGGGATTTTCAAGGGACCTGCTTCTGATTGCAGCCTTTTCTACAACATCATTCAAAAGTCACTCCTGATACTGTCTGATGCCACTCCAGAGGGTTCTCACAGTCCTGCTGCAAGGAACAGCAGCCAGAAATGCAAATCATCAAAGGCCTTTGGTATGGATTGAAATGGTTCAGGTACCCACTAGGGTTTTTTGGTGGACCATATGCTTTGCATATAGAAGGTCCCAAGTTCAATACCTGGCATCTACAGGTAGGGCTGGGGAAGATCTACCTGAAACCCTGGAAAGCGCCTGTCACTCTGTGTAGACGATGCTGAGCTAGATGGACCAATGGTCTGACTCAAAACATATGTTCATGTTCTTATCCCAGCCATCGGTTCTGGCACCAACGTATTTTAACCCAAATATTTCCTCTTCTTGTTTTCTGTTGCCCTTACCAATATATCTAACTTGTTGCTTTTGATTAATACAATTATTGTTGCCTACCCTCCACCATCGCCATGGGGCAGAGTAGAAATCATTAAATACATTATCTGGAAAATGTTTTCATTTCTTGTTTTGTGATTGTTCAGTTTGCAGGACTTAACAATTTACAACCCTGAAAGGACCATCACCGTGAAGGGTAATATTGAGGCTTGCTCCAGTGCTGAGGTAGAGATCATGAACAAGCTTCGGGAAGCCTATGAGAATGACGTTGTGGCAGTCAATGTAAGTGTCCTCTTGTGCGTGGGGTTTTTTTTTGGGGGGGGGGACCTGAGAACTTGGTGCTCCTATGGTAATAGAAAGTCATTAGGAGGACAGGTACAGGAATGCCCTCTGCTCATCCCAAAGAGAATCTCAGATACCCCCAGAGCCCACTTCACTGAACCGTAATAGTATGGCCTAGTATCTTTTCTCTCTCATCTGTTGTTGGCTTCATTGTTTTCCGTTTCTCCTTGTGTTCTGTTTCTAGCAACAAGCCAATCTCATCCCTGGACTTAATCTCAATGCGTTGGGCATCTTTTCAACAGGGTTGTCCATGCTGCCTTCTGGAGCTGGAGCCCGCAGATCTGCTGTCACTGCCCCCTACAGTCCTTTTGCTGTAAGTAGCTGGTTGCCCAGCTTTATCCGTGTCCACCTGTCTGTGCCCAGTTTCGGGGTGGTGATGGAAGCCGCTTCAGAGCCACGTCTCTTGAAGGCCTCTCATCTTGAAAGGCCTCTGTATACTCGGGCCCAGCAGGGCTGGGAGAAAAGTAACGGGTGCTACCATTCTCCCTCTTGTGAAAAGGGGGAAAGAGGAGGGTGACGACCCTGCTCCTTGCAAGGAAGCTGAGCTCTGTGTAGAGACAGGAAGCTTGTTTCTATGCGGATCATGGTTCTCATTGTCTGGGGAGAAAAGGGATTGTATTTGGGAACTCTCCCTCCCCCCTTTATGTCTTTTGCCTTGCTTTGGTGGGGGTTTGGTTGGAAAGAGAGAGTACAGATCCTTCCAGCTACAGTTCCTTCTTGTAAAAGTCAGCTTCTCTGTCTAAATCTTAGTGAAGAAAGGCAACTTGCAAACAGGAATACAGCATCTCCTGGTTTCCCTCCTGACTGACCTCAGTTGAATGTATTCTGAGTATGGCAGGCATTGTGGGCACTCGTACCAGCTACAGAAGCGTGGAATATTGGGTTACCCAAATTCGCACAGAGAGGGGCCACCTCTGCCACTTTTCGGAGAGCCAGCGTACCTCATGTTGTGTATGTAAGGCCCTGCACAAGTTGAGGTGGTGCCCCAATTTTCTTCCCCCCCCCTCATTTTTTAAATTCTGAGTACATTAGTGTGCAGCCCCTCCACCACAATTGCTGCCTTCTTCAAAGCAACTGGGGCGAACAGTCAAGCAAGCTAGGAAGAGGTGGCACAGCAGCACAATTGGACCAAGATCACAGGCATGGCAGCCCCTGGCTTTCTCCTCCAGCCCTGCTGCTGTGATTGCTTGCTTGGAGCAGGAGCGCTGAAGGATGAGGTGGATCCCCATGAGCAAGAAGAGAATTGGCACACAGAATGAAGCAGTTGGCTGGGCAGGGGGCTGGGAGAGGTAGGGGGCGGTTGTGGGGCATCCCCATCAATTCACCACCTCCCCCCACCAGCTGCTCAAAGTAGCCACTGCACTTGGCCTCCTGGCTGAGTGGGTCCTATTTGTACATATGCTGTCAGCCTCACTTCTCCCTGTTGCGATCTTTGGGGCAGATGGATGTCTGTATCTGGTTACTTGTGTATGCTTCCATGCAGAACAGCATGTTTCTCATTATGCATCTGCAGTAGTCTTGTGTAAAGACACGCTGTACCCTATCTGAATCTTGCACTGGGCCTTCACATGTACGTAGGGGAGTGCCTGTAGTTCATTCGTAGAGCACAGGCTTTGCATGCATAAGGTTGTAAGTTCAATCCCCAATGCCCTCAGTTTAAAAATAAAGAAAACCAAAGATCTCGGATAGCAGAGGTTAGAAAGACCTAGAAGATTTGTTGTCGGACAAAATAGACCATACTGATCTAGACACACCAAAATTCTGATTCAGTATAAGGCAGCTTTGTGCATGTATAAAACATGAGATCTTGGTCCTGGGCAAAAGCTACAATAAATGGAATTCTGACTAAATGCTAACATTGACCCCTTCTAGGACCTGATCCATTACAAGCTGCCTGTATTTTGTTAATATCCTCTTCCTTTTTAGATTTGATGGATATTGTGAGAAGAGGATTGCATTGCCCTTGCATTGCAAACATAAGCATGGCCTTGCTAAATCAGAGGTCCATCTAATGCAGGATTCTCTTTCAAATGGCAACTCGTCAGAGACCCCTTGAGAGCTCACAAGTAGGGCATGATAGCCATCCCCATACCTTAATGTGTGTCACCAGCATCTTGTACTCAAAGGTCTACTGCAGGGTTCCTCAACCTTTGGGGGCCCGCGTACCCCCTACGCGGGCCCCCAAAGTCTGCATACCCCCGGACACCCCCAAAAGTGCACCCCCCAAAATTGTTTTTTTCCCCACATGCCCCCGTTTTTCCCGGGCTGCGGTGCAGCCGGGCAGGTTCTCCCACTCGTGCCGCAACCCGGAGGGTAAAGTTACAGCCCTGCCAAATCGGCAGGGCTGTAGCTTTACCCTCCAGGTTGTGGTGCGAGCAGGAGAACCCACCTGGCTGCGCCGCAACCCGGGAAAAACTGCAAAATTGCCCCCTAGTAGCTTCCCTTACCTTGTCTCTCGGCCACCTCCATCTTGAATCTTGCAAAAATCTCACGAGATTCAAGATGGCGGTGGCCAATTCTCGTAAGGGCATATGAGGCATGAGACTGCCTCATGTGCCCTTACGAGATTTGGCCACCGCCATCTTGAATCTCGAGATTTTCACGAGATTCAAGATGGAGGTGACCAGGAGACAAGGTAAGGGAAGCTACCAGGGGGCAATTTTGCCGTTTTTTCCGCTCCCCCTTATCAGCTGCTGATTGCAGAAGCTGATAACGGGGAGCATCTCGTGTACCCCCCAACCTACAGTCCGCGTATCCTTGGGGGTACGCATACCACAGGTTGAGAACCTCTGGTCTAGTGCCTTTGAATGTGGAGGTTCTGTTGTTAGCCATGGATACATGCCTGTCCCTCATGAACGTGCCTATCCCTTTTAAAATGACAACTCTGTTAGTGGCCATCACAAACACCTTGTGGCAATGAATTCCACAAACTAATGATGTGCTGCATGAAGTTTGTCTTTGCTGGAAACTGGAGGATATTTATTTATTTTTTGCAAGCTACAGCCTATACAGATCAATAGCCTCTCGACTCAGCTTTGCAGCATCCAGTCCAGCATTTCTGCCTGTGGTGGCTCTTCCTTCCTTTCCAGCAGAGGGCACTGATTCCCATCTGTTGCAGCTAGGAAGGTCACCACAGTGAGGATAGATTTTTGCAAAGGACTGCACTGATAGTGCCCAAGTTTGTTCTTTTGACTTAATTGCCAATGGAAGCATAAGCCCCGACTCCTTCCAGTCTGTTTTGCTCTTTTTCCTAGCTAGCAACCCCCCTCCCTTCAGAACTCGTTGCAAAGGTTCAGAGGAAGTAGGAGATCTAACTCCTTGTACAACAGGGAAGAACTTTCTCTTGCTAGAGAGTCCTGATTTTTCCTACTGCTTTCCTTCTAGGGAAGTGGATGGAGCTGAAAGAGGGGCCAAGGCCAGAAAACTCCATCTCCTTGGTCTGTCCCTTTCCACTTGGCTTGCCTCTGGGGAAACCATGCAGGAAAGGAAATTGAAACCAAGTTGTTCTGGGTTATATCACCAGGCTCAGTCTTCTCTATCATGTTGTCCCCTAGAGTTAAGGGGGAAAGAGTTAGGGCCTGATCCTATCCAACTTTCCTGCGCTGATGCAGCTATGCCAATGGGATGTGTGCTGCGTCCTGAGGAGGGGGGCAGTCATGGAGACCTCCTCAAGTAAGGGAATATTTGTTCTCTTACATCAAGGCTGCATTGTGGCCGCGTTGGTGCTGGAACGTTGGATAGGATTGGACCCTTAATCTGCAAAGGATTCTCACAATACTTGACATAGAATAGAGTTAAGTTTACATATTATGTGGAAAAACTGGCAAAATGAACTTCTCCCTCACTCTGATCTTTTTAATACTTGTAAACTGAATGACAGTTAATGAGCATTCAGGGGTTACTAAGTGATCTCTATGATACGTGCCTTGGTTCATGTCATACTAGTGAGTTGTAGGTTTGTGCATGACTTGAGAGTTTATCTAGGCTGGTTCACACATGCATATTTACCATATGTTGGCTGCAGCATGAAGTGATGGCTTGCATGTGTGAATAGGCTAGCACAGGTGAATTGCCACAGACTGGACTTCTGTATCCATCACTCCATGTCTATTCAAACACAATGTTTTCAGTGGAGATAGCTGCAAATCATCAAGTGGTGAGTAATCTACTGATGAGAGGCCAAGTGATGTCCATGCGTACATGAACCACTCCCTTGTCTTCAGGATGAGCAAGCACACTGGGGAGGGTACAGGGAAATCAGCATTGACCATATCTTGCAGAAATGTTGGCTGCGTCTCAGAACTGAGATAGGAACACCCACACCCCCAAGCCTGAAAATACAGCCCTCTGCTCCTGGCCCCTCCCCACTGACTGTCACTTTCTTTCCTGCCAATAGAGCCAAACGGCATACTTCTCGGGTCTCTATGGAGCCTCGCCAACTGGCATATACCTCCATCAGCACTCCGTAAGTGCATTGCCCTGCTCTTCCTGGATGCTGGCCTTCCACTCGCCTTGCTTTGCAGCGCACCTGTCTGTCGCTTTGAGGCTTTTATGCACCCTTTAGGTTACTCTGTTCTGGAGCAGTTTCTCCGTATGTTGCTGCCCCCTCAGTTCTGATAGTGACAGTAGCCTGAGGACTGAAGAAGTACAGCAGGGCCACCAGAAAGCACTTTCTCTGTCCTGCTTTTCTTTTCCTGGGGAGAATAGCAAGCCTGATGCTGTTTTTCCCCCATTGTTTGGTCACATGTTTTCAGTATAGGGAGCTGCCTTGTTAGACCACTGTTCATCTAGATTAGTACTGGCTGGCTGTGACTCCCTGGCGCTTTGGACAGGGATCTTTCCCATCCCTACCTGAAGATGACAGGGATTGAACTTTGGACCTTCTGTATGCAAAGTACCTGTGTAGGTGCTTTACCACTGCGCTTATGGCCCCATCCCTTTACTGTTTACACCAGTGGTTCTCAAGGTGTGCGCCATAGCGAACTAATAGGAGCATCGTGGGAGTCTTCTGAAAAATCTTCTTCCCGCTTCTCCTGGGGCATTGCTATCATGGCCGGGCTGAGAACACGCGAGATCTCAGCCTGGCCAAGATGGTGGTGTGGCACCACCACAACAGGGCGCCATGGAAGAAGTACTGGGACACTGAGGATGCCGTGACCAGGGTAAGTTTGGGAACCGCTGGTCTACACCATCAACTACAACACTCGGTTCCTTGATAGGCAGGTCCCAGTCTAGGCCTCCATCCCATCTAGCCTGGGCATGCTTCATATTCTACCACTGTGAGTGGTAGAATGTGACTTAGGTGCTGTTGGACCACATGACCATAAGAAGCTACCTGGTATCGTCCAACCTGTATACACCATCTAGGCCAGTAAAAAGAGACCCTTTAAAGTGATGGATCCCTTGTATTTAGCATGGGGAGAGCAATTGTTGCTCTTTGCCCCAGCTTGGTTCTCTTCTAGTGGCTGTTTGCTGATGTTCCTTCTGCATCTTTTTAGACTGTGAGCCCTTTCAGGACAGGGGACCATTTATTTATACATACTATGTAAACTGCTTGTGAACTTACTTTATGTTGAAATAACATGGTGATGATACTTTCTACTACAGCCGAGAGCAGCTCTCCAAGACCTTGGAACAGAGATGCTTTCTTGGCTCTGCTGCATGAGATCCTTTTAACTGCAACAGTTGGGGATTGAAGCTGAGGTGTTCTGCATGCAGTGCATATTCTCAACCACTGGACCATGCCCTCCTCTCTCCATAAACTTGATAGAGATAACACCTTTGTGGACAGAGGTTCTGTCATTCTGTAGCGCCACAAGAAATCAGCAGGTTTCTGCTGGTCATTAGTCTCCTAGTTATAAAATGCTTCACTTGATTATTCCTTCCTGTAAAGCAGGGGTGGGGAACCTATTTGCGGTGGGGGGCCATTTTCCAATAGGGAAAACTTGCTGCGTTTTTTTTCCGATTTTTTTTGGGGGCCCCCCGCAAATTTACCCCCCTGCGCATGAATTTAGCTCCCTCCCACCCACCCACCGCTGGCTTTCCCACCCACCGCTGGCTCTCCCTCCCTCCCTCCCACCCACCCACCCACCCAGCAAGCGCCCACCCCCATCGCTCTCCTCCTTACCTTCTCTTCTCTCCAGCCGCTGCCGCCGCTGGCGGCGGCAGCCGCGTGCGCTCACCTCACCCGGCTCTTTTCAAACCCTCCCGGCTGTTAGAGACATGGTTCTGCGCATGTCTCTAACAGCCGGGAGGGTTTGCGAAGGAGTCGGACAAGGTGAGCGCGCGCGGGGCCACGCTCACCTCGCCCGGCTCTTTTCAAACCCTCCCGGCTGTTAGAGACATGCGCAGAAACAGCCGGGTTGAGAAGGAGTCGCGCAACTCCTTCTCAACCCGGCTGTTTCTGCGCCTGTCTCTAACAGCCGGGAGGGTTTGAAAAGTCGGGTGAGGTGAACGCGGCCTCCAGAGCCTCCCGTCCGAGCCCGCGCGGGCCGGACCGAATGGAATCGGGTCCAGGCTTGCGGGGGCTGGACCGGATCGCCCCGGGGGCCAGATCCGGCCCGCGGGCTGCCGGTTCCCCACCCTTGCTGTAAAGGCACTCTTAAAAGCACAGTCTCTCTATCCATAAACAGGTGGCAACCCTAATAAGGCCTAACCCTGCCTGCCGTGCTCTGTGATTTAATGTGCTACATGTTCCTTTATCAGGAAGGGAGATGAGAGCAATCCCTGGGAACAATCTGCTACGAAGTTTGGAGAAACAGTGACCTAGAGTAATTGGTCTCTTTCTGCTTTATTAATGTGCATTGATGTGCAACTTGCATCTATTGTTAATGGTGCTTTGAGGGGTATTTCATCATTGTAAAGCGAGACCGTGGTGGTTTGTCATAATGACATCTAGGTTTGCCTCCAGGGGAGTCCAAACTGACTGGCACTCAATGTTCAGTTCTTCATTCCTTCAAATTATAGAGCTGTAGGTTTGGACAGACAAGGAAGGCCATCTGAGTCCAACCTTGATAGAGATTGCTCTTGACTCAAGTACACTTTAATGGATTAGCCCATATTGGATTATAGTGAGTCACAGGGAGGAAAGAAAGTAGTAATAAAACTCGCAATACATGTTCAGTGAAGCATTCAATGTAGGACCTACCAGGACTGAAGTGATGCTCGCAGTGACTAAAATTGTTGGTTTGGAGAAGAGCAGTCGATATTTGTTCTTGCCAAAGATGGGCCATTGTGAGGTTCTTGTATGGTATGGAGAAGAGCTTGATCTGGATTTCTGGGTTGCATTGGGCAGCATTTGTAAAGCAGCTATCAGTAAAGGAACAAAAGTGAAATGCTTAAAAATAATACCCCCTAAAGTGTACTGTCTGAAGCACCTATGTATACAATTTAGGATTTTTTTTTAAAACAAACCTCCATTTGGTGTAAGAGAGGAATGCAGGCTCTTGCATGCATCAAAAACATGGAGATTGTAAATTAAGACTCCTGCCTTAATTTGTGGGCCACAGAAGCAGTTGGAAGCCTTCTGAGTTCTTGCATGTTGTGCTCACTTACAACTTAGGCCTTTTTCTCTGTAGGTTGAGGGCAACTCTGAAGCTGGAATCAATGCTATATCAATGCTGCATAAGTAAACTTCTAATTCTAACAACCAATGTCTTGCAAAGCTCATCTTTACCTGCAGAGCCCAGTCTTGTGCATGTTTAACCAAAAGTAACACCAAACATTATCAGAACATCATTGGCACCAATGGAAACTTTTTTCAACCATGGTAAATGGCAGCTGGTAAATGGCAGCATGGTAAATGGCCAAAGGATTGGAAAAGGTCAGTTTACGTTCCAATTCCAAAGAAGGGCAGTGCCAAAGAGTGTTCAAACTACCGTACAATTGCACTCATTTCACATGCTAGCAAGGTTATGCTCAAAATCCTACAAGCTAGGCTTCAGCAGTACGTGGACCGAGAACTACCGGACGTACAAGCTGGGTTTCGAAGAGGCAGAGGAACTAGAGATCAAATTGCCAACATGCGCTGGATCATGGAGAAAGCACGAGAGTTCCAAAAAAACACCTACTTCTGCTTCATTGACTACGCAAAAGCCTTTGATTGTGTGGATCACAACAAACTGTGGCAAATTCTTAAAGAGATGGGGGTACCAGACCACCTTACCTGTCTCCTGAGAAACCTGTATGCGGGTCAAGAAGCAACAGTTCGAACCGGCCATGGAACAACTGATTGGTTCAAAATTGGGAAGGGAGTCCGGCAAGGCTGTATATTGTCACCCTGCTTATTTAACTTATATGCAGAGTACATTATGAGAAATGCAGGGCTGAATGAATCGCAAGCCGGAATCAAGATTGCCGGGAGAAATATCAACAACCTCAGATATGCAGACGATACCACCCTAATGGCAGAAAGTGAAGAAGAACTAAAGAGCCTCTTGATGAGAGTGAAAGAGGAGAGTGCAAAAGTTGGCTTGAAACTCAACATTAATAAAACTAAGATCATGGCATCGGGTCCCATCAATTCCTGGCAAATAGAAGGGGCAGAAATGGAAGCAGTAACAGATTTTACTTTTCTGGGCTCCAAGATCACTGCAGACGGAGACAGCAGCCATGAAATTAAAAGACGCTTACTCCTTGGAAGGAAAGCTATGGCAAACTTAGACAGCATAATAAAAAGCAGAGATATCACCATGCCAACAAAAGTTCGTATAGTCAGGGCGATGGTGTTCCCAGTAGCAATGTATGGTTGCGAGAGTTGGACCATAAGGAAGGCTGAGCGCCGAAGAATAGATGCTTTTGAACTGTGGTGCTGGAGAAGACTCCTGAGAGTCCCTTGGACTGCTAGGAGATCAAATCAGTCAATTCTAAATGAAATCAAGCCTGACTGTTCCCTGGAAGGACAGGTACTAAGGCTGAAACTCAAATATTTTGGCCACCTAATGCGAAGAGAGGACTCTCTGGAGAAGACTCTGATGCTGGGAAAGACTGAAGGCAAAAGGAGAAGGGGAAGGCCAAGGATGAGATGGTTAGACAGCATCACCGATGCAACAAACATGAAAATGAGCGAACTCAGGAAGATAGTGGAGGACAGGAAGGCCTGGCGGGATATGGTTCATGGGATCACGAAGGGTCGGACACGACTTAACGACTGAACAACAACAACAAATGGCAGCTGCTCGTGGGGGTTGGGTGGAGTGGGGGAGAGATCTGTATTAGGCAGGGGCAGAAAATCAAAATCCCCTCGCTGATGCTACTGTCCCAACTTGCAGGGGACCTGATCCAGATGCAATTTTAGGGTGGTTCTTTTTCTAAAATTAAAAAAGCATGTTAACATTAGGCACATGTTTAATGTAATGTGTAGTTTGACCCTAAGGATTTATATCACAGCCATTACCTAATTCCCAGTCACTGTGGGTAGGGGGGAGGTAATTCTCTGCTTCCTTGTTCTCAGTCAGAGACTTTTAGTGCTCACTGCTTTCTTCCTGTGGTGCTGTTTGTTTTCTTAGTGCTGAGTTAGAGGTGGAGAATTTGTAGCGTCTCAACTCCAGCTGTGTGAGACGCATGTGCTTGAATGAGAACTTAATTGTACCCTAGGATTTGTTAACACCTCCTATTTTTGTGTGTGTGTGTGTGTGTGATGATTGCTGGTGGGGTGCAGTAAGAGCAAAGTGGTGCATTTTTACACAATCTAGTTACAGTGATGTAGTTAATCTATAATGAATTCCAAAGCTTTTTAAACACTTTGCCAGAGTGTGGCCCTGTGTGTGTGTGTGGGGGGGGGGAATTATTGTCCTCAAGTGCTGCAAAGAGGAAGAATTGAATGAATGACACAGAAATCAGGTGATGGTGGTCTTCCTTGTACTCATTTGCTCATGTAGGAGACCTTCTTCAGTTTGCAATTGGGTACAGTGACTCTTCATTCCCCTTTTTATGCAGCTCAGCTGAGCACCTGCCTTTTCTTTGCTAGTGTGGGTCTTGTCTGTCACCTGACACACAGAGCCACTGCTTGCTTGTTCTCTGCCCTATTGCCACATGCAAGTGAGGAACAACACACCTTGGGAGGTACACTTGGTGCATGTGGGACAACCTCCCTTCTCTGCCAAGATACATTTTGTGTTCGTTTGCTATCCACAGTTGCCGGAGCAAGAGGTGGTGAACTTGTTCATCCCGACACAGGCAGTGGGTGCCATTATTGGAAAGAAGGGCCAACACATAAAGCAACTGGCAAGATTTGCAGGTGCCTCCATTAAGGTGAGTAGTGTGATGCCGCCCTTCCTTTACTCCCGTTGCTTTCTACCACTGACGTCAAGAGCTAGAACTCTCTGGCCGCCTCCAGCTCAGATCTCAAAAGGGAGACAAGATCCATGACCAAGAGCAGAGTTTTGTTTTATACTTTTCTGCAACACCAGCACTACCCTTTGGTGCTCCACCCCTTCTTTGCCCATTTTTATTAATCACATTGGTATCCCACCACCCTCTTCCTCCAAGGAACAAAAGGCTGCATTAAAAAAAAAAAAAACACCCTGCTGAAAGAAATTGAAATAAATTGCCATCCGCTTGTACTGATGAAGAAATGAAGAAACATCAGTGGACAAGGGGCAAAGGAGAAGACTGAACACCTCTCCTAAAGAGAGAGTGCCACAGATTGTGAATGTACTGTGGATTTCTCAGAAATCGGATATCCCCCCCAACATTCAAGTGAATGTAGGCTGGTTTAGAGAAGACAGCTGGTTGCTTGTGCAGGACAGCTGATATACTTGGGAAATGACTCATTGCTGGAGGCTGACTCAAGTTACTCTTGGGGCTTGATGATGAGTGGGCCTGACCAGCCCTGCGTGACACCAGTGAGTAAGGTTTGGGTTATACTTGGCCAATCGGAGGAGTAATTGGTATAAGTCGTCATGAATTAGGGCCTTTGTATGTTTAGGCAGCAGCCCCCGGTCCACCAGAAACATTGCTGAATCTGTCTTGTTGTACTGTAGGCTCTGATAATACAGTTACTGGATCTATACTGGATTTTTTTTTTTTTGTACAAATTGATGGTAAGGCCACATCTGTCCAGTTCTGGTCACCACACACCTCAAAAAGGATATAGTTGAATTGGAAAAGGTGCAGAAAAGAGCTACCAGAATGATTCGTGGGCTGGAACACCTCCCTGATGAGGAAAGGCTACAGCGTTTGGGGCTTTTCAGTCTAGAAAAAAGGCGCCCGAGGGGGGACATAATGAGACATTTAAAATTATGCATGGGATGGAGAGAGTGGATAGAGGGAAATTCTTCTCCCTCTCGCACAACACCAGAACCAGGGGACATGCACTGAAATTGAGTGGAGGGAGAGTTAGAACAGATTAAAAAAATTATTTCTTTACCCAGCGTGTAATTCATCTGTGGAACTCCTTACCACAGGATGTGGTGATGGCACCTGGCCTAGATGCCTTTAAAGGGGTTTGGACAGATTCATGGAGGAAAAAAACATCACAGGTTACAAGCCATAAGCAACCTCCTGGTTTTAGAAGTAGGTTTTCTCTGTGCCAGGTGCAAGGGAGTGGCAGCAGGAAACAGGTTATCTTGTTGGCTGTGTGTTCCCTGAGGCATCTGGTGGGGCCACTGTGTGATACAGGAAGCTGGACTAGATGGGCCTTTGGCCTGATCCAACAGGGCTCTTCTTATGTTCTTATACTGAATTAGATCTTGTTTGTTTTGCCCAAGGCTGCCTCCCATGTATGGTCCATGCTTTGTTCATGGAAGTGCTCCTGCAACCCACTCCTGGGATGAAAATTGTAACATGGGAAGTATCCCTTTTGCTGTAAAAGAAAAACAACCTTCCCCCCCCCCGAAATCCAGGAGCGCTTGGGGGGTTGTTCACTAGTGCTGAGCCAAAATAGGGATCCCCATTTTTCTGAAACTCTTCATTATCCCCAAAATGTGCCCACTTCCCCTTTCAGAGAGCCTTGAGGCTGTGTGCCAACAGGGACAAAAAGTGCTTTAAGTATTGAGGGATCACCTCCTTTGAAGTGGAGACTGCCAGTTTAACTGTGTGCCCCTGTCTCTTGTTGAAGCAGTTGTCAAGAAAGGAGGAGAAGGCAGGCTGGGCATTGTTTGGCAGGAATTTGGGAGGAGCTTTGACCCCTCCTGAAGCAGTACAGTACCTTTTGCACCAGAAATCAAACCCTGCAAAAATTTGGTAGCACCACCTTTAAGATGAATACTGTAGAGAAGCAGGATGTAAATGTCAGCCAGCCTTCAGTCTCAAAAATAGTAAAAAATAACATTTCTTTTGGTGGAGTCCAGAATAATGTGCAGCATTTGCTTTTGGTTTGGGAGTTTGTCGACAGGTTTACTAATGCCTGCTCTAAACACGAGACAGATCACATATTTAAAAAATGCTTTTTGTGATTTTTGATTATTGCAGTTCTTGAAAGGTCCTTAAAAAGTGAGCAGGACTGGGCAACCTCATGAAACATAATCTCTTAAAGAGATTGATGGTGGACAGAGTGCAGATGCCACGAGTGCAATCCTGTGGATGCTTACTTGGAAGTAACTCCCACTGTGTTCAGTGGGGCTTACTTCGTAGTATGTGTATTTAGGATTGTAGCATAATTTGCGTTATAATATTCTCTATTTTACAGATTGCACCAGCTGAGAGTCCAGATGCCAGTGAGAGGATGGTTATCATCACTGGACCTCCAGAAGCGCAATTCAAGGTCAGTATGTAGCAGACGCGTGTCACTCTATGCAAAGCTAATAACCACTTGCACAGAACACTGGGTGGCAGGGCCCAACTCTGCCTTTGCCCTTCTTACAGAGTTTCTCATGTTAGTGAAGCTTTCAAGCTGACATCATCAAGTAGTGCAAAGTAGCTGCCTGTCTATCCCTGTGGATCTTTTGTGCTGCAATTAGAACTAGTAACGCTTATACAACACAATAGGATAGGGAATTTTTCTTTCTCCAGAAGTTGAAAAATACTCTAATCCCACTAAGGGGCAAGAGAAAAAATGCTGTGTGAAAGAAAACTGGGATGCTCTTTTTCAAGTTCAGCAATCAATGCAGTAGGGCTGTTGACATTTGTCTGCAAGGCTCAATAGCTGAGTTTTGACAAATGTCCTGTAAGGTTTCTCCCCATATGAAGAACCTATACACTTATGAGCTTTATAGCCTGATTCAGTAATGAAATGGCTTTAATTTCTCAGGGGAACCTGTAAAAAAAATGAAGTGTGAATGTAGCAAATATGTATCATAGAGATTTATCCACTTGTTGTGGAGCTGGGATTGGCTGCAGGGCTCTGTTGGGTGACTGGGAAATGTGAGGTTGCCTCTGAGCAGTGTTTGAAATATCCTGATAAATTTGGCTCACTTAAACTTGGAGATGAGGAAGATGAACAGCTGTGCTTGCTAGCCATATACTTTCCTCTGACCTCATGAACTTGCACAATTTTCCTACCATTACCGGACCCTATGCATACTGGTGTTCTAATGGTAGACTGCATTACTTCACCCCATGCAGTCGGTGAAACTGACCAAAGAACAAACCAAGATACGTCTTTTTCTGTTTTCAATAACTGGCCAGTTCACCCGGAAAATGTTGTTTTTAATTCTGTAATTTGTACCGGCCAAGAAAATCTGAAAACCTACAAACCACCGTTCTGAATTTCACTTCAAGATCTTGCTGGTGGTGGTGTTGTAGTCATTCACATTTTGGACTTTAGCAACATACTCCTGTGAAATCCTTATGTGTAGCACTTATAGACTGACCCTTAGATTGTTCTGTTGTGCTAAGGCATGGGCCTCTAAACCCCGGCCCATGGGTCGGATCTGGCACGCCAAAAAACTGTGTCCGGGAGCCTTACCATCCCACCCCACAGCCTCCGATCTTTGCATCCGATCTTTGCAGAAACTTGCGCTGGGCAGCCGCTTTTGCTGCACATCGCCCTAGACAGCTCTGCGCCCCAATTTCCTGAGGAACACAGCTTCCCGGCACAAGTTTCTGCAAAGATTGGATGTGAAGATAGGAGGCTGTGGAGCAGAACGGTAAGGCTCCGCCGCTGCCTCGCTGCTTCTGGATGCCATTTTTGGATGGACAGTGGGCCGCGGTTTGGAGACCACTGTGCTAAGGCAGATGCCTCAATCCTAAAGGCAACTATGTGAGTAGCTGCAACCCAACACAGGAACAACTGGTGCCTTTGGAACTAGCCTAATAACCCAACCCTCGTCCCAATGACATAGTCGCAGCTACTCTAGTCAAAATTTGCCATGCTGCTTAGGCATTGGACTGAATTTTCAGTGCGGCACCTCATTGGTTGTGGCATTGCAGCTAAAGTCAGTCTTGCACTCAAGGTGGGAGAATTGCAGGTGTAACATCCAGCATCGATGTAATCTGAGATATGCTGAGTCGTTCAGAACTCTTCGCCCAACTCTTGGTCAGAAGCCCCATTTTCTCTGCATCCTTTCAGGGGGCAAAGTGGGTTTTTTGCAGCTCACATCTTTACCAATGCACACAACTAGGGCCATAGATCAGCTGGTAAATTTTCAGCTGCACCCTGATCTTGTTGCAGGCCCAGGGACGAATATTTGGGAAACTGAAAGAAGAAAACTTCTTCAATCCGAAAGAAGAAGTAAAACTTGAAGCCCACATCAAGGTGCCTTCCTCTGCAGCAGGCCGTGTGATAGGAAAAGGTGGCAAAACGGTACGTGGGGTGCCTAATATTGGGACCAAGTGAAGTAAGTTCGCAAAAACTGGCAGCTTCTGCATTGCCTTAAATATCCTGTGCACAGGAGTTGATGCTCCTTCGTGGTTGTTTGCTTGCCTGTACCCAGGACAGGAATGGTGTGAACATCCAGTCGTTTTTGCATTGTCTGCTAGTAACATGATTATCTTGCAAGAACCTGGAATTGCTAAAAGGCAAAATGATTCCTATTAGAAATAACCAGTGAGACCTGCAACAAAATGTTGCCCTGTCTCCCCTGCCCCTAAGAGGAGTGCTCCTGTTCAGGGCTTCAGCCAACCCAGAAAAACATTCTTACAGGAGCTGGAGCATTCCTTCTGTGGACAATAAGTTACTCTTGTACTTATCTTTGTGTCGTCGACATTCTGTTGTGGTTCCAAAAACTCACAGTGCCCTGGTTTGGGTTTCGTTTTTGTTTTAATTTACAAGCGCGTATACCACTTTCTGCCTTGGGAGTCCCCCCAAGTGGGTAGGAACTGCTGTTATTTTTCGGTGACATGGTTTCAATTCACTGTTAGTCTATATGATTTTGTCTGCTTGTTTGTTGTAGGTGAATGAACTACAGAACTTAACCAGTGCAGAAGTAATTGTACCACGTGACCAAACCCCTGATGAAAATGAGGAAGTTGTCGTCAAAATAATCGGTCACTTCTTTGCCAGTCAGGTGCAGTACTTAAATGCTTTATACAATTAAGATGTTAACAATGGACAAATCTACCTTTTAACTATGGAACTATGTTAACAGTTTGTGCATACTTAAAGGTGCAATAAACAGAATTAAATACAGAGATGTTAAAATAGGAGGGACCAATAGAGGCTTCAAGCCTTACCTTGGACAATACTGTGTACTGGCTGGGAGTTGGAAGTCTAAGGCTTGAAAAATACGGAGTATGTTGCTCAAACAAGTAGCTACATATGTGATGTTACGTCCTTACCCCAAGAAAAAGAGATAATTACAGAATCACTTAGAGCTAATGGATATAATGCAGCCCAAATCAATAGGAGTTGGTCAAATCAAGTTAATAAAGGTAATAAGGACAAAACTATTGAAAAACTGCCAGAGGAAGAAAGGAAATGGCTGGCTCTCCCATTCATCAAAGGCACTACAGACAAGATCGCCAGGATTTTTGGTCGCTTTAATGTTAAAACGATCTTTCAACCCACAATGAAAGTGTCCCAATGTTTAAGAAATCCTAAGGACACTAGACCAATTCTTTCTAATGCGGGTGTTTACAGTGTCCCCTGTGGATGTGGTAAAGTTTACATCAGGACAACTAAGCGATCTATAAACACGAGATTGAAAGAACATGTAAGAGCGGTAAAACTGAATCACCCGGAACACTCCGCATTATCTGAACATGTAAATGAGACAGGACACCAGATTAAGTTTGAAAATACAGTATGTTTATTTCAAGAAACCAATTTACGGCAGCACCTGAATTTAGAGGCTGTGGAAATAAGTAAAACGAATCGGAAAAGTCTTCTGAACAGACAACAGGAGATGTCTTATATTGATAAAATCTGGATGCTGATATTACATAGAACATATAGTAACGAGAACAGGTGTAGGGGAGTGGCAGCAGGAAACAGGTTATCTTGTTGTCTTGTGCTCCCTGAGGCATCTGGTGGGGCCACTGTGTGATACAGGAAGCTGGACTAGATGGGCCTTTGGCCTGATCCAGCAGGGCAGAAAAGACACAACATGTTAACAAGAAACTTCCATGGACTGACGGTGAAGCGGCAAAGGGTACTGCAGGTCAAAAGGATACACTGACTTCCGCAATTAATTGAGAAGCGCAGAACGGCTGGTCTGCTCACCTCCACTAATTGAGAGACTTCTCCACGGGCTGTCGGTCTTGGTTTGGACGCCAAATTTTCTTTAAAGCTAGAAGGGTGATGGCTGATAAGTTAACATCCTGGCAGATCACTGTTTTTACACTTGATAATGTCCACAGATTTCGTGTGACGAAACGTTGTGTCCTTTTTATGTGTTCTTTTTTGATACTTGTGTTTTTTATTTGGGTTGACTGAGGTTTTTAAAGATTTTTATTCATTCCTGCTCAAAGGATCTTAAAATGACATTTGTTTTTTGTAGACATGGCTTTTAAACCTGTAAAACCCAATTATTTCTAGCTTTAAAATCTACATTTATACACAATAGTATTGGGGTATAGAGGAATGGCGTGGAAGCATGCTTGTTAGGAAGGTTGACTGTGTATAGAACCGAGAATAGAGTTGCTACTGCAATACATACAACAGAGCTGGTCTGCTTTGACTGCATGGGGGAGTGTGGATTTCCTGTACCCCATATCACATGGCATTGGCAACAGAGGGCATCACAGCTCCCATTTTTCCTTATGGAGAGGTGAATCATTCTGATCATTCTCTTCTTTTTCCTCTGTTTCAGACTGCACAGCGCAAGATCAGGGAAATTGTTCAGCAGGTGAAACAGCAGGAACAGAAACACCCTCAGGGAGCCCTTGCCTCACAGCGCAGCAAGTGAGGCTCCAGGGTGCCAGCCAACAACAACTGATGAATGTAGCCCTTCCAACACCTGATGGAATAACCGAATAGGGAGCAAACCAAAGACTTATGTGGAGACATCAAAGTCTGCCCAAGAGGCTGGGACGCCGCAGAGGACTTACAGTACACCGGGAGGGGGTGGGCTTCAGCCAGCAGGGTACTGCCTCCCTCACACCACAGCCTACATGGAGTCTGTCTAACAGTGCAACGCTATCCCTTTAGTTGGACTAACAAAGGCGGAAATTTTGCAGACAAACCCATTCAGAATCTTTTCTGTACATGTGTGTACATACTAGGAAAGCTTTTTTTACACACAGTGCATGGGTTTGCTGTACAGGACAGCATTAATATATTTTAGAATTAATATAGCTAACGAAACTAACTCCAGTCTTTAATTTCTTTTTAAAACAATTGCATTTTGTTTTTAGAAAAAGCAGGCTTTTCTAGACTAAAAGGAAAGAAGCTAGTCCATTATGGATTTTCTAACAAAGTAGGATGGAGATGTAGGATTGCCAGCAGCAAAAAAATTAAGTGGGAATCAAAAGTAAACAATATTTTTAGGAGGAATTTAGGAAGAAGGATGGCAGCTGCCTGCCATCTTGGATCGCCTGTATGTGCCAACAGAAGGGATACCGTCTCGTTAGCAGAGGAATCTCTATGCATTTTTCTCCAGCTCATACGATCTTCTCTTTGCTTCACAGATCTCAACCTGGTTTTTGCATACAGTCTCTCTCTCCTTTTGTACCACCACAGTGCAGTGCTCCGAGTAAACACATCATAGAAAAGACACAACATGAACCACCCAGCCACAACTTCCACTTTGCTTATCAGAATGCCAAGCTTCCGTTATACCTAGATTTCCTAAAGAGGAGAAAAATCTCCCAGTTTACAGGAAAACAGAGCACACTTGGTACATTTTTGCATGCAGGATATTGCCACCAATACTTTGGGAAGTGGGTTTTTAAAAATGGGATTGACAAGAGGTTGTTGGCCCAGGGCATGAAAATTGTAACTTTTATTCAAAAAAAAATGAACAAACTACCTCAGGTGTTTTCATACCTCAGCACCTTGCTCTTGTGTGTCCCTTTTTGAGATTTTGTATGCCTTGTAAAACTGAGAGTTGGAGCATTTTTTATTTTTTTAATAAAAATGAGTTGGAAATAAATTTAGACAAAGACAGCTACCAGCTGGAAGAAAGCATCATTCTGCATGATGACTATTCTGCATTATCCTTCTGCTAGATGCGAGCCAAGGGCCTTGAAACATTTTAATAAAAGGGTAGAAGTGCAAGAGACATTGGAGCAGAACTCCTGAGTTTGATAGGTTACACACTTAGTTTTCTGTGCTAACAGATGGATGTTTTACTGGTTTCTATGAACATGCCATTGTACCAACAGATTGCAATGCCAGTTTTCTCTACTTCAGTGTTCTTTGAAAAAAATATATCCAGCTAACAAGAGCCTGAGCACAGTAGTTTTATTTGACAGCAAGAGAAAAATATGAAAATGGGTGGTGTGCAAGCCCTCCTCTCTAGGCATCTTCTTTGCCAAAACTAGAGGCTCATGTGCAGGCTTCAGAGGTCAAGCTGAGGTAATCGTCGGACTGATCAACTTGGAAAGCACAGCCCAGTTGTTTCATCTCTGTATTCCACACTGACCTTTTAGCAAAGGCACTATGAACCAAAACCATGCAAGTTGGACTGAACCAAAAAGAGCTGGTATCCAAACAGATGCATGATATTTTGTGCTTTCATACTTCCCATGAGTGGACTATAGGCATCTCTCTAAAAGGGCTTAACAGATGCTAAACAAGTATTTTCTAGAGAGACTAACCTCTTACAGGATTAACAGATTCTTGTAGCCTACTAGCTACATGTTTATGTGCAGACTAACAGTAAATAGTTCACACTGCTGAGTACAACTTGACTTCTACAGTGTCAACTTCCAAGTTGAACTTAAGTTTCTTGCAAGAGTAAATACTCCAGTAAGATGGAAAGCCCCCCTCACGAGATTTTCACAAGCACATAGGCTATGGGTATTATCTTCAGGCAGTGATTTGGAAATATAGTATTTGAAGTTTTAAACTTGTACTATTAAGGTCATCAAATACTATTTAAACTTAGAGCCAGTAGGGTAGCTAACAGCCTCAGGCATGAACTACGTAGGTGTGGTTTTTTTTGGGGGGGGGGAGGGAGGAGAGTATGAAAAATGCTTATCTAGCTACACTATGACCTACCTTACAGGGGTGTTGTAAGGATTACTGAGAATGTATGTGAAGCACATGGAACACTTTACAGTGCTGTCTAAATACTAAGTGTGAATAAGAATATGATCAGCTTTAAAGCTTGAAATTCAGCAAGAAAAAAGTTAATCCTCCAACATATTTACATATCTTCTTTGCAATCAGTTTAAGCATAAGCCCCACTAATTCTACTCTAGCCTTATGCCAGAGGAGGACTCGAAACAATTCCTACAAGATTTAACTTTACCCTTAGTATTGCTCCTTTACCTTCTAGTATAGAATCATCTCCAAAATCTAGTCTGGTTTAGGTCATGTCTATTTAACAGAAACCAAGATCTACAGTGTCACACACACATCTAACCTTCATTTTCTCTACTATTGTGCAACACGCACAGGATAATCTACTACAGCATCATGCTTAATGTAGGGCTCCATACATGTCACCACACACACATAGATGAAGCCAAATTCAGCATCCCAACACAGTAAAATACACATGCAATCATCATACATCACACATGCATTGCATGCCAGGGATGTTCAAAATAGTAGCTATTATAACTAGCACTTGCAATGCTATTTGCAAAATGTACTGCAGTAAATTTACAGAGTGTTAAATGTGATCAGGCTTCAAGGAAGATTGCTCAAAGCACTGAATGAGAGTTATCAATCTGTATTGGGCACAGCATTGCCTGCCAGGACCTTAAAAAGTACTGATGGATTTTTTGTAGAACAGCAATACATAGTTTTCTCATCTTAGTCTCCAGCTCCAGTTTCTCAAGCTCATAAATAGCTTCATTCGTTCACCCTGAAGATTACAAGAAGTTTAGGTCTTAAGGTTCCTCAGTTTCAGCAGGGCCTGCTCTACCCAAACAATTCATTGTACCCATGGAGAGGTAAGTTTTCCTTATTCCACACTTTTCTAAAAATATCAGCAAACTGTCAACAACAAAAGTTATCACTTGTTTGAGTATGTGAGTGATTGCGAGCAAGGAGGATGGCCAGTGTCCATAAACCCAGTCCAGTCCCCTCACCTGAATATCAACACTGGTGGTAGTCTACCCACTGCAGGTTCACACCACTTTGATCACACCACTCCTTTATAAAAACACCACAACAACAAGTCTTGTTTTTCCTGTTAAAAACATGGTTACCCCTTTGAAATTTGTTTTAAAATGCAGGATTAGATATCAAGTTCTGAACTCAGACCATGATTCATTAGTACTCAGACTCCAATTGTTATGAGCAACCTTAAACAGAATGCAACACTTGCTTTGTCCATTTTTTTCCCTTCCACCCTCAGTTAACTTCCTACCCTAGTAGACTTTTCTTGAAAAAACTCCACAGTTAGTAGCTCTATCACTGGCAATCTGGTGCATAATGCACTCAGAATGAATTACCATTAACCATTTTCTTTATACGAGCAAAAAAGTACTTAGGGGACAATAATACCACAGAAACCAATTGGATTTCTTATTGGACCCCCGATAAGTTTCATTAGTTTAGTCCTAAAACTTTCATTTCTCCACCCCATTTCTTTAGGCTAGAGAAGGGGTGTAAAGGGCTGTTGACTAGCCATCTTTCAAATGTAAACTAACTGTACAGGATGCAGTCACATACGTTTGTCTTTACAGGACAGGTGGTAATGTACAGTGAAACATTGACTTTTGTTAAGTACAGTTAATTTCTTTGGCATTCATTTGTAAACCTCCGCAAAAATCTGGCATAGCCAGTGATCCCTACCCTACCCCCCACCCCCCGTAACAAGGTGACTGTTAAGAGTCATGCTGTAATCCTCAGGTAGGGAATTACTGGTGCTGCAATCCCTCAACCATCTAATTATACTAGATGACTGATAATACATTTGACGGGATATTTGAATGTTACCCTCTCAACGATTACTTTTATTACTTCTCAAGTTCTTGCATTACCACCTCAAAACGTTCCCAATTTAGCTCCCATTCACATGAATTGAAACCAGGTTTACTAGATAAATATATTTTCCCATGTTTTAGTTCAAGCATCCCAGAATTATAACACATTTAAATACAGGAATTCAAATAAATAGCATCATACAATATATAATCCTTTAAATAAACAACCCCCCATTCTAGGGTCTCTACTATGGATTTGTTACAAATCAACAGAAAGTTTTCATCTTTTTCAAATCACTACAAATCCAGTTTTACAAAAAGTAGAAGTCCTCCACCTTTCCAACAATAGAAAATAGCTTCTTCAGAGGATAGGGAACATGCCACAGGGTCACTCATACGTTTGCTTCCCCAGTTTTACACAAACAATTTCCTCCTCCAGTTCAGAGTTGCTTTAATCATAGTTTGCCCAATTCAGATTTCACAACAACCTATGGTTGGAGCAACCCAGAAACACAGGAGGGAACTGACACATGGAACATTTCTGAATGGAGTCAGTATCTTGAAGCCATAGGTAGTGTGTAGCCCTTGTAGCGATGAGAATATGTACTTTCCATCTTCGCTATAGTCACTGAGGTCATTCATCCAATACTGAATGTTACATTGCCAGCCTTTCCCTAATCTGATATAAGGCTATTCTGATGAAGTCTTTTAACCTATGCTTTATCCCCTTGGAGGGAGTTTCAGGTCAGAAGCAACACAAGTTACTTGCTTTTCAACTATACTTTCTAAATATCTCTCATATATAGATCAGACTCTGAATCTTTGCCTTCTGAGAGATACAAGCAGTAGACCGTCAATTCAGAAGTGACTGTATGAACACACATATCAAGAGGTCCAGTGTCAGAGCAGCTGCTGATGAAGTATCTCCCACACCATCCTTTTGCGGAAATAAGGCATGTGATACTGCAAAAGAGAAAGATGCACTGAGCTGAAGTAGAATTCCCCTTTTGTTCAAGCGTCAGTACTCAAAAGCCCTGCCACTGCATTAGTGTTTATCTCCTCCTCCACCCCCCCCCCCAAAGAAATAATATTTGGTAGCCAATGTGTCAGACAGAGATTTCCGAAACATTTCCCATCACTAGAGGTGGGAGAAAATGGTTTCATGTTTTTATTCCAAATTTTCCCCACTTTTATCAATTGTAACCACTTTAAAAGTGTACTAGATAGGTGGTATAGGTTGTAGTGACAGCAGATGAAGAATAATGCAAAATTACATGGTTTTATTTATCCAATTATTTTCGCAGACTTTTTAGCAGAAAGCGGTGTTTTATTTTGTTATCACCATTTTCTCCTGCCCCTACCCATCACCCTGGCCCTAGCAAGGAAGTTATGACATTCCTTTCAAAATACAGCTGAGGTATGCATATGCCTTTCGATTTATTTTTCTACATAAACCGCTCTGTGAACTATTATGTTGAAAAGTGGTATACAAATATTCTTAATGTCAGAGAAAAGGTTCACTACAATATTATCCATGATCAATCCCTGTTTCATAACACGTGGAAAGGAAAGGGTTTTCCTAAAGTGTTCTAGGTAACTCACCTGTGTAAACGCAATGGGTTTATCTCTGGAAATAAAGTCTGCATATTTACAAGCAAACATTCCACAGTCACTGCCATTCAACTGCTGTGGAATTTCCTAGAGTTGAGGAACAGAAAGATGCAAATAGATCCATTAGTTTCTTGTTGATTTTTTTAAAAACCACAGCTTAGTGAACTATATGAAGGAGGCTATAATACAGCCAACCTATAGCTGGCCACCAACCCAACAGATCAGTGTTTCCTAAACGTTTTCGACCCGAGGCTCTCTTGACCATTGCCGACCACTGGCCGTGGCTCCCCATTACATTATGTTGATCCTGCCAATTGGCATTACACTGTTTTCCAAGAGGATTCCATAGCACTCCGCGGCTCCCCTGGCTAGTTTCTGCAGCTCCCCTAGGAGCTGTGCCTCCCAGTTTGGGAACCACTACAATAGAGTAATTGTAGAAGACTCTGGAGAAGACTCTGATGCTGGGAAAAATTGAAGGCAAAAGGAGAAGGGGAAGGCCAAGGATGAGATGGTTAGACAGCATCACCGATGCAACAAACATGAAAATGAGCGAACTCAGGAAGATAGTGGAGGACAGGAAGGCCTGGCGGGATATGGTTCATGGGATCACGAAGGGTCGGACACGACTTAACGACTGAACAACAACACAATAGAGTAAAAGGGTTTGAAAAAACCTATTTGTCACTCCTCTCCTTTATGAACATGCTTGCTTTAGAGAAACTTTAAACCACAGCTGCCCAATTCAAGATGGAAAACGTTCCAGGAAGTGGCTGGACATGCTAAGAAAACTATACAGGGTTATTCAAAAAGGATGATGCAAAAGTAAAGCTGATTTATTCTTAATTGAACTGACATACCACAACCGTCATGACATGAAAAGACAGAAAAACTGTCCAAGTTTCACATGCACGTTACAAATGTTCAATGTGGGCGCTGTTGCTGACATGGCAGATGTCAAGACGGTAGGCCAGTTCTGTACAGATGCGTCCCAGCATATCCTCGGATATCCACTGCATTGGATATCCAATTGTCGTCCAGTTGTTGTGGCAATGGGGGCAGATACGCAGCGTCCTTGATGAATCCCCACAAAAAGAAGTCGCAGGGTGTTAAATCTGGCGATTGTGGAGGCCAGGGCTCCATTGGCAAATCCTCATTTCCGGCACGGCCAGTGCAATGTCCCAGTAGGGTGTCATTGATAGAGATATGCTGGGACGCATTTGTAATGTGTATGTGAAACTTAAGACAATTTTTCTGTCTTTTCATGTCATGATGGTTGTGGTATGACAGTTCGTTTAAGAATAAATCAGCATTACTTTTGCACCATCCTTTTTGAATAACCCTGTACTATAAAAAGATTTTGAAAAGCTTTGCCACACTAACCTAATTCAATATACAGTTTGCATTTCACTTTAAATGAAAAATATACAAGTTTATGCTGCAAGGGTTTTAATGCTACACTGTTTTCTGTGCCCATTTAAGTGGCAACACAGAACTCAACAAATCTAATAGTGCTTTCAAAAATGTATACTTTATAAACCATATACGGAAGCACACATGGAACAAAGTTATAAAATCCAGAAGCTGACCATACACACATGTGGTTTAACACTGTAAAGTGTCCATGATGAAGCATTAATGTCCAGATTTCGCTTGGCTTGGCTTTCCTCCTGCAGATATTGCCTGTTCAAAAAAACCATAAAATTCATCAGAGCTTTTCCTAAGCACAGAGTTATCGCTACATAGAATTAATAGAATTCACAGAACAAGTGAAGCCCTTTATACTAAATATCTTTTCAATACCAACTGAAGGGGAAGATAAAATACAAGCTTCACTAAGAGAAGCAATTTACATATTCAAAAATAGGTTGAGGACTGCTTCATGCAAAAGCCACTGCATATAAACAAGCAATAGCAAAACAGTTACCCTAATGAAAGCTCTCTCAGTAACTTAGAACCTGCCTTGAGACAAGTGCCGTTTCACATAACACTCATTACATTTTAAGTTAATAGTTATCTAAAACATAAGCAGAGACTCCAGTTGCACAGCAGTTTTCTATCAGTTTTGTACAAGAGTCACCTACACAGAAGGATATCTTAAAGATACCTTCAATTATATTAATGAGCAATTTAAGAGTTGGAGTGGTGGACAGTTGCTTGTATTTAGTCATTTATTAAGCAACCAAAGAAAGTTGGGCAGCTTCAACTAGAAGCTTTAAACAATAATTAGAATGAACCTTCTAGCACAGTGGTTCCCAACCTTTTCAGTGTGGCATACCACCTCATCACGCCACGTACCGTCGGAGGTGGTGATGACATCGCCACTTCCTGTTTTTCAGCCATGACAGAGCCCTGAAAAGGATGGTAAGGTCAGGGTGGGAGGGAGGGCATTCCCCAGCACGAGAAACCTGCGAGCTCGAGCTCTGCAGGCCACCCGGGAACGCTTACTGTCATTTCAGGGCTCTGTCATGGCATGGCCACAATGGTGGGCGCCATCATGCCGCCGGAGTGCCTGCATACCACCAAATGGTGGTCCACGTACCACTGGTTGGTAAATTCTGTTCTAGCAGATGCTGGGAAGAGAAAAAAAAATACTTCTTAGGGAAATGGCTGCCAATAAGCACCTACTTACAGCAGTCCCTTACAGATCCTGTATCCATTTTGTCCCATTGAGTCAAAATATTTGATGGTCTCTCTCCTTATGTCTATAACCTGTTATGGAAAGACAGATGTTACTGAAACATACAGTGCACCATCACACATTTTCCCGCTTCCAAAAGAAAAACAGTGAGGACAGTTAAAGTGGACTCACCACCAATCCCCAATGTACCCTGATGTGAATGGGTACCAAGATCATATCATGCTGAAACAAATCCACTCCTTTGGTCCATCTTCTGACTGCTTTATAGCCTTCCGAATTTAGTTTGGGGTAGAAGAAAGTACTGAAAGCATAAAGAACTGGAAGTCCTGGCCTTTTATTTCTCTCCACCAGAAGATTCATATAGAAGTTAATTACCTACAGACACACAAAAGCAGTAAATTAGAAGTCTATCTAGGCCTACCATGCAATCCTAAGCATGTTTACTCAGACGTATATCTCACTGCATGCAATGGGACTTACTAGTAAATCCACTTAGAATTTTATTTAATTTTGAAAAATGTATATCCTACCTCATCCTTTCCTATTGACAGACAAAAGGGGAGGGCACCCTTGAAGGTGCTCACAACTCCCAAAGCATCAGGTGGATGAACACAAGCTCACAAGGCCAACAGCTATACTTATAGGCAAGAGGACAGTCGTCTCCCCTTCGATCTTTCCCCAGTGTCAGCAACTAATTAATTATATTAGAAAATGTTCATAGCCTGGCTCCTAATTTGGATAGGTTCCAGTTAGAATGCAATGGAATATATGGTACCATCTCTGCATACAGCAATACCTTGACTTTCAACGCTTTGCTCTTTCAGTAGTTTTCAATTATAACCACATTTCAAATTTCGCCCACGTGCTTTCCTCTTTCGTCAGATTTCATCCAACCTTCCACAATGTTCATTGATGTTCTTATGTTATGTTTATTTTTCTTTTATTTCTGTTTATTTAGGTTTCGCGTTATATAGTTATGTATGTTTTTTGCCGGCCAAAATACATTTGCAAGCTAAATAAAGCTATGCTCTGACATTCATCCATTTTTGACTTTCATCCATGCTCTGGTCCCTAACCAGACAAAAGTGCAAGGTATTGCTGTACTGTGGTTTTGGAGCTTTGGCCTTTTATCCGTTACTGGCATCATTTCTTCATGTCATGGAGACTTTGTCCATGATCTCACTGGCCCCAGACAGCCAAGCGTGGCTTCTACCATTACCTCAGAGAGAACAGAAATCTGCTTCACAAGATGGATCAGGGAGTCTCGGCTATTACAAGCAGATGGGCAATAAGTTACAATCCATAATGTTAAGCTCTTTGTTCTTAGAACAAACTATTATAAAGGGAAGAGACATGCTTCAGAAGTACAGATTTCTCTGCCAAATCACATAAAGAGTCTCTATCAAGTCAGGCATTGCATAGCCGCCTTGGACATTTGCCTTGGCATGGGATAAGGCAGGGTATAAATTTTTTAAATACAATAAACAAACACATAAGGTTTTGCGCCCCAAATCGTCTAGCTTTACAGCTATTTCTGTATCAAAAAACTAAGTTTCAGCTAATATTGAGAACCCCTATTTTACCACATCATTGAGCCACTGCTGGTTTCTTAGAGTCTGAATGTCTCCACGTGTGATCTTCAGCTTGAAGGCATGACTCAATACTTCCTCCTCTTGACCATTGCTCAATGCATTTGCTATCTCTCTCTCCATATCCTGAAAGGAGCAAGTTTTATACTATGAGCCTCACAAGCAAAGAGTAGGAGACAGAACTAAACTTTCCCATGGGGAGGAGGGAATCATGATGTCTCACCAAAATCCTTTAGATTGGAAAAGGGACCTAAAAGACTGTTGCTTGCAACAACAAGCTGAATACAAAATGTGGCTGTTTCTGTTATAACCCAAACTTAAAGACTGGTTTTGAAAAAATTAAGGGTTTTACACCTATTATACAAGACTGAGAACAAAAACAACTGGTGCCAGTTTTTCAGACCATATGGTCCCTCAGATATGCATCCCAAGTACCTTAAGAACATAAGAAGAGCCCTGCTGGATCAGGCCAAAAGCCCATCTAGTCCAGCTTCCTGTGTCACACAGTGGCCCCACCAGATGCCTCAGGGAGCACACAAGACAACAAGATACCTGTGTCCGGTCGCCACTCCCTTGCACCTGGCACAGAGAAAACCCACTTCTAAAACCAGGAGGTTGCTTATGGCTTGTAACCTGTGATGGTCTTTTCCTCCATGAATCTGTCCAAACCCCTTTTAAAGGCATCTAGGCCAGATGCCATCACCACATCCTGTGGCAAAGAGTTCCACAGATGAATTACACGCTGGGTAAAGAAATATTTTCTTTTGTCTGTTCTAACTCTCCCTCCACTCAATTTTAGTGCATGTCCCCTGGTTCTGGTGTTGTGCGAGAGGGAGAAGAATTTCCCTCTATCCACTCTCTCCATCCCATGCATAATTTTATAAGTCTCAATCATGTCCCCCCTCAGGCACCTTTTTTCTAGGCTGAAAAGCCCCAGACGCTGTAGCCTTTCCTCATAAGGGAGGTGCTCCAGCCCACGAATCATTCTGGTCGCTCTTTTCTGCACCTTTTCCAATTCAACTATATCCTTTTTGAGGTGTGTGGTGACCAGAACTGGACACAATACTCCAGATGTGGCCTTACCATCGATTTGTACAAAGGCAGAATGATATTGGCTGTTTTATTCTCAATCCCTTTTTTAATGATCCCGAGCATGGAATTGCCCTTCTTCACAGCCTTAACAAAAAATGGTACCTCTGTAAGGTCAGGAAGGCACTCTGTGGTCTTGTCCAAGCTCAGACACTTCTGCTCTTCTGTAGCAACTAGATAGCTCCTTCTGCGTGACAGTGCCTTCTGACCCAGGCTTAATCGAAGTGACACTTCCTCCGATAGGTCAATTGTCAAGGGATGCCTTGCACTCTGTTGAGGAAAACGTACCATTGTAAAAACCATCTTGGAAATTGGACTTCATCTTATGACAAGCTTGTTCACAAGACAGGGTATTCAAGATTCCCCTCCAGTTAGAATCCCAGTACCATCATTCCTGACATCTCCAGTCCTCTGCCAATAACTGGCATAGAATAAGAAATATCAGCCAAAATGGGACTTCCCGCTTCCTATCAGCAGCCCTAGTATACTCAGAAGATAGACTAGGTTTGCAGAAGTACATATTATTTACATAGGTTTGCTGAAGTATATATTTACATAGGACCATTCAATAGCCTTCAAAAGAAATAGAAGAGGACTGGCAAGCACTCAGAGCTTGTGCGCAGAATTAAAAAAAAGGAAAACAAATGCGGTAGGGACAAGACTGGCAGAAAAGGGAGGAAATGTCTGAAACATATATCAATGCACATAATTTTGCTGTTCCTGTCGTTTATGCTGCAAAAATGGATGAAAAAAATCATTGAAACATAGCCTAGGGCTTTTTAAAGACTCAGCTTTTCTAATTTCTAGAGTAAGGCTGGCTGTTGTCGGCTGAAGACTCCCACACAGCCCCCTGCAGTTTAGCAATACTGTATAGCACAGAGAGGAAAAACCCAAAACGTACATGTTTTATATGGGCAGCATCAGTGCTTGGACCAAGTGTGAAAGACTTTCCATACCTGTAATACCATCATACGCACCCTCATACACACACCCTCACACAGTAACATCTGAGGGAGACAATTAATAAGAATGAAACTATCAGTGAAAGAGGGAGGGAAAGTTGATATTTCTTATCCTACACCAGGTTCTGGAGCTTTTTCCTGCAGATGGCAAAAAGTTTGCCCCTTATGAAATATCATTAGCATGGGATAGGATGACTGAAGTTTGGGGGAGGGGGAATGCAAGCTACTATCAATAAGAACACCCACCCACCCACCCCTCTTTGCAAACTTCAAAATGCAAGACTCAGGGAGATTCTACTCTCCAATCATGAAGGCACACAGCTGAACACTTTCATTTTTGCAACTCTCTTCTCCCCTTCTATCCCATACAGTCTGATCCTGTCTGCTTACTTCGAAGCAAGTGTTTGATTGTTTACGTCTAAACAATGCTTCTGAACAACAGTGGGACTCAACTTTCAAAACATGATGAAGACTTAAGTTGCAGTAGCTGACAATTCAAAGAATAGGAAAGGAGGGAGACTTGCAGTGCAATTTTGGCCATGGTTACTACAAAATAAGGCCCATGAAGTTCAATGGAACTTACTCTCGGGGGTGGTGTGCATGAGAATCCCAACTTGTCCAATTCTAGTTTTAAGCAAGCAAGGTGTCAGCATCCACATAAATCAGCTTTAAGAACACTTTGGGCTGCTCATCCCAGCCATGGCAATCAGTAGCACTACTAATCAAATGACTGAAGCCACTAGCATGCTTATGATGGAGGCTAACTGTTATGCAAGATGACCAGTTAGGACAAAATACCTATACAGTTTGCTGTTACTTGCTAGCCCCAACTGAAACACACTATTGTACGTTACGGACAATTCCTCCCATATCCAAAAATACCAGAATCCTAAAATTGTACTTTTATATATGTTGCAACAAATTTGACTAGTCTCATGAACTTTGAGAGGGATGCTCAACGACAGTTCTGTGGACCTTAAGTTTAAGAATTCATGCCTTCAGTCTGCTTATCTTGATGTCAACACAAAAAACCAAAAACAGACACACCATCCAGACAGCACACCTCTGCAAACAAAGAAGCTGCTACTTTAGTTACTGGTGCACAGTACACTACTGGTTGTACAATAGCAACCTGCTGCAGCACTTGTCCATTTTGCTTGCTGGAAATAAAGAGGTTATCAGGATACTATCAACTCCATAAAGCTCCATAAAGATTCTAAAACTGCTCATTTGAGATGCTATCCATGGTGAATTACATTCATAAATACAAAAACAGTAAAACAAGAGAAGGAACAGAACACAAGGGAATACTGGGCTATAGTATTATGGTTTATAGTATAGTATAGTATAGTATAGTATAGTATAGTATAGTATAGTATAGTGGTTTAAGTAAGGTCTACAAAAGGAGATAATCTAACGGTTGCGGTGGAAGTCAAATTCTGCAATTCACAGAATGATTGCTACAATGCAGAAGAACATACATGGACATGAAATCAAATTCCAATTAAGTAGTCTATTTTCATCACTGCACTGCCCAAGTTTCAACCCCCCAAAACTGGAGTTAGCACATTAGTTGCTGATCAATACAACAGTCAGATCCCTCTCAAGAAAGGTCTTGTCTGTGAAGTCCTCACAGGCAGGGTCCCACTATAACACAGCAATTAGTAGCCTTTGGAAGACAGAATGTAGGGTTCAGAGCAGTGGACAGTCATCCAAGATGGACTTCCCCACCCTTATAAATTCAGAAACCGACTTGCACAAAAATAAAAGCAGGAGCATCACGAACTGCAACACACAAGAACCTGAAGCTGAATTTTTGACCTTCTTCCTCCTCCATCATCCTCATGTAGCCCTTTATATTGTATCTCTGTGATGGATTTTGATTATTGTAACTAAATTTAAAATGGTTGACTGCTGTAAATACATTTGAGCCACTTTTGACTTTAAAAATGGGGTGTAAAGTATTAAATAAATGAAATAATTTTATACAGGAAGGTACAAAACTTTCAGGAGCATGCTATTTATAAAGACTCACCTCTTTTTTGTGTAACTTTTCAGGTTCTG
Organism: Plestiodon gilberti rubricaudatus; assembly: GCA_026170595.1. Lineage (NCBI taxonomy): Eukaryota > Metazoa > Chordata > Lepidosauria > Squamata > Scincidae > Plestiodon > Plestiodon gilberti. The sequence goes on from JANXHW010000003.1 coordinate 42,805,104, forward strand.
GAGATCTTTCTGCTACTATTACTGAGCTGATAGAAAGAAAGATGGACATAATTTATGGTGCAAGGCAAGGATACTGCCGAGGCAGAGAGAAGCACCTTCTCTCTCCTGCCCCTCCCCCCCATCAGGAAGAAATCTCATTGGTACTTTGATTCTTGCTGCCACATTCCTATGAACAGCAATTGCACCAATTGCTTGGAATTAAGGCGAGGGTGAGAAAATGAATCTAAAGCAATATATTCATATGGGAATTATGTTTGTAGATACAGTACTCAATTTGTGCAAGCTCCAGAACAGAACAATTGAAGCAAAAGGTAGGGAATTAGAAATATACCCAAAATCCAAAACCCCATAGAGACAAAGCACCCACTAACCAACCCTTTGATCTTCTCTAGAAACAGAATGTAACTGGGCAGATTATGCTTGGGTAGCCTAGACAACAAGTACCACCACCCACTTCCAATCTTGTTTCTCCTCCTATAAGCACCTCTCTCTCTTCTTACTAAAACAAGGGTGGCCAACCTCCCACCATTAGGGCCTCTGCATTCTTAAGAGTTATGCAGAAGACAGAATCTTGGCAGCTTGCAATTGTTGATGTTGCTTCTAAAGCAGCTGCACCTGCTGAAATGCCCTCACCTATACAACCATTAAAGGTTCAGGAGCATTCGTGTTGAAAGGCAAATGGCAAAAAGAGGGGAGGAGAAATAGATGTACGGTGCCATTGCTACCAGCATCTTGCACAGCATTTTATGGCTTACGGGCTGTTCCTAAATGCACTTGGGTAGCAATGCTTTGGTTCTTGAAGGGCTTAATAACACCATTAGATGTCATTCATGAGAAAAGTAATATTAATGGAAATGCAGAACTTTACACACACACATACAGAGCAGGCATTCAAATGTGCTATAGCGTCAGTGTTCAGCCAATCTATCCAAAAGGTGAAGACTGGGTTTGTACCTACCTGTTTACATCTCTTCTAGCACACAAGGGATCAAAATTTCTGATACCTTTGAGAGGAGAAAGTATGCAAAGAACACAGTGACTAATTTCACAAATGCCACAGCAGACAAAAAAACTGAAATATCTGCAGTCACATCCATTTTACATGCAAGTTTTTTCATCACCTAATAAACTGCTCAATCTCAACTTCTTTATTTTAAATTTCCAGTTATTACTAATTGACTAAGTCTGTAATGCTTTATACACTTTTCTGGAAGTAAGCCTCATTGGACTTGCTTCTGAGTAGACATGTCTAGGACTGCGCTACAAGCCTTTTCTACTCCCATAGGCAGGATGGAATCTCAAATACTCCTAGCATTAAAGCAGCAGACATTTCTTCAACTGACCTTAGAATGTCTATTCAATACTGTTTGATAGTCTTACGATAAAAAACCTTAAATGCATAAAATCTGCCTTAATATGATTACATCACCAGGAAAATATACTATTCAAATTATGAGCCAGACTTTCCACATATATCACTAATAAGCTATATTTTACTATTTCGTTTACTTGCATATTATAGGCAAATCTTCTGCCAACCAGATCTGCAGGAATAACACATATTTTTCACGGGAAGGCATAAATCACTTGAGCATCATGCAAAAGAATCAACCAACCTTCTTATGGAGTGTGATAACATCAAGAATTCAATAGATGTTTTACTGTGTTATATTTGATACAGTATATTTAAGCATGAAAGTGGGTAGACTGATACTACTTAACATTTATATAGTACCTTTCTGGGCAAGCAAGGCACTTTACAAGTATTATCTTGATGGTGTCCTTACAATATCACTAGAAGGCAAGTAACTATTATCCCTGTATTGCAGTTTGGGAATGGAGACTGAGAGGGGAGTAGCTGCATTTACCTGAAGAGGTCCACGGATGGTGGACGAAACGTTGTGTTACTATTGTTTTTAAACTTGTTTTTATGTGTTTTTAACCGCTGAACCATGAGCTGTCGATCGAAAGGTCGGCAGTTCGAATCCGCGACGGGGTGAGCTCTCGTTGCTTGGCCAGCTCCTGCCAACCTAGCAGTTCCAAAGCATGTTAATGCGAGTAGATAAATAGGTACCGCTTGTGAGAAGGTAAACAGCGCTCCGTGTTCCAGCCGCATACTACGCGCTGCGGCAAGGAGAGTCATGCCGGCCACATGACCACGGAGGCGTCTTCGGATAACGCTGGCTCTTCGGCTTTGAAATGGGGATGAGCACCGCACCCTAGAGTCGGACACGACTGGACTTAATTGTCAGGGGTCAACTTTACCTAACGTGTTTTTAAACAAAGTATTTTCACATGGCTTTTAATCCTGGAAAATTGACTTCTTGTTACAGAAAAGAGACATTTTTATTTCTCCGCTGCATGTCTCCATGATGATTATGAGAGAGAGGCGAATCTGAACAGAGTAGACATGCACTCAGGAACCAAGACTGGACGAGTTCTTTGGGCACATGTTAACCCTGTGTCTACAGATATGCATTGTCCCTCCACACAAATATAGTACTGTATTTCCTGTAGACACACATCCACTTCTGTTTGTCCGCCATCTTTCCTACAACACATGATGCAGTCCTTGGAGACCACCATGTATACTTGCTCAAATGTGACGCAATATTAATGCTTACCATTCCTCAGTGTCTCAAATGAAGGGACATCTATTTCCACATAGCGACCAGCCTTTAATGACCCAGGTGCATAACCTTGGACACTTAGTTCAGAACATTTAAAAAAGAATGAACATGGATAAAATTACAATTTCAGTTAAGAAAAACACAATTCCCAAGTTTTAGCTAAACAGCAACTGGGTATTGAACCAATTCTGTCTATATGAAACACAGCATCTTGATACAGTTATAAAAACCCAAAATGCGATGCACACTTGCTGGAGTTCACAAAGGATGAGCACTGGCTGCCTGTGTGTGCTGCCATTTCTTTTCAAACCCTCTGCTGGTTGTCACTAGAACTGGCAGTTGCCTTGCTTACTACAACTAGTAGTGGTCAAACTGTGAACTCTTCCTTGTAAAGGGTGATCTCCCAAAAAAGCCCCGCAGGTCATCTCTCCTCCCCCCCCAACACACAAACACTTTTGGGGAAACACATTGCCTTTTGAAAGATAAAAGTCCTCTAGAGCAGGGGTGTCAAATTTGTTTCATACAGCAGGTTCATTCATACTTCATTCCAGGCCTTTATTAAGCTTTCATTCTTTATACGGACTTACCTGGACTGCTTTGTTATGGTGCAAGAGGAATGATTTTTAGGACTCCTTTCTTTTTCTTGCTCCAGAAGCTGTTTGTATTTTTCTTTCTCATCTCTCTGAACTCCCTAAAAGGGGGTGGGGGAGAGAAGATGAATATCATGAAGTTATTCCCCATTAAAAAGGTAATTCTTTCTCATCTCTCTGAACTCCCTAAAGGGGGGGGGGGGGAGAAGATGAATATCATGAAGTTATTCCCCATTAAAAGGGTAATTCATACTTACTACACCAGTGGTGGCCAACCTTTCAACATGAATGCTGGCCCTTTAAATGGTTGTCTTGGTGAGGGCATTTCAGCAGGTGTAGCTGCTTTAGCAGCACCATCAGCACTTGCAGCTGCCAAGATTCTGTCTTCTACACAACTCTTAAGAACACAGTAGCCCTAATGGTGGAAGGTTGGCCACCCCTGTACTACACACTTCAACTAGTCTAAACATACACTTCCAGTATGTGTATGACCATGCCATCACCACCCCATGACCCTCATCACCCCAAGGCTACACTATTGTTCCCGATCTACAGATAGGTTCTCTACTGCATTTCCCAAGACTACAATGATGTGCACGCTTACTTGGAAGTAAATCTGACTGAAATCAGTGGAACTAGCTTCTGAACAAACATGGAAAGATCAGGCTGCAAATGATTTGTCCCAATTCGTAAAGGATGGCTACAGCAAGCAGAACAGGGAACTTGGACACAAAGTACAGGGAACTTGACCACAAAGAGTGGAGGGAGAGTTAGAACGGACAAAAGAAAATATTTCTCCACCCAGCGTGTAATTCATCTGTGGAACTCCTTGCCGCAAGATGTGGTGATGGCATCTGGCCTAGATGCCTTTAAAAGGGGTTTGGATAGATTCATGGAGGAAAAGTTCATCACAGGTTACAAGTCATAAGCAACCTCCTGGCTTTAGAAGTAGGTTCTCTCTGTGCCAGGTGCAAGGGAGTGACAACAGGAAACAAGTATCTTGTTGTCTGTGTGCTCCCTGAGGCATCTGGTGGAGCTGCTGTGAGATACAGGAAGCTGGACTAGATGGGCCTTTGGCCTCTATCCAGCAGGGCTCTTCTTATGTTCTTACAATGACCAATGCTGAAACCCAAATCATGATCTCTCCTACTCCAGTGGCTTAAATTGAGTTTTCCGATTGCTTTAGAGTACGTAGTAGAAATCAGTAACCAGCACTTACTTTGACTGATTTAAGCTTCATTCTTTCCCAAGGGTGCAAAGGCTCTGCAAGGCCTGCACTCGAGTCCTCCACCATGGAGACGATGTGCTAGAGAGACTCTGCAAGGTTGCAGCCTCTTTGCAGGCCTTGCTTGCCTCTCTAGCATGTCATTTCTATGGTGCAGGACTCAAGTGCAGGCCTTGCAGAGCCTTGCACCCTCAGGAAAGAATGAAGCTTTAATCAGACAAAGTGAGTGCCCGGGGGGGGGGGGGTGTCGCGTCACAGGTTGGGAAAATAAAACCTCCCTGAAAATAAGACCACCTGCATTTTTGGAGCCAAAATTAATATGACACTGTCTTATTTTCAGGGAAACACAGTAACAGAATCATAGTTTCACTGTAAAAGTTCACCTTCAAAGTAATCCAACCTTCTGTTAGGAAATAGAGCCATCCATCCCTCTCATTCCACTCCCTTCCATCTATGCAAGTCAAACCCCAGTGTACCAAAAAGGGGGAAATTATGTTCATGGAAGGGACCTTCCCTCCAAAGGACTCAAGCAACTGAACCAAAAGACACACTGCAGGTAAAGTACGTGTACATAAAAAGGTCAGTGACCAAATACATCAAAATAAATCAAAACATTTTTTCTCTCCACTGAAAGTACAAAATGCTCAATAAAAATATCAAATCATGTTTCCATCACCTGAGTAGGGGGCATTCCTAAAACTGGCAGTCACTTTTATGACTACTTGAACTTGCAATAGGAGTCTTCGTTCAGAGCAAACATCAGTTCTGCCCATTAAGTAAAACTAATGGCCAACCCACTGACCTCCACAGACCTATTTGTCAAAGGGTGGCTTGAGTAGTAAAGATCACTTGCCTGGAATGAATGGTTATTCACTTCAACAAGTGGGTAACTGTAAGGCTGATACAAACATACAACACCAAGCTAGTTCCACGGGGCTATAAACACACTCCTGTTGTATAGGATTGGAAGTGGGCTCCGATTAATTTACAGGGCTGTTACCTCCAGATAAGATCATAATACAGGAGGTGTAACAGGAATATTCTCCCAATTCTAAAGCTGACAGAATTGAGTTGTGTCACCCTTAAAGGCCATAATCAATACTGATTGGTCAATCCTTATACTAATTTTGCTTGAAATAAACATTACTCTATCACCCTTGAATTAAGCAGCATACTTCAAATATTCTGTAGTCACAAAGCAATTCGTAAATATTTTAGAATATAAAATGTTACATGGAACTGGACTTGCCTCTTCCACCGTACGGTGAGGTTTCCTTAGACACTTTGCAGTATCTAGGGTGGGAACATCTAACAAATGCCTGTGAGTAGCACACCTCCATGGTAGAAAGTCCTCTGGAAGAGATGGTTGACTTTTGTTGCTGTTCTTCCTGACCTTACAGTCATGCCTAGTGAGGAGGTAAAGAACTACATCATTAAACATACTACTAAAACCTACAAGCTCTGCATATGACAACACAAAAGACTATTCTGGAAAGTGTACATTTGAGGATTCCTGAGTGGACCCTGTTCTCTTCTGTACTTGATTTACAGACAATGATCAAGCCAAGCAATATAATGCACATACATAATCACAATTACAAAGCACAATTTTAGTACATGCCTTCCAGTCTCCTTCAGACCTCACATACTTCCACCCCTTTGGTTCTTTCTGAATTCCTATAATGTCATAAGATGTCAAGCCTACGTTTATTTTATAAAGATTGGCATAAACTTTAAGTAACAGGCAAGTTACTCATTTAGTTTGACTGCCTAGAAAAACTCCCTAAAAAGCGGGCCCAATTATACGTAGCAAAGAAGAGCATTGTCTAGGGTGGCATGTTGGTGCATTATCTCCTCAATTCTGAAGCTAAAACCCCTCTTTGGTTCTTTTCCAAGACTCTTGTGATTCAGTACTCACAACAAAACTACTCTCTTACCATTTTCTTCTACAAAGAAAGTGTTAAGCAAAGAGCAGAGCCATGAAGCCTACACACTGGACATATTTTGTCTCTCTTCACTATTGTTAAAGGTTCAACAGCTCTAATACCAAAAGAGAAAAGGATTGCACTGGGTGCAAAGAAAAAAAAACCCAGCATGAGATAGAATGATAGAGTGGGGAGGGAGGGCAGCAAGCACATTTCTGTATCAAAAGAGTTCCAGAGTCCAGAAGTAAATACCGTAATAAATTAACTTGAATAAAAACACACTGAGAAAAGGGTTAGGGTTAGGTACAGAGGGAGCAGTGGTAGTATTTTCTAGGAAGGCCAGTTTCCAGCTGTAATTGGGCTAACATTTAGGGTGGCAGATTATTAAAAAAGAAGATTTTACCTCAGACAGGTCATAACTCTGTGACAGATAGGTACCATCTCTTCATTTGGATGCCTACTGGTATCAAAAGAGGATTTCTTATCTATGGGGGAAAAAGACAATAGGACCTATCGCTAATAATTCTGCAGACAGTTACAATCCCAGAGAATTACTGGATTTCTTTCCAATGATAAGAGAGAACCCCTCTAAGCATCTACTTACTCAAGTAGATCGGTTTGCAGTTAGCTGTTTTAGGAGGCAAGCTGGTATACTTACCTGTAAGTCTATTCATGAGGAGGGCTCCATTCTACCATATCAAAGGCAGAGTAAAGTCCTCTTGCTCATGAGCAGATCCACTGGCAAAGGAGGGCTGAAATCTGCTAACAGCAAAAACCAGAAGTGGTCTAAAATCGCAGTTTTTCGGTGATCTAAACATCGGGGAGGCCTGTGGAGGTTCACGCAGGCCTCCCCACACACACCCCGAAGCCCTGGTGAGTAAAAAACCCGCCTCACGACCCACCAGTTTGAGAACCACTGTGCTATAATATAGTAATTACTGTGGCACCATCCTCAGCCCGATGCTAACAGGAAGCAGACAGCAGTTTGCTTGCAAACACTTTGCAAAAGGAAGTTTTGCGAAAAGAAGCAGACAGCAAGAACACTAGACTTGTAGCTGTTACAGGACTAGAGGAAGCAACAGCAAGAATGCTAACAGAAAGCGGAGTCTAGTGTTCTCACTGTCTGTCTGCTTCCTCTGCTGTCCGCTTCCTGTTAGTGGTCGCGCTGTTGCCTCCTCTAGCAGCTATGAGTCTAGTGTTCTCGCTGTCTGTTTCCTTTTACAAAAAGCCTCTTTTTGCAAAGCATATGCAAAGAGAGGAGAGTTATGAGTGTGGTGGGAATTTGAGAACTGTGGATAAGTGACACTGCAGATATGGGGGGGGCTACTTTATATGGTTACATTAAATAAGATAGTGTGCTAGAACAACTGGATCAGAAATCTAGTCAAGATATGTTAAACCAGGGGTTGTCAACCTTTGGAGGCCCGAGTACCCCCTATCACGGTCCAATTTTCTGAAGTATCCCCTGCTAATTAATTAGATTAATCAATTAATTAGGTAATTAATCACTAAATAAAAACTACTAAAACAATTTTAAAATGAAAAAATGTTTTATTTAACTCGGGGGGGGGGGGGGAGAGACACACATGCAAGGATCTCTTTTTTTCTCCAAGTCACACTTCGCAAAATCAGCTCCTCCCTCCCCCACCCCACCAAAGTACATTTTCCAAAGTACAAAAATAAGCCCAAAACCAAAATCAGAGAGACAAAAGGGCTCTGAAAATAATTACAATTTAAAGTCCATGTTAATTAACACTTAATTAGCTGCTGATGGGGCAGATAAGGGGCAGGGCTTGGCATACCCCCAGCAAGAGGTCCGCGTACCCCTAGGGTGACCTGTACCACAGGTTGAGAACCTCTGTGTTAAACTTACCCAACTCAAGCATCTGCATTCCAGAGACAGGTTCCATCTGCTTGTCATCCAGAGTATCAGAAGAATTTGAAAAAACCTTTAAGAAGCATTTGTGTTTGCATTAGTATTCCAGACAAGTCAGATATACAAAATGTACAAGATGTACTGTTGCCCCAATCTTCCCATTCGATTCGAGAAGGTCACAAATTACTGCCCACTACTCACTCAGTAAACCTTGGTACCAAATCCCTGTTCTGTCATTTTATGTTACCAATAGCCAGGGCATGAAATTTGGGTCTGCCTATGCAAGTTCTTTAGCATTACACTCACTTGACTTAAGATGCATGTCATCAGGCTTAGAACAATGAGGTTGTAGCTTCTATATACCAAGTTGGTGCAGTAAATAAAACACTGCCATTCCACAGAAAACAGGACAGCGGTCCTATTGGGCTGAACATACTCATCAAAATCACATCTATCTTATCAGAACACAAACAAACCTCATCTGTAGCTTCTTTATGATGATCTCCAATATAATGATGTTTAGCAGTCCGCAGGGATGGTAGTTTAATCAGAGTGGCAATCCCTTGAGTCAATGTTTCAAAAATACCTAGGGGAAATTTAAAAGTGTTCTATCAACCTGCAAAATTTGGTAGTCTAAACAAGGAAAACCCATATTCTGAATCACATGTAGTACAATTGTTTATTCCTGTACTTGTGCACAGCATTCAAGGTGATGCAACATTTCTGCCATAACCCTTCACTTCACCAAATATTGTCCAAGTAAAAAAAAAAAACAGTTTCCAAATAGAAGATTTTAAGCCTAAGAGGCACTAGTCAATGTTCCAACATACTAGGACCGTGATGGCGAACCTATGACACACGCCAGCGTTTCCCCCAGGGCTCGGACACACCTTATTTATTTATTTTATTTATTTAGTAATTTGTAGCCTGCCTTTCTCCCGAGCGCACTCAAGGCGGCTTACAACATATTAAAATACATATAAACACATTAAAACAATTAATAAACACATTAAAATAATTAGTTAAAACACTTAAGTTTAAAATAATTAGTTAAAACACTTAAGTTAAAAATAAACAGCCCCAGTGGGTCACCTGCATTTACATATATTAAAACCATTTGTTAAAAGGTCAGCCCACCATGTCAGACATTAAAAGCAGTCCTGAATAAAAACGTCTTAAGGCCCCGCCGAAAGGCCTCTAAAGAGGGAGTCATTCTTAATTCCAAGGGGAAGGAATTCCACAATTGGGGCGCCACCGCCAAGAAGGACCTATTCCGCACCGCCATCCCCCTTACTTCTGTCAATGGTGGCACGGTTAACAGGCCCCCCCCCGATGACCTCAGAGTACGGGTCGGATTATAAGGAAGGAGGCGGTCCCTCAAATACCCTGGACCCGAGCCGTTAAGGGCTTTAAAAGTCAAAACTAGCACTTTGAATTGTGCCCAGAAACAAACCGGTAGCCAGTGTAGCCGCCGAAGCAACGGTCCGACTGAGTCGAACCGACAAGACCCGGCAACCACCCGGGCCACCGCATTCTGCACTAGTTGCAGTTTCCAAACAGTCTTCAAAGGCAGCCCCACGTAGAGCGCATTGCAGTAATCTAATCTAGATGTCACTAGGGCATGGGTCACTGTGGCCAGGTCTGCACGATCCAAGTACAGTCGCAGCTGGCGCACCAGCCGAAGCTGAGCAAAAGCCCCCCTGGCCACAGCCGCTACCTGGGAATCCAGGAGCAGCTGCGCATCCAGGAGAACCCCCAAGCTGCAGACCTGCTCCTTCAGAGGGAGTACAACCCCATTCAGAGCAGGACGATGATCCAGTACCTGAGTCGTAGACTTCTGGACCAGAAGAACCTCTGTCTTATCAAGATTTAATTTCAGCTTGTTCGCCCCCATCCAGCTCCCAACTGCCTCCAGACAACGATTCAGGACATCAACCGCCACCTTATATTTTCGCAAAAGTTTTACAGGCTTTTCTTAAACATTTAGGGCAGGGATTTTGGCAGATCTCTTTCAAGTTATTCTCTAGTAAAACTCGGCAACAAAAAAGTCACTAATTGATGTTAACAAATTATCTTCCATCATTCACAAGAGTTGGTCACCCTCTTCTGGCATAAACAAAGTGGGACAGACAGGATGCATTGCAAGATGATGTCTGAAAGCCTATAAATTAAGAAAACCAAGACATCAAGCTTTTCCAAAAGGCAGAGGTTACTTGACATTTCCAGAATACAGCGGACCCTTTTTGTTCGCGGATTCGGGACCTGCAGATTTGATTCAACGCCGCGAGGGTCAACTGTTTCAATGCTAAAAAAAGAAAAGTTTTTTAAAATGCGGGGGGTTTACCTTTTAAATCCAAAGAGCGATTTAAGCATGTTTACAGCAAGAGAACACAGCGGTTTAACTCTAAAAAGGTTAAAAAAAACCTGTTTTTTCTCAGTTTTTTTCTTTTTTTTCCACAGCGTTTTTAACTGGACTCTAGTATACGCGGATTTCGCTATCCTTGGGGGGGGGGGTACGGAACAGATCCCTTGCAGATAGTGAGGTCCAACTGTACTCTGGCTGAATGATTCAAGAGCAGTATTTGTTCAGTGACCGAGCAGCCAGCCTTCTGGGTCATTTATCATTGAACACATTTGCAGAGTGTTGCACTGGATGAATCCTTGAACATTAAGCATTTTACTCCTGGTTATTGGGCAACGCTGCCTATGGCCACAGAGTCCTTCAGAAGACCACCATGTGGTTTTAGAATTGGGTTGGCTTTCCCTGGGACCACAGTTTTCAATAAGTAACTCTTCCAGAATGTCCCACTGACTATAACCAGAAGGAAAGAGTTTAGCTTATTTCAGACAAAATGCAAAGGGGCATTTTGTCTCACTCCTTCCAATCTAAGGTTTCTAAATCACCTTACTTTCTCTCTGTACCATTCTATATTTTTCTGTATTGTTCCAACTAGAATGTCTGTTCTAAGACCATGCTATTCCAAACTAAAAGTAGGCACCCCTTCCCGTGGATATGGTATGACAAGTGGTGCTTTCTGCTGTTTCAGGTATTTGAAGAAATATGTTGCATTTCCAGAACAAAGTGAGGTTGCAGAAATTGGATTTCTGTGTTTGCATAATGTTGACTATCAGTAGGCTTGTACAGTAGATGCTAATGAACAAAGCCTGACCAACTTGTTGTGAAAGGGCAGTGAGAGATGCATTTGAAGATCTACATGGCTATACTGCAAGCTCTCAAAAACAGGGCCGGTGCCATCATTAGACCAACTATGCACCTGCTTCGGGCGCAAACCTCAGAGGGGTGCAGTACTGACTTTTGAGGTTTTATACAGAGTTTTATACAGAATTTTTTAAACCCATGTAAAAAATGCAACTGACAATTTATATTTTTTATTTTAAGATAAATAATACCACAATATACATAAAAATTGAACATGCACTTAATTTTTAACCTTACAGTCACATTGGGGTGTGTGTGTGTGCAAGTAGTAAGCCTTTCCTAGGGCGCAAAATAGGCTGGCACTGGCCCTACTCAAAAGCAAATCTTTGTTTCAAAACATATCATCAGCTATCCAAAGTCTAAACCTTAATCGTATGAGAAGTGATTGAAAAAGCATTACCAAGTTTTTGCCTTTTTGCTTGCTCCTTGTCAGGATCGTCTACATGCGACTGAGTACTGTGAAAAGAAGGTACACCATTTAAGAAACACCTCAGTGAACTTACTCTGAGGACAGACACTCTCTGCTCTAACCTGTTTCCAAGACTACCTCTTCTCTGCCACTGCAAACACCACTAAATTGTTGGTGCGCATGCAAATACATAAGTTTCCACCAGACAGCACTATATTATACTACTCAGAAATCAGGTCGCGACCCACCAAGTGGGTCCTGACCCACAGTTTGAGAAACACTGCTATACACCATACACATTGCACAAACTGCAATAGTCATGTAGTTCATAGTATCTTGTGGCAAAAGTGATAGGTACATATACATATACTTGCTCAAGTATACATATACATATTTGCATATACATACTAAAAAGAAAGTTGTATACAATATCTCACAGCAATGGGCAGCCCAATCCTGCCTAAGATGCGGCGGCTCGCCTAAAGGACCAGGCGCTGCATCCTAGGTCCATTGCAGGCCGTGCCGGTGCGGCCTGGACTCAACTCGAGGGAAGGGGTCATTCGTCCCCCTCACTCTGGTGTAAGTGGCGTTGGTGCGGAGTGCAGAGCCACTTACTGTGCTGTGGAACCGGATCTGTGCCAGCTACTGCAGGTGAGTCCCGCGCCAGTTGGTGCAGGGTGGGGGGAGGGCAGGCAGGGGGGCGAGGGAGGGGGGCCATTGACTGGGCTGGGCTGGGAGGGGGCGGGGATATCGGCGCTGAGTTGTGCCGATATCCTGAGCCCTTTCCCAGCCCAGGCCGGCCTTACACGGTGTCCCCGGAGGCGCACCAGCTGGTGTGCATTTGAGGAGGCTTACACCAGAGTGAATGGGACGAATGACCCCTTCCCCCGAGGTGAGTCCAGGCCGCACCCTCCCCCCACCCTGCACCAACTGGCGCGGGACTCACCTGCGACAGCTGGCACAGGTCCGGTTCCACGGCACAGTAAGTGGCTCCAGCCTCCGCGCTAGCGCAGCCTACTCGCAAGGAGCCACAAACGTGCTTTATGGCACGTTTGCGACTCCTTAGGCCAGCGGAGCATGCGCTCCGCCAGCCTCTCTTTGCGCTGGATTGTGCCGTAAATCCCATATTAAAGTCTACTCAGAATCCACATCTGCCTTTTTTCTATTAAACAGCATTTTTATAAGTAATTGTCAGTGCAAGCAATCCCATACGTGTTTATTCAGAACTAAGTTCTATTGTGTTCAAAGGAACTTACTCTCACGAGAGTGTTGTATCGGACTGCAGCATAACTGTCACCAACAAGTTATGTAAGCAGCATGAATGATTTCCAAGAATACTAACTTAGGAAAAGGTTACAGAGAGGAATTAGGATATTAAAAAAGCATGCGTTCTTAGAGTGGCAGCTATTAATTTAGCTTGCAAGTGAGCAGGAAGGGAAGCTTTCAATCAACAATAACTGTGCTTCTGTTTAACCTCATGGGCTACTGAGCAAGTATGATGTCCCTCCCCAAAAGCATGCCAGACTCTAGCTAAATGTCATCATCACTTTTACTGCAGGATGGCAGAGGAGAGCAGAACCACATGTAATAGTAAAAATGGCTTAAACGGTTAATGCACCTAGACATAGAAGCCAAAAGCACTCAAGATACCCATAACATCTTGTTTCATAACATTGTTTCATAACATATTTAAGCCAGGACCAGTCAATGTTTACTATTCCAACATGAGGAGTTTGTTTTAGGACTAATTTTATGCACATTCTATCTTAATCAAGCAGACTAACACTGTCTACCAAATTGAATACTGTATTTCTTCAATTCTAAGACGCATGTTTTTTCCCAATTAAGTATTTCAAAAAATGGGGTGCGTCTTAGAATCGAAGGTCTCCATAAAGCACCCCAAAATGCTATCTTCTTACTTACTGGGGCTTGGGGGAGCTTCAGGGAGACCTGCGCGACCCTCTGCAGGCCTCCCTGATCTTCAGTTCGGCAAAAACCGGTTTTCGCAAAAACCAGAAATGCCCAAAAATCGCTGTTTTTCGCCGAACTGATCAGGGAGGCCTGCAGAGGGTTGTGCAGGCCTCCCTGAAGCTCCCCCAAGCCCAGGTAACGAAGGAAATTGCACTTTCTGGCGGGGCCAGAAATGCTATGCAAAGGCAGTGCACTCAGTCATCCTCAGCTGCAGGAGACATGCTGGGGAGAGTTGGTGCTGAGTGGGTAGATTCAATGAAGGGAGGTGAGTCTTACAATCGATGGATTTTTTTTTCCCCTGCTGGTGGTACTGAAAGTAAAGGTGCGCCTTAGAATCGATGGCGCCTTAGACTCGAAGAAATACGGTAATCTTATTTGAGTTGTTCAGTAATGTTTTACAAATTGGGTATTATAGCATTTCAAAGTTTCTATTAGATTTGAGTTATTGCACAACTGCCTATTAGACACCTTAGGTATTTTGGAAAAGCAGGGTACAAATTTAATAAATAAACCTTGCTTATACGTACGTAGGGCTGGGCCCTGTCCTTTTCATACCCCTCTTGTGTGGAGGCCAGTTGGCTGGGGGCATATAAACAAAGCTGGAAAAAAAGTCAAATGTTCATCTGTTAATTGCAGAGAGCTTGATACTGCATGCCTGCAGTACTTACCCATGACTGCATTATAAGTTCTCAAAGAATACCCCTAGTTTCCCTAGGCAATCCTATCCTGGCTCATTCTTGAATGGCTCACAACACTCTCCAACCAAGCAATTTCAGAAAGTTGTTTGGTTTTGGTTTTGTTTTTTTGCTTCAGCAAGATCTCTCAAGTAGCTTAATTCCTCTTCTGTTTTCAATGAAAAAGGAATGGGATGAGGAAACAGAAGTATCCATTCCAGAACTGTTCCCCAACCCCAGGAGCACTATTGTAGTAGACTGTTTAATATCTGCCCATTTTCAGAATGCCACATAGAGGTATACTCCTCTAGCAAGCACAGAACAACTCTGGAACGCCTTGATATTATTTCCAGAACTGTTCCCCAACCCCAGGAGCACTATTGTAGTAGACTGTTTAATATCTGCCCATTTTCAGAATGCCACATAGAGGTATACTCCTCTAGCAAGCACAGAACAACTCTGGAACGCCTTGATATTATTTCCACCGAACTTGGTCCTCATGAAGGAAAAGTAAGGAACATATCCCCCCACATATACATTTATGAATAATTAGTATACAGTTCTTCTCCCTCCACTCTGGGGTGTGAGCACTCCTTCAGCACCCCACCAACAAGTTAGGATTGGCCTCCTTCATACAAGAGATTTCTCACTGCAGCACACTTTTTGTTTATATTATAAAATTGCAGTGCTTAGGAAGTCCAACATTTAAGGTTACACATGCAAAGGGGCAAAAATAAGGTGTGTGTACAAACATACACTGTTAAAATATATAATTGCTGTACATTTTTGGAGCACAGTTTCAATTAAGGGTATAAAGGTTTTTTGAAAACTAATCTTATCTGGAATATCAATTTGTTGTTCTGCTCTCGAAATAAGGACTGCCATCACAGTTGCACCCTGTTAAGGGGCATGATAGGAAAATACCGCACAAACTCTGCTTCTATGCAGTGCAAGTCAGAATCCCTCATTCAGGACCAGGACACATATTTATCAGTGACTCTTCTCCATTTTCCTTCTGAACTCTTCATGGCATACTATATAATTATACTTCAGATTTCTATGCTTTCCTAGGTTTCTTACTCAACTATACTGAGATATGGCGTTTAATCACATTTACAAGAAATGAGTCTTAAACCGTTTCTACAGGAACAGTTTCCTTTGTCCACAGCTTAAAGAAAAATAAAAGGAAGAATATATATACTTTCCTAGCTGTTCCATTAATAAATCTTTCATAATAGAACGTGTGATAGATTCCTACACACATGATGTAGTGTGGCAACAGAGAAGCCACCCCTTTTTCCATGTGCACTGATCAATTTCCACACAAGTCAATAAGACTCTTCATTATATTATCTCATACCTTATCTCATACCTTCACTGCAACATTACCACAACAACTACGCACTTTGGACAAGGATACAGCTATATGGTGCTTGCTTCTCAATTAGACACATTCATGCAGCACATACATTCTCTGAAGTGCAAAGAAAGGCAGCTTCAGTCCACTGTCCTTCTTGTGTACACACAGCTGAAAAGAGTAACTAAATGATCAGCACAAACTGCTGAATCTACATTGCTGGCTTCCTGCTGTCAATACAAGGCTTCCCCAAGGAAAGAAAAGCCTGGCCAAGACTGAACAACTCTGACATTGTACAGTACTAAATGAGCTGCTGCCATCCTACAACAGGTTTTACAAGAGCAGAGCACTAGAAGAGAGAGAAAAGCCCAGAGGAAAAAGAAATCAAGATGCAATTTTTTATTTGTAGCAACAAGCAAAGCAGCTCAACAGGGGAACCCTGACAAATAGATAATGACCCACTTAGGGCCACACAGATTTCAAACTCAGGCTGCCAGAATCCCAAACCCCCAAAGTCTCGTGGGGAGGGGGCTGGGAAGGACCATTCGAGGTTCATTATTTTGAGCCACGTCGTCTCCCAAATTACACAATGACAAAAATTAACTGGGACACGGGATGGAGAAGATAGCACGCAGAGCAGACCAGGCGGACAGGAGGACTGATGGGACCTGTCGTGACAAGGGGTTGGTCCAACCAACTTGGATTTGACCAGCGCCCTGGTTCTTCCGGAGCTACAGTCACGTAGGAAGAGGGCAACAATGTCGCAGGTAAGCCTGTCGGTCTTGCACCTCCGAGCAGGAGGAAGACGTCGGGCGCCAAGTCCAACATGACAAGAGACCAGGGAAGCGGCTACGGAGACCCACACTGAGACTCAGGGAGGGTAAACCCCAGACGCTGACGGCTTCCCTAGCGGGGGGCCTCCCCCTTTCCCAACCGGGCGGCAGCTGACCTGGGACACCCTCTCTTCCGCGGCCGGGGGAGCGACGGCTGCCCGTCCCTGCGCCCAGAAGGCGGAAGGAGCCAGGAGCGCAGCCCCTCGGACAGCCATTGGTACATAGGCCTCAGCCACAACGGCCGCACAGGAAGCACGTCAGTGACCGGCGTCGGACGTGAGAGAGAGGTTGGCTTCCCTCCTGCCTTCAGCTTGCTCCCTTTACGACGCAGCCGTAGAATACTCTGTTCGTTATATACAGTACAGTACTAGGAAAGTTGCGTTCTAGAAGTGGTTACACCGTTAGACCACTCCGCCGTAATCTGGAACCATCTCCATTTTCGAATCCATGTTCAAGTTAGAAGCCAGCCTCCTACTGTACTGTCCAAACTAAAACACGACCTATATTATTATACAAGTCATGTGCCGCATGTCCACCACCACCCAGGTAGCATGTTAAGTAATACTTAATTCTTATTTTGTAGGCCATTCCGAATAATTGAGGACGGTTGCAACGATTTAAAAGCATCCAGTTAATATACACCATACCTACGGTACCTAACAAAATAAAATCATAAATCCGTTATGCTTACTTAGAGCGAGCCCCACTAAACTGGGAGTTTTGCAACATCTCAAAGGCTGCAGATACACTTATATATACTACAGCAAAATTCTCTACATGGTTTACCTTTGAATTAAATGGAACTTTTACTGACTAATAAGTGTGTTAAAAATTGCATCCTATCGTGTTGTTAGCGTTTAAGATGCCGCAAGATTCTTTTCTCTTTTTGCTGCAACTCTGATACTCCGGTGAAATTTGCTATCAGCAGGACATCGTCGAGTACACTCATATGTATGTCTGCTTAGAAGTAAATCCTATTGCGTATAGTTGATGCCTTAATTTTCCAGTTTGAGTCGGGCTACATGTTTAAGACCCGCCCCTGCTTACTTCAGGCAGTCAAATCTTTATTCCTCGCTTCCTCCGACAAAGCCCGGCTGGGAACACAGAAAGAAAAAAGGGCTGGTGAAACCGTGAAGGGGACCTGCCTTTCCCTCATCTCCTTCTTCATGTATACAAGTGAAGGAAGCCATAGCTGGAAAAGAAGGAAATAGCAAATCCTATGGGAGCAGAATATGAACCTAGAAAGAGGAGAAAAACTATAGAACGAAAAAAAGCTGGAGTCACTCAGTTCCGTTTCCAGTAGCCGTGTTAGTCTGCTGTAGCAGCAAAAACAAAGAGCTTCGGGTGAATTCACACTGTGCTTATCTTGCATTCTTTTAAAATTGCTCCGAGATCAGCCTTGTTTCCTTTCTTCTTGCATATTCACTTCAGATCTTTTTTTCTGGTACCCAAGTGTATACCTGCCTGGTGCGGATGTCACTTCATGCATCTGATGAAGTAGACTGTAATCTACGAAAGTTTATTGAATAAATTCAAGGTACCGCAAGAACTGTTGTTTTTGCAGTTTGTATTGTCGCTTCTGGTCTACTACAGTTGCACTATACCTGTATTAATAATTTTTCCTAGAGGATTTTATCACAGAGACGAATAGAGCTAGAGCGACGCCATTCTGCGCCCGTAGTGAATGACTGATGGCCGCAATGGCTGGTTTCAGTTTTTACCGGAAGTTCAAACTGTGCATTTCTTTAGCTCCCCGTTCTCTGACGAACCATAGAGATAAGAAGGCTGTGTTGTAAGAGTAGGTACTGCAGCTCCTGAATTGCCTGCCTGGTGTTCTTAGTAAGTTCCTCCTCTTTCGTGCCCATTCTGAATGCACAGCCATGCGGTCGTTCGGCGCCGGCGGCTTCGTGTTGGTCCTAGGGACGGCCACGGCGGGCCTTTACTTGCTGTCTTTGTGGCCGCCCGGAAAACCGCGCGGGGGAAGTGGGTGAGTTGTCTCTTCTCTCGTTGTTTCGGGACGGCGTGGCGTGGCGCGTGGCCCCGGCTCCTGGAGCTGCGACTCTGCTTCCCTTCTCTCCATAGTGTCTAAGGCTGCTGGGCTACACGTGTGGTATAATGAGCACCCCCCCGCTCTAGAATGCCTGTGTGTCGCATTTTTTAAGGTTCTCAGAAGCGCCCTAAAAAAAGAGAAA
Organism: Plestiodon gilberti rubricaudatus; assembly: GCA_026170595.1. NCBI lineage: Eukaryota > Metazoa > Chordata > Lepidosauria > Squamata > Scincidae > Plestiodon > Plestiodon gilberti. Next base: position 42,824,006 of record JANXHW010000003.1, read on the forward strand.
ACTAGCTGGGCGGGCAAAGGCCGAGTTAGGATCTCCTTGATGAGTTCCATTTCTATTTGCAGGGAGTTATTTGGGAAAAAACAAACAAACAAACTTTGAGAGACCCTTCAGAACTTGAAGTGGTGCCCCCCACCCCGTGGCCAACCTTCCACCATTAGGACCTCTGCGACAGAATCTTGGCAGCTGCAATTGCTGATGGTGCTACTACAGCAGCTGCACCTGCTGAAATGCCTTTACCTATACTGTACAACCATTAAAGGTCCAGGAGCATTCACGTTGAAAGGTTGACCACCTCTGGTACTGAGGACAAGATAGAGCAAACTTCATTTTGACAGCTGAGCGTGATTGGTCCTGGGGTGAACTGGGGGAGGGGGGTTCAGTTCTCTGTTGAATTGTACAGTCATGTTCCAAGAGCCAAAGGTTCTGGGTTTTTGCTGAGGGCACCTGCAACTGTGAGAGCTGGCCTAAAAATACATCACTGCTGAAATCTAATGCTACCCTTCATGTGTGAGGACACAGAAATGTGCAGTTGCATGCTCTGAACTAAGTTTAGGCATAAGAAGTTGTTATGAAACCTAATCATAAGTGGCATCAGGTGCCCATGTAGCTGAAGTGATTTGATGTTCCTTAGAGTACCCAATACATAATGTGACCCTTATGCATTTGGAAGTCACTTATGGTTTATTCCACTGTTGCTATGGCAGCAAAAAGACAAGTGACTGACTGGAACATGAGTTTTGTAAGGCTATATTGCCCACCTACATTATTTGATGCTCAGTCCAAAATGCTCATGCCTCAATCAACCTTTTAGTCTTTGGAGTGTCATAGCATGTTGATTTTTTTTCCATTCCTTTTTTACGTCGCATGTTATATATATATATATATATATATATCAGACCAGATATTCAGAGTCTTGATATGTTTTAAACAGTTGTAAAAACCAACAGCCTGTGTACCACAAAATCAAAGCTAAGCAGTAGCTCATTGTGTCCCACAGGTGCCAGAATTCATTGCAATTCTTTGCATATGAGAATTTACTGTTTTAGAAAGGAAAAAAAGGTAGCCTGCTAGCAAGGGTGAATCACTGAAAACATTGCTTTTTATAGACTGGTTTCAGTTGGAATTTGGGTCTAGAGATCAATGTTTATCAGTTTTTATGTTATCTCTATTCTGGTTTTCCACCAGCATGAGAGCAGTACTAAACTATTGTAAATTTCAATACGCTTCTTAGTGCTTGTTTCCAGCACAAACTCCACTGTTCTATCTCTTTGGAGGACTGGTTGAGGATCCCCACCTTTTCAGCAGAAGGGAGGAGTACTAGAAACCATCAGGATCTTATCCCACTGACTGACTGCCTTTCTGAGCTTTAAAACTTGTTGAAAAGGCTTTCTCCTCAGTCTCTTCCTTTCCTTGGAAAATGAGTCCCACTGTACATTTTCTAATAAACTGGATCCAGGAGTTTTTGGGTGTGTCTCACTTGTAAAAATCCAGTGTCTATACTTCTCCTTAGGCCAGCATAGGAAGAGTGTGATTGAATTAACTATGTTCACACTATCACACTATGTTCACACTAGATATGTCTTGATGAGTGCCAATGAATGATGTAATAATTCTTCTTGAACATCCCATCTCGCACATTTCCAGCTTGAATCTGTGGTCTTTACATGGCTGGCATAAGTTTGCACTGTAAGCTAAGCCATTCTTTAACTGCCCACTCACCAGTCTGCACCCTGCCTGCCCCTCTAGGTGCTCTTGTTGTATGATGATGATTCATAGTATATCTGGATTTAAATTGTTCAGTAAGTTAATCTTCAGTTTCCAAAAGAACAGGAAAAGTAACTCTTGATGTGGTGATTACTGTTGACCTCAGTCCAAAAGAGTAGGCTTTGTATAGCAAGAAGACAAAATGCTATTGCAACTCTGAGACTAAATTGATTTATTAGCCTATGAAAACCCATGTTGCAATACACTTAGTCATCATTTTTGCCTTACAATTGAACGTTGGTCCAGCGGTGAAGTGAAAATACTTTCGCTGGTGGCATACAAAGTGTTTGTCTGAACTGGTGATCTTCTTTGTTTAACAGGTCATTAAAGTTTCCTTCAGACCTAGAGGAACTGCAAGAGCTTGCAGAGTTTCTACGATACTATAATAGAGAACACCATACATATGTGCTGCTGCTGTTCTGCAGTGCCTATCTGTACAAGCAGTGCTTTGCCATCCCTGGCTCTAGTTTTCTGGTATGTATACAGTCTAGCTTTGTTGCATGTTTCAGAAAGCCTGTCTGCCCCTCTTACCGGCTATTAGTAGTTAAGGAGATTGTTTGGTTTCTAACATGATCCAGTGATTTCTGTAATATATTATGATTACGATCTCTGGTGGCCCATCAGTCTAAAAGAAAATCACTTGGAAACTAGTACTTGACTTGACCCTGCATACATTGGATAAGATATACAAAAGCGCTATTAACAAATGCTGGAGGTGTAAACTTCTCTCTGTAAATTTCATATGCAAGTAGTCCTTTTTTTAGCTTAGAAGGAAGGAGGCAGGCATTCCTTACCTAGCGGAAATTCCTTACCAAGCAGTTGAGCAAGTGGGAGCTGCCTATTAAGGCACTTCAGGGGCAGAACTCTAGCGGGGGGTCTTGGGCACAATCCAAAGCATATGGGGACCCCGTAGACACCCCTCTTCCCATAAGTAGCATAGACACTTTGCACTGGAGAGATACACACACTGAGAGCGGATGAGAGGGAAGGAGAGAGAGGCAAGGTGACGCAGGCAATGTTGATCTCCTGTTTCCTGCCAGGCACGTTGCCGAAATGTAGAGCAGGTGGGAGGGTGAAAAATGAAAAGCGTCAAAAGAGCAGATCATCGAAAAGTGGGGGATAGCTGTATAAGAATTCATGGTTGCCCTATGAAATTGATTGGCAGTAGATGTACTACAGCCACAAAATGTATTACTACTTTGCACCATTATGGATTCATTATAAACTTCTGGAATTGTCTGCCATAAGATGCAGAGATGACTGATGGCTTTAAAAGGAAATTAGACAAATTTATAGAGGTGAGATCTCTTGGTAGCTCACTAGTCTGAGCTACCAGACATTATGCATGGGATGGAGAGAGTGGATAGAGAGAAGTTCTTTTCCCTCTCACACAACACTAGAACTAGGGGACAGCCACTCAAATTGAGTGGAAGGAGTATTAAAACAGACAAAAGAAAATATTTCTTTACCCAGCGTGTAGTTCATCTGTGGAACTCCTTGCCACAGAATGAGGTGATGGCACCTGGCCTGGATGCCTTTAATAGGGGATTGGACAGATTTATGGAGGAAAAGTCCATCACAGCTTACAAGCCATGATGGGGATAAGCAACCTCCTGGTTGTAGGAGTAGGTTTTCTGTGTGCCAGGTGCAGGGGAGTGGCAGCAGGAAACGGGTTATCTTGTTGACTTGAGCTCCCTGAGGCATCTGGTGGGGCCACTGTGTGATACAGGAAGCTGGACTAGATGGGCCCTTGGCCTGATCCAGCAGGGCTCTTCTTATGTTCTTATGTAGTCTGCCTGGCTACACAGAACTTCTAGGTTCAGAGGTGAGGAGACAGTCAGTTGGGTCTTGTTGCCTTTATGCTGTGCTTATGACCTTCCCAGAGACATGTGGATGGCCATTGCTGCAAACAGGATGTTGGACTACTAGATGAATCTAGCTGGGTTCTTCTTATGTTCTTACAGTTCATAGAGTCCTTCATGCTTTCCCCACAGTTTGTTATGGACTGGATCACTGTCTAGTTTTGCTCTAACAGAACATCCTTGCTGGGGCTCTCTTTGGACCATGGATGGGACTCCTGTTGTGTTCTGCCTTGACTTCTGTGGGTGCCACTTGTTGCTATGGGCTGTCCAATGTCTTTGGGAAAAAATTTGTCCTCTACTATTTTCCTGATAAAGTAGCCATGCTTCAAAGAAAGGTAAGAAAGCCCTTGTTACTATTGGCTTTACAAGTGACACATTTTGTAGTAGGGTAATGGAACATCAAGTCCTGGCTGTTAGAGCCTGCAGCCAGTGTGTTACACTGCAAGAGGTGGAATTAGAAAATACCCTTGGTGAGACAATTAAGGGTCCTGTTAAAACATGTTGCAAATGGGTTTTCTAAGGCTTTCCTTGAGCTTAGGCAGAAACGCTTTAGGACAGAAACATACAGCGCAATCTGACTTAACTTTTGTGCAGGTGAAAACGGGAGGCCCCAGAACGGAAAAGGGATTCAAATCCCCTCCAAAAGAGGAATTCAAAGGGGATTTGAATCCCTTTTCCGTTCTGGGGCCTCCCATTCTCGCTGTGCCGCTGGTTACACCGGCACAAAAGTTGTCGGATTGCACTGATAGTGATTTAAATCCACCACAAATAGTATATTACTTTCTACCCTTTTTTCTTTGAGTCAGTTGACCAAACATATCGAACACTTATATTCTTTCTTTACCATGAGCAATTTGATCCTTGCAAACATGGAAGTAATAGTGCAAGGTACTTGTGTACAGAAATCCAAATGAAATCCTGGCTTGGCTTTATGCTTGTACAACATAATTTGACAATGTTTTGCAACACATTGCACAAGATGCCATACACAAAATTGTGCAGTTTCTTCTGCATGTGCTTGCACAACCACACATGGAACAGTGCAGTTACCACCTTATTTCTGCATGCACTCCTTAGGATACAACCTACTGATTTTGATCATATAAAGAGTGTAGTTTTTGTGTAGTCTTTTTGGTTTGTTTCAAGTGTGACATGTATAGTTTGTTTCGTAAAGCTGCATCATTACTGGTAAAATTGTCACTTTTATAAGTGCTATGGATACGAGTACTATTTGTTTTGTTTTTTACAAATGAAGTTTTTAAGGTTGTTTTTTTTAAAGCAAGTAACAAGGTCATTTTCAGCAGATCTGGTTTTCTTTTGTTTTTGGCAGGTGGAAGAGAACAGAAGTTCCTTGTTTTTTTTCTTGTTGTTTCTGAGGTTATTCCCCATGACCCCAAATTGGTTTCTGAATCTAACGTCTCCAATTCTGAATATCCCTGTGACTCAGTTTTTCTTCTCTGTTCTTATAGGTAAGTTCAAAGAGAACTCAATGTAAAAATGCATACATGTTTGTATTATGCACATATCTGGCTAATATACCGTTCCCTTCTTTTTTCTTGAAACAATGGATTATATCCTAAGATCATGCAAAGCACAGCTGTCATCAGAAATTTCTTCCATAAGCAGGAGTGTTGTACTCGTACAAGGACCTCTTGCATTAGCACAGCCTTCCTCCTGCTTGTGGAAGGAGCTTGAGGACAGAGCTGTATTCCATTTTATCTTAAGCAATCATGTGGTATATCCTACCTTCCCCCACTTTTACAGCACAGTCCTAACCAACTTTCAAGCACTGGTGTAGCTGTGCCAACAGGGCACACACTGCATTTTGCAGTGCAGGGGCAGTCATTGAGGCCTCTTCAAGGTGAGGGAACATTTGTTCCCTTACCTCAGGGCTGCATTGAGGCTGTAGCAGAGCTGGAAAGTTGGTTAGGATTGCGCTGTGAGTATCCATGTAAGTTCAATCTTTGGTCCCTACAGTGGAAATTACAATGTGTGCAAGGGAGTGGCGACAGGATACAAGTATCTTGTTGTCTTGTGCTCCCTGAGGTATCTGGTGGGGCCACTGTGTGATACAGGAAGCTGGACTAGATGGGCCTTTAGCCTGATCCAGCAGGGCTCTTATGTTCGTAATGTGATTATAACCAGTATCTAGGAGTCTGCTGAAATGTTTTGTTTTACTACTGTCCATTGAGCACTGGTGAAGCATAATGTGTAATACAGTACAGTCGGACCTTTTTATCCGCTGGGGTTCTGTTCCTGGAACCACAGTGGATAAGAAAATCAGTCTGTTATGAAACCGGGGGGGGGGGGGGTGTCGGGAGCGGTGCCACATTACCTTTTTCCAGCATCTTCACCGCTTCCCTCCTCCTGAGTTTGATTAAACTGACTGAAAAAACAAAAGCCATTACTGGAAGCAACCTGTAAATGGTGCCAGAGACTCCTGGCTGCATTTTTCAACAGTTTGGACATGTGCAGGAGGCTGGAAATGGTTGGCAGGCCTCCGACAACACTGAAAAAAAGAGGTAATGTAGTGCGGCTGGACTCCCTCTTCCACAGTTTTGCCATCCATGTTGAGTCAAATCCGTGGATAAAAAGGTCCGACTGTACATTGTCAATATCTGAATCACAGAGAAGGAAGAATTGCCTTACTATTTCTAGGCGCATTTTCTTTCCTTTTCTCAGAAAGTGTTGGGAAAAATATCCAGAAAGATGCTGCTTTAGTCTGAGCACATTCATCCTTAATGTGAAAATTGGACCATGTCTGTATATAACCTCAAAAGCCTACTAGTTCTTCTTAATGCACTTAGCACGCAAAAGGTTATGAAGAATGTTTCTCATAAAGTAAGTTGAGATATATTGGATTGTTCAAGCTGTTGCTTGGGACGTTTTGCAAGCACGTTTTGATGTTAAAACTCAGCCTAGGAGTTGTGGTAAAGGTCCATTTCTCTATGCACAGAAAAAAACATTCAAGCTTTCTCCTTGGACAGTGAAGAAATTATTCAAATCACTAAGTTCAAGCCATTCCCCCCCCCCTTCTTTTTTTCTGCTGATCTTCCTAGGTGTGATATGCCTTGTTTTCTCCATCCTTGACTTCCAAATATGTTCCGTGAGCATTTGCAAATTCAAGCCCTTTTTTTTGTAGTGTAATGTTTAGACCGTGAATGAGTTCCAGCATTGTATGCAGGGTGATCTCTGTGCTTGCCAATTTCATCTACAGTAGGTCCATTTGATGTGCAAGAATGTTTCTAATAGAAGGGTTTTCTCCTCTTACTCCTGCAGGCCTCATTCCATATAACTTCATCTGTGTCCAGACGGGCTCGATCCTTTCACAGATCACCTCCCTAGATGCCATTTTCTCTTGGAATACTTTACTCAAGATGCTGGCTATAGCCATGGTGGCATTAATTCCTGGGACTCTAATTAAGAAACTGAGCCAGAAACATCTGAACTTGGACAAAACTAACCAGAGTGTTCATCTGCTTAATGGAAGGAAAACTAGTTGAATGGGTTGAGGCCAGCTATTAAAGTGTATTTATAGGGAAGGTGCAATTCTTTTCAATCAACTATCTTGCTTTTACTGATTGTCTGAAACCTATGGCACCAGCTTGGGCATCTTCTCTCAGTAATGCATAGGCAGGGAACAATTTGTTCTTCAAAACTGTCTTAAAGTGAGACTTACATGTCTCCTTTTTAAATGGTGCTTGTGACTGTTCAGATGTGTTCAATAACTAGAGAGCTGTCATGGAGAGTATGGTTTTTCTGTGTGTGCTATCTGGTTTTGATACCACCTCCTTGAGTCATGCTAAAGCTGTAGGGCATTCTAAATGCTTGCACAGTGAGCTTGACATGCCCATTTCCTCCTAGCCTACAGGTGTACACTTCCTCCTAGCCTACAGGTGTACACTTAACTCCTGTTGCATATACACACCCTTGGGTAAAAATGCCTGGAGCTGGTGGCTTACAGAGGGAGAGTATTTATAATCGGGCGACATATGGAGTTACTGTCTATGCTGCTCATCACTGTGGGAGAAGGAAGTTACTGGCTAAATAACCTACTGAGGTTAGAGTCTCCTAATGAGGGGATGCATTAAGAGTTCTCCCCATCTGTGAGAAGAAGGGGTGCTAACAGTCAACACAGAGGGCAGCTTGCAGAATTGGCTTAGCCCTGGCTCTTTCTCTGTATGCCAGAGAGGAGGTGGTAAGTAGTGTCTGCCTATTAACCTAACAGCATTGGTAGAGTTTACACTTAGTAACAGCAGCCTTTGTCATGTAAAGGGAAAGCTGCTTTTTTCAGGGCCACAATACTGCTTTTTTAAAAGCTAGATGCTGTTAAGGATAGGTAGGTATGTGATAGTACTACCTCCATTTCCTCTCTAGGGGCCTGGGAGAACTTGAGAAAGGGTGTGCTAGGCCTGCAAGTCTATACTGACTTCAGGTAGAAGGAAGTCTCCTTCCTTTTTTTAGGATTCCTAAATAGTTGGACCAGTAAGAGAGTAATATCTGAAGTCGTTCTAGAATACTGTCTGGAAGAATTCAGGCTTATTACAGGGCAAGTCATAATGGTCTCGCGATTTTAGTGTACCACTACATCATAATGGAAAGGGCTAGGATAATATAGTTAATGGTAAGGGAAAGAGAAATGTTCAAAAAAAATTCAGTGGGATTTCCAGCTGCTGAGTAGCACACCTAGTTGACTTGCGAGGACTGCATTGAAAGGCCTCCCTCACTCAGTCAACTGCTTCAGATGGACCTGGTCAACCCAGGCTTGCCTCCTGATGACAGACGGCTATTGCCATTGGATAGAAATGGCCCCTTCCTCTAGCTAAGAACAAGCATCTAATGTTCCAGAATTTATTGTACCACTGGCATATTGTTTTATCTGTCGGTGCTTCCTTTCCAAATTGAGCACAAAAGTGCCATTGAACCACAATAATGGACTGGTTTTGCATACTCAAATGCAGGAGGCCTTCTCTGCACCTGACGCCATCCTGACTGATGGGAACTCCCCCTACCGGCCAGGGACACACCACTGTGCGCATACAGAACTTGGAGTCTATCACCATACACTGTGTTTCTGTATCCCTTACCATTAGGGTGTTATGACTTGCCAAAATCCAGGAGACCATTATTAACTTGCCCTGTATAAAATGAATTTTCCCCTATGGCAACATATAGCCTGGAAAACCACCTTCTACAATTTTTCCAGTGGTTAAAGGGTAAAAACAGCCTTTAGTACCCTTTTACAAAATCAGTTTGTTTGTGCTACATTGTGTACAGCATGCTAACTCAAACCCTTGCATTTTATCATCTTTGAATAAAGAGATGTTGGGGCTTGGACATTGCTCTATTGTTGCTACAGTAGCTATCTACTGCTTTGGAGGTGGGAAAATTGACTAAGATTCACTCCCCCCCCCCTTTGCTTCTTAAAGCAAAACTTGAGTATTAGGACTTGGTACTTTGCTCTTTAACTCAGTATTCTACTTCGCAATAATAGTCAGCAGTGATCCATGCCCAGTATTAAAAGCCTATAGTACGCGAGTTTCCTGTTTGGAAATGGCCTTGTTCTTGTTAAGATAGTAAACTTCTACCCATACCTCCCACTTCAGCATGCTGGTGAGGATTCATGAGTGAATAGCTCTCCATACCAAAAGAACCCCTCCCCATTAAAACTAGATGTCTTTAGCTTAGTCTCTTTTTGCTGACATTTTGTTGCCACTTCTTACCACCTTGGAGAGAATTAGGCCAACGTTTCAAGCTCTCCAGCATACGTTTGTCAAGTTTCTTGTGGTAACAACCTCCCCTTCCTTGAAACATGTAGCTCTGTTGAAAATAAGACTCCAAGTGATAGTTAAGTTAAATTCAGAATGTGGATTGCTGGGTCCATAGATATGCCAAATGAGAGAAACACTGAGAAACTGATTGGACTGGGGCAACTGGAAAATGAGGGAAAGAAACCTGCCTTTGATGTGAATTAAGTCTGAGCAACAAGTATGTCCTAATCAAGTGCCTTGTCAACTATGTGTGTGTTTATATGAAATTGTATTCTTACCAGATAAATTATTGTGAAAATGGTTGGTGTGCAGTGTCTTATGTAAGGAATCATTGTCTGCATACAGCAATACTACGTAGGATATCTATGCCCTGTGCCCTTAAGCTCTTCAAATAGCCGTAAGAGGAAAACTCAGCTTCTTCTTGAACAGTTTTTCTAGTAGCTTGCCTTTCCCTTTCAGCAACATGCAGGAGGCTGGAGGGAAACCACTTAAGCAGAACATATGCTGCCATGCATCATATTAGGCCAGGCTTCTGAGATGTTCATAGTACATGTTCTCCAATAGCAAAGCTGGGCCCATGTAGCACTCTTAGAGCAGAAGACTAAGGCATCGCACAGGCCTACTGGTGTCCTTGGATAGTGATGTCATTTGTTTCAAACCTATTTCTCAGTAAAACAAAGCTTATACTGTGCTGTTTTTTAGGTCTAACCGCCTAAAGTCATGCTACTTGCCACAACTTTTTAAGTTCCAATGGGCAAGAAAAATTCTCCTCTGATCAGCACCAGCAAGTACTTAAATAAAAAGCAGGCAACTGATTTTCTAGCTGACTGCACTACAAACTAACTGCTGCCAGGCAGTAGCAGACAGAAATTGGGTTGAAGTACAGGATTATTCAAGAAGGATGGTGCAACAGTAAAGCAGATTTATTCTTAAGTGAACCACAACTGTCATGACATGAAGACAGAAAAAACACCCAAAGTTTCACATGCACATTACAAATGTTCAATGTGGGCACTTGCGTAGCTACAATGGGGCGGGGGGGGGAAACAGCTCTGGTCTCCTCACGAGGAGACCATGGCTGTTACCTGGGGCATTTGCCCCCCTTGCCCCACTGTAGCTATGCAAGTGCCCACATTGAACATTTGTTTTTTCCGATGGTTTTTCTGTCTTTTCATGTCATGACGGTTGTGGTATGTCAGTTCATTTAAGAATAAATCAGATTTACTTTTGCACCATCCTTCTTGAATAACACTGTATAGACCCGATACAATAGGGTAATAGTCTCAGCTTAATTTTTCATTGAAGTCTTTTTACCTTCTGTTTGCACCACTGACATACAGCTACCAGGACATAAATTATACAAAAGTTTCCCCCCCACAAAGGAAATATACCCTTCTCTGGAAATATAGAGCTATAACCTACAGCCTAGGCAATATGTCATAACATCCACTTATTCTTCCTTTTGGGCATTATATGCAACTACAGCCACAATGTACAGATGAGTCTATAGGCATATGAGGTACACTGGCTTTTATTCCATGCATCTGTTTTGATAGTCTTGGCCAATTGTTACACACTGTTCAATACAAAAACAAAAAATCAAGTTTGCCTCAGGAAGCCATAGAATAGGGAGCACAGAGAGAGAAAGACAGCACAGGAGATTAAATGATAAATTTCACATGACAAAACCAATAATCCCCATTAACTGCCACACTGATTGTGCCATACTGGTCCCAATAGTTAAGAGTGCATTATGAGTAATGAATGTATCCCAAAGAAGCTACTTACCTCCACAGCTATCTTCTCTAGTTTGCATTGCGGATTCTATGCATGCTCCAGTTCTCTAGTTTGCTGTGCCATTATTGGCAAACCCTTAATCAGGCAGTTATAATAATTGTAATGCCCTTACATAAAACAGTTAAACACAGCAAGATGATTTAACATTGATAACCGCACGCTTGGGCAATACTGTCTCAATCGGAATGAGATTTGTTTGGCTTATGGCTTTCAATTAAAAAGCATGAGATTTGTTCTAATAGAGACTCTGCAGTGCAAAGTCATTATTCCTTTGAAGTCCCTAACAAGCTAGCAGAATGTTAACACAACAACTGAACTACTTTCCTATCCTACTTCAAGAATGCACCTTTTTTGTTAGCGATATGCTGAGAATGCTTTCTTGTGCTTACTGGCTCCTTGCAAACAAATTCAATATAACATGCAAAAGTAGCATGGTGCCTGTGCTTTTCTGCCAGTAAATGGACACTGTTTTCTAGGGAAGAGGAGAGGGGCAATACAGTGTGTTTCTCAGGATGAATAGTGCCGTTCCCATAGTTATGACCATGACTCTTAATAGTTAGTGCTTTGGAGTGTTTTTTCCCAGAGAATAAGAGAGTAGGTACAGTCAGGACCCTTTATTGGACCTACAGAACAGAGCAAAGAACCTAAAGTCACACAAATACCTGAGTCTGTTTCCACATTTAAAAGTATTTAGCCCTCACAGAGAAAAAAACATACAACTTGCCTATTCTAGGCCAAAAGTTAGAACAATCACCATTAAAAATCCCACCCTTGTTAGACCAATATGATTTTGGAGCCCGATGCATAACCTTCCAACTTCTAAGCTTAGTAATTCAACAGAGACAAATCACGTACAGCATGTTTGTAATACAATGACACTATACCATGTCTCTACACAGGCAGGCTACATGCTATGACATGAAAATGGCATCCCCATAACAAGTTCTCCCCCTGCTCAGGAACACTTGACACAGAACCAACTCATGAGTTACTCCACCCTCTTAGCAGGAACAGCCAATGACATGGAGTAGAGGCCAGGAAATGCACACTGCAGTGACACTGACACATAGTGAGTGCTCCTAGACATATGAACAGGGAGAACTTCTTGCTACTTCTTTCTGTGGAGAGCCCGGCTGGCTTATCTTGGCTTGCTTCTTGCTTGGATCTCTCTGCAACCATGAGAATTAACCGTTAGAATTCTCTAAATTTACTAAAAATGCAATTTGTGTTTAGGGAGAGTACCAAAGTTGAAAGTTGGTAACACAAATATAGCATGGGAAAAGATGAGGTGGCTGTTGATTAGGGTCAATTCAGCCTAAACCATCAGTTCAACACTTTTTCAACCTGCTCAACATAATTTAGAAAACAGAAAACATTTCTGGGTCCACAAAATTTTGACTGGCCTCAGTTGCCAAACCAAAGTGTGTGTTTGGTGGAAACCTGCCCCTCTTCAAAGCAATCCGGTACATATTTACCCATAAGTAAGTTCTGCTATAAGTAAGTCTCCCTGAGATTGCATCCTTAGTCCCTAACCTTGCACTACTTATCTGCACAGAATCAGAGACCATCTTCTCCTTGTCCAAGTTTTTAGGAGAGCTGGAGAGAGGGGTTAATGGGAATGGCCCCTGCATCTGTGCAGGTGAAGCCCACTGCAACAACAAGAATACACTTGCATACCCACTGTCTTTCTCCAGTTCCAAGCTTGAACCTGAGGAGAGCAGAGGGTCTTGGTGCTGAGCAGATGAAGTAAAATTACACCCTGGCTATCCCGCACCATAATGATCAACTCCAGCCTTTCACTTCAGCTTGGAGCTGGAGAAGTCAGCAGGGATCTTCCAAAAACTCAATGCATCTACATGGATAATCCCACCCCCTTTCCAGCTCTAATTTTTTTGGGGGGGGAGAGCCTAGGAATCTTCTTGTTACTTGTGCCTTGTACTCAATGGCACAAATCTATTACAATTTGGAATGTTCTGCAGTTGAATTTAGTGCAAGAACACAGTAATATGTCCAATATCATGGGGGGATAATTCTTGGAAAGATGAGCACTGTGTGAAACAGCAGTATATGAGCAGCACAGGGCCTACACTGAATGCACTTTTCTCATTGGCTACAACAGCTGTCAGTCACACCCAGGGGACGAGTGCTGTAGTGAAATGGTGCTAAAGGAAGTAGCGTTATGGGAGGTATTCACTCAGTTACAACACATTCTTAGAACCACCAATTTTACTAACCTTCGTAAATCAATGCCCCCTTTTCTCAACGAAGGACCAACAGACACACGAGACCATTAAAGCCAGACACCATTACCCAGCAATGCAGTTTTCCTCTAGTCTAGGGAGAGACTGTACTTCAGTGGCAGAGCAAGTGCTTTTCATGCATAAGGCTCCAAGCTCAATAACTTGAACCTCCTTTTAAAGGTTTACATGAAATTCATTTGCCCAGGACTGAAGAACGCCTCTACTACAATTCCTTATATCCAAGGCAGGCACCATTGCTATTCAATTCCTCTTAAAAGAAGAGACAGTAGGGGAAAGTTAGCAGTGAGTTAATAGTGCCAAGTGGTAAAAACAGCATATAGCTGAGCTCCTTGTCATTTCTGACACCATCACATACTTCACTATGTTGCAAAAAAGGAACCTTCTTGAAAACCATAGTTAGCTAACTACACATTGTTAAACTGGACTCATGTTGGGGGGGTGCTTCAGTTTTTTGCCAAAATAGTCCATGCTTGATTGCAAGTGTCAATAGCAAAGCAGAAGTCACCAATTCAGAAATCACCCCCATAACATCCTGTCGGGCAAGACACTAATGTGTTAGTAATGAGCAGAGAAATTGTTCATAGTGGCCAGGAAGAACAGAGTAAAGATAGAAATAAATGAAAGCTATGCTACTGACAGTTTGGATCATGCCAAGAAGGCCAGCTTTCCCAAAGGAAGTACCAAGTTGTGTGCATGACTTTGATGTCTGTGGTGGACTTGAAAAGTACCCTAATGTTCTGTTCTCCCACAGCTTGGCCCATATACTGATGGAACAGTATACTGGGTGTGGAACCAATAGCATCTCTAGGACTTTCCAAAGAAAGTTCAGCCTCAAGCTATACAGGGTTATTAAAAAAGGATGATGCAAAAGTAAAACTGATTTAATCTTAAATGAACTGACATACCACAACCATCATGACATGAGGACAGAAAAACTGTCCAACTTTCATATGCACATTACAAATGTGTCCCAGCATATCCTGATATTGAGGGGTGTTGGTCAGCATATCCTCAGATACCGAGGGGTGTTGGATAGGATGTGCTGGAAATGAGGATTTACCAATGGAGCCCTCACCTCCATGATCACCAGATTTAACACCCTGCGTCTTCTTTTTGTGGGGATTCATCAAGGATGCTTCGTATAATCTGCCCCCATTGCCACAACAACTGGATAGCCTGAAACAACGCATCTTCAATGCAGTGGAATCGATATCCGAGGATATGCTGGAATGTGTCTGGACAGAACTGGCCTACCATCTTGACATCTGCCATGTCACCAGTGGTGCCCACATCAAACATTTGTAATGTGCATATGAAACTTGGACAGTTTCTGTCTTTTCATGTCATGACGGCTGTGGTATGTCAGTTCATTTAAGAATAAATCAGCTTTACTTTTGCACCATCCTTTTGGAATAACCCTGTATATCTAAGCAGAGAAAGCATGAGTTGCCAGGGGTAACTTCCTTCAGAGGGGGCAGAGAGATATAAGCATGCTGAACTTGTGGAATTCTGGGCTTCAAAGGAGGGGGATGCCATTTCACATTAACACGGCTGATTTAGGTTTCTCATACATCTTCATGTTCTGGACTGCAGCAAGGAGAGTCAAGCAAGCACACCTGTGGCATCTTGGCATCCTACCCATTTTACACTCTATGAATGTACAGCCCAGCACTGCTTCAACTTGCTTGTAACTGATCTACCCCATGCCTTGCAGTCAGTAGGTTTCTGCAGCCTGAAAAATGTGTGGGGCTATGAGAAATTAGGACACAACAGCAAGGAACACTCCGACTCCAGCTCCTCCTGGGATAAGAAGCCATGGAGCAATCAAACAGTGACCAAAATGGTGTGCTACAAAAACCCTGCCTGCAATCTACAGAAATTACAATAAATAACATAATGACATAACTTAAGATCCATGTAGTCCCGCTACAAAACATTAAAAATATGAAATAATTTAACTCATACAATACTGCTATCTGTATAAGTAAAGAATTTCCCTTCATTTTGCCGCTAGGCTAGTTATTTAAAAAAATCAAATCAAATGTAAACAAACAGCAGCACAGCATGCAATCCATCCTTGCCCTTTGGGGGGGGGGGGGAAGAGAGTACAACTGCTACTCACTCTCTTAAATATGGGCCTAGCTACAATACAAGCTGACATTCCACACAAATAACTTTTCTTCCCTGAATGTAATTAGACAATGTAAGAGCATTTTTGCCAAAAGCATTTTGTCAGCTCTTTGGCTGCAAATCCAAATTAAACTGTTCTCTTCCTGTTAGACATTTCAGTTAGCGGAGATGCGTCGATGATTATAAGTCCTAGCAAGTTGCTTAGGAAGGATGAGGTATTGCAGAGGAAAGTTGAAATATAGAATGGGCCCTCTCCAGTCCAAAACTCACAACAATGGAAATATGGCTTAGGCTCCCTCACACCCAAAATGAAGGACAGTCTCCACACATGAACACCATATTTCAAATGTTACTTGCATCCGACTTGACAAGTTGCCAGTGTTCCCCTATCAGATCAATACTAGACAAGCAATGGGGAGGCCGGTAGTGTTGCCTGGGCCAGGCTATTCTCCCCTGGCTTCATCCAAGTACAATCTTCCCTCACTGTGCTAGCAGAATGTGAGCTACAGTAGGAACAGCTCAAATTTCTTAATCCAGGATAGTCCTCAGGATGTGCTTTCCATGGCTTCCAAGTTCTTGATCTTCAACACTAATTTGATCAATTTTTCATTGAAGGAAGCAAACAAAAGCAGGTTGGAAAGGAGAGGAAGGTAACTGTGAGCAAAACAGCGTCTCAATTTCTCTCTTTTCACCAGCCACTCCATGCTGTGTCTCCTGATCTCACAGTGGCATAGTGATGGTGAAAAGTGTTGGAGAGAGGCTGAGGCTAGAATACAGCTGCAGGATGTCACAGCCAATCAACTGCTGAATAAAAACATGAATAGCCCCCACTCTCACATGCCAGGGTGCAGCGACTCAGACACCTTGTTACCAAGCAATTCCAGGAATGTGAACACCGTCCTATTGAAAAAGTTATGCTGGTTACACTGATGCTATATGTTCTTCATCCACTGGTTCACTGGATATGACCAAGTCATTCTTCATTTTCACTTTCTTCATTTTCAGTTCTTTGGGGTTACGTGGCCTGGTCCCATGTCAAAGTAGCAGCACCATATCCTAGCTTGTCCATACACACTGTCTAAGACTCAAAAAGATTCTTTCATAGGCTTGTCTTTTGATTTATTTTTTTGCAATGCATTATTTTGTCTATGGATACAGTCCACTCATCAGAGTAAAAAGTGTTAAAATGCCAAAAATATGATACACAGTAGCTCAATTATTCAATAAAATACATCCCTGCCATTCTTGATTGAAATGCTCACTGAAAAACCAATTCACATCAGAACATTTCTCCAAAGATTCAAGTTATTGCAGATCATTTGTGTGATGGGGTGGAGAAGCAGCTTCTCAGAGAAGGAATGAAGATAGGGTTCTTGGGGGAATCCAAATGCCAGTTGATACAATGATTGAAGAGGGGAGAACATTCATCATTACCAGGTTGCAGAACTGCAGGCTTTACTGGTCCTCACAGTTGCATCAGAGCATTCCCCATCTGAAGAGTCACAACCTGATTCTCCAAACTCCCCTGGATTCTGCATCAAAAAGCAAAGGGAAGAACTGTTAGTTTCTTGGTATCATAGAGCTACAGCATTTTCACTTGGTCCAGACAAAGTGATCCCTTCAAATGGAAAGGATATGCACAAAGGCTTAACAAAAGCAGAGCCATCATATCCCTTTTTCATAGAAGAGAATGCAAAAAACATTCCTGAAACCAGAGAAAGGACTCAAGGTGTGATGATGACGACACAACATTTCTCAGCAAATTCTAAAACATCAATTTCAACAATGGTCAAAGCTGGTTGCTCTAGTTCTCCTTAAGCCTTTTACTAAGGAGATCCAACAATGGAGTTTACTAGGATACACATTTACTGCATGCCACGAATATACTTCACTGCAGAATTTGGCTCTCAGCACAGTAATCTACTGTATACATCAGGTTCTCAAGAAACAGAGTTTTTGCTCAATATTGAAATCTAGTTAAATTTAAAAAATTAAAAACCTTTTAATTGGTTGATAGTTGTAGTTTCCAAGCCTATCATTAATTTTTTGACTACATAAACAAGGAAAAGACAGTATTACTGACCTGATAGTTATGTTCCTCTGGACATAACTTGCCCAATGACATCTGTGTTTTCACCCGGCGTACAGCACTCTCCTTATCTGAAAGTCCATCAGACTGGGTAGAGATCTCAATGGGGATTTCTGGGGTCTGTGATAGCATGTCATCCAGCTTGTCGGCTAGCTGACCTTCCCGCCTGTTGGCCAACTCATCTGGGCTATTGGAATGGTCACTGGTATTCCCCTCTTCTCCATCAGACACAGAGAGGTTCTCAGAGCTGAAGGTTGAATAGGACTGGCAGCTACTGATGCAGCGGTGCGGCCTGCAAATGCATAGCAGGTTAGTCTGACCCAATTCCAAGGCTGCACACAATGGATCCAGTGAGTAGGGTCAAACAAGGGTAAGTAGAACAGTCAAATTTTCCATCCTTAAGAAGATACATGTTACATACAGAACATGAAACACATTATGGGTAGAGGTGGGAGAAAATGGTTTTGTTTTGTTTTTTGAGGTTTTTCTTACAGATTTCAGTGTTTAACCAAAATGAAATACCGGTAGTAGAAAGCAGTGTTATGCATTTTTATTCCAATTTTTTTCCCCATTTTATCAATTGTAAGTGCTTTAAAACTGTACTAGATAGGTTGTACAGTGTCAGCAGATGAATGATACAAAATTACATGGTTTTATTTTTTGCAGATTTTTAGCAGAAAGCTTTTTATTTTGTTATCACCATTTTCTCCCAACTCTAATTATGAGTAAAAATCTACCACAAGCAAAACTTATTTTAAGTGAGGATCTCTGCCCCATAGCGGTCTTGCTCCCATTCGTTTAAAGAAAAAGCAGTACAGGTACTAGCTGTACAGGTACCAGTGTCCCACAAATCTTGTTTAAGATAAGATTTGTCCCCTCACAGCCTCTTCTACTGCACAATCTATTATTTGGTATTTAGGTTTCAATCAGGACTCTGGATGATAATATGTTGTTGTTCAGTCGTTAAGTCGTGTCCGACCCTTCGTGATCCCATGAACCATATCCCACCAGGCCTTCCTGTCCTCCACTATCTTCCCGAGTTCGCTCATTTTCATGTTCGTTGCATCGGTGATGCTGTCTACCCATCTCATCCTTTCCCTTCCCCTTCTCCTTTTGCCTTCAATCTTTCCCAGCATCAGAGTCTTCTCCAGAGACTCCTCTCTTCGCATTAGGTGGCCAAAATATTTGAGCTTCAGCCTCAGTACCTGTCCTTCCAGGGAACAGTCAGGGTGGATTTCATTTAGGATTGACTGATTTGATCTCCTAGCAGTCCAAGGGACTCTCAGGAGTCTTCTCCAGCACCACAGTTGCATCTATTCCACAGTTGCATCTATAAAAGCATCTATTCTTCGGCGCTCAGCCTTCCTTATGGTCCAACTCTCGCAACCATACATTGCTACTGGGAACACCATCACCCTGACTATGCGAACTTTTGTTGGCATGGTGATATCTCTGCTTTTTATTATACTATCTAAATTTGCCATAGCTTTCCTTCCAAGGAGTAAGCGTCTTTTAATTTCATGGCTGCTGTCTCCGTCTGCAGTAATCTTGGAGCCCAGAAAAGTAAAATCTGTTACTGCTTCCATTTCTGCCCCTTCTATTTGCCAGGAATTGATGGGACCAGATGCCATGATCTTAGTTTTATTAATGTTGAGTTTCAAGCCAACTTTTGCACTCTCCTCTTTCACCCTCATCAAGAGGCTCTTTAGTTCTTCTTCACTTTCTGCCATTAGGGTGGTATCTTCAGCATATCTGAGGTTGTTGATATTTCTCCCGGCAACCTTGATTCTGGCTTGAGATTCATTCAACCCTGCATTTCTCATAATGTACTCTACATATAAGTTAAATAGGCAGGGTGACAATATACAGCCTTGCCGTACTCCCTTCCCAATTTTGAACCAGTCGGTTGTTCCATGGCCGGTTCGAACTGTTGCTTCTTGACCCGCATACAGGTTTCTCAGGAGACAGGTAAGGTGGTCTGGTACCCCCATCTCTTTAAGAATTTGCCACAGTTTGTTGTGATCCACACAATCAAAGGCTTTTGCGTAGTCAATGAAGCAGAAGTAGGTGTTTTTTTGGAACTCTCGTGCTTTCTCCATGATCCACCGCATGTTGGCAATTTGATCTCTAGTTCCTCTGCCTCTTCGAAACCCAGCTTGTACGTCCGGAGTTCTCGGTCCACGTACTGCTGAAGCCTAGTTTGTAGGATTTTGAGCATAACCTTGCTAGCATGTGAAATGAGTGCAGTTGTGCGATAGTTTGAACACTCTTTGGCACTGCCCTTCTTTGGAATTGGAACGTAAACTGACCTTTTCCAATCCTTTGGCCACTGCCGAGTTTTCCAAATTTGTTGGCATATTGAGTGCAGCACTTTCACAGCATCATCATTTAGGATTTTAAGTAGCTCAGCTG
Organism: Plestiodon gilberti rubricaudatus; assembly: GCA_026170595.1. Classification (NCBI taxonomy): domain Eukaryota; kingdom Metazoa; phylum Chordata; class Lepidosauria; order Squamata; family Scincidae; genus Plestiodon; species Plestiodon gilberti. The sequence goes on from JANXHW010000003.1 coordinate 42,844,092, forward strand.
GGATATTATCATCTCCACTAGCTTTGTTGTTAGTAATGCTACCTAAGGCCCACTTGACTTCACTCTCTAGGATGTCCGGCTCTGGGTCAGTGACCACACCAGCGTGGAACATTAAGATCTTTCTTGTATAGTTCTTCTGTGGATTCTTGCCATCTCTTCTGCTTCTGTCAGGTCCCTGCCTTTTTTGTCCTTTATCATGCCCATCTTTGCACAAAACGTTCTCTTGATATCTCCAATTTTCTTGAAGAGATCTCTAGTCCTCCCCATTCTGTTGTTTTCCTTGATTTCTTTGCATTGTTCATTTAAGAAGGTTTTCTTATCTCTCCTTGCTATTCTCTGGAAATCTGCATTCAGTTGTTTATATCGTTCCCTTTCACCCTTGCTTTTCGCATTCCTTCTTTCCACAGCTATTTGTAAAGCCTCATCTGACAGCCACTTTGCCTTCTAGCATTTCTTTTTCTTTGGGATGGTTTTAGTTGCTGCCTCCTGTACAATGTTACGAACTTCCGTCCATAGTTCTTCAGGCACTCTGTCTACCAGGTCTAATGCCCTAAATCTATTCTTCACCTCCACTGTATATTCATAAGGGATATGGTTTAGGTCATATCTGACTGGTCTAGTGGTGTTCCCTACATTCTTCAGTTTAAGCCTGAATTTTGCAATAAGAAGCTCATGATCTGAGCCACAGTCAGCTCCAGGTCTTGTTTTTACTGACTGTATAGAGCTTCTCCATCTTTGGCTGCAAAGCACATAATCTATCTGGTTTCGGTATTGACCATCTGGTGATGTCCATGTGTAGAGTCGCCTCTTGTGTTGTTGGAAAAGAGTGTTTGCTATGACCAGCGTGTTCTCTTGACAGAACTCCGTTAGCCTTTGCCCTGCTTCATTTTGCGCTCCAAGGCCAAACTTGCCTGTTCCGTTTATTTCTTGATTTCCTACTTTAGCATTCCAGTCTCCTATGATGTAAAGGACATCTTTTTTGGGTGCTAGTTCTAGAAGGTGTTGTAGGTCTTCATAGAACCGGTCACCTTCATCTTCTTCGGCATCAGTGGTTGGGGCATACACTTGGATTACTGTAATGTTGAATGGTTTGCCTTGGATTCGAACTGAAATCATTCTGTCGTTTTTGAGGTTGCACCCCAGTACTGCCTTTCCCACTCTTTTATTGACTATGAGGTGGTCAAAAGAGTGGTGGTCAAAAGAGTAAAATAAAAGAGTGGGAAAGGCAGTACTGGGATGATAATATACATGGTCATAAAACATTTTTTCTAAATCTCAAAACAAGTTGCAAAAATAAAGCTACAACAAACCTAATCCATACACAGAATAGTTGCAACACATTCTAGAGATGTTGGCATATTTTCACAGTACACTGTCCCACTTTTATACTGGATCTGAATGATGGACATAGACATAAGGTTATATTCACCACCAAGCTTGCACAAGGGATCTTCCCTGCCCCTCCTCCCCACTGCACCTCTGTGGAATATGGTGCTGGAGGAAAGGTGAATCTGAAGAAACCAGGCACAGCAGGTTCCACGAGGGATTTCTCTCTCCCCCTGCAGCCCTCCACATCGCATCCCGCAGCTTTTCGGGGGATTCAAAAGGCTGAAGTCAGAAAGATCTTGTGTACAAGGGTGAACAGGAATGCAACCCATTATTAATAGCTTTACCAGCTGCCACCAGTGAAACATAGTTACCACTGTACTATAGCTATTAAAAAGACACCACATAAATCTATTGCAAATGTGTTTTTATAAAAACAAGGTAACCTTTAGATACTAAATCTGAAGTTTCATTTCTGATCAGACTACCAAACATAGGTCCACTATTATTTCTCACATGCTACAATGCAACTAAGTTAGCATTACCATTAATGTTACCATTAACTGCAATTCCTTTGGTTAACTGAAAGCTTAGCTCAGAAATTCGAGACAGACTGGAGCACTTTAGTTTTCTACCTTTGTCTCCGGGGGAATTCCACTTCACTGTCTACTTCTCCTTCTTCTTCTTCTGAAGAGTCATCACCACTCTGGCAGGAAAGCAAAGAGACAATGTTACTTGCTACTTGTTATAAATATGCAACAACAGGCCTCTGATAACAAAGGCAAGTCTTACAAGTTAGCAACTTCCATGAAGCAAAATCTCAGGATGCAGTTCTAATACAGCAAGAACTATGAACCCTAAAAACATCCAGTAAGTTTAGCATACATGATAAAAAAGCAGCCCACTGGAAGGCTAGAGGAACCTTACCTTTGGCATGGGTCGTGTTTTGCACAGCAGTGCTGGACTACCCACAGGGTGAGAGGAGCCAAGAGATGATGCTGATCTGTGGCTGTTCAATTCACCTTCCCCACTCTTTCCAGGAAATTGCACATTTGCATACAATGGGTCATTTGATGGCGTTTCAGGCTGCTCCAGCCCTGGCTCGAGTGACTGTACTTGGCTGGCACCATTTGTCCCCGGTCTGCACTCTGAACAGAGATTATATGAATCTCCTTGACAACATTCCCAATGATTAGCCTTGCCTTCCTCCTGCTCCTTCTCCACCTCCAGATTTCTCCGTGAGTCGGCTTCCATAGCCGCAGAGATAAGGTCAGGGCTAGAGCCAGACATCCTCCGTTGGGCATGATTACTAAGGGGGCTACGCAGGGCTGCAGCAGGGCCAAAATACCGGAGATTGTTGGCACAGTTGGCAATGTCCTGTCCATGTATGTTCAGCCGAGAGTGATGCCCATGGTGATGGGGGTGGTGGTGGTGCTGCTGCTGGGACAGCTGGGCCAAGTCATCCTGTGCTGGCTGGTGTTTCAAAATACCTGCAAAGTCACTGTAGGTGCCTTTGCTGTTTCCTCGCCGGTGGCGTGGTTTGCTGCGGTAACGTCCTTTGCTACTCAGTGTTGACATCTTGGGACTCCCTGAGAGGGGAGAACCACTGGGTGCCACCTCAGTGCTGGATATGCCATCCGACCTCAGTAAGTCAGGCCTAGGATAGGATGCAAAACGAAACAGTCTATTAGCATTAATATATGACAAGCTCAGCTGTATGTTTTCAACTGGAGGACCCAGACCATTTTACACTCGGAGCACAACCCTTTACGCCCCCCACCCATATTTTGATATGGCCGCGCCGCAAATTTTTTTGGGGGGTGTGTGCGCACAAAAATCAGTTTGGAAGCCTCCTTGTCCACTTTGTACCTCCTGTCTCCATTTCTAGCAGCACACATGATGAAGCCTCTTGCCCAGTTAGCAGGGAACCTTTACTTGCCCAGTTAGCAGGGAACCTTTACTTTAGTGTTTTTTCTCTTTTTTCACCATTTTTAACTATTTCGTGGGCAGCTGTCCCCCCCCCGCTGCTTCCCAGGGTGGCAGCTGAGTCGTGTGCCCCCCCCCCAGGGTGTGTGTGTGCTTTTGGGGCACTTAGCTTGTCTCGGTGGGGCGCAGGCAGCATTTTTCCTGGATCGGCGGCATCCATTTTGAATCTGCAGGACTCTTTAGGACTCTCTTTGTCTCGTTGATCTCGCTGGTTGGTCCTCCAGGGCCCTAGAGAGGCCTGGAGGACCGACGGACCAACGAGACAGGGAGGGAGTCCTAGAGAGTCCCGCAGATTCAAAATGGATGCCGCCGATCCGGGAAAACTGCTGCCTGCGCCCCACCGAGACAAGCTAAGTGCCCCAAAAGCATGACACACACCCCAAGACACCCCGGGGGTGCAAACAAGGCAGCTGCCGCCCTGGGGATGCAGCTGGGGGGCGGCAGCTGCACACGAAATACTAAAAAAACCCGGGAAAATGCAAAAATTAAAACCAAAACCTAAGGAGGCCTGCGCCCCCAAACAGCCTCCAGCGCCCTGCGCTCTGCCCCCCACTTAGCGACGCCTCTGTCGTCATCGTGCCTATTAGTAAATGGTTGTGAAATAAAAGGATGTATTATAAACTGTATAATCTTAATCCCAAAAATAATGAATTAGTGAATGGCAAAGAAAGCATGAACAGGCCAGGACCAAAAGAGCTACTTCAGATGCAAATCAAAAGGTGTGAGTGCATCCAGTCAATTTCTTAACTTTAAACCTCAAATTCTACCTCGATAAGCAATGTTTTCTATCCTCCAGAGTAACGAAAAAGGAAATATCAGGAGTTATGACAGTGGATTGGATAGAATACTGGAAATAACTTAGTAGCAATGAATTTGAAAAAAATCTTTAAAATATTGCATCAGTAGTACCTAGTTTCATAAAAATATAAATATAAATAGAATATAAATTGATTTATAGGCTCTCACATGATAAATTTTGGCATTGTGCATATAACTACACACCCATTTTTTCTTGCTTGGTGAGAAAGTTCAAATGTTAGAAAATGGTATTAATAGGGCAAATCATTAGATTAGGATTTCAGAAGACCCCCTCAGAGTTCAACTGAATTATCTGTAGGGCCATATAGGTTAGGGCCAACAGCTCAGTGAAAGGTGATGGAAAGTTTACTAACAGCAACTATGTCTGACAACTGTATTATACTGGAAAAAGAGCATTTCTCTTCCTTTATCAGATTGCTTCTTTCAAATTGCAGATCTTGCAGTGATGAGGAAACTTAACATATCATATACAAGATCAAGGAAATTTTGTATTTCTATTATTCAGTTTGTACAGATATGGTCATTATTTACAACATATTCAAACAGATTCATTATACTGTATATCCATATTTGTTATATTCATTGATTTCAAAGGTTTATTGAAACATGTATTATGTAATTGAATCGATTCAAATTTGTAATATGAAGTCTTCCATAATGTATAAGCTTACACTTACACACACACACACACACACCACACACACACACACACACACACACACACACACACACACACACACACACACTATAAAAAAGCAGATCCCAATGCATCCCACCAGTGCCATAACACAAACTACTTTGTGAGCCTCTTTCACAGTTTCAAAAGCAGTTTGCCATGTAAAGTAGCAGGCTGTCATGTTTCCCAGGTAAGTTCAGATTCCCCCCAAGCACACAGAAATAGTTCAGCAGCCTTTTGGACGTCAGCTTCTATATATGCAGAGGTTAAAAATATTAATTTTGCACTGTCCATTTTCAACCTCTTCAATGTCTGCAATATTGTATACACTGCTACATCTTGCAAGCTCAGCCGCATACCCAAGCAACACATTTCATACTTTTGGATCCTTCTATCATTAGTAAGAGTGGTCAACCACCCACACTGGATAACAGTGTGGATGTAAACTCAGGCTTTAAAGATTATGTTTAGCATTACTAAATAATACAATACTAAAATCTGAAGGTGAAATCTCCAATGAGCCTTTTACCTGGATGGGGGGCAACTCAGTACCTCTAATAAGAACAGTCAACCAAAGATGCATAAGCAGTTGCCGTCTGCTTATAAAAAAGAAAGGAATGATTTCACAGTACAGTACTTACAAATATGTTACTGTACTTCTTACAATAGCAAAAAAAAAAAAAGCAGTTCTCACGAGGAATATATGGGGAGTCTAAATTTCCCAGATGGCAACATCCAACCTGAGCTCTAAGGTTCTTAGAAATGTTGAAGTCATCATAAAAACCAACAACTGTATTTTTTCATTTTGGTTTCACCCTTCTCTCCCCTGTTAGGTGATTTACCTTTTAGTCTGGCCTCCAGGCTTATGGGAGACTCCTTTTCTTTTCATCAGTTTTTCCATTGCATTGGCATGAATTATTGGTCGAACCGGGTGACGCTTGTAAGTCCCAGGATATTTTTTTTCCACAGCTTGTTCTCGTCTGCAGAGTAGGATACAAATAAAATCCCATCACAAAAAGGAAAATAACTTTAAATAGAAGGACAGTAGCTTACACAGTCACCATCACAATCTTTTGTTAGCACTGTGCTAGACTTAGAATTATTATACTTGTACCCTGCTTTTCAGCCAAGATTGATTTGTAAACCAGCTTAACACAATTAAAATCCTTCAACAAAGATACTAACTGGCAATACACGAACAGTGCAGGGGAAAAAATTGAGAGGAGCAAATACAATAGTTCTCAAAGTATGCTCAGTAGGATGGACATAGAGGAAGCAAACATATTCAAAAGCCATATGCAACCCACATTCAGCTCTCACCGGGATAGCAAACTCCCAACCTTTGCATCTCACCAAAGTTGATCCTTCACCCTAATACTGAGTGACTGACATATACAGTGGGTCCTAGGCATCTGCGGGGGGCTGGTTCTGGGGCCCCATGTGGATGCCGAAATCCACAGGTGCTTAAGACCCCTTTTGAAAAAATAACACTAACCTGGGGGTCTTGAGTACCGCGGACATCTCCACTGGCCCTGCTGCACTCCTGGAAGCCGCTTTGAGGTCGCACAGAAGCCTACGACTTGCTCCATTGGCCCTGGTGCACCCCAGAATGCATCGTGGAAGCACTTGCCAAATGCTTCCATGATGCTTTCAGGTGCGCACCAGGGCCAACCGAGCAGGTCATAGGCCTCGGTGCAACCCAGAAGTAGCTTCCCGGAGTGCACCATGGCCAACAGAACTGTCCAGGGTAGGTGAAATCCGCAATTGGGAAGACCACGGATGCCAAGGGCCCACTGTACTGAGTCGGATGGATCACCTTAGATATTGTCTCCATTTTGACCTACATCATGTCCACCAGAAAGGATTAACCTCAGATGCATATTGGGCAAGCCAGAGTGTCTAACTCTCACACAGGTGAAATAGGCCTTGCAAAAACCACCAGCAAAATGCTGAATTTTGCCAATACATCATCCACCTGATCATAGCCAAGGCAAAGTTCAAGGGGCTGACTCTGTGCTTCCTGCTTCAGGATTAGTCAATCAGAAAGGTAAAACCTTGAACCCTAAGAATTCTATATACGGTGCTGACTAGGCTGAACCCACACATATTGTTCCAGTACTGACAGAGGTTACCCATACACTGCTGACTGCCCCTCTGACTCCCTCTGCACGTAAACAAGGAAACTGCAATGAAGTAATAATATGTATTTATATACCGCCTTCGTCGTTAGATTTCTTCTCAGACTTTATTCAAGGCGGTTTACATAGCCAGGCTTTTCTAACCTCCCATAGGGGTTTTTACAATAATGTTCTATTCACATAGAACCCTTCTTCATTCTCTAAGTCTAGCTGTTTTCCCTTCAACGGTGCAGTTCTCTCTCTGGCAGCACAACACATGACTTCTGAGCTTGCTCGACAGCGACTCCTCTCTTTCACAGGGGGTTAACATAGGTTAATCTTAGCTTGTCGGCAGCTTCTGGTTGTCTCGAACTGGTCTCATCTTAGCTTTTCTTCAGGCAGGCTGCAGCTCAACCACACCTACATAAGAACATAAGACGCCTCCGTGGTCATGTGGCCAGCATGACTCTCCTTGCCGCAGCGCGTAGCATGCGGCTGGAAGACGGAGCGCTGTTTACCTTCCTGCAAGCGGTACCTATTTATCTACTCGCATTAACATGCTTTCGAACTGCTAGGTTGGCAGGAGCTGGCCAAGCAACGAGAGCTTACCCTGTTGCAGATTCGAACTGCCGATCTTTCAATCGAGAGCTCAATCTCCCTATTAAAGGTCATGAGGACATGGTGCCAGTATGCTCATCTTCCCCCAAAAGGGATGCATCCTTTTGACAGTGACCATGGGAAATGAAATAAAGTTCTGGTGTTCTAAAAAGGGAAGAAAGCCTTCCTATAATAATCTTGATCAGAGAAGAAATGCTTAGGGCAGACCACTTCAAATAGCCAATACCCAGGAACAATGATGATTCTTTACAAGGAAATCTAAAGGGAGCACTGCCTTTCCAATTTCAAAGTCAACTACTCCGACTTCTGCCCAGATCTAGAAACCTACTGAATTTAAAATAAAAACCACCAGAGTATTACGAACGGGAGACAAATAGGTTCTCCTGGCATGTAGATGGATGTACATACTTGATTAGCTCCTTTTCCCGGACCTCCAGCTGTAACATGATGGCACTGAGCTCCATATACAAATTATTGGCTCTCTCCAGTTTCCTCTCATAATGTTCACGAATGTCCAAGGCATGCCTGTGAAAAAGAACTACCACCATTAGCAGTGTGGCTTGGTGGCCATAAAGAGCAGTGCATACAATCAAGAGAGGCGACTAAAGTACACTTTATGCAGAAACCTTCTGAATTAAAATATGCCATCTACAACTTCCAAAATAAGGTGAAAATATTTGAATGTTGTAAAAACAAAATTGGAGTTTAGCTATGAAAAAACACCTAACTGTATTCTCTGGCTCCAATCACAATACTAGAATTTGGGGTGATCCAATGAAATAGTAGATTTGGGACAGAAAAAAATAAGAGTACTTCTTCACCCAACACATAGTCACATGGAATTCCCTGTAACAAAATGCAACAACTGTCATGGGCATAGACAAAAGGATATAAGACAAATTCATGGAGAATAGATCCATCAGTAGCTATTAGCCATGGTAGTTAAATGGAACCTCTAAGTTCTTAGGCACTTTGCCTCTGAATGCCAGTTGCAGGAGACAAACTACAACTGCAAGTGCCTTCATGCCCTGTTTATGGATTCCAGAGAAGCATCTGCTGCTGCTACTAGAAATAGGATACTGGTCCTGATTAGATGGACACTTGGCCTGAAAAACCATGGCTCTTCTTAATATCTACAGACCTGAGTTCTTCCCTCCTGCGACGAATAAGTTCTTCATCTAACCGGTGTATACAAGTTCCTTCGCTTTTAATCTTCTCAAAGTGTTTCTTTACTTCTTCTCTCCATTCAGCCTGCCAGAACAATTCAATATTTGGAAATTACATAGTATAACTCATTAAGTGGCAACTGCACACAAAGAAAACCTGCATTCAAGCGCATTGGAAAAAACCTGAACAAGTATTTACAGGCTTCTCAATATCTTTATGCCAACAACACTGTTGTGGTCTTTGAACAGCCTTAGTTGTAGGCCAGAGGCCTCCTAATTCCCAGGCTTGACCTGTAACTCCATCCAGTTTTCCTGCACTAGCTCCAACTCCCAGCACTGAGTACAGATATATATTGTAAGAAGGCAATTCTGACCTATAATACCTGCCAGTTTCAGACCCATCTATTGCTTAATTTCTTCTCTGATTTGTAGCCAACTGCTTTTCAACTCTAGTGCTATCCAGCTCCAGATGTCACACCCACAATTTCATGGATTTACACTAGAACGTAACGTTCAGATTTGTTACTACAGTAAAATAGCTTCCGATTCCCAGTGGTGTCGCCAGGCGACCCTGCTTCTGGTGCGGAAAACCTCGACGCCCCCAAACTAATTAGCATAATTAGCATAATAAGTTTCGGGAGTTTTTTTAAAGGTTTTTAGGGGTTTTTTAGCGGTAGCGGGGCTTCTAATTGTTTGTGTATGCTTTGCGCCAACTTATCTTGTGTATAGGACCCTCCCGCGACGATCTCCATGGGCGACGATCTCCTCCGGGGGCGCAGATCGCTCCTCTGCTCTGCCGCCCCTGGCGCGAACTCTGTAAAGCACCCAGCAGCGCTTTGCAGAGTTCACGCATGCGCAGACCGTCGATTGGAAACATCGTCGCTCTGCGCACGCATGAAGTCTGTAAAGCGCTGCTGGGCGCTTTACAGAGTTCGCGCCCGGAGCAGAGGGACAATCTGCGCCCTGGAAGAGATCGTCGCCCCTGGAGATCGTCGCGGGAGGGTCCTATACACAAGATAAGTTGGCGCAAAGCATACACAAACAATTAGAAGCCCCGCCACCGCTAAAAACCCCTAAAAACCTGTAAAAAAATGGAAAAGAGCAAAAAAAAACCCCGAAACTTAAGAACATAAGAAGAGCCCTGCTGGATCAGGCCAAAAGCCCATCTAGTCCAGCTTCCTGTGTCACACAGTGGCCCCACCAGATGCCTCAGGGAGCACAAGACAACAAGATAACCTGTTTCCCGTTGACACTCCCTTGCACCTGGCACAGAGAAAACCCACTTCTAAAACAAAAAACAAAAAAAACCAGGAGGTTGCTTATGGCTTGTAACCTGTGATGGTCTTTTCCTCCATGAATCTGTCCAAACCCCTTTTAAAGGCATCTAGGCCAGATGCCATCACCACATCCTGTGGCAAGGAGTTCCACAGATGAATTACACACTGGGTAAAGAAATATTTTCTTTTGTCTGTTCTAACTCTCCCTCCACTCAATTTTAGTACATGTCCCCTGGTTCTGGTGTTGTGCGAGAGGGAGAAGAATTTCCCTCTATCCACTCTCTCCATCCCATGCATAATTTTATAAGTCTCATCATGTCCCCCCTCAGGCGCCTTTTTTTTTTTACTTAAGGAGGCTTGCGCCCCCCCCCGGAGCCTTTCCGCCCCTATGCCCTGGGGCCCACCGCACCACCGCCCCATATCAGGAGACGCTTCTGCCGATTCCATAAATCTAACACAAAGACTCAAAAGTCTTGACGGAAGCTTCCAGAAGCAATATGACAATACCAATGAGATCTTGCTGCTGATAACAATTGTAGATTTACCTGGGACTTGAAATAAGTCTCCTGAGGGGTGGCTAGTACATCAGCAGATGCAATATCAAGGTGCATTAGTGTCTGTCGGAAAGAGGGTCTATTTCTGGGCTTGCTATGCCTGAAAAAAAAAGAGAAAGAACTCGCTCAATAAGTTGAATAAAAAATTGCTCAATAAAAAATAAGAAAGAGTTGTACACAAAAGCTCAACACAAAAGTAGGGGTCTATTTGAAGTATTCTAGTTGTACCAGGTGCTGTACAAACATAGAAAGAACAAGTCTCTACTTCCAGGCTCACAATTTAAAACATCATGACTTCGACCCCTGCCCAGCCTGAGACCTTAGAGGGCTACTGCCTGTCAGTACTGAGCTAGACAGAATAGTCTGACTCAGTATAAGGAAGCTTCCTATATTCCTCTACTCAACACCACTATAGCAAAAAATGTTAACTATACATTATACGTAGTCTCTGCCTGTCTACTCCCTTCACTTTACATTAATATTTTCCAAATAAAGATTGTACCTATTACCTCAGTGTTTGGGGAAACCATAACTCATTCATATCAAGTAACAAAATGTGAAGCATGCCTATCAAGCCAACATACAACTCTAAACTAAGTTTCAGTCATTTCAGAAAAGACTATGGCAACATATTGTTAGAAGTATTATCTTGCTGGTATCAGCCAACAAAAGCCTCACCCTTGATTCTTCATTTGCAGACACAATGCAGACTTTTACTAAGAAAGGAAAACACAGCTTGTGCAATACCAGTAGGGCACATTATGCAAATGGAAACTCTTACCATGTTTGCTTCATAAGGATCTTGAATCCATCTGGACAAGTGGAGGGCACAGGAAGGTGCAGACTATTACTGCCTACACCCCAGATGATAGCCGAGGAGTCTACATCCTTGTAAGGAATCTCTCCAGTGAGAAGCTCCCACAAAACCACCCCAAATGACCTAATGCAAAGTGACAGACACAAAAATCAGGAAAACTGCATTTAACCAGAAAGTTAAGCTTCAAATCTTTAAAAAAAAATAGATATTTTACAGAGAGCAGATCAGTAGAGAGATACGAAAAGAGGGAAGGCCGCTAATACCAACTAATGAGAAAACATAGTTTTGCTGTGTAAGAAATGGAGCTCTGCCCTTACGGAACACTCACTCACCATATATCCACTTTTTCAGAGACAGGTTCATTGCGAATCACTTCTGGGGCCATCCAGGCTACTGTACCTGCAAAGGACATTTTCGTACTCTTATCGCTGAGTTCTTTAGAAGTACCAAAATCTGAAATTTTTACTGTATCGTTGTGAGTGACTAATACACTAAAAAGAGAAAAAAAACACAGAGAGAGAATGATACTTTGCACTACCTATGGTAATTAAACTTAATTCCAGGTTCTTCAATGTCTTAGACTTTATACACTCTAGTAACTCACTTGGGTGACTTAAGGTCTCGGTGGATGATTTTATGAAGATGTAAATAGTTCATTCCACTCGCAATCCCAGTGGACCACTCCACAAGAAGGCAAGGTGTGACCTTCCGACCTGCTCGAAGCACTTCATACAGCTGTCCATGAGCACAATATTCCATGATTATACAGTAGCAGGGTGCCTGAGTACAAACTCCCCTAAGAGGAAAAAAGATAGATGAAAAATGTAATATTCAAAAAGAATGGATGCTTATGAGCTGAAACCTAGTAGAACGGTGCTGCCTTGGTCACCTTTCACATCTGGTCGCACCTAACAAGTGTTACATTGCCCTTGTTACCTATGAGACCAGATCACTAACCCTTATTTGCCAATCAGTGTGTCAAACATTTATCTCATCAGTACGGGAAATAATGAAATGTCTTCCTGACAGCAACAACTCCACTCTAAAACAATTACCCTTGAATTTCATAAAGTGAGACAGAGCTTTCACAGCTACAAAAGATGAAACACTGAAGTAGCTCATATTCAAAGTCCTTCAAATTGTCAGCAATGAAGAATGGGGGAGAGAGAGGAAAAAAAATTAAGGTCTGCTGTAACCAAGAACTGTGAAGCATTCAGAGGTTTACACAAAATACAAAGCTTATAACTCATGAGCATTTTTGAACACAATTATCATTTATGATGGGTAAGCAACTACAGTGCTCTCTAAAAGAGTTCAATACGTCTCCCATCACCAACACTGGAAGTTTTTTTCAATTACTACCACTTTTTCTCCCAATACTCCATGCTTACAAAAAGAGTATAAAAACACTACAGTGCCACCAACAAGCGTGGATAGTGTTTTTCCTTATAGCTGAGATCTTCCAATTAGAACTACAACATTAGACAGAAAGAAACTGCTATACTCCTAGCATAATTTAGCCGGACATGAAGACATACACCATCTAAGTTTGAAAAGACAATGTTAATCTAGGGTCTTGATAATCAAAGTGTGACCTACTTGAAAGCAATGATGTTTGGATGCTTCAGCTTCCTCAGGTGCTTGATATCAGTTTCACTCTGTTCTCTCACTTTCTTGATGGCCACCTCCTCTGCTCGGAATTTACCTAAGAAAACAGCTCCCTGTGCTCCGCTGCCCAGCCACTGCAGCTCAGAAATCTCCTCAAAAGGAACTTCCCATGTATCTGACAATAATCAAGCACTCTGTTATTATGGCAGCCAACACCAGCCTTTTGACAAGCAAGTGATCATTCAGTACATTTGTAATCTGCTGCTCTGTTGAATGTAGTTAAAATGCAAAATGGTTATATCTAGAGAAGATTTTATTTTAAACACACACCTCTTCTTTTCACCAGTGCTTCTATTAGCTAACAGACAAGAATCAGCAAAGCAAGGGAAATTTGACCTCTGAAGCCTAATTCTGCCTTTGAAGCTTGGACTTCTCTTATTTTCCATCTCCCAACTGGCAAACCTACAGACTAATGAGAGGTAGCTTCAGGGTTCCAAATGTTCTCACCTCCTCCTTTCTTAAGGCATAATGAACACAAATTGTATGGGGGGCTACACAAGGGGACTTGGAGATTGCAGAGAAATTAAACGAGCTCTTTGAATCTGTCTTCACGGCAGAAGACCTCGGGCAGATACCGTTGCCCGATACCGTTGCTCCTGACTAAAGAATTAAGTGAAATAGAGGTTAGAAGAGAAGACATTTCAGACTTAATTGACAAGTTAAAGATCAATAAGTCACCAGACCCAGATGGCATTCACCCAGGAGTTCTTAAGGAACTCAAGAATGAAGCTGCTGATCTTTTTACCAAAATATGCAACTTGTCCCTTAAAACAGCCACTGTACCAGAGGATTGGAGGATAGCTAATGTCACACTAATCTTTAAAAAAGGAAGGAGAGGGGACCCAGGAAGCTACAGGCTAGTCAGCCTAATATCCATTTCATGTAAGATGGTGGAAAGCCTCAAAGATAAAAACGTAAAACATATAGAAGAACAAGCTTTGCTGAGGGAGAATCAGCATGGCTTCTGCAACGGTAAGTCTTGCCTCATGAACCTTTTAGGATTCTTTGAGAAGGTCAACAGGCATGTAGATGCGAGCGAACCTGTGGATATTATATATCTGAATTTTCAGAAAGCATCTGACACAGTCCCTCAAAGGCTCCTGAAAAAACTCCATAGTCAGGGAATAAGGGGGCAGGTCCTCTTATAGATTAGGAACTGGCTGAAGACTAGGAAACAGAGTGGGTGTCAATGGGCAATTTTCACAATGGCAAGAGGTGAAAAGCGGTGTGCCCCAAGGATCGGTCTGGGGACCGGTGCTTTTCAACTTGTTCATAAATGACCTGGAGTTGAGAATAAGCAGCGATGTGGCCAAGTTTGTGGATGACACTAAACTTTTCGAAGAGGTGAAGACCAGAAGAGATTGTGAAAAGCTCCAGAAGGATCTCTCCAAACTGGGAGAATGGACAGCAAAATGGCAGATATGCTTTAAGTAAGTGTAAAGTGATGCACATTGGGGCAAGAAATCAAAACTTCACATTTTCCGGAAATGGCCGAAAATAGCCATTTAGTGCCGAAATGAAGATCAGGGAGAGGGTCGCACAGGCCTCCCCGAAGCCCCGGTAAGTATTTTTTTCCTTTTTTCCCTTTCTTTTCCTTTTTCACCCTATTTTTTGCTCCATAGGATGCATGCGTCCTATGGTCCGATGCATCCTGTGGAGCGAAAAATACGGTAAATAGGACTCAGGAAGCTAGTACTTCTTTCTCTGACACAGAGTTTGCTTTATCTTTGAAAATATTTTAAAATTCACAAAAAAAGGCATGGTTTGCCCCCTTGGGCTTACCTTGTTGCTGCAACTTGTAGTCAGTGGAGTACGCTTTCCCTATAATATTCCATACTGGCTTTAAACAGCCAAAGAGTCCTTCAAGAAATCCGCCATTTCCACTACCTGACCTGTTGAACTGGACCTTGATATCATCTGTTCCATTGTTGGTCTCTTCACCTCTACCATCACTGCTGCCCTGATGAACTGTAGTTTCAGATTCATCTTGTTCTGTCAACTGCAGCACACTGTTTTCAAACTGGTCCCTGGAATCTTCACTTACACTGGTCAATACTGTTGTGGCAATTGGACTACTCATGTTCTCTGATACACTACCCTGAAGTAAGCCCTTGTCTCGTATGTCTTCTATGATCTCAGGTGAAGAGTGGAGACCAGAGGATATAAGCTCTTCATGCATCCCACTGAAATCTTTGTCTTCACTCAGCGTCTTGGCAATCACAGCTGTAGAGGAAGACCAGTTCAGGGGCTCCTGAGAACTGGTCATTGTACTGTGGGTGTGCATGGAGCAGACAGTCAGAGATATTGCTTAAACAAAAAACAATGCTTACTCCCAGCATAGAAAGTGACCACAACACCTGAAAAACATAGGACATGATATGAGAATCATACAAATAAGTCTACACTTATTTATTTTTATTTAAAAAAATTATATCCTGCCTTTTCCTATGCCGAAAGGCATTTCTTTATCTGCCCTCCAATTTAATCTCAGTGCCTCTTCCCCATCCAAAAAGGCTGCTATCCTGTTCTAATAAACGTGTGTGTGCAGCAGACAGACCGTGGATAAGCGAATTCGCAGATAGCGAATTCACATATAAAGAGAACTGACTGTACCCGACATCAGAACTAAACCGATTCTTGGCATGTAACAAAGAGTACCAAAATACAGTATTTACATAGCTTCTCATGAAAAGTCATCCAAGCTATGTTAGGTTCCTTCCATGGTAATTCTGGTATCAAAACATTTTGCATTCTATATTGTTTAACTGTTTTGAGCTAGATGGAGTTGATATAATTTTGTATTAAACATTCAGAATAAAATCATGCCAACCTTTTTTTTTTACAAGGGGAGGGGAACTATGGAAACTTGTGTTATATTACTTTGTGTGGTATTTAGATGGCTGCCATTTAATGTCACATGCTCGAGCTTACTACAGGATTATTGTCAGAAAACTGTGAACATGTGCCATTTGAAAGATAAAAATACTTACAGCTTTGAGTTAATATCCATAGGACTGACCCTTACTGTATGAAACACTTCAGTTACACTATGACTGGGTTTCAAGTTCAACTCTTACATAGGGCTGACTCAAACAATTCAAACCACCATGATTGTTGGGTCATGAATGCAATGGGAATGAGCTTTCATCCCATCTGCTCCCCCTCATCTCCAGCATAGAGCTTTAATGACAGAACTCTGGTTAAACAATTCTGCCTATTGTCCAAAACTGGAAGCTGTGGTTTGAATGACTCTCCATTTTTCTACTATCTCTAACATTTAACAATCATGGCATTCCATGGATGATGTTATCTTACATGAACCCTAGGTACATCACTATTTGACCGTTAACTGGGCTAAGAGGCAAATTTTAAGTGGGTTCTCTTATACTGAGCAGGAGGAGAGTAACTGTCCCTCCCTCTTCACAACACAGCATCTTTTCCAGTGGCTGTTTGCTGGGAACTTTTTTTGCATTTTATTAAGGTTGTGAGCCCTCTGGGACAAGGAACCATCCCTTCATTTGTTTTGCTACGTAAGCCACTTTGTAAACTTTTTTGTTGTAAAATGGTATATAAGGTATGTAAGTTATTAGCTATGCTACCCTACCCCCTGGCTATGAATAAAAGTTTTAACATACCTGGACAAGGAGGGTATCGGACCACCATTGGTCCGATAACCCAAAGTTATGCTCACAGCAGGAGTTATACTGCTAGCAGAGTTATGCATGAAATGTGGTGTGAGAGGTTGTTTTCATACCTTAAAACTCCTATTTTGCCATGCCTCTATGCACAGTGGCAGCTTCAGCACTGCACTGCTTGAAGTACTGCTGCCTTTTCCCAGAGCCAGTTTCTACTAGTTGCCAATCTTTTCCCTCCAATATGCCAGGAAATGACCACCTGTTATGTAACTCCATGCCAGCTGCTAAGAAAAAGATAGCAATGCTTCAAGCACTGCTGAAGCTGTCATTGCCCAGGGAGGTGTGGTTAAAAAGAGTTTTAAGGAAAGAAAAGACTCCCACCACCATTAAGCCCTCCCCTGAAACAGAGACCACCACAATATTCCATGCTTTAACACAAGGATTTAGGATTTCTTGTTCTGTTTTGGTTTTTTGCTTGTGCAAAGTCCACAACTGCTCTTCTATGAGCACTAGTATCCTTCTGCAAACAGGAACCACCTCTGAATCCAATACATCTCACCAATTCTTTCCTGTCAAAATAGGACTATCAAGCCAGAACCCACCCGTCTACCTCACCAAATCACAACCCAGATCATGGAATGAGAAGAGGCAGAGTCATACAACAGGGGAGACCATTCTCCTCCCTCAGAAAGCCCCATTCTAATCTAACACCTGACAGGGAGCATGAAGTTTATAAGGAAAAAGCAGGGTAAAGTAATCTGAAGTTACTTTGTCCGGGAGTTGTTGAGATTCCTTAAGAGTGTTAAATTAAACTTCCATTCTCTAATTCTACCCACAAAAAAGAAAAGTGATCCAGTAGCAAGTACCAGGGCAAAACAAGAAGAAACTGTGACCTCTGCAGACCTGAGAGAAGACATGCAATGCTTTCTCTATCAAGGATCTCTATCTGAAGTTTAATAAAATACTGTCCCAAGTTTGGCATTCTGAAATACACAAAGTTCAACAGCAAATTAAAGCTTCATTACCCTTGTTACAATTTGAGAAACTAGTTACAAATCCAAGGTGGTTGTCAGGCCATCTAACAGTAAAATTAAATGCCTACGAATAAGCAAGACAGAATATTTTCATCATAAAAATGTGGATCCCATCCGAGTTATAAAATTAGCTATGAAACCACGACATGCACTTTGTAGAGGTATGGGAAGCTAAAGGTAAAGGTTCCCCTTGCTCGGAAGCCAGTCATTACCAACTCTAGGGGCGGTGCTCATCTCAGTTTCAAAGCCGAAGAGCCAGCAATGGCCAAAGATGCTTCCATGGTCATGTGGCCGGCATGACTCAACACCGAGGCACACAGAATGCTGTTACCTTCCCGCTGAGGCAGTACCTATTAATCTACTTGCAATTTCTTACTTTCAAACTGCTAGGTTGGCAGGAGCTGGGGCAGAGGATGGTAGCTCACACCGGCACGCGGCACTTGGGTCTCGAACTGTCCTGCCTACCTTCCGGTCTGCTGTTCAGAGTCTTAACCACTAAGCCACTGTGGCGCAGGAAGCTAGTGGGTGGTAAACATAAGAGCCTTGCTGGATCAGGCCAAGGGTCATCTAGTCCAAGTTCCTGTATCTCACAGTGGCCCACCCAATGCCTCTGGGAGCACAGAAAACAGCAAGATACACATCCTGCCCTTTCTTGCCTCCTTGTTTGTCACCTCATTCTCTCCAAGGAAGCAATGGGAAGAATGAGGTGACAAACAAGGAGGCAGGAAAAGGCAGGGTGTATTTTTCCAGGTTTACTCCAAGCACCATGGGTTGTATACAAAAAAGGTAGTCATAACTATGGCCCACAGAAATTAATGGGTCTTAAGTTAGTCATGACTAATTTGTCTCATTGATTTTAAAAGTCTTTAGTACAAGCCACTGTAAATACATTTTTAAAAATATTTCCAATTTTAGAACCAAATTCAGGAAAACTGTGCTGTGACTTGGCATGAATTAAGGATGACGTGCAGCCAAAAAGGATGACGTGCAGCCAATATCGCCCAGGCATTTGGCCTGACATTGCTTTCTCCACATAAGATACTTATAGGTTCCAATCAATTTCTTAAGGGCAAAATGCATTGCACTTCTTCCCTATGAAGCCCCATTGCCCTATTTGCTGCTGAAATCAATCAAACTCAGATTTGATTGATACTATTTTTGAAGTAATGTGCTCTGTGAGAAGAGCAGAATCTAGGTACATATAATGATGAAACCATTTCACTCGTTAACAAGTTAGCAATTAAGTAGCAGTTTATTTCCATGAATGAACTACGTTAACCATTTGTTAAAATCAGTTCATTCATACAAATGAAAACAGTTAATTTCAGTAAGAAAATCTTACAATGATAGCTAAATTGGTTGGTCTCACTCCTACGTCTACCCCAAAATATTGACAAATATGCTACGTTCTCAAATGTGGCACCAAAACTGTACCAGCAGACAACAGGGTTACATGTTCACAAAAGACTGGGGGGCGGGGGAGCCTGCTCTTTTGAAATCAGTTGCAATTATTCTATTCTACCTTCTTGCCTCTCTCCCTGCTCCTCAAAAGCAAAGCCTTTTCAGATAATCACCACTCACTGAAATTCATTTCCCCCTGCTCTGAAACAGTGGCAAGGACCATTACACAACCTCCAGAAGCGCAAACTTACAGTCTACATTTTTTTTCTACAGGCAAGCAAATCGACAAACAGCTGCCAGATGCAGAAATATCCTTGGCTTTAATATGCTGCCTTTCAGCATTTTTTTCCCTAGTCCACTCATCCCAAATGCACCATCCATCTGCTCTTCTGAAATAAAATGGCAAAAAGGTAGCCTGGTTATTCTGCAAAATACAGCGGCTTAAAAACAGGGAGATCTATCAAGATACAGTACTTACAATGATGGATATTTTCTACATTACAGCTCCATTTTCTTGTGCTTTGAGATGGATGGCAAAAAAAAAAAATCTGCTGTGTAAAATACAGCAAGGAATTCCACCCACACAATCCTGCAACCCTGCTGCAAAGGAGAACATAGAAGCTTACTGACGTCACAGATTCATGAATGGATGTATACGGGGCTGTTTTAGATTTTAGAACAGAGTCTGCTATGGTGTGTGCTCAGAAGGGGTGGGGGGAAGAGAAGAGTCAGAAGGGGCAACCAATCAGAAGCAGGCAACTATGCCTTGCCTTTCTTCAGAGGAATCTCATCACAGAGCAAGCAGACGCCACTGATCAAACCCCTGCGACTCAACGTCACAGGATTAGGATGCAAAAGAGCATCCTAGGAGCAGCTAGGAGAGGTGTTGGCTAGTAGGAACGAATGGTAACAAAAACAATGCTAATTCATGAGGTAATTAGGACAATATGTAGAAAATGCATCACTGCTCCCACAGTGTTTTTTGCATAACTGCAAAATACACTCTGCCTTCTTTATGCGGTATGCATACACAGAAATTCTAGTTTCCTGAATAGGACTTGTATGATTGACAAACACTATAATGTTTGCTATAGGAATCTGCTTTAGGAAACTAGGATATTTATTAACCAGAGACCAACTTAATATTCATTTTATTTTTAAAGTGTTGTGTATACAGTCCACAACACTAAGTTAATAATTAAAATTTATACACAAAATGTGAAGTGGGTGTATAAGAAAAATAGTCTGAGATTGCATGTCTATAAAATAAAATTTGGAAAACACAGTAAAAACTAGAGCTTTATTTTGAAAAAGCTAGTGCATCCACCCAGCCCACCCAGTCAATAGCACAATAGCATATATTGAGCAAGTGAACCCCACAATGAACACACGTTTAGGCATTTGCACTACAAAATTTGCAGGAACTGCAACCTGCTCTCAAAATCACATTACAGCAGCCCCAACACATATAATTCACAGCTTTCTTTGGCAACCCCTCAAACAAAGGGTAAAATCATTCCTGAACTCTGCAGCCAAGGCTCCGTTTGACCTCTTCTGAGGCAAAGGAAGTTAACTACAGCCAAGTCTAAAGCCCAACACACACCGCACAAGCTCTCGCGCGGAGGCAAGCGAGCATAGATACCTGGCCGCTCACCTCCACGCACTGACCTCGTCTCCACGAGTGTCTCCCAGCGAATAGTCCCTCCTGTTGTCCGGCTTTCTTAGAAAACGCAGCAGTGATTGGCTAAGCACAAGTGTGGTCCGATACACGAGAGAAGAGAGAGAGGGGCAGGAAGGAGAAAAAACTAACAAAACAATTTGTGCCGGGAATAGAATTCATCTTGCTAACTTTTGTGAGAAGGAGAAATGGATCCAAGAGAAATTGGAGACTCAAGTGAGTTCCGATTGATTGACAACCCCTTTCATCCCGCCCTCTCATCGGACTGGTGGCTGCAGTAGCTCTGCGAACCCGCCCCCTCAAAAGGTGGGCAACGAACAATTTTATTTGTGCCGGAACTCAGGAGAGCACAGCTGTTCCGCGTTCAGCTGCTCTCTTCCGGAATGGTGACCGCACAGCTCCGCGCGCGTCTGGGACACGCCGGAAATTGTGCGTTGTGGGTTGGCCTTAAAGATTAACTGTTGCATAGCATTAACCAAATCTTGATAAATGCCACTCCACTCTTCACAATTACCATTATATCCATGTAGAAAAAAAAAACACATTTCCAACTTCTCATAAACAGTCACACGGCCTTTAGGTATACCGAGTCCAAGTCAGCACTACCGTTACACAACCAGGTATTACTGAGCTTCCACAAGACCAGCCAAGTTCCTTTAGTTCCTGGAAAAACAGTGGAATCTGGTATTTCTGTTACAATTATTCGTGCTTGATAGCCATGGTCTCATAATTATTATTTTTTAACAGAAATACCAGTTTCACCAGTCACAAAAGCCTCAGTGCAAACAGTGGTACCTCCTCCAAATTCAGACATACCTTCAATGATACAACAACATAGGATCAAGAATAGGCAATATGAACTGGGCTACTCCTTTACAAGATTTGATAACTCTTTGGAATCTGTTTTCACCTCATTCCCTCCTAGGAAGTGAGCGTAGCTTCCTTCAAGGAAGATGCCAATTAGCACTATTTGTTTAGTTACCTTGGCAG
This sequence comes from Plestiodon gilberti rubricaudatus, assembly GCA_026170595.1. Lineage (NCBI taxonomy): Eukaryota > Metazoa > Chordata > Lepidosauria > Squamata > Scincidae > Plestiodon > Plestiodon gilberti. The sequence goes on from JANXHW010000003.1 coordinate 42,865,854, forward strand.
ACAATTTAAATATCCCTCTTTACTTATTTCATGGTAAATTTGGGGAGGTTATAAGATGCAATGTGCCCAACCTCACAAAAAGCAAAGTTCAGCAGAAAGTGTAATTAGGGAGGATAAGAGAATGATGGACAAGAAAAAATATGGCTCATTCCTGACAAAAACACATAGTACGAAGGGGAAGAGGGGATGGAAATATGAAAACCATTTTCTTGGTTTTGAATGTTGTGGGGTTGAAGATAGCATTCCAATGTCACTTCTGTGAGTTAATGCAATATCACTGGTGAACAATATTAATTATAGTGGACTAATACAGCGACATGCGGTGATGTCCAAGGTTAAGGAGGCACAGTGCGCTGAGCTTAGAGACCAGGAAGTGATGTCATGCAATGTCACTTCCAGGGTTTGGGTGCTATCGGCAGCCCTCGTGTTCACCTTGTCAGCTGCCTCCACGCTCCGTTCCTTCACAATCGTGAAGAGGAGGGGGTGCGGAGGCAGGAGGACTCGGACCGCTCCAAGCGGAACGCAAGGGCTGCAGATTGCTGGCTTCCTCCACGTGCTGCTCCTTCTCTTCACAATCATGTCTCAGGATGTTCTGAAAACCAATTAAATCCATAAGTCTTTACAGACAGACCGTTCTAATCTATGGCAAAATGAAGTGGTAATTTCCAACCAGTACAACACTTCTTTACATCAATGAGTGTTCAGAAGCACAAATATGCAACAAATGTATCGTTTGCATTAAACTACCACTTGAACTAAAAATGGAAAATTTGAAAACATTCCAAAAGCCCATTCTTGCAGAGGGAACTGGTCAGGAAATAAATTCAAATCAGAACTTGCCTGATTCAGCCAATCAGAGCGCTCTCTCTCGAGGATCAAGTGTAGCCCCCCCTCCCTGAGGCAGCTCATAAGCTGTCTCCCTGATGCTTGAAACTGGAGCTGGGTGTCTGATCTTGCACAGGCGCCCTGCTGTTCCTTTTGGTATACAGGAAGCCAGCCACCCTGCATTTTTTTTCAATTGGAAGCCAGCAATGATTGCAGCCAGAAGATGGAGGCAGCTCTCTTAGCTGCCTCCGCGTGTATTATATTGTAATGTGTGCGCGCATTCTGCTTAATGGACTGTGGAATGGAAATTCCATTCCACAGTCCATTAAGCAGAAAGGAGCAGCTTGGGAAAGGCAAGGTGTGGTGGTTTTTTTTAAAAAAAAACTTGTTGGTTCCTTCTGAACTTTTTGAGGTCTGGTGAGGCTCTGCTGTGACTGCATGTCCCTGCTGTAATAAGATGAATCAGTTGACCTAATATATTAATAAAAAAAATGGCACTATGAGGTACTTGGGTCAGATTAATTAAGATACTGTACACAGCAATAGCCTAGGACTGGGAAAACTGGGTTTGGGGAATATTTTGTGCACCCAAAATCAATTACAAAGTGGCAAGGCTACTAATTTGACTACAGTATACAATTCTACACTTACAGATACCAAGTTGCTGTCAGTGACCAGGAATGGCAAGAGCATCCAGACAACATATTTGTTGATGAGCACAACATGAGAGATTCCCTCAGTTCTGTGAACATTACAGAGAACTTGAAAAGGTCCCTCACCTTGCATTAGATACACCAATTTATCTGGTATATATGGAAAATGTGGGGGTGGGGAGGAGATCAGCCTCTCACTTTGCAGTGAACTGGGGACCATCTTCTTCCACTCTCGGCAGGGTCAGAAGCAGATGTGGTTGAGGATGAGCTGGGGGTTAGCTACCATATCAGGCAGACAAGGTGAGGCGAGGCGAGGCAGTCTGTATACCGGTATGGTAGTTATTCAGTCTGATTAGATGCTCAGATTGAGGAGCCAAACTAGGACAGTTCTTGTATAGGGCCAGCAGATCCCTATTTGCCCCCATTGCCCAATTCCTCTGGGGCTGACTGTTTGCTAATTTCCTTTCCTACTACTGGCAGGACAGTCTTGTGAAGAAAAAGGTATGACCAGTCAATCCCTCCCACTGTAAACTGTCCAAGAAGCAGAGTGTATGCACTTGGCCCTATTGGCGGATTCCTTCCCCCACCCACCCACCGAGAGAGACAGTACAGTGAGACAACTGTCTCACAGTTCCGAGTTCTCGGGAAAAAGATGGGAGTCATTCACTTTGCACTGTGACTGTACTCTGGAGATATTGCCACAACTTCCAAAAGTTATTAGCCTGGAACAAATTGAGAGGCTAACCTCGGACAGGCCAGAGATCTTAGGAGTATTGTCTGATAAGCCCAAGCAGTTTGAGAATCTATATTTTAAATGCGAAAAAAGCATCTGATCATGTAGAACTGAGAACTTATTGCTCTAAAATTAGAAATTCAAATATGTATAAATCCAAATATGAAAAACAGGGGACACAAGCCATTATACAAAATAAATAAAATGTGCACTTTTCACAACCCTAACATAAGCAAGAAAAGCAAACTACTACATTTTCTGCCTTCTAAACTTTCCATTCTAAATTTAATGTTCATTCCGATACCTGAGCATTATTCCAGGCACAGCAATATCCCATGTCTGTTTGTGCACAGACTTGCTCTTCAGGTCAGATAAATCAAGCTGACACTCAGTGCGGCTTCAAAGAGCAAGAGTAAGACATTCCAACACTGGATTCTTCTATCTGAAATAAGACCAAAATAAAAAAAAAGAACTAGTGAGGAATATTTAAAGCAAAGCTTGGCTTGATCTATATAATGCTCTGCATATATGTCTCACAATCTCCCAAAGAGAAACGTATCCAAGGGATTCCCTAAATACATGTTAAATCAATCCAACAGGGGTTTCTCAACCTTTGTCGCCAGGTGTACCACCTGTCATGGTCAAATATGTTAAATTTAGATCTGGTAAGCCTACGTATAGCACCTTCTTGTGATCCTGTCTACTTTCCACACTTCACTTCGTGATGAACTTCCAACATGGACACTTGCCTTCCCCAGCTATGGGTTGGTAAGAGAACCAGCTTGACCCTTTAGCTGGACTCAGAGGCCTGGAGACTAATGGTGAGCATTAGGAATGTATTAGCTTTTAGGAGATAGTTTGTTTTATTCCTGTTTGTCTGTTCTTATTCTTGTCAAACATCTTTAAGTGCCTTGTTATATCTATATAACCATAGTCTTAATATATATTTAAAATAAACAAATTATATTACAGCTACATTGTCACTACTGAGTACTGGGAACTTAAGTCAGCTAAATCCAGCCTAACCACTTGTCCTTGCTACTAAAGTCTAAATCACATACCAGAGCCTTAGAGCCTGGCTTCCTCCAGTTGTGGAAGGCCAGAGGCTGCAAGACTTGTGTTGCCTAGAGACTCTTAGAGTCCTGGAACTCAGTGGTCTGGAGTTTAGTCCACATGGTGGTAGCCTACCAGAGAAGGGAACATTCCCTACCTCACTGTTTCTCAAAGTTGTCCCTACAAGGTGGGGAGAACTTTGAGTGCTTGCGGGGGCAGGGACAGTGGTGGCGGCGATCCTGGGGATTGTCGCCACCGCTGGGGGGAAAATGCCCCCAAAAGGGGTTTGCGGGAGTCACTAAAACCAGAAGTGGTCATAAATCACTGCAGAGCAGCAATCTGAAGCTCAGTGAGGCCTGCGGAGGGGTCCGCAGACCTCCCCACACACCCTCTGGAGGCCCTGGTAAGTATGAACCCCCCTTTTCTTCACTTTGTCTCCTGGCGGCGGCCGTCGCCCCTGGAATTTCCACCAGCACCATGCTTTCCCCGCCCCTTAAGGGGGCAGGGGAAGCAGCAGTTCTCCTGTTGGGTATTGGTTTATTCGGCTAAGAACAGTAACCCCGACTCTTTGGTAATTTCAGCTTCCTAAGAGCCAGCGTTGTGCAGTAACAGAGAATTGATTTCTGGGCTACCCGGTTTTCACCTGTGCAGAGCTGGGGCAGTGTAAGCCTTGTAAGGGGTGCCAGTCGTGACAAACCTGACAGAGGAATGCTGCAAGTCAAGCACCTTGACGAGATGTGTTCTGGACTTGAAGTTGTGGTCTCTCTCTTGGACCTGGTCTCAGTATTCATGCCCACTTCAATTCCAGATTAGACCACTGTAAAGTATTTATATGGGGCTGCAGTGGGGCTACCCTGAAGATAGCCTGGAAACTCCAACTGACCCAAAACGTATCCATCAGGGTTTTATTTGGGGCCAGAAGATTGGACCATGTTACATCAATTCTTTTTGAACTGCACTGGTTATCAGTTTGCTTTTGGGGCTAATTCAAGCTGCTGGTTGTTATATTTAAAGCCTACATGGTCTGGTACCGTATCTTAAGGACTGGCTCCCCCTGTATGAATCTGACCAAGAACTCCATCGTTCCATTAAAGCCCTTCTGCACATTCTCCCACTGTCAGAAGTACAGCGAGCACATGAGAAACAGAGTCTTTGTAACTGCAATTATGAAATAGCCTCCAGAAGGAAATACACCTGGTCCCAACACCGTCTTCATTTAGTAATAACTGTGTTTTTGTGAGCTTTTCAGTAATCATTTTATCAGATCTCCTGCTATAACTGTTCTTGCTGTTTTTATAGTCTCAGTGTTAAGCTGTTTAGTTGTTGACAATTTATTGTTAGATTTGTTGTTAAGCTGCCTTGAGTGCACATAAATACAGAAACGTGTGTGTATATAACACACAGTTTGTCTGCAAAACTCCAAATTCTGGCTACAAAGCAAAAAGGCATTACAACTCAAAAACAGGTGCGGTTTTTTTACATGTAGTCAATTTTAAAGTCACATTCCTCTAAAAAAGTTATTTACCAGTGAGTGACTTACTTTAAAGCAAGTAATTTTAGATCAACCAAACCAGTTCCTCTAAAGGGATTTTTTTTAATACAACCTATCAATGCTTGACAGATATACAGACAATTTAACTGTAGAAAATGAAAAAATAGGTGTTCCCTGAATTAACTTGCTTTCATTCCTCAGAGTGAAAGTTAGTGCCTGTATCAGTTGAAAGATGTGTATACAACTAATTAATACTTGTCTAGGGTTGAATATTTCGTTATTTGAAGGAAACAAGCAGAATTAATTATAACCAAAAACAGGAATGTCAAATACAGATACCCTCAAGAGAGAATACTATAGCCACAGAGGAGACTTTCAAAATAGTTCATTATAAACAAACATTAACAAATAAGACTGCAGAATGCTAAGAGTCCTATAAAGCAACTGTTCAAGCAGCAGGAAGAAAAAAAATCCTATACGGTCAGAAAATACTTAAACTTATCACACGAACAGGAAATATAAACTTTGTACTGCCAAGCTTTATTCCTCCTACTCTGGCACAGAGGTCCCACTGCTAGTTATGGCAGATTGACTTCTGCAAGTGCACATGACATTTTTCTCACACGCCGACACAACAGAAAAACCCACTGGATTGCACATAAGAACTTTTGTGTTTAGGTGTTTGTTTGCAAACCACTTCGCCCTGCTTACTTCTAACAGAATCTGTATACCAATTTAGACAAAAGTTAAAAACAAAATACTAATTAAAAATACTCACTGTACAGTGCCAGGCTACAAACAACAATGTAAAATGTTTTGTTGCAATAGATCTTCGTCAATGAATAAACTTTGTCCCCACCACGGCTGACTGATATAACATTTGTACACATTTACTCTGGCCTCAGAAGCCTTGAGAAGTTTCTGTCCAAGTCAGCAAGGTGGGAGGGTTTGTTGTTTTAACTACTGGTTGATAAGGACTTATCTCTAAGTACTCAAAGGTCGAGTTCAACACACTTAGTGAGACAGATCAAAGAACACAAGAGAAGGCAAGGAAACTCTTTATATTTTGTTTCCTCATGAGCAGAGTCCCAGTGAGTCCTTATGTCTTTCCATCATTCTCCAGCCCTTTCCCTTGCCTTCCAAGGACCTGTATTGCCACAGTTAGTCTCCCTTTGCCACCAACACCATGGCCTCAATGACACTAAATAGGTGACTTTTCTTGGCCACTTCCATCACCACAAGTATAGCCTGAAGCACTGAACTCAGACCTCACTATAAAAACACACTGAGATCGCAAAGTTCCAAGCCATATATTTATAAACACAAGAGCTCTAGAGCAGGATCAGGCTAATTTCTTGGTCCAAGGGCACATGATGCAGTGACACCGATGAAACCAAGCTAGGGCCGCAATCCTATGCACACTTTCCTGCAAGTAAACCCAAGTCTGGTAAGTGCCTGACTAAGTGACCACCTGGGAATATCATGTATGCTACCTTGAGTTTAATGAACAGCAAGAAGAAAGGCAGGGTATCAATGTAAATTCCCAAGCACAGCTTGTTCAAGCATGCACCCTAGTGAAAAAGGGGGGACCATAATGGGGAGATCTCCAAGTTGCTTCCCTACCTCAAAAAACTCTGGGTGAACAGCTCTCAGGCAAGACCTCAAAGCTCCCTGGCCCAGGTAACTTGTAAATTTCACAAGTAGTACAGTCACAACAGGCTGCTTCCCGACATAGAGATCCCAGTCTAATTTGTACACTAGTGAACTTAATTCATCATGCTTAGCTATTATCCAGCTCCATTTTTGTTTCAGTAGCTCCTTCCAAAGCTTGTCATGATGTATACATTTTCCACAAGATCTAATTCACATTTCAATATCGTCTTCATCTTGTTTATTTGAAATCTGTCTTTATGAATATGAAACTCTAACCTGCAGATGTCAGATTAAAATATTATCTTGAATAGAGCGAAAACTATTATGACCAGCAACGATATACCAAGAACGAATCATCTTCAATGGGATTAAGGTCATAAAAATGTGAAATTTAAAATGTAGTTAACACTTTAAAAAACTTTAAAAGTCTATTTAGAATGCACTAAAACCAGTTTTAACACACAAAGCATGATGTTTCATTCATTAAGCCATGAATATCATCAGATGCAACAAAAGCCTGTAACCGGCATGAACGTGGTAACCAACACAACCGTCTTGCCAGCATTTAAAGGATATCAGGCGTATCATCTGCAGTAGAAGCAATTAACACTGGAAATATGAGGTCAGGCAATTAACCACTAGTGACCTGTCTGTGATCCACCTACCCCTGCCTCTAGTGGTTGCTCAAGTTATTGCAACCTTGCTTAATGACGGAGTCCAACTTTTATTGATTGCTGACAGTTCCTGCTTACAATTAAGGACCCACTTCCCATGTTTAAAGATTTCAGTTGCTTCTAAAGTAAGCCTCGTTTTGTAATTTGACTCATGGCACAGTCTCTCAGTGGCCTCAAAATTAATGCAATGGCCAGTGTCACTCATGTTCTGCCAGGACAGACTGTTTGTCCCAGTCTGCAGGCTCACTGGTGTTCCTTAATCCTGGTAGAGATAAAACGTTTCATAGTTCCTATATAGACCTGGTCACAACTACATGGAACAAACTCCTGGTGTGAACAGTGGAGGTCTTGGGTCTTTAGGGTTTCTCAGCCATTGAGAGATTTTCCGAGTAGGCTTGAAGATGGTCCTAATATTATGCTGCCGCATCACCCTTCTAATTTTATCAGTGGTTCCCTGGATAAAAGGTAGACACACAGATGCTCTTTGTTCTTCCACGTTTTATCTCTACCAACTTTTTATATTTCTGGTGTTAATTGCTTCTACTGCAGATGACACGCCTGATATCCTTTAAATGCCGGCAAGACAGTTGTGTTGGTTACCACCTTCGTGCCGGTTATAGGCTTTTGTTGCATCTGACGATATTCATAGCTTAATGAATGAAACATCATGCTTTGTGTTTTAAAACGGTTTTTATTGCATTTTAAATAGACTTTTAAAGTTGTTTATTTAAAGTTTTAACTACATTTTAAATTTCACATTTTTATGACCTTAATCCTGTTGAAGATGATTCGTTCTTGGTATTATCTTGAATCTTTCTAACAGGTAGCATCCTCCTAGTTGGGACCTATACAGGTCCCAACTGCCCTACAGCTTCTCAGCATGCAGAACACATACATGCTACTTCACAAGTGCTTCTTTCCTGCCACCAGCCTATTCTCTTCAACATCTTTCCACAGCTGGGTTGCCATAACTCCTTCTATTGATTTTGTTTTAGGAACCATTTTAGATTTTTTTTAAAGGACTAGACAAACTCTAGGTACCAGATGCTGACAACCACCCAAAGGCAGAAATTCTCACCATATCCTGCTTGTGAGTTTCCAGAAGCACCCAGCTGGTCACTATTGAAAACAATGCTAGACTTTGGTCTGATCCAGCAGGACAATTCTTATGTTCTTAATCTGCAGAATTACTATAGTTTCTGAGCCTATTTAAACTTAACCTAGTCCACTGGGAAGACTCCCCAGATGCTAACAGCCCAGCTGCACACATGTTTACTCAGAAGAAATTGTTTACTCAGAAATATATATAAGTGGAATGTTTAGATTTTCACCCTAATTCTATTAGGAAAACTATCTTTTTTTGGGGGGGGGAGGACGGCAGGGGGGAATTTTGGAAGTATGTGACAGTCTACTGCAAGAACCTACGGTAAGTACGGGGGGATGTATCCGCGGGGGATAGGTTCTTGCCACCTCTGTGGATACTGGAATCCATGGATGGGGGAAATGCTATCCCCGCAGCCCCCTCACACCCATTACCTTAAGGGTCCAGTACTGGTGCGAAGCCAGCGCATCTCTCTCTTTAAACAAACACCATGCATGTTCCTTTCACAGAGCAGGCAAGCAGCCTGCACACTAGAGAGGCTCCCAACGTCAAAACAGGAAGCAGGAAGCTTCAAATCCAGAATGAATCTGAAGTTTCGTGCTTCTCGCCAGCTTTGCACCAGCGCGGGACCCTTAATTAAGGTAATGGGGGCAAGGGAAGCCGCTGCTATCCACAGATAAGTGAATCTGCAGATAGTGGATCCGCAGATATGGGGGGGGCTGTACAAGAATATTTATTAAAGTTTCTGTAACAACCTTTCCCAAATAAGGCACCTAAGGCAGTCTACAACAATTACTAAAACCAGCCATCAGAAACAATAAAATATAATTTAACAGCAACTATATAAATTATGGAGCAAAAAACAAGCTGAAACCACTCACAACCATAACCCCAAACTAAAAACTAAAGTCGGCTCAAAAGAACTAAAATAAACTGTGATTAAGTGGTGAAGTTTCAAACTTATAGCTAAACCATGGTTTCATTGTACATTTGGGATCTTAATCAGGTTTAAGGTAACTACAAAACCATGGTTAGTGCTAACTAGAGTTAAGTGCCTAGCCTGCACTGGGCCATTAACTTGGTGGCCATTCATCAAAGTTAGAACTCTCAGAAAGACAGATTGTTGTAGCATGTTGTTGCAATGCAGTAACATAATGGTTCCCAAATTTTTTAGCACCGGGACCCACTTTTTAAAAACACTATCAGGACCCACCTCGGTTTATAAGACTTTAAAAAAGGAGATCTAGAAATAATATATTTACTTACAAGTAATATTTTTATTTACAAAAAACTCAATCTACTTCTGTTCCCGAGGCAGCCCTAATGAATATCCCTCAAGGCTTGAGGGGCTTAGTTATGTGACCCTGCCCCCACTACCTGTCACTGACTGACTTGGGGAAAAAAACCAGAAAAAGGCACTCAAACTTTTTTTTTTTTAAGGTGACCCCTGACAATTAAGTCCAGTCGTGTCCGACACTAGGGTGTGGTGCTCATCCCCATTTCAAAGCTGAAGAGCCAGCGTTGTCCGAAGACGCCTCCATCGTCATGTGGCCGGCATGACTCTTCTTGCCGCAGCGCGTAGCACGCAGCTGGAACACGGAGCGTTGTTTACCTTCCCACAAGCGGTACCTATTTATCTACTCACATTAACTTGCTTTGGAACTGCTAGGTTGGCAGGAGCTGGCTAAGCAACGAGAGCTCACCCCGTCGCAGATTTGAACTGCTGACCTTTCGATCGACAGCTCATGGTTCAGTGGTTTAACCCACTGCGCCACCCGCTGGCCTACTCAAACATTTATCTCCCTATATTTATACAAGATTGCAGACTGCAGGAGCTCAGCTCCTTGCAAACCAAGAGAGCTCAGCTCCCAATTAGCAGCTATCTTGCAAACTGTAGGAGCTCAGCTCTTTGCAGGGCAATTAACAACTATCTGATTTTTGAACAGCCTCAGGGCTTGGGGCAATTAGTTATCTGATTTTTCTATCACCTGCATTTTCTTTGGAGGCTCTGCTCAGGACCTACTAGAAATCCGGTTGGGATCCACCAGTGGGTTGTGACCCACGGTTTGGGAAACGGTGCAAATTAAGTGATAAGTGAATGAGGAAAGTGTTAGATCTACCATGCCTTCACCAAATAGTTTTCATCAACAAGGCCATACTTCTATGAACATAACAATTCTCATAATTAGAAACTATCAAATTACAGACATAATAAGATTAGTCTTATTCAAAACAAGACAAAGACTGGTACTTTAAAAAAGGTAGAATTTTGATTTGTGTTGCTTTCCCCAATCACAGAACTATGGGAGTAGAACAAATGCCAAAATTCTCTTTTCTAGGCAACTACTAAACGAAAGGCATAGGTGCCCTTTCATTTTTAGAATCTAGTCATCTGAACTGCAATACAATTAGGGTTGCCTAAATAACTCTGGATCTTGATCTGCGTTTTATTTTGCAACTGTCATTAAAAAAATAAATTCCTGCTTATATAACCCATTTATATAACTACGAACTGAAAGCTAAAGCACACTGTGGCAGCTAGAGCTACAGATGCCTAAAGGTAATATGTAATTCTCCCTTCTATGCAGCTATTAAAGGCACACAAGCTCTGTACCATATTGAACCTAGCAATCCTAGAAGAAAATAAATCAACAGAATAGCTTCAGCTATAATTCTGTCTTCTTTCTGAACTGGAATCTAAAGCAACAGACACTTGCATGTTTGGACCTCATGTTTGGACCTCTGAGAAAAAGGTGACAGGTCACTAGAGAGGTTACATATTTCTCTGTAAATAGTTAATGTTCATTAGTGTGTTATTTTTCAATATCTTCCTGTTGCTTACATTTCAGCAAATTTATTGCTGGGGAAGGAGCATGACAACACCCACATTTAGTGACACCCTTGACAGCTGTAATAGTTCTTGACTTAACTGGGGCACAGAAAATTGTGGGAAGTCTGGTCTGTATTAACAATCCTGGGTGCTCAGAGAATCTCTTTGCAAAATAAACACAATACTCAACATCCCTTTCAAATGCATTATGCATAACTCCATATGCATAACTTATGCACAGCTCCATTAATTGTTCAGTGGCATAAACAAGTGAGGTGCCTTCCCCTTATTGATGCCAGACTGACTGCTGATGCTAGAAAGGTATAGTCCAATATCTGTCTATAGGTGAATAAAGACAAATCAGAGTTACTGGCCAAACATTTCTGCTTAAGCTAAAGCTAGAATTTCTCACACAATTTGTTACAAGAAATCTAGCAGATACCTCAGGATTAGGGCTGTGGAAGACATATCAGAATGACCTATGGAATACCATTCAAATAGTTAAAGAAGCTATTAAAAGGTGAAGCCATTTACAGTTACCCAAGTTTGCTATGATCTCAACAGTTAAGAGCCATTTAATCATTTGATTTTGTCTGTAAACCGCTTTGTGAACTTTTTGTTGAAAAGCGGTATATAAATATTATTATTATTATTATTATTATTTATTAAGATGATTTAATCCCAGAATGTCTATTTTATGTATGACTCTTCCTGTTAGTAGACTTTTGAGAACAAAAACAATAAGCAATTTTATAGAGGCAGGGAAATGTCCCAAAATTAAAGCATCCGGGATGAAGATGTCAATCAGGAAGGAGGATTAGCAGTTCCCAATCTATTATTGTATTATAACACTGCTCTGATTCAATAGTTAGGATAATGGATATCTTAAAACAAAGTTGGAACAAGAACTTGTACTAGTTCCACCAGATAGTCTTCCATGGCGTTACATGGTAAATATTTTATTACTTTTATTTCAGAGTGTGCAGGAGACATACATCTGTACACTTGAACTTGATGCTGAGCACCTGCCTGGAGCGTATGCGGCAGAACAGTAATGCGACTACCGTATTTGCTGGACTGATGGCAAGAGACCTCACAGATCCACAGGTCAGGAAGGCCATACTTTTCATTGAACCAGGCAATCACCCCCATTTAGACCTAAACTGAGCCACAAGCACTCCAAATTCAAATAGGGAATTGTTTATTCTTTAAATTCAAATACAGTAAACCAGGGGTTCTCAATCAGTGGTACTAGTATCAACCATGATACTTTGGCCGACTACTGGTGGTACTTGGAACACTGGAACCCCACTCTGATGCCATGAACCCACTTGCGACGCCATGTTTTTGCTCCCAAGGAGTTCCTATCTTTGGCCTAGCCTCTCTGGAACTCTGAGAAGGGCCCTCCCACCTGCCCAGAGCCTTCTACCTGCATTTTCTGGCCTCCAAAACCCTGAAAACCCAGGCGTAACTGGCAAGGATGTCATTCTTTGGCGTTAACGACCCTCCAAATTAGCCACTGAACCCACAACTGGGTGGGATAAACAAGGTAGAACTCAGCAAAGGTCCTCAACCAGAAAAAGAGGATCCCTGGATAGGTTCATCCCACCTAGGACCTCATAGGATTCTATGGGGTAAAAAGCTATCGATAACTTGAGCACTAGAGCCTTGTGTTTGCTGCCTGACCCATCCGCATCCTGACTTGCTGTTTATGGATTGCTAACCTGCTGGTGCTGCATCAAGTACCCCCAAACCAGCTGCCATCCAAAGACTATCCAGCACCCAGGGCGACACCCTGCTCCCCCTTTCCTTTCCAGCCTCTCTCTCTCCCTGAGCACAACCAAAGCTACTGAGCTAGCACAGGCCAGTCAGCTAACTTTTGTGGGATGCCTCATAACATGTCCCTTCACCTTCAAGAAAGCAATGTGGCTCCCTTGCCTTACTCCTCCCTTCTGCCTAAGTGCATGCAAGAGTTTGTTTCATAGCCCCCTTTCTGACTGCAAAACCCCGCTTTTACTCAGAGATTCATTTGGCTTGGCTCTCTTGCTGCTGCAGCCCCTAGAACACTCTCAAGCCTTGCAGAAAAAGGATCGATAACTTGGTCCTCAGTGCGTCCTCACCAAAGACCCACAAACTTCCTCCATCTTTCCTTGTCTGTCTCTTGTTAGTGACATTGACTGCATGCATGCTTAGTGTTTGTCACTTTCTTCCCTGTTCGTGTGAGTGTATTCTCCTGTGTAGATTAAGGTGCAAGTCAACAAGTTCAATTAGACTCCAGTTTTGAATCCTTTTTAGGGTTTAACTCGCTAAAATAAATCCTCCATTTTGTGGCACTTTTCACCATCACCTCCATCACTCTCCAAGAAACAGACTGACTGACTGACTGTACACCCCTCTCACTAGACAAAACAAAACAACAACTTACCGTTCTTAAAGTGTTGTGGATTCCAGTAGAAGGGTAACAATTCATGGCTCATTTTTGGAAGCTTTAATTATCCGTGTATTCCTGGCGATTGCATTTGTCTGAATCTTTCCCCAAAAAACTTGCATTTTAGCAATCTAAAATAAAGAGAATTGCATTCTGTTAAAATCTGCAGAGTCAATTGCACATTTTGTGATTTCTGACTAGATTTATATAAAAGTAAATAACACCAAGTAAATGAAGAGGGATTGCATCTTGACAAATCCTAAGAAATGTTCTTACTAGCTTTCTGAACTGTAGGTATAAATTTAAGACAAAATACATCCTTTCAGTGCAGAGTCAGGCACAGGCCTGGAACAATTTAAGGGCCTAGTCAGACATGTTCTTAATTGCACAACTAGGCTGGGTGGCTTTCAACGGAAATGTTTTCATTTAAAAATAACAGCGATGTAGACTTGAGTCTATTGACTCGGACTTGAGTCAGACTCAAGTCGCATCAATGAGTTGACTTGGACTTGACTTGGCGATCGTAGACTGGACTCGAAAGACTTGACTCAAGATTTAGAGCCTTTTAAGACAAGTCGAATTTTAAATCCCTATGCATTACCATATTGGTCGTGTAAACCAGGAAGAAGGCATCTGCAACGCCGAAGACAAGAAAGGCGGGCACAAACGCAGTGGAGGTGGTGGATGCAAGTGGAGGGGGAAATAGAGAATGCAGCAGCAGCCAAGTGTGGGCTGGTTTCCCCTTTTTGCTCTCTCGCTCTCTGCTGCTTCTCCAGCTTCTGCTGTGTCCAAGAGTGACCCCCACTTGTCCCTCCTGCACTTCCAGCAACACTGTGAAGACGGCATTTAAGACAATGAGGCTGCAGCAGGTAAACACTGGAGCCAGCTACATCTACATTCTGCGTGTGCAGAATGTACATGTATAAGATGTAACAAAAATGTATCTAATGCAATGGGATATACCGTATTGGTCTGAGTATAAGACTCACTTTTTTCTCCTAATTTAAGTTTTTAAACTAGGGGTGCGTCTTATAATCAGGCTGTTGCAATTTAATGCCAGTGATTTAATTAAATTTTTTAATAGCACCAAACTTTAAGGGTGCGTCTTATAATCAGGTGTGTCTTATACTCGGGACAATACGGTAATACTGCAGGAGCCACATGGTTGTCTAGAGGTAGGTTTTATGTAGCTGTTTCTCTGTCGCTGCCTTCTCCTGCCAGGATCACCTCTCAGACAAGCCAGATGTGTTGAGACAATCAGATCTAAATGAGTGTTCATGAGAGGTGCAGAGGGAGGGGATCAGGGGGGGGAGTTTACAGCCCTGCCAGTGCAATCCCCCCCTACAAACGCACACACACACCAGCACAGCACCCACCCACCCCACACACACACCAGCACAGCACCCACCCGTTTTCCCCATTAAATAGATAGGGACTCACGATCAAAGACTCGGCACTTGACTTGAGACTTGGACCCAGAGACTTATCCACACGCCTGAAAAATAGTGCAAGGGGTGCACTTGGGCTCAAAACTCCAGCAAGGTCAAACTACTAAAGACTTCTTCCCCACCACAGTTTTACCCCGTTTAGCATCCCACCACCACTGCAATTTAATTCTAAAACAAACACTTCTACCAGGCCTAATAGCACAATTAAATACTGTATCAATCCTAAATGAAATCAACTCTGACTGTTCCCTGGAAGGACAGGTACTGAGGCTGAAACTCAAATATTTTGGCCACCTAATGCGAAGAGAGGACTCTCTGAAGAAGACTCTGATGCTGGGAAAGATTGAAGGCAAAAGGAGAAGGGGAAGGCAAAGGATGAGATGGTTAGACAGCATCACCGATGCAACAAACATGAAAATGAGCAAACTCAGGAAGATAGTGGCGGACAGGAAGGCCTGGCGGGATATGGTTCATGGGATCACGAATGGCCGAACACGACTTAATGACTGAACAACAACAACACATCTCTCTAGGTCCTTAAACACCAAAAACAAAGTATAACATTTAGCAATTCCTCCAAGATCTGAAGTAGTAAGGAACAAAATTTACTATAGTCAACCCCATAAACCTTTCATTAGTTCAACACTGTTTACATATTAAACATTTAAATTTAAATCATAATTAAATTCAGGTTTAACTTCTGGCAGCTCAAGGAAAAAGCAGAAAACAGTTTCTCAAGAAGTGGCATTCAACTGCTTCAAAGAGAAGCTATTCCCATTTTCAACAGCTTCTGAAATACTACTGGATTTTATAAGCTGATGTATTAGTAAATAAACACAAAAGGTGCTTTGCTGGAATTGAACTATCCTAGAAAGCTTAATATGCAGGTCAGCACTACTCCATCAGGATCGGCTAGGCCAGCCTTGCCAGATATAGTGTGGCAGTGTTATGTAAAGCAGTATTGTGGCTTCAGAAGCAAGACTAAACTCAGAAAATTACCTTGAAGACTTTTAAACTGCCACAGGGCAGTTTAAATACAGCAGTTTAAATATCAGCAATACAGTAGGTTGTTTTAGTCAGACTGCAACTGACTTTCTGCATTCGCTTCACAGTAGTTGCTGCTAATAGCTATGGCAATGTATGGTGCTGTTCAGTGCCCTATCATAGCTGCATATTGTTGTAGGCAAGCTACCCCTCCCCAAATATTCTTATCTCATTCCTCGCTCCCCCCCCCCAAACCCCCACCTTTTTATCCCATCAAAATCCATCCAAGATTCACGGAGATACAGTAATTTTTGAACCCCTAGAGAAGCGGCAGCAGCAAAAGTTCACTCTGTACCTATTTAATCCCCATAACCTTCTCTCTCTTTGGAAGTTTCTAAAAAGTGGTATTCCTTTAATTCAAAGCAGTGCATTATCCTGTAGAAAATACTGTTTTCTTGAATTCCCTCCATGGTTATGGCACCGGATCCTTATCAGGGATCAACGGGGTGTCCCTGGGGAGGGGTCCCTCCACAGAAGGGTCCCCATCCTGACACTTTGGTGGAGTCATTCTTCAGCGGAGTTCAGAGACTCCTGGTACAGTGCACATATTCTTGCAGCTTGTAAAAGGCGTGGGGGTCTTCCCCACGCGCCCTTTCTGGGGTCCAGGAGAGGGCTGGTAAGTGTGTGGTTTAGCCCCTTTGCCACCCTCGGCCTGGGCACAGGAGGTTGACTGAAGGCCAAGCGCTGGGAATGCTGAGGGCATTGGGAGCGGGCCTCCTGCCAAGAGTGCTGCATAACCAGGAGTCCAGGGAAACCATTTTAAAACCATAACCTATAGCTGACAACAACAGCTTCCATTCTGTGATGCTCTTGAATGGCTTCCTTCTACCTGGGAGGCCATTCAGGGGCAGGGAAAGGGGGGTCTCCAGGAACATGGGAAATCTTGGGTTAGTGCCACTGCTCCCTGGGAAGCCATTACTCCTTCTCTGTGTGTCTCATCTCCCACTATCAAATCAATCATTTGTCTTTCACCCTGCAGTCCTGACTCTGGTGTCCTTTGCTTCTCTCATGCAAATGTCTATCTCCTCAACCATTGTTCTATTCAAACACCTTTTCCCATTTACATAGTTCCTGATCTGGCCTGCTACATTTAATTCAATTACTTGCTTCCCTCCTTCCTGACTGACAGCCTTCACCTGAATGTCTATCATTGTATACCTGGTGCCAGTGGGGCAAAGACTCATTGAATTGGCACTTTTACCTATCAATTTGGAAATCCTTGTCTTTTGTGTCTACAGGCTACACAAAAGACCCCATTCATAAAAACCCGGAACACCACACCTCACCTGAGGTGGGGGCCTGATCCCATCACCCCAGGCATCCAGCCCTCGGACCCCTCTCCCATTGGCTACCAGCTCCCATCCCCATTGGCCCCAGTTTACACAAAACACAACACTTATTGGTTCTTTTAATAAAGTTATCTTTTTATTGGTCAAAACCTATCACATCTGTGGCTGCTGCTCTCATTGGTACAAAACTTCAATCCGACCTTCCATTGGCTGTATCAACGTGCACCCTTCTGGATCTGTCCCCTCATTGGCTCATCTTCTCGCCTTCATGTATTCCAATGTATGTTCAAAAATAATGAAATGTATAAAACCTTTTGTAAATGACTTGTATGTTACACTTTCTGTCTTATGATCGTGTCCTGGGCTAGCCTAGTAAAAGCTTCCTTTTTACAACGTTGGTCTATTTTGAGCTCATTTTTTTGGCGCCTCTGCAATCTGCAGACCTCTTTTCTCTCTCTCTCTCTCTCTCTCTCTCTCGTTTTTGGGTACCTTCTCCATCTCTGGAGCCTGGTGTCAGCTCACTGAATCCCATGAACTGAAGTCACCTGTACTCTTGGGGTGCTCACAACAATATATCTATTCTATAGCATCAGATTGTTTAAGCTTTCACTTTAAATTACAGTTCATGCCTACCCTCCCCCCCTCTCTACACACACACACACACACACACACACACACACACACACACACACACACACACACACACACACAGAGTATTTCTCCCCATGACTGCCCTACTCAAGCACCTAAGACACAAACAGAATACTTCTGCTACAGTATTCTATGGTAACAAAATCTGACAAACACATAGTGTGTTACCTCACCACTTCTAAGAATGTCAGTGCCAGTGGGATATATCAAACACTTAGTAGAAGTTGTCCATGCCTCCCTATGATTTAGCAAAGTATCAACTCCCTTTCAAGTAAGCAGCTTTCAGCACCATTCAATACCAACCAGTTGCCCTGTTGGACCAGTTTGCCTGCTTTTTTTTTTTATAACTTACAAACATGAGATCCTGAAGAGTCTAGTTCTGACCCCATCTAAGATGGTCCATGTTCTAGGCCTATATATGAATATAGGAATCAACTGACCAATTAACTCTGCACAACACTAAATTATGGAACAGCTTTGCAAACAAGTCCACTACTAACCTGCCAACCCACAAATACCTATGTTAGTAATGTATGACAGCTCAACCCCCCAAAAGAAAAACTACTGTAGTTTCTAGTTTCCTTTCCAATTTCCTAGGGAAATGAAATCGTATAACGAATTAACTCATCATAAGATGAAGTAGCTCAGTGGATTGTGCTAGCAGGAGTACAGACATATAGCTTCAATTCTCTGCTCAGCTTTGAAGTTCATTGGGTGATCCTAAACAAGTAAGTCTCTCTCTAACCTACCTCACATTTGACAAGTACTGTATATTTTAACCCACCAATAAAACAGAGTTAGAAATAACACATTAATCGTATTATGAAATCAGTTTAGAATTTAACCTCCAAGTCCCTTGCATTGTCTGTGCCTCAAACCCAAATAGCAAAAATGGACACTGAGAACCTCTTAGTAATGCTAAAATCAGAAACCGATTCTAATTTATACCACAACTAACAATGCTCCATGCTGCTTACAAATGGAAAAGAAAAAAGAAAACTAATAATTTTGATACCAAAATAAAAAATAATTAATGTAGTATATATTGCAACATCATAAAGACAATGGGTTGTATTCCAAGTTATCCTTCTACTCGTGTAAAGGAGTTTGCACATGCGGATGTGATACTGCAAGGTTCTTGCACAGAGCAATCCATGTGGATTTGGCTTTGCACTTGGTATAGCACGTTGCAAGAACATCAGTACAGTACATCACTATTGTGCAATTTCTTCCAAGTGTGCTTGTACAACTGCATGTAGAACAGCACAAAATGCCATCTTATTTCTGCGTGTACTCCTTTGTATATAACTCTATATATGTAAAGCATAAACAGTATTGTGGCTACAGAGACAAAACTAGAGTAAACTCATTAGGGAATTACCTTAAAGACTTTTAAAATGCCACAGGGCCACAACAAACAGTCCAATCACAATCAGTACCAGTCATAACAATCACTGCCAGTGTAAAAATAGCTCAAAATATGGGATAACCTCCAATCCGGAAAAATGCTCTTGTCCTGACCAAGTCCAATCTAAGTTCACAAAAAAAGAACGTTCTACATGAGAAATATGATGTGCAACATAGTCCTAAGAAAGCACAATTAATCTTCTATGAAATAATGCACACTTTTTAAATACCATATGTACAGCCATTGAAGAACTAAAACCATCAGTGGCAAAAGTGCTTGAAAAGTATCTCATATAGCCTCAAGTTGCAAATTCTAAATCTCTGAATCAATGTCAAATCCTTAATAAGATCAACATCATAAAAAGCACGTAGGCAAAAATCAATCTAGCAGCTCTAGCCCTTTCAAGACACAGGGAATGTACTGCCAAACACTGGGATTCATTTGCTAAATGAACGTTGCACTATATTCCCTTAGCAATATTTTCCCATCTGGAACCATACTATTTTGCATCCTGGCAAACAGAAAACACAGATCTTAATAATCCAAAGACACTTCATCAACCTAAGTTCAGAAACTTACATTACAGCAGAGTTTTAAAAATTAAATTATGTTTTGAAACACGATTAAGCAATTTGATAGATAAAATTCGACACATTTACAGCTCAAGTCTATGCAGGTCTACTCAGAAGTCCTATTGTGTTCAATACTCCCAGGTAAGCGTATTGCAGCCCTAGTTTGACATGTTTGAAATACAAACCCATTAAGGCTGTTCCACATATTACAAAGGCAATTTTGTAGGAAAAAAAATCATTACTTTAAGAAGATCCTGAATCTTCATCCAACATACACAAAGTACCATGTGTATACATGCACTCAGGATGTCCAAATACCTTCCATACAGCCATATGAGAAGGAACAGGAGAAAGAGGAGGCAGCAGATTGAGATCCACCATCACCACCTCTAGCTAATGCTACCTCCTCAAGAGCAGACTATGCCCTCCTCCCACAGTGGCCATATTAACACCAACAGCCCCATGAGATGAAGACAGCAGGCCAAAATCTACCACTGCCAACTCCAACAACTGCTGCCTCCTTAAGAGTAGGTTCTGTCTGTGTATGTACAGTATGCATGTGTAAAAATAAAGATTGTGAGCTCCTTGGGACCAGAAAATATCATATGTAGAAAAAGATTAATACTGTAAGCTACCTTTGGCACCTTCATGATAGAGGGGAAAAGGTGAGATATAAATAGTTTGTAATGGGTGAAGTGACCATTAAAGGTTAGCAGAATCCCCAAGATGAATCTTTCTATATTAGCTGCAAAGGCAAGAAAGCAGTTTGCATGAATTCTGCCTTTGAATACACAAGGATATCATACACTCCATCTGTCCCTATCTGCCAGGAACAATTTTCTCTCCCTTGTCCCCAGTAAACCACACTTTCATTTGCCCTTTACCTCATTAACACTTTCTTAGCCCAAGCTCAAGTCGCTAAAGCGATCATTCTTCACTCCCCTCCCCACCACTGGTCTGTAGAAGTTCAATCTCCAAGTGGGTGCCTTTGCCACACTTAGATCTATGCATGCACATGAACACTGAGGCACTTTGCAGCATAGTCTATCATTTCCACACGCTGAAGCTGCTGAGCTCTGTTTTTAACTGTTGACAACATACTGCAGGACCATGACCTTTTCCTAGTACACCCTTACCAAGAAAGATACTAGAATAATGACTATGTTTTCCTAGTACAACGATCACTCTCCCAGCTTTTAAGTCAGTGGAACACAGGCAACTGTCGAGTAAATGAATACGGCGGGTACAGTCGGTGGTGAAGAGCTTTTAAGAGGTTTGCAAACAGCAGAGATGGGAAAGGGAAGAGCTCCTCGGGGAGCGACCAAAGTATACAAAGACAGGGCTGTTACGAGCACGTTCCTACTTCACCTGTGAAATTTTGGGAGGGCAGGAGATAGCCTGATGGTGCGAACATGCAGCCTGCGTCTCCGCGAAAACCGAATGAGAAGAGCAGTTCGCACCGCGCCGCAGTTCTGCCCACACCACCACGTAGCCAGGTGTCCGCGCCAAGGGTGGAGAAATTCCCCTAACCAACCGACCGACCGACAGAGTTCCTGACCCAGCTTAGCACCCCCTGGCACCAAAGGAAACCAACCTTCCACCCCACCAGCGCGGTGAAACCATTCTACGTGCATTTCCCCCAAAAAATAAATAGCTCACCGTCTCAAGACACCCGTTACTTACCGCACAACGGCTGCCTTGAAGCTATTATCGGCCATTGGTCCTCCCCCTCAACCTGCCGGGCTGTCGATACCACGTCACTTCCGGCATCACCTGACAGACGAACCCAAGCACTCCCCCTTCCCACTTTGTAACCATTTCCGGCTCCACGACGCCTCCGGAAATGGAGCCGTGGCGTTCCCAAGACACACTCGCTGCGTTGCGTCCCGACGTGTCTCACCGCGACGCACCCTGTCTACACAGAAGGAAGCCACACTGACGTCCTGCCCCGCCCCGCCCCGCCCCCTGCTCTCTGTTGTTAAAAGTGTAAGACGCCCTACTCCGCCCCCTGCTCTCTGTTAGCCTATCAGAATCAAGTCTTTTCGGACTCGACTTTGATTGGCCAAAGCGTTGCTCCGCTCCCCGTCCCCACAGTACCAAACGCGGCCTCCCATTGACCGACGTTCGCACCGCAGCACAGCTCTCCTGCAGCCTTTCCCGTTTCCGTGGGAAAGACAACACCTCTGGGTCGGTGCACAATCAGGTGTCCGAGTTACGCGGATCCCTTCAAGGAGGGAGTAGCTCTTTTGCAAACCAAGTAAAAACGACGCTTTGATTTCCTCGAATAAAAATTTCGTTCACTACAAAAAGATACCGCCTGTTTATCACTCATTAGGACCAATATTCATGCATCTCAAAAGGAGCATCCTAGAAAACAGCAAAGGAAAAGTATTTGGAACCCTCGTTGTGTGTTTCAGTTTTCGTACGTTTGCTGATGCGAAAGAGAAAACTCTTGACCGGTCTTTTTCTAATTTGGATATTAAGTACGTGCAAACAGGACATTTGTCGCGTGTTTAGGTTTATTCGTACTGGAACAGAAAACGATGATGGCGATGTGTACATAGAAGAAGAACCCAACAACCACCGAACCAACAGAAGTTTGTCTCCTGTGAGATTTCTTTGACATTTTGATTCAATATGATCGCCAGTCTGGAAGCCGCGGTATCCTAATCCTAGAGTTCTCGGCGGTAAGGAAAGTGCACACTGCAGAAGCTCAGATGAACTCTAGGTTGTTATTATTATTACTTAACATGTCCCAGGCCTGAAAACAGGTTTAAGTTTAAGGATGGAGCTTTGCAGCAACTCACCCTAGCCAAAGCATGCTCACTCGAAAATTAGTTTGTCTGAGCTCTATGGGACTCCTCTGCAATCCTGTGCACACTTACCTGGGAGCCATTGAATATAATAGACGTTACTTCTGAGTAGACTTCACTTGTATTGCGTTGTGTTGTAAAACTACAATCCCCTAACTGTAATAACCCTCCTGGGAGCAGATCCCATGGAATTTATTGAGGCTTCCTTCCGAGCTCGCACGCATCCGGGATCAGGTTGTGAGTTTAGAATTACAACCTCTGAGTTGTGGCCCTGAAACCAGATCACAGGAGGGAACGAATCCTGGTTTCTAAACTAAACGGAGCGGCTTCAGAGCACATCGGTTGCTGTTTGACCCCTGACAATTATGTCCAGTCGTGTCTGACTCTAGGGTGTGGTGTTCATCCCCATTTCAAAGCTGAAGAGCCAGCGTTGTCCGAAGACGGCTCCGTGGTCATGTGGGTGGCCTGGCATGACTCTTACCTTCCCGCAAGCAGTACCTATTTATCTACTCACATTAACATGCCTTGGGAACTGCTAGATTGGCAGGAGCTGGCCAAGCAACGAGAGCTCACCCGGTCACGGATTCGAACTGCAGACCTTTCGATCGACAGCTCATGGTTCAGCGGTTTAACCCACTGCGCCACCCGCTGGCCTAATTAAACTAAACGGAGCGGCTTCAGAGCACATAGCAAGCTCTGCATGCGCAGGTTATGGGAACCTCTCTTGCGGGGGCAGAATCCATTCCTCTTGATGAATTCCGGCCGTCCAGTTTTTCTGGTTCCGACAGACTCCACCTTCTCCCTCCCCCGTGCTCCCTAATCAAGTTTGCAGCGCTGTTTGGCCTGGCAGTCTGGGCTGCGAGATAATCATGGCTCAGTACGTGCGGGGGTCTGCTGCGGTGGCTGTGATTCGACTTTGTAATCCTCCGCTCAACACTATCAGGTAATTACTGGGCAAGACCCGTCTCTAGGGACGGTAACCGCTGGATTCTGTTCCTCTGCGGCCTGCCCACGTCCTCCTGGGTGGGGGTTGGCTTGGGAAGCTTTCTGCACGGCTGTACCACAAAACTTATTTTTTTATTCTTGAGCCGGGGCCGGCTCCTACAAGGCGAGCGGGGGGAGGGACCGAGTCTCGGCTCAACTAGATCCCTGCTCCTGCTGCCTGATCCTGTGCATGTTGTCACGGACTTCCTGTAAAAAGTACTGTTCTGTATTCCGGTGGCAGCGCTTACTCTCATGATAAGACTATAGCCCTGCAGACCAAGCCTAAGCACACTTAATCTCAATCAAGCCCCGCTAATTTTAACGGGACTTACTCCCAGGCAACCACCATAGCTACCTTTCCTTCCCCATGCCTTTTCCTAGGGTTTCAGCAGTGCACAAAGCAGTGTGATTCAGGACTGGAATTTGGTGCAAAAATACCATTTTTTTAATGGTTCATTTTGCATCCACGATTAACAAGCGTTAATTACATACGTCAGTGGTTCTATAATAGGAAATGCACCTGAACTAGAGAGAGTTTTCTCTTTTTTTCCTGTAGCCCTTCTAATATAGGTTATGGTTGCCATGTTTTCTTCTTCTTCTTACCTCTGTAAAACCTTTCCGCCGTCTGCAGCTGCATGACAAGTAAGCATTCAACACGTGAAGCAACCTCCGTTATTGCATCCTCATGTTTTGGGGATTGGGGGGGGGGCTTTATTTATGCACTTCATAAACTGAAACTGAACCGAAAGCTGACCCTGCTGCTGTCCATAGTTTCAATTACTGAATTTCCCCATCAAGAGCTACTTCTTTGTAGAATATGAAGCAAAATCACACACTGCTCTAGGAGCCTCCAGCCAAACCTGAGTGCTTAGTTCAAATCAATATGGAAAAAGAAGTGCTCTGCCCTGCTTTTTGGTGCTCATTGCCCCTTTAAAGCCATCAGCTCACAATGCTGCCAGGACAATAAAAGCCACAATTGGCAGATTTTTCCCCCTGCATTTGGCAGATTTGTCAAAGACCTAGACTTTGGACCCAGCAAACCTACTCTTTCTGGCCCAAAGCCCAGGCATCTAAAGTCCAAACCTCCATTACCAGCCTACTGTCTTTCAGCTTAATGGAGCACAGCCCCAGATCTGCATTCTTTCTGCCTCTTATTTTCTGCAACCGTATATCACCTTAAGCAAGAACCCCACTTGTACTCTGTGTGCGAATGGGAGAGCAGGGCTGGTGGCTCTGCCCCCTCTATGTTGGTGCACCTCCCAGGGGCCCCCCCTCACCACTTACACATTCAGTTTATCAGGAATTTTGCTCTATCAGGGTTCCCACTCGCATTGTGCACCTATGCCTGTACATGCACTGGCATCCCCTTTCAGACCTGTGGCTGACTGCACAAAGGTTGAAGGTGCTCAGGGCTAGAGGTGCTCAGATGATGGAGGCAGCCCCACTCCCCCCCCCATACATGCACAGTTGAAAATATATAAGGTTTTGTACAGAGTTATTGTTTCCAAGGGTTATTGCTTTTTCAGAGCTGTCTACTTTGTCCCAGTTCTTTTAGCCACTCTGTCTTTTGACCAGCCTCTCTAGCACTCCCCCCTCACCTGCCAAGTTGGCACACAGCCTTTCCTTGTACCATTAAGTGTGCTATGAGCCTCCTTTTCTGATCAGCCTGTTCTTGCCTCAGTTGTCTCATCTGGCCTTTTTTTCGTGCCTTATTCTACACCTACCCTTCCTTCAGGTTCCTCTCAGGGCCCAACAGGATGTGATGTGGGAGTTCTGTGATTAGGATCTTCCACGGAGAGAAAGAGAGAGATCAGGATGGAACCATGGCACTGGGGGATTCAACCCCCTTTCCCCATGCTTGTTTTCCCAATGAATATCCCCCCCCCCCATCAAAGGCACCCACAGGAAAACGTTTAGAGGTATAATACTAGTAGCTGTATGTGTTCTTCTGCAGGGCAAATGGCTGGGGGGTAATTTTAATTGGGAAAACAGCATGGGAGGGAGTCTTAACTTTCCTCAGTAAGTATCATGGTTCCAATCCCATTCATACATGCACGTACACCACAGCTTTTCATCTTCTTCAAATTAAACTGAAGGAGATCTTAATTACAGATTTCTTGCATCACATCTAGTTGCACCCATAGTCCCTTGCCTATTCTGCACTCACACCTCCTTCAGTCCCCTTATGTATCAACTTCTTGTTCCTTGGCACTTGTTCCTTGGCACAAGTCTTGTGCAATACTTAAAATTCTGCCCCACCTCTAGCGACGCCAGTGTTCCTTGGTTTTCCTATGTCCCACAATCTCTTCCCAACTTGCCCCAGTGTGAGGTTTTAATCATAGTTCAACTGACAATGTTACTTACAGCACAATCCTTTCTAAAGTTTAGACCGGCAGAGGGTGTCACAAACATACCGCAAAGCATGTTTGTGGCACCTGGTGAGTAGGCAGCACCAGCGCCGCTCTACCTGCCCAGAACCTGTGGAGCAGCCTTTGGGGAAGGCAACTTCCCTGCCGGGCAGCGGTGCAATGAGGGCGAGGCGGGGGGCGGGCGGAACGGGGCGTTCCAGGAGCGGGGGTTGGTTGGCCGGGCCCAGGAAGGGGGAGGGATCAGCGGCAATGGCTCTCCTATCCCCCTTTCTGGGCCTGGCTGCCGTTACATGGCCCGCACGAATGTGCGCCAGCAAAATAGCTGGCGCACATTAAAAGTAGACCCATCAGGTTGGCTGTGGCTATACTTGGAGTAAGGTGATGAACGTCCTCTTCCCCTGAGGAGTGCTCCAGCTGCGCTGGTGCTGGGACCTGTCTCGATAGGATGCAGCGCGGGCTCTATGACCTGCAGGCTAGCTAGCTAGGATTGGGCTGTCAGCCTCATAGAATCTGGATTGCAAACTGGTTTGTTGCTGAGCAACTCAACATTCTGTGCCACCATATTTCTATCCTGTCTGATTGGACATATTCAAAGCAGCTTTTCTTTAACTTAAGAGGCCAATCATGGGATTTCCACCCACCGTGAAGAGAAAACATGGCCATTGCTCATTGCTAATTCATTAAACTGTGTGCAAAGATAAGGTTGTACTTAGCACATTACCCAACATTGAAACTGAACCAAACCAAACAAAAACCCTACGTACCATTCGTTCAAGCAAGAATTCTTGTTTGCCCTGCCTGGAGATTTTGGTGATACAACCTGGGACCTTCTGCATGCAAAGGAGGTACCATATTCTGTCACTGAGCTACAGCCCTTTCCCCAAAAGTCAATTTTTAGAAAATGATTAGGATTGTTCATAAAGAACCATATTGGTTTGGTTCAGATGTAATGCCAAACCATGGTGAAGGACTAAAAAAACAAGCTTTAAGGAGCCCCTGGTTCAGCATTGTCTGAACCAAGCCATTATAACGAATACAGCTTTAAACAATTGGTCAAGTAAAATTGTGGGTAGGTTGTTCCCTGTTGAGGTCAGAGCTGGAATGGATAGTCTCCTCCTCTGAGGATTCCCACACAGATCTCATAGCTCATTTGAACTATTATTGTGAGACATCTACAGGGGATTTATTTTATGATAGACGCCCCCTCAGTTATTCTTTCCCCAGAATTTAAGTGATTATTTTATTTATTTTAGCATTCCAGTGCTGAGGGCGTTAGAGCGAGAAGTGAAGCATGCAAATGTCAATTCCACTGTGAAAGCAGTTGTGATTTGTGGGGCAAATGGGAAATTCAGTGCAGGTAAGAGCATTTGAATTAATCCATATATATATATATATATGAATGAAACATCCATTTTCTGTTTCTGTTAAAGATTTTGAAGTTTTGCAACTCTACACTGGTACTATGGTTTTCCAGTGGAACTGGCTACATTCTTGAGATTTGCTTTAAAAAAATGTAGGCTAATTAAATGCCAGAAGTCATTATGTAAACTGCGCTGGCTTTAATGAACTACACAAAGTAGAACCTGGGATGCTTTCTCATTTACTGTGTAAAATTGCACTTTGCAGTCTAGTAAACTTCATAAAGAGATTTATCCATAACTAACATGGGTGAGGATATGGTTCATGGGATCACGAAGGGTCGGACACGACTTAACGACTGAACAACAACAACAACATGGGTGAACAACTTCCCAAGGGGCAACTGTGTTACAGCGCAATCCTGTGTAAGATGCGGCGGCCAGCCTCTTCCATTCGTCCCCTTCCCCGGGTGCAAGCCAGCCTATGGACCTCCTCAGATGTACACCAGCTATGAAGCTG
Organism: Plestiodon gilberti rubricaudatus; assembly: GCA_026170595.1. Taxonomy (NCBI): domain Eukaryota; kingdom Metazoa; phylum Chordata; class Lepidosauria; order Squamata; family Scincidae; genus Plestiodon; species Plestiodon gilberti. The sequence continues at coordinate 42,893,753 of JANXHW010000003.1, forward strand.
GCATACATCCGGGGTGGGGGAGTAAGCTGGCCAGACCCGGGAACAGACCAAGGATATCGGCGGAGCTCGCTGCCGATATCCCCGACCTCTCCCAGCCTGGACCGGCCAATGGCCACCCCCCTGGCTGCCCCGTTCCACCCTCCCCCCGCCCCTGCACCAACCAGTACAGGACATACCTCTGCCGTTGGGTGCCAGGTCCGATGGGCGGCGGAGTGAGGGCTGCCGGCAGCCCTTACTCCAGAGTTATCGCAAAGTTGCTTTACGGCACATTTGCGATGGCTTAGAGCGGCGGAACACATGCTCCACCTCTCTTTAGTTAGAGACAGCAGCATCGCTGCAGGGGAGGCTGAGCTCTAAGTTCCGCCGCGGTCCGACCCTCCGTTACACGGGTGCACGAAGCGTCCCCGCCCCCTCGCCTTCGGAACCATTCAAGTCGGTGAAAGCAACGCGCAGGAGACTCCCTGCATGTTGCTTTCACCGACTTGAATGGTTCCGAAGTCAAGGGGGCGGTCCCGCTTTGTGCACCTGTGTAACGGAGGGTCGGACCGCGGCAGAACGTAGAGCTCCGCCTCCACCCCCCCCTGCAGCGACGCTAGTGGTTAGAGAGGATTGGGCTACCCATCTGTGGCAGCACCAATAACAACAAAGAATCTTGTGGAACCTTAAAGAGTAACAAGTTTATTTCAGCATAAACTTTTGTGAACCCTTAGGACGTAAGCTGACTGGTGAAAGAAGAGCAAAGGGGGCCAAAAAGACATTTCTTCAGACTTTTGCCATATATTCATCCACTTCACAGATGATCTTCTGTGGACCAATGTCAGTGCAGTGCTGACAACTCAGCTCTAGTTTTCAGCATCCATTCTTCATAATAAAATATTCAATGTGGGAATTTCAATGACACCACACTTGTAGCAGTTGTGTTACATGAGTTTTGCCCTTCCTCAAAAGTTCTGTAAAGAGCCCCAAAATCAGAAAATGTAGGACATGTTTTCCAGGAGGCAATTTCTGTATCCAACATGGAGTCTTCAGTATCCATACTTGAGTACTATTATCTCACTTGAAGTCTGTGCATCATGATTGCTATACTGCAGATTGTCGGATGATAGCCAACAAAGTTTTAACTGGCTAGTTTTATTTAGAGCAGTAGTAGATTCTCATGGATTAATTAAATTTCCTCAGGTGCTGATATCAGAGGGTTTTCCATCACTGACCGAGGAGACGTGTCCAGTTTGGAGTCAATAATTTCTTTAATAGAGAGGAGTGAAAAGCCCATGGTGGCTGCTATTGAAGACATGGCTTTTGGAGGAGGCCTGGAGGTGGCTTTGGGCTGTCATTACAGGATTGCACATGTGCACGTAAGATGGGGTTTTAAAATTACAGATACTTCAGCTTGCACAAAAGAGGATTCACAGCACACTCCTGTGCATGTCTACCCAGAAGTAGGTCCCATGGGTCAATAGGGCTTACTCATTACTCCGGGGAAACTCCACTATAGGATTGCAGCCTTATTTACCACAACAGGAAAGAACAGGCCTAAATTATGAAAGACAAGACACAGATCCAGCAGCTCCCCCAACAAGTTGCCCATCTCTCTTCTCCATCTCTTCCCCTCAACCCCATCCTTAAGGGAAGGGAACAAAGGACTTCTCATCCACACCTGGGTCAGCCAGATAGGTGCACACTTCCCCAGCTGCATCACTAGGGTTCACGTCACCTGGTGCAAGAGCTCAGCACGTCACCCCCATGATGGACCCCAGAAGTGAATAGGGAGAAACAAGGTTGGGCTGAGCTGGGTTCTACAAAAGATACCCATCAGGCAGGACTATGTATTTCTACAGATTACTCCTGGTCAGTGGTGTCACTGGGGTTGGTGTCACCCAGAACGGTAACTCATGGCGTCACCCCCATTAACTTTATTTATTTTAATATATAACAGTACAGGTCACTCAACAGATCAGTAACTAACTCGACTTTCAGAACAATCAGTCTCATTGGTCTGTTTTGAATGAAGGAAATCCACGTTTTGTTACATAAGGCAGTTGTTTTATTTTTCTAGGTATGTGGCCATAACGTTTGATAGAATACAGATATTTCAAAATGGTTTGTTTCATTGCATTCCGCATGAAAGTACACATCAAATGATATATAACATGATGGTATTATTCATAAATACAAAGTTTTCACAATTTTGGTCTCTAGTGGTGTCACACACACACACACACACACACACACACACACACACACACACACACACACCCCTGAGGGTGGTCCCCCCCCCCGTGACGCCACTGCCCCTTCCACCTGCCCCTTGTTCCCTTCCCTTGGGGATGTGGTTTTGACTTATCTGGTTGCAATCGTGTTTCATTGAGGTACTGTACATTCGGTTTTTCAGAGTCATGTCAGCTGTGCAGGCCAAGGGATTTGGCCTGAGGCACCTCAACAGTTGGATAGCTCACCTTCACCATCCTTCAGCATCAGTACCACGACTTTCTGTCCGAGGTGCTGATTTTGAGATGCTTATAAAAATTATATTCAGAAGCAAGCCTCACCTTAGCATCCCAAGAAAATCTCAATTAAAAAAAACTTTTCTTTCACTGAGCACATAGCTCTAGCTGTTGCTAGGTCTTGCAGAGCATGGCCTCAGAAGGGGGGGTACCTACCTCCTTGACGTTTGAACAAAAACCCATCTTTCCCATGGAGCTGGCTATCCCAAGGTCTTGCTAAGCCTTCCGGGGAGCCTCACAGGCAGTAGCATAGCCTAGCATGAAGCGGCAGGGGCGGACTGCCCTGGGTACAAGGGCCCGGGGGTGCAACTACATGGTAGCAACAAAGAGGATATGAGAAAAACATGCAGAAACATGACTGAATAGGCTTGAATAGGTCTAAACCCAGTAAGTCCCAAAGTTGCATAAAAGCAACATTACACGGCTGATTACAGATTGATTACACTGCATCCTGCAGGAGGGCAGTCCTAGTGGATAAGCCTCCGGTGCTGGAACAGGTGTACTCAGGGACTCAGTATACTTGGGTCTCTCAGGGAGTCTAAATGGACCTGCAAAGATTGATCAAGGCCCGGAAGGGGGATAGCCACTGCCACTGCTGCCAATACCTCCCCCTTCCAGCCCTTGTTCCGCTCCCCGTTCTGCTGCATCTCCTCCCTGTTCCTCCCCTGCCCTGTTCCATCCACCTCCCACCTCCCTCCCTCCCCCACGCTGCCTTACCAGTGCTGGGGAATGTGATGGATCCACTAGCTGCTAGTTCCCGCAGTGTTAAGACCCATAGGATTGGGCTGTAAGTCTTGGGTTCAACACCTCTTTGTCATATCCATAACGGTCAACAATCAATGGTCAAAACATCCAAAATTCTGCATTTTTTCTGTCAGTAGGCATAAATTGTGTTCCTAGTACTACAGATTTTTTGATATTCGAAGTCTTTTGACTGTGAAAAGTCTGTGATTTTAAACGTTAAGGTTTGTTTTTGTAAACGCTGGTTAAATGTTTTTGTTGGAAACTCCTCCTCAGGAACAGCATCAATGGGCTAAATACTGTATACTTTGGTCTTTATTCTTCTCTTAGGTGCAAACCCTCAAATCAACAGGCTATTTCCACAACCAGCCTGAGCTTAAAGCCTTCACTCCTACATCATGTCTTTATTTTTAGGACTGCTTACACAAAAATTGAAGAATAATCAGTATGCAAGAAATGTAGGCCTTTTTACAGACATAACCCTACATTAAGTGTAGAGAGCATTCCCATGTGGATACTAAGGTGGGATGTATGTGACTGGAAAAATGCAGGAAGCACTTGGTGTGTCATGCCCCCCTGAAGAACAGGAGGCATGTTTCTAGAGCAGCTTTTGCTAAATGGATGTATAGTTCAACACATGACAACTCACACCAATCCACTAAGCCACTCCTTTTCTTTTCTTTTCTTTTGCTACATCATATTTTGATATGAAATGATATTATGTCAGTCTCAGAAGATGACACAAAACAGGTAAGATAATACCTTTGTAGGTGGATTCCGCCATTCATTTTTGCTCATTATGTAATGAAATCTCCATGTCCTTTTAATTTGAATGCATGGCAGCTGAAAGGTGGAGACTTTCCACCTTTAACCCCTTTGGGCAAGCCAGCTCCACAGGCATCCCTGTGAATGGTGATGGCAGAGTTACTATGCAGTGCGAAAAGCAGATTCACCTGACACTCCCTTGTGAGACCTGACAACTTGAACACATTCACCTAGAAATTTTGGTTCACTGCTACAAGTAATAGTGATGCCTCTCTTCTTAGCATTGGAGGGCCAATTGTATTAATTAGCCCCTCTAACCTCACCTTTGGACACATGAGATTTTTGTCTGATGCAGCTACACATAAACCCAACACACACACATACCTGTGCCAGTGTTTTGTGAACCGTTCTTTTGTATTAGGGCAGTGTTGTTTGTTATGCCCTGAGTGACTAGATAAAAAACAAGTGCTGGAGTGCTCATCCTAGATTTTTTTTAAGCTCAAAAAAGGAGTAAGGTTGCTCTAGCCTACACAATCCTCTCTTCCACACATCCTATTTCATTCCTAGGGAAAGTTAGGGAATAGGGAGCAGCAGCGTCACTGCAGGGGGGATGGAGCTCCAAGTTCCGTCGGGCTCTGACCGTCCGTTATAGGACGGGAGAAAGCGGCCCCGCCCCCTCGCCTTTGGAGCCATTCCGGCCGACGAAAGCACTTGCTGAGACAGTTGTGGGGGGTGTCCACCTCCATCCACCCACTCATCTTCACTGTTCCTCCTCCTTGCACTCCCTAGCAGCAGCGTCACTGCAGGGGGGGCGGAGCTTCAAGTTCCGTCGGGCGCTCACTGTCCGTTATAGGACGGGAGAAAGCGGCCCCGCCCCCTCGCCTTTGGAGCCATTCCGGCCGACGAAAGCACTTGCTGAGACAGTTGTGGGGGGTGTCCACCTCCATCCACCCACTCATCTTCACTGTTCCTCCTCCTTGCACTCCCTAGCAGCAGCGTCACTGCAGGGGGGGTGGAGCTTCAAGTTCCGTCGGGCGCTCACTGTCCGTTATAGGACGGGAGAAAGCGGCCCCGCCCCCTCGCCTTTGGAGCCATTCCGGCCGACGAAAGCACTTGCTGAGACAGTTGTGGGGGGTGTCCACCTCCATCCACCCACTCATCTTCACTGTTCCTCCTCCTTGCACTCCCTAGCAGCAGCGTCACTGCGGGGGGGGGGGGGGAGCTCCATGTTCCGTCTGGCTCTGACTGTCCGTTATAGGACGGGAGAAAGCGGTCCCGCCCCCTCGCCTTTGGAGCCATTCTGGCCGACGAAAGCACTTGCCTCATAGATGGGCCAGGCCTAGTTCAGGGATAAAAGCTTGCACTGGGTATAAAACATATCTCTATCACAGTTTTTCCAATTGTGCAGAAAAGTTCTAAATGCATTAGGGAAAAATGCAGTGGTATGTTACTGAGGAAAGGGAAAAGAAGGTCAACCTTCTGAAGCCCAGCTTTTTCCAAATTATACACATACATATTTTTGGGCTCATATAGCTAGTTTTGGGCTCATATAGCTTTCTAGAGGCCAGCGGGTGGCGCAGCGCGTTAAACCGCTGAACCATAAGCTGTCGATCAAAAGGTCGGCAGTTTGATTCCCGCGATGGGGTGAGCGCTCGTTGCTTGGCCAGCTCCTGCCAACCTAGCAGTTCCAAAGCATGTTAATGTGAGTAGACAAATAGGTACCGCTTGCGGGAAGGTAAACAGCACTCCGTGTTCCAGCTGCATGCTACACACTGCGGCAGGGAGAGTCATGCCGGCCACATGACCACGGAGGCGTCTTCGGACAACGCTGGCTCTTCGGCTTTGAAATTGAGATGAGCACCACACCCTAGAGTCGGACACGACTGGACTTAATTGTCAGGGGATACCTTTACCTTAGCTTTCTAGAAGGAACTGGTGGCAGAACAAGCCTGCTATGTTGCTTGACTAGAGATTTTTAATTCACTCGCTCTCGCTCTCTCCTTTGTTTCAGGCTCGGGTAGGGTTGCCTGAGGTCACAATAGGTATACTTCCAGGTGCTGGTGGGACTCAACGGCTTCCCAGACTTATTGGAGTACCAGCTGCACTTGATATCATCACCACAGGTAAATTCATTAAGATGGGAATGCACACATGCAAATGCAATATATACAAACAGTACGTGACACACTAGCATATATCTGTAGGGAGGCATTAGATATTGAATGTGTCTGCTAATAGCATATTAGACAGGGGCCATAATGAACATGTGCTTCACATGTATACAATTACAGGTTCAATCCTTGGCATTTCTAGTTAACAAGATCTCAGGTAGCAGAGCAGGAAATACTTGGTAGGCTAGAACTAGGCTGGGTTACATTTACCATCAATCCAACTCAATATAAGGCGGTTCTTATACTGTACATATAAAAGAGGGGTGGGATTGAGTAGTTTCAATATGCACTACTTTTGCTAATGACAGGTTACATCCTTGGCTAACTGCTCTTTTCTGCTTGCCTTCAGGCCACCAGTCTGGGTGGTCAAGCAGATATGGACAGTCCAAGAGCAGCTTTATCATCTGAGTGACAAGTTGCTCAGATTGAGGAGCCAAACCAGAAGCAGCAGCTGCAACACCACTGTAATAGTGGTGGTGCTGCAGCACTGGACCATTGGTCCAGCAGCTCCATCTGCCAGGAAGCTGCCATGGTGGTGCAAAGAGGAAGGTACCTGGGATTCGCAGCTCAAGTCCCTGCTTTGATATCCCTGCTGGGCCCACTGCACTTGTGTGGCTAGTGGTTTCCCCTTTTTCTGACTTACTTCAGTGTGCTGCTCTAGTACAGGGTTGAAGAATGGTTATCAGTTTTGCTTGGAGTTATTGCATTCTACCAGAACTCTCTCAAGCCAGCTAAAACGCAGGTGGAATTTACATGAACAGAACTCAACATGTCTTACCTATTATATGGCAGGAAAGCATGTACCAGCTGCTGAAGCATTAAAACTGGGGATCCTAGATGAACTTGTGGAACAAAATACAGTTGAAGCAGCAATAAGGTTTGCAGAAAGAGTATCAGGTAAGAATCTTTAACAGTTCCGGGCAGCATGTGGCGCCTAATATAACCCAAAAGGTGAAAAATGCCAGAGAACAACCGATGGCAATAATGATTTTAAATAAGGTACAGAATTGAAACAGTCAAAGTTTATAATATACAAGGACCTGAAAAATGAGATTGTGGGATGCGTTTCATATCCCAACTTGTTTTCAAACTACAACAAGCCATGGTTTGTTCATCATGGTGAATCCTGTCTTGTTTTAAACTGGGATCAGAAACAGAAACTTTCCTCCCTTTGTGCAGGAGGAGAAGTGACCAAGCTCGGACTGTCACACAGAACCATGGTTTAATCCAGGTTTCACATGACATCTGAACTGGGTCATAGAAACGAGACATAAGATGCTATAAATACGCTTTGTTGACTTTGTTCAGAGAAATTTGGAAGATAGAAATGATCAACCATTTCTTACAGACACATCCCCTGATATCACAAATTCTTGCTAGTCGGTTTTTCAAATTACATGGCAGTTTGCTTCATGGGTCATGAAATGTTTAACAACTGTTTTTTGACCCATAGGTCATAAAGTTTATTACAACATCTCTTTACCTGGGACAACCTACATGCAAACCCACTGACCAACTCCAAATTTCTAAATTCAAGATTCCTCAATTTCTATCAAATAACTGGTTTTCAGTAACCTAAAATCAACCATAGGTTGTATAGAACTAAAGTAATGTTGACAATAAGTTAACTTTATATTATAACATGACAGGCTACACAAGGTTGGCAGTTCGATTCCCGCGACGGCGTGAGCGCTCGTTGCTTGGCCAGCTCCTGCCAACCTAGCAGTTCCAAAGCATGTCAATGCGAGTAGATAAATAGGTACCGCTTGCGGGAAGGTAAACAGCGCTCCGTGTTCCAGCCGCATGCTACGCGCTGCAGCAAGGAGAGTCATGCCGGCCACATGACCATGGAGGCGTCTTCGGACAATGCTGGCTCTTCGGCTTTGAAATGGGGATGAGCACCACACCCTAAAGTCGGACACAACTGGACTTAATTGTCAGGGGTCACCTTTACCTTAAACATGTTTAGGATCATGCTGCAAAATGCCCTCTGATTAAGGAAGAAGAAGGGTGTGTGTGTGTGTGTGTGTGTGTGTGTGAGAGAGAGAGAGAGAGAGAGAGAGAGAGAGAGAGAGAGAGAGAGAGAGGCAAGGCAAGGCAAGGCAGGATATACATATTTTAAATAAATAAGCAAACGTCTTTGCATCAGTTGTTTTTACAAACACCACTACACTATCCAGTTTGTCCACCTGATGGCACCAAAACGTGAAAAATAACGTGGCTCTCAGCATGCAGTCCCAGAACATGGAAGCAACTGATGATAATTCACTACAGTTTTTTTCTGGCAGCAACTGTGCCATTGTAAGACAAAGTCTGGACACAGGCTGCTTTTGTATTCTGAGCTGCTTGAAGGAAGACTAGGATAATGTAATAAACAGTTGCTGCTCAGACGTTGGTCATTCTACCCACAACACAGCAGAACTAGGCGTGCTTCAGTGTCCAGCTAGTTCAGTAATCCCTGGCTCTGACCTCTGCGGCAAATGTAAGCAAAACAGATCTTGCTGGCATTGTTGCCATTACTTGCCAGGCCAGCTTTGTTTGAAGCATGGTAAAAGGCTAAGCATACTTCTCTGAGAATCTCCAAGAGACAGACCAGTAGTTGTTGACTGTGGACATGTTTGCTTGTGGTTTTGGGGCCTGCACAACTTGGGTGGCCGGAATCAGATGAATGAATGTAGCATATCTGACTGCCACAGTCTCATTGTGAGGATAGTTCCTTGCCCAGCTGCATAACAGATAGGGAGAATAGAGGGACAAGCATAAGTTGTGGTATCCTTGTTATTTAGTCCCTCATGTAGTCTCTCATTTTAGTCCCTCATGTCATTGCACCTTCATTTGAGGGGCACTTCTCCTGAGAAGCTCCAGTACAGACCTACCTGAACTCACTTTTTGCCAACACCATAGCAACCACACTCTCTGACTCTCTGCATCAAATTAGGCAAGTCCAGGCATGTACTTTTCTCCATTGGATCAGGTCCCAGGCAGATGATACTAACTTGGCCATTCCTGATTCTGACCATACATATGTTCTAATTTTCCACATTTTCTTCTGCTTCTAGAAGTACTCTTGTCCCAGAGATTTCCTGCCCTCACTGGAGATCCTATATAACCAGGTGTCTATATGTTGCCAGATGGGCCTTTTGAAATAGATGTAGCTGCAGCAGCATCGCGACGAAGCGCATCACCCCAGAGCGGGGGCGTGCGTCGCCCTTAAGGGGGAGGCTCCGCCCCCGCGCATGACGTCACGCGCAGGAGCAGAGCGCCCTCCCCGCTCCGTTTTCGGCTCATTTTGGAGCCAAACGGACGCAAGGGAGGGAGGGCGGGCCCACCTCCACGTCAAAAATGTAAGTGGGGGGAATCGCACGTCACCCCTGTACGCACGACGCCCCCCGGCGGCCCACCCACCCCCCGCTTCCCCCCGTCGACGCCAGTGTGTAGTTGTAATAGGGGGCTATAATGTGGAAGATTGTCTAGCTCTGAAATTCATCGTTTTTTAAAATTTTTATTTTTCCTCAAACCTTCTTACATGCCATAAATACTACATTATATATAACCTTGACTTTCGTAGATTTGCATTACATATTTTTATATGTAAGACATATTAATAAGACAGGACTGCCACATTCCTATGCACACGTCTCTGGGAGTAAGCCTTATTGAATTCAGTGGGACTTGCTTCCAAGTAAACATACCTGCATAGGTTTGAACTGCATGGGTGCAATTACCCATATGGACTCATTTTAGGGGTTAAGTTCCAGTCTAGTTAGTGAGATTTACTTCTGAGTAAGCATGCAAAGGATTGAGCAGCAAAGCTTGTAGCCATTTGTGTTTCCTTGCAGGAAATGACAAATTATTTTTAGCTTCCTAGGAGAAGATGTACACTGGCTTGTTTTATTATTTTATTTCTCTATCCCAAATAGGTCAGCCCATAGAATCTCGCAGACTCTGCCTGAAACAGACTCCAAGGCTACCCAACATGGAAGCCGTGTTTGATGAGGCACGTGTGAAGATTAAGAAACAAGCCCGTGGGTGTCTCTCACCAGAAGTGTGCTTGCAAGCTGTACAAGCCTCCACATATCTGCCCTTTACAGAGGGAATTCGCAAAGAGAGAGAACTCTTCAACTTCCTTCGTACTTCAGGCCAGGCTAAAGCAATGCAATATGCCTTCTTTGCACAAAGAGCCATGGGAAAGTGGACATTGCCCACAGGAGTGTCTTGGAAAACTGCAGCCGCTCAGCCAATCCAGAGAGCCGCTGTTATAGGTGAGACTATGAGAGCCCATGAGTCCCTTGGGTAATTTAAAGCACTGTTTCTGTCAGTAGACCTGCAAGAATGGCTTTCCTCTCAGGGCCCACTTAGCAACTTACAGCGCAATCCTGTCTAGAAATGGACTGGCGAAGCAATTGCTCCACCGAATAGGGTGTAGCAAACATGCCGTAAAGCATGTTTGCAGCACCCAGAGAGTAAGTGGCACTGGCACCAAGGCCAATGTCACTCTACTTAGAGATGTAACCACGGTGGAGTGCGTGGTTCACTCGAACCAGGCGGGCGGGCGGGCGGGGCAGTCACTGACATAGTGTCGGCCCGCCTGCCCTCCCTGGAGCCCATTACGCTCCGAAATGAGCGGAAAACGGGCAGGGGGGCGCGTCGACGTCACGCGACGCATACCCCGCCCCCACACGCCAGGCGCCGGGAGGGCGCCCAACACTTCTGACTCTACTCACACCAGAGTCACTGCTGTGCCTGCCAGGGATGTTCTCCACCAGGCCGCGGAGGGGTGGGATTGGTCGGCTGTGTCCAGGATAGGGGAGGAATTGGCGGCGGCGGCCTCCGCCGCATCTTATCCCTCTTCCTGGGCTTGGCCGCCGTTACACGAGCCTCTTGGATTTGTGCCAGCACAATAACTGGTGCACATCTGAGTAGCCCCATTGGGCAGCTGGTATGTTACTCGGGGTAAAGGGACAAACCCTGCTTTACCCTGAGGAGGCCTCCAGCTGCACTGGGGCAGGCCCAATCCTGCTCAGGATGTGGCAGGTGCCTTATTTGCACTGCCACGTCCTGCTAAACGGGATTGGGCTGCCCAAGTGCCTATTTTCCTCCCCGTCCATTCTTCATTTGGATGGCAGTGAGTCAAGCTACATTATTCTGGTTATTCTTGCTGTCTCCTCCCTCTGGGATATTTCCCGGAACCCACAGTTTGCAAGCTACCACAGTTTAAAGAGGGAGACCATGACTGTTCTCCTTCCAGCCAAAAAGATTATCTTGCTTGGACTGCTCTCATCCATTCCGTCTTGACTTTGTTTCTTAATAGCGGCACAACTATTACAGGTATTGGAGCCATGTTTTCATCTATATCTGATCACCTTTCTATTTAGGGTTGCCACCTCTTATCTCAACACACCAGATATTTCCCTTTAAAACTCCCAGTGTAACAGGAGAAAAGGCAGTCAATGTCCCAGTGTATTTCCCTTCCACCTCTTTGATAATCATAGTGGAGAGAAATTATATTGGCCAAGTACAGCAAAAGCCTTCACCCCACTGCATGAAATTCCTATGTTTTTAATGAGACCTTTGAAAGTACAAACCTACATGTTAGAGGAGGGAATTGTATCAGGTGTCATGCAGAGGTGAGAAAAGCAATTGCTGAAATTCTGAGTCCAACACAACTACTGAAGGATCAGACCTGCTGTCCTTTGCTACCTGAGGTGGCAAAGGTTTGTCAGGCCTGGGTCTTCTTTAATTTACAGAAGCTGTTTTTAATTATTCAGGGATATATTAATAATGCCAAAATGTGTTGTTGACAACTGCCTTTTAGGAAGCTTTCATCTCACTATGGTTCACTCTTCCCATGTTGCAGTATTCCATTTCTTCCCCCCCCCAACACACACACACACACACACACACACACACACACACACACACACACACACACACACACAGAAGATAATGCCTTCATGAATTTTGTATCAAGGCAATTGAAATACGGTACAACTCTTTGAAGCACTGCTCAACTGCCCTTTGCTGTTCCTGCATAGTGAATGGGAGTGGGAGATGGTTCTCAGTGGGAGATGGTTCTTTCAGTAGTCTGGCCTTCAGCAACATCCCCATTGATTTTAAGAATGCCAGCCATCTCTTCACTATTTGTCCCCCTCTTAGTTATTAAATACAGGATGTGTTTTGCTGCAGCATGTGCTATCTGAGCCAAGGTGCAAGCTCCCCTCAGCACAAGGCAGCCTCGAGGAGAATGCATTACGTAACATAAGAAGAGCCCTGCTGGATCAGGCCAAAAGCCCATCTAGTCCAGCTTCCTGTATCACACAGTGGCCCCACCAGATGCCTCAGGGAGCACACAAGACAACAAGATACCTGTATCCTGTCGCCACTCCCTTGCACCTGGCACAGAGAAAACCTACTCCTACAACCAGGAGGCTGCTCAACCAGAGGCATTCAAATGCCTCTTTCCCGCTTCCACTTTGCAATCTTAATTATAGTTCTCTGCATGATTCATACCCCTTTAGCGCATAAATCCTCGGTAGTAAGTTAAATCTGCCAACAAGCTTAACCCTTGAGTTGCTATGAACTCATTCACTGAAGAATTGACATTCATGTACAGCAGCATGAAGCCAGAGGCTCAGCACATGTGGGATGTGGCTTTTTTTTTTTTTAGCATGCAAACTAATGCGTGTCAACCTGATCTGCATTACTGCTCAGGCTTTGGTGGGAAGTATCTCCATTTTGAGTTTCATGGGAAATAATGAGTGACAGGTTTGCTGCTACGTGAGTGACGAATATGCAAAAGTACTGACTGCTGTGGAAATGTAGATGCAGGTCAAGCTAGAAATATTAATTCAGAATTATCATTGGAATGGAAAGGAGCAGGACTAGTTTACCCAGAGGAGAATCTTACTCCAAGCTAATACTAATCCTAGAGAGCATGTAATGGAAACACTTGCATCTACCAACATCTGTTCCTCATGTTGGAACCCTATTTGCATATTCTTCAGAGGCTACAAAAAACTTTCAAAATAAACCAGCACTTTAATTGCACATTTACAATCAGAATACATTTTAGTACATCTTAAGCATACTGAATTTTCTATAACAGATTTTCTGTAATTATGCACGGGTCACTGTGTATTGCTACACACTTGCTCAGTTGCTTCAAGCTAACTGAATCAGAAAGGCTTTTAAGACGTTGCTAGAATGAATTTTGCATGATTGATAACTGCTTGAGCATTTCTGGTGCTCAGCTACCTAACAAATTGATTTGGTTTATCCTTTGTTGCTGTACACAAAAATGCAAAGAAGAACAAGAGGACAGCAAGATCTGAATGAAGCCAATGAGGGTTGTGTGTGCTGGATATATAATTCCACACACACACACACACCAAGTCTGCTGCTTATTGCAATGGAGAGTCCTCCATTTGAGCCAGTATTAGGGCTTAGTTAGAATCTCTTTCTAACTAGTGCTACTGCACAATCCTGTGTAACTTTAGACTAGTGGTGGCCAACCTTCCACCATTAGGACCTCTGTGTTCTTAAAGTTATGTAGAAGACAGAATCTTGGTAGCTGCAAATGCTGATGGTGATGCTAAAGCAGCTGCACCTGCTGAAATGCCTTCACCTATACAACCATTAAAGGGCCAGGAGCATTCATATTGAAAGGTTGGCCACCCGTGCTTTAGCTCTCGCTCCACTGGCCTCAAGCATCACAAAAGTTCCGTAAAGCTAGGCTTACCAGATCTCCAACCGGGACAGAGTGCTAGACCTTTAGGAAAACGAATGTGGGCAGGTGTAGCTTGTTAAACCTTAGTGCACAATCCTAGGCATGTCTACTCGGAAGCAAGCCCCATTGTGTTCAGTGGGGCTTGCTTCTGAGTAGACATGCCTAGGATTGTGCTCTAGGACTTAACAAGCTACACCTGCCCACATTCCTTCTCCTAAAGGTCTAGCACTCTGGCCCGGTTGGAGATTTGGTAAGCCTACGTAAAGCACTTTTGCGGTGACGTGGGAGTAAACGGCGCCAGCAGAGAGGCCAGCACCACTCATTCCCACGGCGTCCCAGACCTGCACCAGCCGCCAAAGGTAAGTGCTGCACCGGACAGCGGGGACAGGGCAGCGAGGGAGGGGGGCCATTGGCCAGCCTGGGCTGGGAGGGGGCGGGGATATCGGTGCCGATATCCTGTGCCCTGTTGTAGCCCACGCCAGCCTTACACGGCCTTCCCGGATGTATGCCAGTTCTGGAGCTGACTTACATCCAAGGAGGCCCATGGGCTCCAGGCTCACCGATACCTGGGGAAGGGACAAACATCCCCTTGTCCCGAGGTGTGCTCCAGCACCACTGGCGCAGCCCATAAAGGGCCTAGGATACAGCAGCCGGGCCTTTAGGTGTAGCTTGTTAAACCTTAGTGCACAATCCTAGGCAAGTTACACATGATTTACAAGTTAAAGTTACACATGATTGCGCTGCCCGGCATGAACTTCCATACTATGTATTAACTGGGACTGTTTTCTCAGCACTTGTTCTCCCCCTGCTAAATAGGCTTACCAGATTGTCGACCGGGACGGAGCAATCTCCCCTTAAGGGGGCGGAGCGCGGGGGGCCCCGCGCTCCGCCCCCTTAAGGGGAGATCGCTCCGTCCTGGTCGACGATCTGGTAAGCCTACTGCTAAATATAAAAGGACATGTATATGAAGTGCTTTGAGCATCCTAAAGCAGGGGTTCTCAACCTATAGTACACGTACCCCTAGGGGTACGCGGACCAATGGCAGGGGGTAGGCCAGAGCCTGCCCCTTATCAGCATCAATCAGTAGTTAATTACTTGTTAATTAGAACTTAAATGCAATCCCCCCGTCTGTCTGTCTGTCTGTCACACACACACACATACACACACAGTTAAGTAAGACATTTTTCACATTTAAAATTGTTTTAGTACTTTTTTATTTAACGATTAATTAGCTTATTAATTGATTAATCCAGTTAATTAGCAATTAATTAACAGGGGGTACTTCAGAAAATTGGGCCGTGATAGGGGGTACCCAGGCCTCCAAAGGTTGAGAACTCCTGATCTAAAGCATAAGTGCTAGGTTACTATTACATTGTTTGTGAGATCCAAGCCATGACCACCGTTTCGATGAATCATTCTTACTGTGGCTACTGAGCAGATTTCCTCGTTATATGAAATGCATATTTCCAATCTCCTGCGTAATATTGCTGTCCATCTTAATCTTTTCAGTAGTTGTTTTGCTCTAACTTTAGAAACGTCAAAATGAATTGAAATGTGACTTTTCTTGGATATCTCATGACTGTTTTCCCATTCAAGCTCTCTTGTTCCTTTTTTAAAGGCCAGACACCTATGCTGTCAGCTAAAAGATAGCTTGATGTGCCCTTCTTGGCTGATTTTTAGCAGAATGTTTCTGATGATTCCTTCTTTTCCTCTCTCTTTGTCTTTATCACAAGGACTGGGGACGATGGGCCGAGGCATCGTGGCCGCTCTGGTGAAAGCTAAAGTTCCAGTAGTGGCTCTGGAGCAGGATAAGAAGCATTTGGAGTTGGGAAGGGGAGCTGTGATGTCCCTTTTAGAACGTGAAGCCTTAAGAATGCAACAGAATTGCCAAAAACTGGATGTCTCTAAACGCGGCCTGCTTCAATTCACTCTGGATTTTGGTGTGCTGCGGGATGTAGATCTGGTTATTGAGGCCGTATTTGAGGATATGGCACTGAAGAAGGAGATCTTCCGCAAGCTGTCAGCAGTCTGCAAACCTGAGGCTTTTCTGTTTACAAATACCTCTTGTCTAGATAT
Organism: Plestiodon gilberti rubricaudatus; assembly: GCA_026170595.1. Lineage (NCBI taxonomy): Eukaryota > Metazoa > Chordata > Lepidosauria > Squamata > Scincidae > Plestiodon > Plestiodon gilberti. The sequence continues at coordinate 42,909,736 of JANXHW010000003.1, forward strand.
TGATGAGATTGCTTCTGTCACTAGTCACCCTCACCAGGTCTTGGGTGCCCATTTCTTCTCACCAGCTCATATAATGAAGCTGGTAGAGGTAGTTTATGGCTCACATACATCCCCCACTGCCATTGCCACAGCCATGAGCCTCAGCAAAGCTATGGGCAAAATTGGAGTTGTTGTAGGGAATTGTTTTGGTTTTGTTGGGAACCGACTGCTGAATTCTTGTAATGAGCAAACGTATTTCATCATAGAAGAGGGCAGTACTCCAGAGGAGGTGGACAAAGCTCTAGAGGAATTTGGTTTCAAAATGGGGCCCTTCCGGGTCTCAGATCTTGCAGGTCTTGATGTGGGATGGAGATCTAGGAAAGGGCAAGGTCTGACTGGAGACAACATGCCTCTTAGCTTTCCTCCTCGCCAACGAGCTGGCAGACGATACAGCCCACTCCCTGATATCCTGTGTGAAAATGGGAGATATGGCCAGAAAACTGGCAAGGGCTGGTACCTATACGATAAACCTGGGGGAAGGGAACCAAAATCAGATCCTTGGCTTCATAATTTTCTTTCTGATTACAGGAGCAGTCATAACATTGCAACACGCACCATAACTCAGGATGAAATCCTGGAGCGTTGTCTGTATTCCCTTGCCAATGAGGGTTTTCGGATATTGTCTGATGGAATAGCATCTTGTCCAGAAGCCATTGACACTATCTATATCAATGGTTATGGCTGGCCCAGCCATAGGGGTGGCCCAATGTTCTACGCTTCTGAAGTTGGGTTACCTAAGGTTCTAGCAAAACTGCAGAGGTATGCTGAGGCTAATCCTGACATACCTGGACTGCAGCCTAGTGCCTTTCTGCAGAAGCTTGTAGCCTTGGGCAGTCCTCCACTAAAGCAGTGGCCATCACTTGTGGGATCTCAGAACAGTAAGCTGTAATTGCTCTGCAACCTATGTTTCCAGTTTAAGCATTTTGACTGCTTCAATCCAAACTGCAACGTAGCATGTTATAGAGCTATGTCACTGTCTCTTTTGATTGCAGTACAATGTACACAGACATTACCCTGTCTCTGAGAATGAGAGATTGTTGCTCACAATGTGCCTTTTTATCGTATTGTTCCTTGAAATGCTGCCCGAGGGTCTCGCTTGAAAACACACACTTTCCTATCTAATGAAGTTACCCAGCCTGTGGTTGATCTTTTCATGGGTCCTGGCCAATCAGCTCAGAATGAGAGACAAAGCTGAGAAAGAAGATGTGGAGGTAATATTTGAGAGCAATAAGCCTCTTCAAAAAGCAAATGCAGTGGAGTGGATAAAACCTCAGCACTCCTGAAAAAGGATTTGCAAGGGACAGAACTTGCTAACCCGCTTCCTCCATCTTACATGCTGATGGTGACATGTGAATCAGAGCAAATAATATCTCAAATGCTCTTCAGTCTGTAGCATAACCACATGCCTTTCTTCCTGCTCTCTGCCTTTTCTTATTTTCTAAATTAGTGCCTCTTTTCCAAAGTGCTGTGATCTCCATACACATCAGCCTGTGTGTTTTTCATACATGTTACGCAGTGGTTTTAGGACTTGCCCAAATGCATGTGTCTCAGGGGTTCCACCGATACCAATGGTGCTGCTGACAAAGCAGGTCTCCAAAATGAAGTGGAATAATTATTTTAACCTGTCTGACCACTGAAGAAGGAAATGAGAGATGTTTTTTCTATTCTCTATTTGGAAATTATGGTGGTGAGGTCATCACATTGCCTAAATGTCTCTTCTCAGAGTTGTTATTTCTAGAATCCAGGAAATCAAAGTATGATGACTGGGATTCAACATTTTTTTCTAAATAAAACTGTTGTACTTAGTCCCACATCTTCTGCTATAGCGTCTGTTCATTGTCTCACACGCATACATTTTCAAAACCATTATCACAAAGAGCCTATAGAATGCCATTAGTTGGTACATGAGTATCTCAGTCTACTCTGACTCTCTTCTTCTGACTGGCAGCCAATCAGTTTGCATCAATATGTTTACTATTTCAAAGTTAAACAAATAATTACCTTCCATAGTGAATGTTAACTCTTTGTTTGTTTGTTTGTTTGTTTATGTAAATAATTTTTACCCCGCCTTTCTCCCAATAAGGGCAATCAAGGCAGCTTACAATTAAAACATGTTAAAACTACATAATAAAATATAATACAATAAAAATAATTAAAACAGGTAATTAAAACAAACCCCAGTGGGTCACCTTATGTGACCCTAATCAGTTTATGAAAATCATCTCTCTCCCTCACTGCGTACTGAACCTAGCTGCTTTAGTGATCCAGGCGTAGCTCATGAGAGGATCCCTGTACTTGTAAAACTTGCCTAGAAGGGAGAAGTTCATAAGCGGTGTGACTTTTCCCATCGGAGTGTTGCAGGAATGGAAGGAATGAACAGAAGAATGTTCCCTTCTATACAGGCCAGCCCAGCCCCAAGGCTGTGTGGGGCAGCCTGGAGGAGGCAGTGGACTGATGCAGCTGCCCACCCAGCCACTGCAACTGGTATTCCAATCCACTTCTTGCTCAGAGTGAGCAAGGGAAGGATTGGGGTAGTGGCAACCCATCCCTTCCTCCAATGCAACTGCCATGAGCCATCACAGTGGTGATCCTGTTCTGATTGCTCGCTTCCACAAGTGCTCAAAACAGGATTGCTCCACCTCTGTCACCTCCTTGCCTGCCCAACAAGAAGGCCAGGCAGGTGAGGAGGCGGAGCACCCCCCCACCTCCTCTTCTTGCCTGTATGTCTGTCCATGTATGTATGTCTCCTACTTGTTCCCACCCAGCTGCGTTCTTCCAACACACAGGCTGGGCGGAGCATGGTGGAGACAGAGTCCTCTTCTGCTTTCAGCATGCTCCATCCAGCCTGTTTGAACATGGCTGGGTGGGAAGAGTAAAGAAATAGGGGAAGGCGGATGTAAAAATGAGGAGGAAGAGGACTTTGGGATCATGTCACTGCATTCAGCTCCTCTCTTCTTGACCACCTAGCTGCTGCCTTAAACTGCCAGGCAGGTGAGAAGAGGGAGTCGGCAGTTAAAATAAAGGAGGGCACACAACAGTGGAGGAAGCAGATCTGCACCGATTCAGGTGGCAGGTCCACCTGCATAGGACAGCTCTGCTTTTTATGCCAATAAAGGTTTCATTCATTCATTCATTCATTCAGACAGCTCTGCTTCTATGCATCTCTTAAAATTATAGAAGCCCACTTAGGTGAATGTGGCAACTCTCTGACCCTTTGTCTCTCTGGTCCACGCTTCTCTGACTTCAGTGTTTTCTTCTACTACTGCCAACAGCTCACAGCCATTCCTGTTCCTTTTTCCAGTATACTGTAGTTGGTCTTTAGCCACATTTTTTAATTGACTCTTTTCTTCAGCTCAATGCCTGTACCACCGTTGTTTCTTCAAGTTCATGCTTTTCCTCCCAGCATCAGTTGATCCTGTTTCCTATCTAAAACCCACCCTGGCTCTCAGCCAATGTCCTTCTGCCCAAAATCCCCCCCCCCCGGCCCAGCACCATCTTTCCACCAATTAACAGTTTCTCCCATCCTTAGACATTATGAGCTTTTTCATCACGCATTCAAGTGGACATAATTGCAGCTGTATTTTTCGGTTTTGAGGTGCACAGGCTCTCCAGGACATTGGCACCATAAGCTGTTCCCCAGTCAGCAGAAGAGGCACAAGAAGGAGGAGGAGGAGTTTAAGAGCCAGCGAGTGAGCAAATTAGCTTTAGCTGCCTGACTGATTGACTAGGAACAACTTATGGTGCCAACTTTCTAGAGAGGTTGATAAGGTTTCTCCATGGCAGTAGCATCTTGTGTGAGATGGCGCTGCCAGCAAAAACTGTACCAGCTTTTGTGGTAAAAGACTTTTCCTCAGCCAGCCTCAGAAGGGTAAGGAGATAGCAGTATACAGGTAGGTGGAGGCAGACGTGATGGATGAGGGGGAGGATTGGAATTTGCCACACATACACCCAAGGGGCTTCACCCTACCTCATGCTTGGACTAGCTATGGGCTGCAGCATTTTGCACCAGCTTACATATTCAAACCCTCTTTAAAGGAAGCCCTACAGTACATAAACCACAACATTGAGAAGCAGTGTCTATATCTTAACAGGATCATTGCAAATTACATTGTGACGTGCAGCTCAACATTTTAATAGTCATCCTAAAGCCAGTTTGAAAGTATCAGCAGACCAGTGCATGTTAAAAGGCATTTTTACAAAAAGCAGTTCTTTGTCATGTGCTCACTTGGGTTCTACAAGCTACGTCAGGCGTTTCTGTATTTGTTAATGCTGTATAGTTTAATGATGTGTTTCTCCAAATGGTGGGAACTCTTGCTGTCAGCACTGAAGCTCCTAGATTCTCTCTATACAAATGCCCAATATTCATGCAAGCTGTTGTGGAATTTTTAGACAGTTATGCCAGTACACTCTTCTTCCTTCCATTAGTGATCTAGCCTACGGGCATCTTTCCAAAGAGCAAAAAACAAAAAACAAAACAAAACCATCAGCATGCCAGGGCAAAGAAAAGCCTTGATTTTTATTGCTGTCCCCAGCAGTACCAAACCTCCAGAGGGAACCTAAGTCTTACATTCATAATGGCATACAGAGCAGTTTATACTGTCATAGTACTTGAGCTAACTGGACAAGGCCATTCAAGTTCTGTCAAAGGAGTTTTTAATACATTTCTATAATGCAGTGTTTATCCCCTGCCTTTATTTCTTTTTAAATTTTGAAAAAGAGTCCAGCAGCCCCACAGCAGTGCTTGCGAAGTAGCAAGCAGAGACAGCAATTTCACTGAATCTCTCTCGCTGGACACAGCAGGATTGTATTGCACATCTAACTCTGACTGTATTGCAAACTGCATGCTATTTTCTTTGGCCTTGAAAAGGAAGGTTAAAATCATGTCTGCATTGCAAAATATTTAATGATGTAGCATCAAACGAATTGCTTGTATTTTGACATCTTTGCCCCAGCTGTGACTGGTTCTAACTAATTAATTATATCTATTTTCCCCCATGAAATCTGCCCTTGAAAGCAACTGTCTCAGAATGCCACATGCTTGGGAATGACTGAAGGTTGTATCTGTTCATCCTGTGATTTATGACTAGCTTGATCTGGCAAAAACCTGGGCTCACATACTGAATCTGTTCACATGCATATGTTTCCTTCTAGCAACTCCCAGGGAAGGATGTTCAGCATACTGTCCCACACCATGATGCAGAGACTAGCAGGAGATAATGAACTTACTCTGAAGCCAGGAATCTCTGCTCTAGAAGAATCTGAGGTGTGCCATCACAGTTTGAATCTCACATTTTTTCTAGTTTATTCCAAAACTAGTCAGCCTCCTTATTTCTTCCCCAGAGCAGGTAGTACATTTCCTCTGAGCAACTCCATTTTCATATGTGCATTAGGTACATGCTTGCTGTTTCTTTTACCAATACTTATTTACCTACATAATTTAAGGAAGGTGTGGTGGTGTGGTGGTAAGGGAAAAATAGAAATGTTTGGTAAATGTTTCTACCATTGGTTCTTCACCCATGGTGCTGCTGTCTGACCTGGGTGAGATCACATTACAGCGAACATCTGATTTAACAGACCTTAATTTAACAGCTGTCAGAAACAATGGACATTTTCTGCTTCGTTATAACTACCCATATATGTTTTTGTGCAGAAAGGCAAATGCATTCAGATTTAAAGGTCTTTTAGCATTAACACCCCCCCTCCGTCATCGTCCCCATTAAATTGAGGGGTCCTTGATTTATCCTAAGCTCATTGTATCCTAAACCCATTGTATCCTGCCCCGGGGCTGCTAGGCCACACCTCAGGACACTGGCGTCGCTGCAGGGGGGGACGGAGCTCTAAGTTCCGCCGTGATCCGACCCTCCGTTACACAGGTGAATGAAGCAACCCCGCCCCCTCGCCTTCGGAACCATTCAAGGCGGTGAAAACAATGCACAGGAGACTCCCTGCGCGTTGCTTTCGCTGCCCTGAAAGGCTCTGAAGGCGAGGGGGCGGAGCTGCTTCGTTCACCCGTGTAACGGAGGGTCAGATCGTGGTGGAACTTAGAGCTCCGCCCCCCTGCAGTGACACCAGGGACTCAGGAGAAGGGTACGTTCGTCCGCTTCCCCGGCTGTAAGCGAGCCTGGGACCTTTAGGCCTCCTCACGTGTATGCCAAGTCCAGACCTGGCGTACATTCGGGGAGGCCATGTAAGGCCAACTTGGGCTGGGAAGGGGCTTAGGATTTTGACGGAGCATGCTGTCAATATCCCCACCCCCTCTCAGCCTGGGCTGGCTAATGGCCACCCCCCAGGTTGCCCCTGCCCATCCTCCCCCTGCCAGTGCAGAACTTACCTCAGTCAGCGACCGCGGGGTGGCCCTTACTCCTGAGTCATTGCAAACGTGCTTTACAGCACATCTGCGATGCTTTAGAGTGGCGGAGCGTGAGCTCCGCTGCTCTAAAGATAGTAAGGATTGCGCCATTAATGTGGGTGACACCATGAGTTACCGCACTGGGTGACACCAACCCTAGTGCCACCACTGGGGGTGACACGATGAGCTTTCACATCGGATGACACAAGCCCTAGTGACCCCTCTGCCCCCAATCCCAAACTTGATTACTTCTGTTTCCTCGGCATTGTAACAGATGCATTTCACAAAAGTATGACTACTGAGGAAGAGAGAACCTTTAAGGCCGTGACAGACCGCATACCGAGGCGAACGAGCGAGCTCCGAGGCGAGCGAGCGCGAGAGGCTGGTCACCGTCCTCCGGGCTCTGAGCTTGTCTGTAGGAGTGTCTTCCCGCAAATAGTCCCTCCTTTTGTCCCGCCTTCTTGGAAGAAACCTCCACGGTGATTGGCTAACACTCTCCTCCCCCTCTCATCTGATTGGTGGCTGCAGTAGCTCCGCTGTGCGGCCCCCTCAAACATGGCCCAGGAAGATTTTCGATCGTGCCGGAAATCGGTAGACTGCTCGCTTCCGCTGTGGTAACCAGATACCTCAGCACAGCTCGACAAAGCTCCTCGGGCGTCCGGGACGCGCCGAAATTCGTGCCATCGGTCACGGCCTTTACTATACTTGGTAAGCATTTTAATTTATTTTATAAGTAACCCTTATGACATGTTGGCTGCTCTTTCTAGCAGGGAGATACGATAGAAATGTTAATCTGCTTGAACTGTAGGTTGATCCACCTTTTAAAACTGTTATTAAAACTGTATTGGTATTATTCAAAATTGAAACAGAGTCATTCCACATACCCTCTTTTCCTCATTTTAGCACACTCACAATAGAGCAAAAGGGAAGGGGAGATAAAAACATTAAAATAAAATGACAATAAAGTACCAATAAGAAACCAGGTATAATCAGAGATTAAAAAAGATGAAATTGTTGAATATAGAAGTAAAAGGAAAATGGGTGATAGTACAGGACAGGACAAAGGGAAAGGGAAAATGCAATAGCAAAGGAATGTGGAGTTATTACCCCTCAAAGAGATTATCTTTAGAGGTAACTGTGAAGGTGTCCAGAGATCCAACAAATTGCTAACCCTGAGGTCCAATGAGCGGGACACATGGAACTTCAGCTTTTGCAAGATGCTCCTTTTGGCCACCAAAGTATCTGCTATTTAGGGAACGGCATTTAGGATATCTATACTGTGTACAGATATGTATTTCACACAGTGAGCACAGTGGGATTAACTTCCAGGTAAATAGAAGGGGCAGAAATGGAAGCAGTAACAGATTTTACTTTTTGGGGGCTCCAAGATCACTGCAGACGGAGACAGCAGCCATGAAATTAAAAGACGCTTACTCCTTGGAAGGAAAGCTATGGCAAACTTAGACAACATAATAAAAAGCAGAGATATCACCATGCCAACAAAAGTTCGTATAGTCAGGGCGATGGTGTTCCCAGTAGCAATGTATGGTTGCAAGAGTTGGACCATAAGGAAGGCGGAGCGCCGAAGAATAGATGCTTTCCAACTGTGGTGCTGGAGAAGACTCCTGAGAGTCCCTTGGACTGCTAGGAGATAAAATCAGTCAATCCTAAATGAAATCAACCCTGACTGTTCCCCGGAAGGACAGGTACTGAGGCTGAAGCTCAAATATTTTGGCCACCTAATGCGAAGAGAGGACTCTCTGGAGAAGACTCTGATGCTGGGAAAGACTGAAGGCAAAAGGAGAAGGGGAAGGCCAAGGATGAGATGGTTAGACAGCATCACCGATGCAACGAACATGAAAATGAGCGAACTCAGGAAGATAGTGGAGGACAGGAAGGCCTGGCGGGATATGGTTCATGGGATCACGAAGGGTCAGACACGACCATACGACTGAACAACAACAACAATATTGGATTGGGCCATGGCCGGGCCATATAAGTCTTCCATCATTGTAGAATCAGGGGAGATGGGAACTTCTAATGGTGCAATCCTGTCAACATTTTAGACTGTCTAGGGTGTCACAAATGTGCCGCAAAGCATGTTTGTGGTACCTGGAGAGTAGGCGGTGCCAGTGCTGAGGCTGGCGCCGCTCTACTCGCCCCAGAAGCAGTGGAGCACCCACTGGGGAAGGTAGGTTCCCTGCCGGGCAGCAGTGGAACAGGGGGAGGGTGGAGCAGGGTGTTCCGGGAGGGGAGGATTGGTCGACTGGGCCTGGAAATGAGGAGGGATCAGTGGTGGCGGCTCCGCTGAAATCTTATCCCCCTTCCCGGGCCTGGCCGCTGTTACATGGCCTTCTCGAATGTGCACCAGCAAAATAGCTGGCGCACATTCGAGTAGACCCATCAAGGCGGCTGGGGCTCTACTTGGAGCAAGGGGACGAACATCCACTTCAGCCTAGGAGTGCTCCAGCCGCATCGGTGCTGGGTCCTATCTAGATAGGTTCTACACCCGCACTGCAGCTTAGGCTGTACAATGCAGGATTGTACAATAGACAGGATTGGGCTGTAAAATGCAGAAAACAAGGTAAAATCACTTAAAGATTACATTGGAACTGCAAAGAATATATCACCGCCAGCAGTTACAGAAAGGGCAGGCTGGAGATGCAGTCAAGAAATCAGAAGCAGAAGACAGAGTATGAGAGAGTAATGCTGGAGGCCTCAATACAGAATAAAGGGGCTGAACCTGCTGATAGATAAACACAGTGAAAGCACAAGGAGATGAAACACTGTAAAGAAACAGAAAAGCAAGCAGTGAGATAATAAATCTAAGCATGCACAACTATCGGCATTACTGTCAGTCCTGGCAGAAATGCATTACAGCCTTAGAACAGGTGGGAGTGGATGGATCCAAAGTCTCTCTCTCTCTCTCTCTCTCTCTCTCTCTCTCTCTCTCTCTCTCTCTCCACTTGTACATGAGCCTCTATTATAATTGTTGTTGTTGTTAAGAATATTTATATACCGCTTTTCAACAAAAAGTAATTCACAGAGTGGTTTACATAGCTAAACAAATAAATAAATGGTTCTCTGTTCCAAATGAGCTCACAATCTAAAAAGAAAGCAAAAGGGACACCAGCAAAAGCCACTGGAAAAGACACCATGCTGGGGTAAAGAGAGATAGTTGCTCTCCCTCCATTAAGTATAAGAGGACACCACTTTAAAGGGTGCCTCTTTGCCTCTCTGCCCAGTTAGCAGGGGATGTCTAACATCCCTGTTCAACCGGTCATCCAGATTATTATGTTCTATTAGAAGAACCAAAGATGGACTGAGGAGCACCATGCTGGCGCACCATAGGCAGCTGCTTTCCTTTACAAAGTTCAAGGAGTGTTGATCATTATTACTACTTGGCAATTATATGAATATTATGCACATTAAAATGGTTAAAATGTTCATAAACTTTACAATGACCACCTTCATCTAGCGGTCTCCCTGGGGTCGATGACACCGGGTATGCAGGTGTCGAGTGTGACATCCCGGAAGTATGTTGGCGGTGATGTTGTCACGTCATCGTATCACTGCCCATTGCTTCTTGGTCACTGCAATTTCAAGCGTTTCAGAGCCAAGGGCGGGCAGGAGGGCCCGTCCAGCGTGCTACAAACAAGCGCACGAAGCTTCGCTTGCCAATCTTCTGCCCCTCTGGGCCTTGGCGGAACCACGGTGAGTGCCAAGTACTCGGGTGGGGATGTCACCTCCTCCTGGATGCTGCCCAGTGTGGCCTGCACCAATCACACCCCTCTTGTGACTTCACTGCCCTCACTAAAACTCCAGGATGTACCTCACTTACAGCGAAATCCTGTGTAGAGATCCAGTCGGCGGCCTAGGGCTGCCTGCCGGATCCTATCCCTGCTCCAGGCCATGCTGCTGCGGCTCGGAGGTCTACTCGGGATATGGTGGACCCCATCCCCACCCCCTCCCGGGCCGGCTCGGCCAATGGCCCCCCTCCCTCGCCGTCCGGACCACCCATGCGGCAGCCGCCAGAGCCTTACCTTCCTCCAGCGGCCGCATGGATGTCCCGGCGATGGAGTGAGGGTGACTGGCCTTGCACCGGCCTCCCTTACTCCCGAGTAATCGCAAATGTGCCTTATGGCATGTTTACGATGGCTTCTGGCGACGGAATGCTCGTTTTTCTTTTTTAAAGAATCCCATTAATCCCTTCTGCCATTCCAATATACTGCACGTTATGGGTTCCCAAACCTATCCTGGAAATGACTGGAATTGGGGCCTTTAAAAGAAAAGTTCTAGCTCAAATCATTATCATATTTACTAAGCAGAGGCACTGAACATACAATTTGAAGAACTATATACCAGTCTCCATTAAGAATTTAATACTGGTTAAACAATCATTAAGGGTCAAGCAATGCAGGCCTGTGACATGATTAAAATCACAAACAAAATTCTGTATAAATGCAATTCATTCAGTTGAAATTCATTAGCATATTGTTAGTTCTTCCAGCCAGGAATCAAGCACTCAAGTACATTTATGGGAAGATATCAGAACTCCAAGCACTGTAGTCAATTTCTATATGTATAGTGCAACCAATCACTTACAGCACAAGCTAGGCTGAGTTAGGTGCACCAAATAGTACATTACCCAAAACTTAAGCTGCAATACTATCCAGACCTACCTGAGAGTAATCCCCACTGAACACAGTGGGACTTACTTATGAGTAGATATGCATAGCCTTGCACTATACTATCTCTGTCTGCAAAAGTTATCATCAATTTCATCACCAGACATTCTGAGCACAAAATGTGATTCTCTAGATCAGTGTTTCTCAAAGTGTGCTCCTAGGAGCCCTGGGGCTTCCTGAGACTCCTTCAGGGGCTCCATGAGCCAGTGGCATAGTTGGGTCCAGTGATACCCGGGGCCCTCATGACCCTCATCAACCCCCCCCCCGGAAGTGACATCACCACCTTAAAAAAAGAAAAATGAAGCGGCAGTGGCAAAAAAGACACACCTGCCACCACCTCCTGGTTGCCCCCCAGCCCCCTTCTGGTTGCCCCCCCAGCTCTAGCCACCACTGGTCACCCCCCAGCCCCCAGCAGAAGAGCAAGGGGGGTGCCAGAAGCCGCTGCCGCAAGTGGTTTGATTGATTGTAGTGGCAACTCCTTGTACGCTTCTAGAACTCCCCGTGGCTTCTGTTACCCCCCTTGTGGCTGGAGATTGGAGGCAGCTGCCGCGAAAAAGGTAGATGATGTGGTTGCTCGCCACCTCCTTCCTTTGCCACTGCTGCCTGGTTGTCCCCCCTGCCCCCTGTCACCCCCACTGGTCGCCTCCTAGCCAAGGAGCAAGGAGGTGGTGAGTGACCACATCACTTACCTTTTTCACTGACACCTAGCGAAAAAAGTGGCAATAAGCACTTTTTGCTGCTTTTTTTTTTGCTGGAGACTGGAGGCGATAGCGAAAAAGGTAGACAATGTGGCTGCTCGCTGCCCCCTTCCTCCGCTGCTGCTTTGCACCCCCTAAGGCATGGTACCTGGGGCCCTGAACCCCTGCCCCCTCCTTAGCTACGCCACTGCCATGGGCACACCATAAGTGGCTGCAATCTGACCTCTGCCTGGTTTACTCTTCCACCCCTCCCCTGTTGGTGGCTCTCCTTCCTCATTCCCCTCCTATTCTGGCTCTTTGCTGGTATTTGGTGTTGGGCTTGGCATTGCACCACTCCATGCACTCCCTGAGACTCTGCACATGCGCTGGTGGGGTTCCCTGAGACTCCTTTTAGGAGTATAAAGGGCTCCCAGACTAAAAAGGTTGAGAAATACTGCTCTAGATGGTGAAAAATGTTTTTGGATGTCTAGTTGCTCATTAGTGAAGAATGAATACCAAGTGTACAAGACTTGGACCAGAGGCAGGTGAGGAATATATACAATGACATGGCAGTGCTCTGGCCTGAAAGAAATACAGGTTTGATTAAGGATGAGGGCACAAATAGAAACCTTTCCCACAGTAATTCTAGTAAATTATACTGTTTGTTCCGCCTTTCATCACTGTGACCATCTTGTCAGCAGTCAGGTACTAAGGGATGCTATTGGTTATTTCACCACACACTAACTGGAAGGCAGAATAGGAAGGAGAAGGTGGAAAAATATATACTGTGTAGAGACAGCTACCTGCTACTCTCTCTCTCTCTCTCTCTCTCTCTCTCTCTCTCTCTCTCTCTCCATGCAGTAGCTGTTTCACTTTGTTTCAATGGGAGTTTGAAAATTCAGATTTACTACTTTCTTGCTATAGTTCTGTTGCTACACCTGCAAAAATAAATCTGCAAAATATCAATATGGTAGGTGAGAAAGATTTCTTTACAAGATGACAAAGCTCCCTGAGGTATCTGGTGGGGCCACTGTGTGATACAGGAAGCTGGACTAGATGGGCCTTTGGCCTGATCCAGCAGGGCTCTTCTTATGTTCTTATGATTGGCCTTACCAGACAGAAATACTGTATGTTCAAGTCTGTAAGGCCAGGTACAAGAATGGGTGTTTACGGGAATGTGTCAGTGTAAAGCTGTTTTAATAGTGTAGGGGGAGGGGCAGTTAGCTATGCAACACAACACTCATGTGTGTGTGTGTGTGTGTGTGTGTGTGTGTGTGTGTGTGTGTGTGTGTGATTTATCCAAGCACTGCAAATCACTGCAAAAAGGCACCAGGATGTTGGTGCATATGTGAAATTATTTGTCCCTATGGAGGTAATGGTAAGCAGGATTTGCTTAGCTGTAAAAACTAAGTACATGAAGAAGTACGTCAGAGCGAGAGATGCACAGGCTAGAGATACTTCGGCTGTGCAAAATATCTGGAAAGAGAAAGACCATTGTTATAGAGATGGTCGAAGGTTAGGTAGCAAACTGCCAATGAATCAGCAGTGGAGTGTATAACTAAGGGAGTTGCAGACAGTTTCTTATGCCATAATATGGCCTTTTCCATCAGCTTCTGATTTCTCTTCCCATCACTCTCCTATCTACTAATCCAAAGAGGAAGAAATGACAACCCCAATGATGAAGTAAATAGGGCTTCCACCATATATTTATGAAATCTGCTGACTTAAACCACCTCTGTGCGCACGCACACGCAACACACACACACACACACAGAGTAAAACAGATGTCCAGAATTGCCACGTTGCGGATTTGTAGCTGCAGGCCAGGGTCCATGCAGAGGGGTGGAGAGCGCAGGATGGGAAGGTTACAGAGAGAAGTGGGGCTGCTGCTCCAGATGGAGGCTGGATGTCACCAAGAGAGAAATGGTTGTCTCCAACTCTAAAGCCGCCCACCGAGGATTCAGTCTCTGGTTCTGGAAAGGCTGACAGTGCATTCGATATGCCTTCCAGCACGGGGTCTGCTGGAACCTGGGGGAGGGGGGCTGTCCTCTCCCTCCCCTCGGGCAGGTGAGACTCCTTGGCCACCGGGCTCTCTCGAAAGGGGAGTCCCCTCCCCTGGCCCTGCCTACTGGCTGCGCCTGCGAGGAGGTCTCGCCTCGACCGAAGGGGCTACCCAGGAATCGCTCTCTGAGGGAGGCAGGGGCTGGCCGGTCTCTCTCCGTCTCACTCCGGGGAAGGATTCCGCAGCTCTTCCACCTCCAGCCAGGCAGTCCTCCTCCCCCTCCCGCTCACGAGGTGTCTGGCGGAGTCCCCACGGCAGACTTCCCCTCATTCACCCTCCCCCCCCGCGCCCACTTACTCGCCGGAGGGGGCGGGCTGTGGCCGGGGCGGAGCTGGGCGGCAGGCCAGAGTGGCTCAAGGCGGAGCTGGGCTGGGCTCGCCCGTGGCGCCGCTGTCCCTCCTGGCTTGCCAGACGCGCTGCTCTCCGCCCCGCTGCGCCTTGTGTGCGCGCAAGCGGGAGTGACTCGGCGGAGGTGCTGGCTGCAGGTGGCGGGGAAGGCGGCGGTGGCGGCGGCGGCAGCAGCAGCAGAAGGAACAGCAGCAGCGCCATGAGCGGTGTTGGGGCGGCGACCACCGCCGCTGCCGCTTCCCTTCTGGCCGGGAAGAGTGAGAAACTGGACGAAGCTCAGGCGTTGGCCCGCAGCTGCGCCGGGAGACCCGATTTCCAGCCTTGCGACGGGCTGTCGCTGTGCACCACGCACAGCCACGGCCGCTGCTTCCGCCTGCACTGGTGCTGCCACCTGGGTTGGTGCCACTGTGAGTATTGGGGGCGAAGTGGTTGGGACGGGACGGGACAGACGGGGCGGGACAGGAGCAGGCAATCTCGAGGGGCAGCTAGCTTGGCGGCTTGCTTGGCCCCTTGCAAGCGGCTGGGTTGGGAGGGATCCGCGCCTGCTCCAAGCGCAGGGAGCCCCCTGCCTGAGCGCTGCAGATTCCTGTCAAGCCAGCCAGCCGGCGGGGAGTGGTGTGCTGTTTTCGGGTGGGTTGCTAGCCACGAAGACCGAGGACCGAGCAAGAGCAAGCATTCCCGAGGGGGAAACACCCTATTTGTCTCCCTCCCTAGGACTCCGATCCTGGCCCTTCCTCTGTAGGCTGCCACTTTCGGGAAAGGACAGGCTCTTCCCACCCATCCTTCCCCTCGATGCGGTGGCTCAAAGGTACCCAGAGGCAGGATTTGACGGCGAGGTCGATAGTGACTGATCGCGTGGCACCCGCCTGAACGCTAGATGGATTTATCTGTCCTCCCCTGCCTCCCGGGGAAGAGAGATCGCCTGCGTGTTTCTGACCAAGGACACAAGCCAAGAAGGGGCTGGGCTGGGCTGGCTCTGTGCTAGACCCAGTGGAAGTTGCGGGTACAATGTGGAAGAGAAGCACAGGGGTCCACTCCCCCTCTTCGCTGCAGAAACGGTTGTAGAACAATACCCGCTTTTGCTAGGGCCAGGGAGGGGGTGCTAGGCAGAAAACCTCCCCGTAGAATTCCGTCCTCCTTCTTCGTTGCTACAAGAAGGAGCTCCCTCTCCTGTTTCAGCCTTCTATAACCGCTGGAGTTATAAATTCCTTGTACTGTATAAGTACAGATGTTCAGTTAGGAATTGGACCCATGATTCAGGTTTATAAAGCAGTGGAATCTCTAGGGTTTTCTCACTGAACCCATTTACACCAAATTGTTGTTTGTATATTATGCTACAGTAAATAATAGCCATTAAAGCAAGCTGTTGGATTATGTTCAAAAATGGCCATGAGAAATGGGCTAGTTGATCCCCTGTGATTTTAAACACCAGTGGTCTCTCATAGAGTGAAGCCACAATTAATACAGACAGTAATTTCTGTGTCTCACAATCTAATTTTTGAAACTATTCAAACATCTTCCCCGGCAACCTGAAATTTAATGTCTGTACTAAAAGAATGGTTGGAAAGCGTGATGATGGAAGGATGGCTTTGTTTAAAATGTATTCTTTCTTGGTAAAGCATTTGGTTGGTTCATTTTTTTAATGCCATAAGCTCCTCCCTATATATCCTTAATAGATTAAGGTGACCCAGAGGGGAGCACACATGCCATGTGGGTGAAAATAGGTTAAACATTTATACATTTTTATTTATTTATTTATTTATTTATTTATTTAAAATATATCCCACCTTTCTGCTCCTCAATGGGATTTTCATCTCATTTTTGCTGGTATAGTTGTATTGAAGCTCACTAGCTGACTAGCATCATCCACCTAGAACTAGTCACGAACTGAATTTCAACCCCTTGCTACAGTCATTGTGTTATCTAGAGCCAGAAAACTGGAAGACAGATGCCCAGGGATGGCTGATCATAGCAGAGAAATGGCATCTCAGCTTTCCAGTTCAGCATACTGGGGTTTCCCATCCACATCTCCAAACATTTTCTTCCCACTTGCAGGGCATCATATGCTCAAGTTTCAACTTCCAGTTTTTGTGACTAGAGGAACTGTATGTATTTGAAAAGAATTCATTGTATTTCTCATTTTCTATTTGCAAATTCATTCTGTACCTTAAGAGGTTCCCATGTATATCCTCTTGAAAACTGCCTGACCCAAAATAAATTGCTAGGCTGTATTTGTCTGTATTTCCTGCTCAAACCCATATTTCTACTTATTTTTATGAGGACTTCCATGTCTCTAATCGTAACATGCTCAGTTTTTGCTTTTATCCTGGATACTTAGGCTACAGTCCTATACAGTATACATTTATCTGGGAGTAAGTCCTACTGAACTCAATGTGACTTACTTCTGAGTAGACATGCGTAGGATTGAGCTGTTAGTGATGCATCAACATACTTGCAAATGGCAGTACAACTCTTTTGGCCTTTTGGGCATGTTAGATTGCTAGGTTTTACTCATACTCCCTTTGCCCCACAATATGAGTCCAGCAGGGAGGGTATCCTATTGCCTGCCATTCTTACTTTTTTTAAAACTATTTTCAACTATAAAATTAGGCCATTGCTGAGTAGAACAGTATTCCACTAGGTCTAATGATGTCATACACATCATTGCTCACTAAATGCTCTCTGATAATGTTTTTGGTTTCCTGTCCAGAAAATACATTGTTAATTAAGCCTTTTTGAACCAGTGCTTCCAATCTAGTGGTTGAGTTGATTCCGCCACCTCCTCCGCACTACCATGATCA
Source organism: Plestiodon gilberti rubricaudatus (assembly GCA_026170595.1). Classification (NCBI taxonomy): domain Eukaryota; kingdom Metazoa; phylum Chordata; class Lepidosauria; order Squamata; family Scincidae; genus Plestiodon; species Plestiodon gilberti. The sequence goes on from JANXHW010000003.1 coordinate 42,926,700, forward strand.
CAGCACGATTAGGTTCTTCCCTCTGAAATTTGGATTGCTAGCCTGTTGGGACCAAGATTTTGTGACATTATTCAGTACAATTACTCCCATGTGTTACTTGCAGCTTAATAACTTCCAAGGGCTCTGTGTGTATATGCCATTAGAGAAAAATACATCAGTTTGTGTGACACACAACATTTATCATAAAGTGTGTGGTGGGGAAAACACAACAGAAATTATATTAAAGCTGGATTGGATTTTTGCTTCTGGAAATGCAGCAATGCAGTCTGAGTGCATGTTTGCAGTTGGGGGTGTTGTCCCTGCCACAAGCAACATGGTAACTGCATGTCTGATTCCAGCACGCCACAGGGAATGGTGGAGTTGATACAGGTTGTGGAAGCCACACAGAGGAATGTTAAATATAATCCCATACAAATGGGACTTGCTCGTCTTCAGAAACATGATGCAGCCATCTTGGTGAACTTCAGGCAGGTCTGAGTTTGCTCAGTGTTTGGATATGCGACTGGGAACCCCATGAACAGTGTGTTGAGTTCTATGACAGAAATAAGACAGGACATTGTGTCCCCAAGTTACGGACACCTGAGTTACAGACATCTGACTTACAGGTGGCTGCATCACTGCTTTCACACAGCTGCAGTCTGTCCCTTGTGGTGCTCTTGTGCAGATGTGATAGTGCTGGGCCGGCAAGAGTTGGCTGTTTCCACCTATGTATGTTCTGACTTATTTATTATTTTATTATTTTAGACATTTTTATACCACCCTTCTTCCAAGGAGCTCAGAGTGGTGTACATATTTCCTCCCCTCCTTTTGTCCTCACAACAACCCTGTGAGGTAGGTGGGGCTGAGAGATAGTGACTGGCCCAAGGTCACCCAGGAAGCTTTGTGGCTGAGCGGGGATTCGAACCTGGATCTTCCAGGTCTAAGTCCAACTCCCAAACCACTACACCATCCTGGCTCTGACTTCCGAACAAACCTCTGGAACAGAACCAGTGTGTATCTTGGGGACTTAGTGTATTTTTTTTTAGGTCCTTTTTCCATTCAACCTTTGTGCTAATTCAGTGACATGGGATGTCTTGTGCTGACATGCTGTGAGTCTTTAGAGAATTTTGCCAGGGGAGAAATAGAGAAGTATGATTGAAATAGGAAGTAGAGATTTAGGGCGCAATCTTGCCTGGCTCCTATGCCGGCGCAGCAACCACCGCGCCAGCCTAGGGTGTTGTGAATGTACCGTAAAGCATGTTTGTGATACCCCGCAAGTAAGCTGTGTGCCGTCCTGTGTGTCATCCTGGGCCTGGCTGACAATCCCACCCCCCTGAAATGACCAATCCCTGGAACGACCAATCCCAAGTTATCTATATAAGGTAAATAAGAATTTTTCAAGCTTTATAATTATTGACCAGGTATAAACTGAGAGTTGTTGTTGTTGTTTCGTCGTTAAGTCGTGTCCGACCCTTCGTGATCCCATGAACCATATCCCGCCAGGCCTTCCTATCCTCCACTATCTTCCTGAGTTCGCTCATTTTCATGTTCGTTGCATCGGTGATGCTGTCTAACCATCTCATCCTTTGCCTTCCCCTTCTCCTTTTGCCTTCAATCTTTCCCAGCATCAGAGTCTTCTCCAGAGAGTCCTCTCTTCGCATTAGGTGGCCAAAATATTTGAGCTTCAGCCTCAGTACTTGTCCTTCCAGGGAACAGTCAGGGTGGATTTCATTTAGGATTGACTGATTTGATCTCCTAGCAGTCCAAGGGACTCTCAGGAGTCTTCTCCAGCACCACAGTTCGAAAGCATCTATTCTTCCGCGCTCAGCCTTCCTTATGGTCCAACTCTCACAACCATACATTGCTACTGGGAACACCATCGCCCTGACTATACGAACTTTTGTTGGCATGGTGATATCTCTGCTTTTTATTATGCTATCTAAATTTGCCATAGCTTTCCTTCCAAGGAGTAAGCGTCTTTTAATTTCATGGCTGCTGTCTCCGTCTGCAGTGATCTTGGAACCCAAAAAAGTAAAATCTGTTACTGCTTCCATTTCTGCCCCTTCTATTTGCCAGGAATTGATGGGACCAGATGCCATGATCTTAGTTTTATTAATGTTGAGTTTCAAGCCAACTTTTGCACTCTCCTCTTTTACTCTCATCAAAAGGCTCTTTAGTTCTTCTTCACTTTCTGCCATTAGGATGGTATCGTCTGCATATCTGAGGTTGTTGATATTTCTCCCGGCAATCTTGATTCCGGCTTGCGATTCATTCAGCCCTGCATTTCTCATAATGTACTCTGCATATAAGTTAAATAAGCAGGGTGATAATATACAGCCTTGCTGTACTCCCTTCCCAATTTTGAACCAATCAGTTGTTCACCTTCAGCAGAAGTGTACAGGTTTCTCAGGAGACAGGTAAGGTGGTCTGGTACCCCCATCTCTTTAAGAATTTGCCACAGTTTGTTGTGATCCACACAATCAAAGGCTTTTGCGTAGTCAATGAAGCAGAAGTAGGTGTTTTTTTGGAACTCTCGTGCTTTCTCCATGATCCAGCGCATGTTGGCAATTTGATCTCTAGTTCCTCTGCCTCTTCGAAACCCAGCTTGTACTTCCGGTAGTTCTCGGTCCACGTACTGCTGAAGCCTAGCTTGTAGGATTTTGAGCATAACCTTGCTAGCATGTGAAATGAGTGCAATTGTGCGATAGTTTTGAACACTCTTTGGCACTGCCCTTCTTTGGAATTGGAACGTAAACTGACCTTTTCCAATCCTTTGGCCACTGCCGAGTTTTCCAAATTTGTTGGCATATTGAGTGCAGCGCTTTAACAGCATCATCATTTAGGATTTTAAGTAGCTCAGCTGGGATATTATCATCTCCGCTAGCTTTGTTGTTAGTAATGCTACCTAAGGCCCACTTGACTTCACTCTCTAGGATGTCCGGCTCTGGGTCAGTGACCACACCAGCATGGTCATCAGGATCTTTCTTGTATAGTTCTTCTGTGTATTCTTGCCATCTCTTCTTAATCTCTTCTGCTTCTGTCAGGTCCCTGCCTTTTTTGTCCTTTATCATGCCCATCTTTGCACAAAACGTTCTCTTGATATCTCCAATTTTCTTGAAGAGATCTCTAGTCCTCCCCATTCTGTTGTTTTCCTTGATTTCTTTGCATTGTTCATTTAAGAAGGTTTTCTTATCTCTACTTGCTATTCTCTGGAAATTTGCATTCAGTTGGTTATATCTTTCCCTTTCACCCTTGCTTTTCACTTCTTTCGCTTCATTCCTTCTTTCCACAGCTATTTGTAAAGCCTCATCTGACAGCCACTTTGCCTTCTTGCATTTCTTGCTCTATACAGTCAGTAAAAACAAGACCTGGAGCTGACTGGCTCAGATCATGAGCTTCTTATTGCAAAATTCAGACTTAAATTGAAGAATGTAGGGAACACCACTAGACCAGTCAGATATGACCTAAACTGAGAGTACACTGAATTAAAACATAAGTTTAATGTTCATGGTGAGTAAATATATTTGAGAATTTAAATGCTGCTTTAATATTGTGGCTCTCAAACATCTCTCTTGTCTTGCGGTTCTCAAACATCTGAAGTTTATTGTATGTGGCTCTTACATTAAGCAAATTTGGCCACCCCTATATAGAACATCGAGCAAATGGGTGGCACAGTGGTTTAAACCACTGAACCATGAGCTGTTGATCGAAAGGTTGGCAGTTCGAATCTGTGCGACGGCTCCTGCCAACCTAGCAGTTCGAAAGCAAGAAATTGCAAGTAGATTAATAGGTACCGTGTCAACAGGACGGTAACAGCGTTCCATGCGCCTTGGTGTTGAGTCATGCTGGCCACATGACCATGGAAACGTCTTCGGACAGCGCTGGCTCTTCGGCTTTGAAACGGAGATGAGCACCGCTCCCTAGAGTCGGATACGACTGGACTTAATTGTCAAGGGATACCTTTACCTTTTTATATAGAACATCAGCCAGTACCAGAATGTGTTTGATAGCCTGTGGTGAAATAGCAGGGCTGTGGCATGGTAGTGAGTGTGGAGCAAATGCAAGAAGAGACTGGAGTGTGGTGATGATTCCTGGGTTTGGGTGTATGTGGCCTCAGTGGCAGTGCTGGAGGTGGGGCGGAACGCTACGTTCTGCACCACGCTGACCTCCGTTACTCACCGGCACGAGGCAGCCCCGCCCCATCGGCTTCGGAGCCATTCAGTGGGGCGAAGGCAACGCGCAGCACCCCACTGAATGGCTGTGAAGGCGAGGGGGCGGGGCGCCTCGTGCCGGTGAGTAACAGAGGTCAGCGCGGTGCAGAACGTAGCGTTCCGCCCCACCTCCAGCAACGCCACTGCTTGGCCTTTCCTGACTTTGCTTGCCTCTAATTTAGTAAGTAATTTAATGTCTACCCTGGATTTCGGAACATTTTTACCCCTCCAAGAAAACAGATACAAACCGTTATAGAATGCTTCATTAATTTAGCACCTAAACACAGGCCCTATATTTATTCCCACTCAGGAATACAGCATAATTTAAGGATATTTTTAGCTGACAAATGACTTGCAACTTCCAGGTGTGAGAAGCAGTTAATCAGTATAGATGTACAATATTAGTGAATTTAATAAACTGGGTGAAAAAGTAATTGACAGTCTTACTGACCCTGATTCATGTTATTGATGTATGATAGTGTTGTGGAAAATAAGAGTAATTTTCAACATACAGTGTGGGCAGCCATTTTGCTATTATTTTTGACAAAGCTATCACTAGCAGTTTTTGCAATCTTCACAGACCCCAATTTTAGCTCTCCAGAAATGGTTTCCCTGTATTTTTCATGGAAAACAATGAGCCCGTTCCATATTGACCAGCCATGACCTGGGCAAAAACCCACCCGTAGTCATGTCTGAGTGAGGAGCCAATAATGTAGCCAATTCTATGTGTTCTTTTGATTAACAAGTGATTGTTGCCTTGGAACAATTTCATAATGTATCATTGCATGACCTCCTTTCAATTGTTTTTATTTTTGTACTAGGGAATAGTAAATGAATACTATGGTCAATCTGGAAACTTTTCCATAATTAGCATGCTTAAGGCTGCAATCCTGTACACACTTACCTGAGAGTAAGCCCCATGGAACTTACTTCTGAGCAAATATGCATAGAATTGCACCGTAAAACTTCCTTGTATCTTGAGTGGGTTGTGGACAAAGTCTTGGTGGGTAAACAGAGACTGAGTGCCCTAGTAGGGTTGGGAAGGACTCTTTCCTGGTGGCTGCTTTTTTGCTAAGTATCTTCCCATGCAGAGTATGGGTGTGTGGGATTCTTTCATGAGTCAGCGTTTATTCATGGAGGGCTGCTTTATGCATGATATCTTCCTCTTTGGAGATGTTAAGTGGTCCAGATATTCTATAGCCTACAGCATCTCTAGCATCTTGATCTTTCCTGCTCCATGTTAGTGCCACACTGGTTAATTCAGTAAAGTATGTTTCTATAGGGATATTCTTTCCCTGATGCAGATAGCTGAATTGGATAGCTTTCTTGTTGTTTGATTCTTTAGTTTATTATGGGGTCTGCTCTAGAATCCAAGGCAGCAAATCTCCTCATGGTATTTTAGGGTGGACCCAGATGTTTGAGATGTTTTAGTTCTGGAAACACTATGATTTTCTGGATCAAATGGGTAGTCCTCAACACCTTCTCTCTGCACTGTTATGAAGGGCATATTAGATTTTCAGAATGGTCTTACTACTATGCACACTTACCTGCCAAGAGTTTTTGTTGCGTTATATAATGTGGCATGAATTCTGGTAGCACTGGACATTATGTGTGTAATCATTGAGTCCTCCCCATTCTGTCCTATTTTAGGTGGGGTTGCAGGCTAGGGTGGTGATCTGTCTGGAACAAAAGCTCAGACTGGCATCACAGTCCTGGTAGCAGATCAAGTCCTCAGAAATGGCCATGGAAACAAAGGAGTTCAGGCTGGACAGTGGGATCTAAATGGTTCAGATATTGCTTCAGCAGATGGTGCTGGGGGGGGGGGTAGTGGCCCCTTTGCAGGGCCCTCAAGAAGGGAGTCTTCAGAATCTGAAGAAAGGGGCAGAGCAATGTACTCAGTCAGGGCAGGGGGGGTGTCCAGCCTCCGAGGTTCCCCTTGCACAACAGGTTCAGCTGGACCTGGGGAGACTCAGATCTGCACCATGGAAATTCCTGTTGCCCCCAATGTCTCCCCCCCCCCCGAGGTCTTCTTCCTGAGATTGATTTATTCAGCCATACCCTTATACATTCCATTTGATTAAAATACCATTTGTTTCAGGGCTTGCGCTGACACACAGTAGTGTTACTGGGCCAGCTGGTACCTGGGGACACCCTGCCCCCCATTTAAGGCCCATGCCATCGCCCCCTCCCCATTTCCACAATAGCTCTGATTTGGAGCCAAACACTTTTACTTGGCTTCTTAGTCTTTTGGGTGCACATTCAAGATATGGATTGTGATCTACAAAATCTGTATGCCCCATTGTGAAACCTGAGATCCTTGCTCTCAGCTTGTGGCCCACTGGCTAATCTACTAGAAACATCTGCAACTGGCAGTTTATTTCCTTTAACTAGACAGACGACTTTACATCCAATCTGGCTCTCTGATGATGAGATTTGTATTGGAATACCTCTCTGTGTGTTCATGGCATTTTTTGTCCCCAATACTCAAAGGTTCATAGAGATGCATTCTCAATTATTGTTTCCCAAGCTCTGAGACTCTGTTCCTTTTGAAAGTATCCAAAGCCCAAGACTAAGCATCTTCCAGAGGTAATGTATTATGTCAAATATTTAGTACTGTATTTTAATTTAAGGGGCTAAAAAGTACTATTAATTGCAATCAGCCATAAACATGCAGGTATGTAATGTACCGCTAAATATTCCTGATTTTTTTTTAAAATTGTTTTGCTTCTCATAATCATTTGAGGGCCAATTCACACAACCAGGTTTCTCACTGAAACATTTGTGCAATAGTCATATCGCCTCACCAGATTAACAGCTCAATCCTGTGTAAAGATACGCAGCCGGCCTAAAGGGCCGATCGTCTTATCCAATGCCCTTCCCAAGCCGAGTTGGCATGGCCCGGGAACACCTCAGGAGAAGAGGACGTTAGTCCCCTTCCCCGGGTGTAGGGCCACCCGGGCCCAATGGGGCTCCTCGAATGTACGTTGGTTTTGGAGCCGGCGTACATCCGAAGCAGCAGGGTAAGGGTGGCCCGGGCCAGGAACGGGCTCGGGATATCGGCGGAGCTCACCGCCAATGTCTCCTCCCAGCCCGGTTTGGCCAATGGCCCCCCTCCCTCACCGCCTGGCCCGCCCTCCCGCCCTGCCAGTGGGTGCCGAGTCCTGAGGGTGGCAGAGAGAGGGATGCTGGCACTTTGCAGTGCATTTACGACACCTGGTGCCAGTATAGCCAATTTGCGCAGGGTTGCGAAGTAAGTTATCATAGACATAGTATTAGCAGGAACACAGTATTTGTCAATGACTGATAAACTGGATATGATAACTATCATGTGTTAACTATCATTTCAACTGGTTGTGCCCTCGCTGGGAGAAAGGTGGGATATAAATTCTTTAAATAAATAAATAAATAAATTATGTGAATTGGCCTTCTGAAATTTGTTCCACAGCTGACACCTGTTTCTTTTATGTTTGTGATGAGAAAATGGGAGGCCTGGATTGTTCAAGTGGCAAAGCATGAACAGATGTGGAACAATGTCAAGGATTAAAATCAAACCTTCACTTCATGCCTCCACCCAGAAGGATTAATTTTGTACAGTGCATTGATTTTTGCTTCAGAGCTCTGCAATAGTTTTTTTTTTCAATTAAGGGTCTTTTTGATAAATGCAAAGCAGCAGGATGCAACATCACACACACGATACATCTCCTGAAATAGCTCTTTGAAATATTATCTGGTATTGACCTGCTGGTACTGGGCGACCTTGGGAAAGTCAACTAAAGAGCAAGTTCTCAAAAAAGTCTGGATTTATACAACTCTAATTGGGAGCTTTCTTTTATATTGCGAGTGCATCTCTTTATTTTTGTGAAGAAAATAAAATAATAAAGTAGGATCACGTCATTAAAGGCATTATAGGCTTTTTTAAAATCCATATCTGGCTAGAACATTACTCTTAAGGGCCCAATCCTATCCAACCTTCCAGCACTGATGCAGCATGCCAGTGGGAATTGCACTGCATCCTGCAGTGGGGGGGGGCAGTCATGGAGGCCTCCTCAAGGCAAGGGAGCATTTATTCCCTTACCTTGGGGCTGCCAGGGACATGTAGTGCCTCTGTCACAGGCACTGGCGTCACTACAGGGGGGGCGGAGCTGTAAGTTCTTCCGTGATCGAAGCCTCCTTTACACGGAAGAATGAAGCGCCCCACCCCCGCGCCTTCCGACCCGCGCCTTCCGACTCCCAATGCGCAGGGAGTCTCCTGCGCGTTGTTTTCACTGCTTTGAATGGGTCGTAAGGCGTGGGAGCGGGGCGCTTCGTTCTTCCGTGTAACGGAGGCTCCAATCACGGAAGAACTTACAGCTCCGCCGCCCCTGTACTGACACCAGTGGTCACAGGGGAGGCAATCCTACCCCTTCCTACTCTACCAAAAATCGCCACAGCAAACCTTTGAAGTGCGCTTGCGCACTGCCCGCTACTCGAGTGCAGTGGGCGCTGTGTGATTGCACTTCAAAGGTCGGTTGGAGCGATTTTCAGTAGAGTAGGAGGGGTCCCTCACCTCTTGCCCCCGCACTGCATGCCCCTGATTGCAGCTGCATCTGTGCAGGAAAGTTGGATAGGATTGGACTCTTAGTTTCATCCACCTGAGGTAGTCATGGTTTTCTGGCACGGAGATACCATCTTAACTGGAGGGGTGATTTGCGCATTGATGAATGAGCAGTTGTGATCCCAGTAGGTGTTCTGTGTGTGCAAGCTTGTTTTGAGATGGTGATGTCCTTGAGAATTTACTGGGCTGTCTAGGAGAAGATGAAGTTAAGGCCAGCAGGGACTATTCTGAGCTAACTGGCCAGCCCAGGGTACATCACTTGAGGCAATTTATTAATTACTTTATTTTTTTTTTAAAAAAGCTAGCCTGAATCACTTTATGAATTATAGCAGTGGTTCCCAAACTTTTTTAGCACCAGGACCTACTTTTTAAAATGATACTCTATATTGGAACCCACCTAGCTTTACAAGGCTTATAAAAAGGAGATCTAGAAAGAATTAATATTGTTTATTTATTTATTTACAAGTAATATTTATTTATTTGCAAAAAAATCAATCCATTTCTCTTAACAAGGCAGCCCTAATGAGTAGCCTCACGGCTTGAGGGGCTTAGTTATGAGACCCAGTCTTCACCTGCCCCCACTACCTGTCACTGACAGACTTGGAAAAAAACACACCAGAAAAATGATGCTCAAACATTTATCTTCCTATAGTTACACAAGCTTGCAAACTGCAGGATCTCAGCTCTTTGAAGGGTAATTAGCAGCTATCTGATTTTTGAATAGCTTCAGGGCTTGAGGCAATTAGTTATCTGATCTTTCCATCACCCGTGTTTTCATTGGAGGCTCTGTGAGACCCACCAGAAATCAGGTTGCGACCCACCAAGTGGGTCCCGACCCACAGTTTGAGAAACACTGAATTATAGTGATGGTTCACTCAGGCTACAATATAGCATGCCACTTGCATTTCTTCTTATTGTCTTCTACTGATTGATTATCCTCTGTGCTGGAATGTGGCATTTTACTTCCATCTTTAATTTTTCTAACACCACCTCTTGAAGGTGTTTAGATTGCCTCTTTGCTACGTTAACAGAGCCCTCTACAATCAGATAACGTCTCCTCCCAGGATATATGCTTCAAGTTTTGTAATCAAGTTGCCCCTTCTCTTGCGATTAAACTAAACAGATTAAGATCATGTTTAACCCTGTTAAAACTGTTAGCAGAATCAGTCATGAAATGGAAGCTGATAACATTATTGTAAAATATAAAACAGTGGGAAAATATGAGTTGACAGAAAGACATGGATTATACTTCTGGCAGTTTCACATATCAGCATCTGAAATCCTAGTACAGGATGAGTTTGTGTGCAACTTCTTCCAGAGTGGATATGGGTTCCTCAACATACCTGTGTCTTTCTGAAAAGCAGATATATGTTCAAGTCTTTCTTGTGTTTCAAATTGTAGGGGCATTATTGTGACTGAAAAGTGTAACCGGAAAGATGCTTTTGCTCTTGTACTCCTTTGCTCCAAGTAACTGGTTTTGGTCCTTAACTTTCAGAAAAACAGAACCAAATGTTAATATGTCAGAGTGGAGAAACTGAGGTCCAATCCCCACATAGCCAGGAAACTCCCAAAGTGGCCTTGGGCCAGTCACTATCTCTCAGCCTAACCTACTGGTCAGGGTCACTGTGAGGATAAAAGGGGGCACCATGTATGTCACCCTGAGCTCTTGTCTACTGTGGGTAGACAAGAAGCGGTGGTCTTAAATTGCAGCAAGATAGGTTGGATGGTGTAGTGCTTCTGGTGTTGAGGACCTGAAGATCCAGGTTCAAATCTGCACTCAGCCATGAAGCGTCCTGGGTGACCCTGCCAGTCACTGTCTCTCAGCCTAACCTACCTCACAAGGTTGTTGTGAGACAAAAGGAGGGAAAGAACCATGTACACCACTCTGAACTTCTTGGAGGAAGGGTGGTATAAAAATGTGGAAAATACATACCGGTAAATATTATGAGCAGCCTCCAGTCCATAGTGGAGGTTGAATGATGGATATGAGTAATGTGGAACATAGAACCAGGCAATTCAATATACAGGCAGTGCTTGTGTTTAATGGTTGTTTTCCAACTTTTTTTAAGCAGCCTTGGTATCTTCAATTTGAAGCAGAAATGTGTGGGATACAAATGTGTTCTTAAATTTGTTTTTATTATTATTATTATTATTAATGCAGTAAGCACTAAGCTCTGTAACAAGTAAATCATAGGCTTGAGTTTGATTCACTCAAGAAATGAATATATTAAACATGCATCAAACATCTATCATTTTGCAGGTAAGAGCTGGTGCAGATCTGAGTAGACCCATAGGGCAACAGGGGAATTACCTGGAAGTAAGGGAACAAAAGTTTACTTACTGTGGGAGGCCTCCTGATCATCCCCCCCCCCCATAGGATGCAGTGTGTGCCTCCATGGCGAGGCTGCATCAGTGTAAGTGTGGAGGGTAGGATTGAGGTAACAGTCAAATGGAGTTTGGAAGCTGTCTGGCAGAAAATGCTAGTGCCTTTGGTTCTGACAGTATGCAGGTAGGACAGGTTGGATGGTCTGACTTGGCATAAGGCAACTTTGTATGTGCAGGTAGTGTGGTGATCTGCCCTTGGTTATAAGTACATGAATAAGACGTAAGAGGGCAGGAAAAGGCTGTATTTACTGTAAACAGACCATGAACATGTATTGATAGATACAATTTTTAAGTATTGGAAATTGATGTTTAATGACTTACCTAGTTGTTTTGCTTTTGTGTCTAATTTTTGCCCATGCCATTTTGTTAACTGCTCAATGGTGAATTTTCTGTAAGCATTTTCTAAATTGGAAGCTTACATTGCTTTGTAGTTGTTGGGTTCCCCCCCCCCCACTATTATTATTAAATATCCTTTTTGGAATGCATGAACCTCAGAGTTAATAGGGTGTTAATTTAGAGAAATTCAGAAGCTAAGAAAGAGCTTTTCATACGTGAGCAACATTAAGGAGGTTCAAAAGTAAACTGGAATGCTGCGATCAATGCAAGCAGAAAAAAAGGATGTTTAAGTAAATCCTCTACTTATTTCATGGTTAGATACCTCCAAATGAGCAACAGAATTTGATGCTGTGAGACAGGGATGCATACAGACTGCTCAATTAGCAAATAACTCTATGAGCTTGACCTATTGACTTGCTGCAATACATTTTGGTGGGGAATTTTTGAACTCATAGAAATAAATGGTGTGGTGATGGGCTTGAATTTTAACATGCAAAAGTCCAACACTTCCTTTAAAACAGTGTGGTGTGACTGGAGAGAGTTGGTTTTTGATTTCTGGACAGTATAGCTTCAAGTGACTGTTCCGAAACTATCTGCATGAAAGTACTGTATTAGAGCTGCCACCCAACTGAAGAAATGTTAAGCAATTAATTGTATCAGTCTTGCAGTGCAATCCTGTGCATGTTTACTTGGCATTAAGTCCCCGTTGTTCAATGTGACTTTCTCTCAGGTACGTTTGTGTAGGATCGCAGTCTTTATCAATGAAATCTCCAAAGATCTGCATATGAATAAAATATTCCTGAAGGGAAAAAGTCATATTTTTTGAATGCATGTAACAGCAAGTACTGGTTGATTACCCCTTATCCGGACATCCGAAATCCAGTCTATTCTGAAATCCAGACATTTTTGGGGCTATGACTTTTAAAAAAAACTTTTTCCAACACCTGGCTGGCATAGCACAAGGCATGCTGGGGCACAAAATATTGTATAAAATTACCTTCAGGCTATGTGTAGGTGTAAATGAGACATAAATGAATTTCGTGTTTAGACTTGGGTCCCATCCCCAAGGTATCTCATTATATTTATGCAAGTATTCTGTAATCCAGACAAATCCGAAATCCAGACAGCTTCCCGTCCCAAGCAGTCTGGATAAGGAATACTCAACCTGTACCATCTTAGAAAAGACATTCCCTCCTATGTGAGAGAGAAGGGAGAATGTACCTGCTAGTACCTGCAGAAAAAGCAATCTTACAGCACAGTCCTAGGCCTATCTACTCAGAAGTAAGCCCCACTGAGTTCAATGAGACTTACTCCCAGGTAAGTGTATCTAGGACTACAGCCTTGGGCTCCAATAAAACTTACTTCTGAGTAGTCATACATAAGTCTCTTATAATTTTTAAAAGATTGGATGCCCAATTAATTCAGGTCACATTTTTAACAAATGAGAATGTTTCTAATGGATTAATCTAGCCATTCATTTGACTATGCATAGCAAACCCAATAAATGAGTAGTGCTTTACAATCGAAGAGGTTATTACAAAAATAAATAAATAACAGAGGTTTAAATAAAATATATATCACACATGAGAAAAGGAACAAATAAGTGTAAAAGGATGCTTGCATGACTGAGCTGAAAAGTAACAAAGGCTATAAACAACAAAAAAGCTTCATTTAGGAATTGGAAGTGTCCAAATAAAAAGAAATTAGATGGAACATCTTCCTTATGAAGAAAGGTTAACGGTGCAATCTTAGGCATGTCTACTTAGAAGTAAGTCCTATTGAGTTCAGTAGGACTTACTCCCAGGTAAGTGTGTATTATTTTTATTAACTATAATGGCTAAGAATCATGGCCACATTCAGAAGCAATACACCTCTAACTACCTTATACTGGGGCAAGCAACTTGAGTTAATAAGAATATTTAGCATTTTTATATCACTTTCTGATGATCACATATTATTTTGATCCCCTTACAACAGGGGTGGGGAACCTATTTGCAGTGCCCATAGGGAAAATTTGCTGCGGGCCGGCCATTAGGCCGTCCGATTCCCCCCCCCGCAAATCCCCCCCGGCGAATTTACCACCCACCCACCGCTCGCTCGCTCTCCCTCCCACCCACGGCTCTCTCTCTCTCTCCCCCCCCTCAATCCCACCCACCTCTCTCTCTCTCTCTCTCTCTCTCTCCCCCCCCCCTCCCACCCACCCACCGCTCTCTCTCCCTCCCTCTCACCGACTGCTCGCTCGCGCTCGTTCGTTCTCCCTCCCTCCCACTCTCCTTACCTCGGCTCCGGGACGGGGCCGCCGCCGCCGCTTTCGCGCGCCTCCTGGGTTTAAAAGCGGCCTTTGCAGAGCACCGCTGAAGCTGAGATTGCCCTGAGGGCAATCTCAGCTTCAGCAGCGCTGTGCGCATGTCCAGGAAGGCCGCTTTCCTCCTCCTTCTGAAAGCGACTTTCCTGGACATGTGCACAGCGCTGCTGAAGCTGAGAATGCCCTCAGAGAAATCTCAGCTTCAGTGGCGCTGTGCAAAGGCCGCTTTTAAACCCAGGAAGTGCGCAAAAGCGGTGGCGGCGACGGAGCCTCCGGTCCCGTGCGGGCCGGGCCAGATCGTCCCGTGGGCTGGATCAGACCCGTGGGCCGGAGGTTCCCCACGCCTGCCTTACAACAACCCTAGAGTAAGTAAGTATTATTATGCCCAACGTATTCAGTGGTGTAGTCGTAAATTCTAAATAAGAGCTTAATGTTCCTGATGACCACGCTGGTGTGGTCACTGACCCAGAGCCAGACATCCTAGAGAGCGAAGTCAAGTGGGCCTTAGATAGCATTACTAACAACAAAGCTAGCGGAGATGATAATATCCCAGCTGAGCTACTTAAAATCCTAAATGATGATGCTGTGAAAGTGCTGCACTCAATATGCCAACAAATTTGGAAAACTCAGCAGTGGCCAAAGGATTGGAAAAGGTCAGTTTACGTTCCAATTCCAAAGAAGGGCAGTGCCAAAGAGTGTTCAAACTATCGCACAATTGCACTCATTTCACATGCTAGCAAGGTTATGCTCAAAATTCTACAAGCTAGGCTTCAGCAGTACGTGGACCGAGAACTACCAGATGTACAAGCTGGGTTTCGAAGAGGCAGAGGAACTAGAGATCAAATTGCCAACATGTGCTGGATCATGGAGAAAGCACGAGAGTTCCAAAAAAACACCTACTTCTGCTTCATTGACTACGCAAAAGCCTTTGATTGTGTGGATCACAACAAGCTGTGGCAAGTTCTTAAAGAGATGGGGATACCAGACCACCTTACCTGTCTCCTGAGAAACCTGTATGCGGGTCAAGAAGCAACAGTTCGAACCGGCCATGGAACAACTGATTGGTTCAAAATTGGGAAGGGAGTACGGCAAGGCTGTATATTGTCACCCTGCCTATTTAACTTATATGCAGAGTACATTATGAGAAATGCAGGGCTGAATGAATCGCAAGCCGGAATCAAGATTGCCGGGAGAAATATCAACAACCTCAGATATGCAGACGATACCACTCTAATGGCAGAAAGTGAAGAAGAACTAAAGAGCCTCTTGATGAGAGTGAAAGAGGAGAGTGCAAAAGTTGGCTTGAAACTCAACATTAATAAAACTAAGATCATGGCATCTGGTCCCATCAATTCCTGGCAAATAGAAGGGGCAGAAATGGAAGCAGTAACAGATTTTACTTTTTTGGGTTCCAAGATCACTGCAGATGGAGACAGCAGCCATGAAATTAAAAGACGCTTACTCCTTGGAAGGAAAGCTATGGCAAATTTAGATAGCATAATAAAAAGCAGAGATATCACCATACCAACAAAAGTTCGTATAGTCAGGGCGATGGTGTTCCCAGTAGCAATGTATGGTTGGGAGAGTTGGACCATAAGGAAGGCTGAGCGCCGAAGAATAGATGCTTTTGAACTGTGGTGCTGGAGAAGACTCCTGAGAGTCCCTTGGACTGCTAGGAGATCAAATCAGTCAATCCTAAATGAAATCAACCCTGACTGTTCCCTGGAAGGACAGGTACTAAGGCTGAAACTCAAATATTTTGGCCACCTAATGCGAAGAGAGGACTCTCTGGAGAAGACTCTGATGCTGGGAAAGACTGAAGGCAAAAGGAGAAGGGGAAGGCCAAGGATGAGATGGTTAGACAGCATCACCGATGCAACGAACATGAAACTGAGCAAACTCAGGAAGATAGTGGAGGATAGGAAGGCCTGGCGGGATATGGTTCATGGGATCACGAAGGGTCGGACACGACTTAATGACTGAACAACAACAACAACAACAAAGTCGTAAATTCTAAGTGCAGGAGCTCATCATAGCTCTCTAACCCACTAAGACTATAACAAAAATATCAACTTTAAAATTTTTCATTAGTTATTTCTTCTCCTGCCACTTCTTTCCACTTGCAACATGGTACTGTACATTGGCTCCCTGAGTTACAGATGTCCTTTACAGATTACACTAATGCTTTCATCAGCGCAATAGGTCCTTCAGTGGTGCTTTCACGCAGGTGTGATAGCGCTAGCTAGATGTTTCAAGCTACATATGTTTCGACTTTTGTACAGGCCTCCGGAACCGAACTGGTATGTACATAGAGGACTTAGTGTATACTTCATTTAAAGATCTAGCTAATTTCACCCCAAACCCTTGGAATGGAGTTACTTTATGGGAATGGGTTGCAATAATTTTAAAAGAGAAAAATGGGGTTAAAAATATCCTAAATAAATATAAAAGGTACATTAGAGAGTGCTAGTTCATGTGTGTTTACTCAGAAGTAAATTACACTGTGTTCAGAAGGACATATTCCCAGGCAAATTTGCATAGGATTGTAGCCTTAATATACCATGAGCTACATACTGTATCTCAGGTCGCCCTTGTGAAATATGAAGGCCTAGACATTAACTCGTATCCCTAAGCATGTTTATCAGATTGCCTCCTGCTGAGCCTAATACATCTTTTAAGCTAAGATCCTTTGTAAACAAGTTTCAAAGGCAGCACCTAAGCCAGGGGTGGCCAACCTTCCACCATTAGAGCCTCTGCGTTCTTAAGAATTGTGTAGAAGACAGAATTCTGGCAGCTGCAATTGCTGATGCTGCTGGTGCTGCTAGAGCAGCTGCACCTGCTGAAATGCCCTCGCCTATACAACCATTAAAGGTCCAGGAGCATTCATGTTGAAAGGTTGGCCACTTCTGACCTAAGCAATCCTACTGATGGTGGTACCACTCCTGCTTGAGGAGAAGTCCTGGAAGCTCCACTCTCACCATATTACAGCCAGAGAACTGAGACTGGCAGGGATTGGCTTGCCCTAAGGCCACTATGGTGTTTGGGAGAACTGTATCTTTTCACAACCAGCTGATTTTCACCCAGCAGACATGCAGAAATTAGACATCTTGGGAAATGAGACACCCACCCAAACTTTGTGCCTCAGTTTCCCCTCCAAGGATTGATGTCACTGCCACCAAAGAGGTTTGGGATACAGATTACCTCTCCGGTTTTATCACCCAGCAGGGTTAGCCCTGTTTCTCTGGGAGTCTCCAAACTATTGCTGGCTGCAGCTCCCCAAACCACTTCTTGGGACAGAATGTGTATCATTTTCTTCCAGGTGTTTTGATGGGATCTGCCTTTAGCACAAGGCAAGGTTTACATTTGGCCTTCCTGAAGAAGGGGGGACGGAACCCAAACTCCCCATATTTCTTCACTATTATTAAGAATATTTATATACTGTACACATTGCTTTCTTATGTGTCAGAATGAAAAAAAAATGAAACTATTTCTAGCTTACTATCTTCTCCAGATGATTTTTTAATACTTCCTGGCATAGTAGTAGTACACAATGAGGATTTCCTTTCCAGTCTACTACTTCTAAGTTTGTTCTGGTTTTCAAGATAATTTGTGTTACAGAGAAGTTAAAACATCCATAAGCACACAGAAGTTAATGCAAACATATCAAAAAGCACTCACAGAAACTCTTAAAAGATATTCTCCAAGAAATGCACAAAACTGACACACAGGCTGGCCTGCCCATAATGCAGACTGAAACGCTTGTGTTGAGCAGCAAGTTGGGAGGGCGGCAGACTGATGAGAGGTGCCCCATCACACTGCACATCTGCTCGACACCTTCCTCTGGCCCACTGCCAACAGAGCTGCTTCAATTGGCGCTCCAGTTCTCTTCCCACTCACTCTTATGTCAACAGCAGCTTATTTCTTCCTCCAACCCTACTGGAGGAGAGAGAAAAAATCCTCACTCTTCTCACTAACCCAGCTGCTTAGAAAAGCAGCCAAGTGGTCAAGGAAAGGCACAATGATCATTCTAGAGCCTGTCCTTTTACCTTAGCTGGAGCTTTGGATTGCTGCCTCCATGCCTGTCCTGTTTAAAATCAACAAGAAGAGCAGAGTGCTCCCAGCATGCTCCGTTCTTCCTGTTTATTTCAAACACAAAAGGCAAGGAGACAGGAAGTGGTGATCTGCAGCTAAGGGGGTACTTCCCTCTTCTTGTCCACACCCGATTGCTGTCCACACTTCTTGTCCACACCTGAGAAGCAGCCAGGTGTGGGCAAAGAGGCAGTGGGGGGCAGCTGTGGGGAGCACAGTAATGGGCATATGAGTTTGGGGATTAGAGTAGAATTTTCACTCCGTTTCAGGCAGTGCTTGGCCTAGGACCGGGCCTTCTGGCACAGATTCAATGACAAACAGGAAATTGAGTGAACTAGACATTGATGGAAGTGATCCTATCTTGTGGGTTTTTTCTTATTTTGTCTTTTTCTGTAACTTTCATGGCCCGTTGATACATACCAATGTTTCAAAAATACGGGATTTGACGCCATGTAGTAGCTTGAAAAGTTTAATCGAATTCGAAAACTGTAGCGGGTTTCCCAACCGGGCAGCCGCTCGCAGCACAAACACATCAAACGAATCCAAGGATCATAAACAGCCCAACGTTTCGTTCTGGAATCTCAGAACATCTTCCAAGGGTAGACAATCACAGCGGATTGTAGGTGAAAGTTGTCTGAATTCACCTCTGAGTCTATATAAGCTCCTAGAAGCGCGGGAATCCCCAGTTCCTCGAAGCCGGAAATGACCTGACATGACCGCACCAGCCGTCAAAAGTTGTAATCAGCCGCGCTATGATCTCCTCTCGTGTCCCGATCATCTTTTTGATGTAGGATAGGCAACCAAATGCAGTTAGAGAATGCTAAATCTTGCTGGCGATTCAGAAGCTTGCCAGTTTTTAGATGTTTACTAATTTCCAGCGACTCCAAGTGACGCAGAATTCTGGGATTGCTTTCATTCTGCAGACACTTAGCGCTGGTGAAACAGATCGAGTGTCCTTCTTTGAGAGCGTGTTCAGCAACAGCTGATTGTTCAGGGTGGTTAAGTCTGTAAGATCTCTCGTGCTCTGACACTCTGGTGTTGATACTTCTGCCGGTCATCCCGATGTAATATTTATTACACTCGCACGCAATTGAGTAAACTCCTGCGTTTGACAGTGTTGTTCTTTTGTCTTTTGGGTTTCTTAATGCTTGTTGTAATTTGTGTGTGGGTTTAAAGATGGTCCTTACATTGCCCTGTTGTAATATCCTAGCTATTTTGTCGGTGGTACCTTTGATAAATGGTAGAACAGTCCAGATTTTTTCTTCTGTGTTGGTCTTTTCGTTTTCAGTTCTTATGTTAATTAGTCCTTCCCTATTTGCTTTTATCTTATGGTCTTGTTGTTTCCAGCATCTATCAATTTGTGCAGAGGAATATCCATTGGATTGGAGTTGTTCATATGATCCTTTTTTCTGCATCCAAGGAGTCCTTGTCGCACACTTTTATAGCTCTGTACACTAGGGAATTGATCAATGAGTTTTTTTGAGCTGGGTGATGGTTAGAGTTGTAGTTTAAATATCTCCCAGTATTGGTTGGTTTTCTGTACACACTATGGCCCAGAGATAGATCTTCTTTTCGTGACACCAGGACATCCAAGAAAGGTAGGGTCTTATTGTTTTCCTTTTCTACCGTGAACTTGATTTCTTTACACTGTCCATTTAAATGTGTCACAAAGTTGTCTAGTTCTAGATCCCCATGTGGCCATATGCAGAAAACATCATCGACGTATCTGACCCACATGTCAGGTTTCAAGGTAGCTGAGTCCAGGGCTTGTTTCTCAAATGACTCCATGAATAGGTCTGCAACCACTGGACTGAGGGGGTTCCCCATTGCCACCCCCTCTTTCTGTTCCCTGAATACACCTTGCCACACAAAATATGTTGATGTTAGACAATGTTGGTATAGTGGAATCAGATATTTTGGGAGTGTTGATTCCTGAATCAATTTCATCACTTTTCCCAGTGGTACCTTGGTAAACAGGGATGTCACATCCAAGCTCAATAATCTGGATTCAGGTTTTAAAATAACCCATTGCAACATTTCTATGAAATGATAGGCGTTTTTGACAAAACTGGAGGTATTCCCTATGAGAGGTTGTAATAATTTTGCTAGATGCTGAGAAAGTCCATAGGTGGGTGCTCCTATGTTGCTGACTATAGGTCTCAGTGGGCAGTTGGATTTATGAATTTTTGGTAATCCGTATAGTCTAGGAGGTAATGCCTCGGATTTAATTAATTTCAGTTTCAAACCTGCATTAAAATTAGAATTTTTAATAAGTTTATTGGTTTCTTTTAAAATCTTTTTTGTTGGATCTTTTTTTAAAACTGTGTAAGTTTCAGGACTGAGTAAGTCCCTAATTTTGCTGTTATAATCCTCGGAGTTTAAAATAACGGTAGCGTTACCCTTATCGGCGGGTAATATAATCAAATTTAGATTTTCTTTCAGCTGTTTAATAGCCAAAGCTTCCGCTTTGCTGATGTTGCTGGGGGGTACCTTCGCCTTTAATAATACATTGGCAATCTGAATACGTAACTTCTCCGCTGAGTCTGTATCAAAAGCCGATAGGGTAGCTTCTACATTGGCGATAATGTGTTCAGTGGGGATCACCTTAGGTGTGATCGCAAAATTGTTCCCTTTCATTAATATTGATTGTTCAGCTGGAGTTAGATTATGATTCGATAAATTTACTAGGACTTTATCTGTGTTTAGAGAAACTGTCTCTTTAAAGGATTTATTTCTCAGTATCTCTAGCTTCTTCTGATGTCTATTTTTAATTCCCTCTTCTTGTTTGCTAATCCAGTTCATAGTTCTGGTATCCCACTCTTGCCAGTCTCTGTTATTTAATATGTTACTCACTGTTAGATGACTTGCGAATATCAACTTGTCCATTTTACTCAGGTGGTATCTGGTCGTTCGAATCTCCTCTCTCAGTAGTGCATTTTCCATTTTGCAGTAGATATTCTCCACTTTTGGTTTGATCAACTTGCGATGGTGTTTCAAGAATTTAGGGATCAGTCCCTCGTCTCTACATCTTAGCAGGAAGGTTAGCGTGTTTTTGAGCTTCATCTTACGGAGTCGGTGTTTCTCCAGTGATTGTAGGTTTCGGAAGGTATCCTCCCCGTAGAGGCACTTCAGTCTTTTTCTGTAACTTTCATGGCCCGTTGATACATACCAATGTTTCAAAAATACGGGATTTGACGCCATGTAGTAGCTTGAAAAGTTTAATCGACTCCAATCCAATGGATATTCCTCTGCACAATTGATAGATGCTGGAAACAACAAGACCATAAGATAAAAGCAAATAGGGAAGGACTAATTAACATAAGAACTGAAAACGAAAAGACCAACACAGAAGAAGAAATCTGGACTGTTCTACCATTTATCAAAGGTACCACCGACAAAATAGCTAGGATATTACAACAGGGCAATGTAAGGACCATCTTTAAACCCACACACAAATTACAACAACCATTAAGAAACCCAAAAGACAAAAGAACAACACTGTCAAACGCAGGAGTTTACTCAATTGCGTGCGAGTGTAATAAATATTACATCGGGATGACCGGCAGAAGTATCAACACCAGAGTGTCAGAGCACGAGAGATCTTACAGACTTAACCATCCTGAACAATCAGCTGTTGCTGAACACGCTCTCAAAGAAGGACACTCGATCTGTTTCACCAGCGCTAAGTGTCTGCAGAATGAAAGCAATCCCAGAATTCTGCGTCACTTGGAGTCGCTGGAAATTAGTAAACATCTAAAAACTGGCAAGCTTCTGAATCGCCAGCAAGATTTAGCATTCTCTAACCGCATTTGGTTGCCTATCCTACATCAAAAAGATGATCGGGACACGAGAGGAGATCGTAGCGCGGCTGATTACAACTTTTGACGGCTGGTGCGGTCATGTCAGGTCATTTCCGGCTTCGAGGAACTGGGGATTCCCGCGCTTCTAGGAGCTTATATAGACTCAGAGGTGAATTCAGACAACTTTCACCTACAATCCGCTGTGATTGTCTACCCTTGGAAGATGTTCTGAGATTCCAGAACGAAACGTTGGGCTGTTTACAATCCTTGGATTGTGCTGTTTATGATCCAAGGATTGTACGATCCTTGTGTTTGTGCTGCGAGCAGCTGCCTGGTTGGGAAACCCGCTACAGTTTTCGAATTCGATTAAACTTTTATAGCTACTACATTGCGTCAAATCCCATATTTTTGAAACATTGGTATTTTTCTTATTTTGTTACTTGAGCTCTGCATAAAAATACGAGAGAGCTCCTGCTCCCTCTTTGATACAGACCTTGACCATAAGTCCTGTAGGAATTTTGAGGTGGATGGTTCTCTCTTTAGATCCTGTTAGGGCATGCCTAAGGGAAGGGTAAAATTTTGGGTAGACATCTGGCAACCTGGGCACAAGTTTTATAGGATGCCATTTAGTTTTTGTACTTGCAAAAGCTGTCATATAAGATGATGCCAATGCCGCAAAAACCAAGTCCAAAAACTAAATGGCGTCCTATAAAACTTGTGCCCAGGTTGTCAGATGTGTACCCAAGATTTTACCATTCCTTTAGGCGTGCCCTAACAGGGTCTGAAGAGAGAACATGTCCACCTCAAAATTCCTACAAGACGCATGTTCAGGGACTAGACTACAGTACTTGTGTTTCATTGCCTTTTGGCCCTACTGTTTACACTGGGTTGTATCCAAAATGAATCCTGACTAAGCTTCACTGAAATCAGTGAGCCTGGTAGTGAATCAGGCTGCAATCCTGTACACCCTTACCTGGGGGTAAATTCCATTGAACACAATGGGACTTACTCCTGAGTAGGCATGCATAGGATTGCGCTGTAACATCAGTCCCATTTATTTCAATGGCGCTCAGTCAAGATTCACTTTCTTTGGATACAGCTTGATATTATCCCTCTGGGCTCTGTTAGTCTTTAAGGGGCCACAGGCTCCTCTATCTTTGCTGCAACAAGGCTAACACAGGAGTCCGGCCTTTTGGAATCCAAAAGGTTAAGTATCAATTTGTGTACAGTTGACCTGCTAAGATTTGGTTCTGCATTGTTAGAAATTAGGGGGTTAGTCTGCAATGTAGCGTTGCTTTTTGTTCTTACCAGAAATGGTTACTCCCATTTTCTTTGGAAATCTAGTATGAGTTCTCACAGGACAGCTTTAACTAGTTGTGGGTGGTCTGTAGTGGCGATATTGGATTTCCTGTTCCTAATAGAAAAAGAGCAAATCCATTTCCCTGAAAGAAAGCTGGACTCTGATGACAGTGTTGATATTGGAAAGAAGCACTCTGTTACTTAGAAATAAATGTGTTCTCTTAGGATAGCCATTAATGCTTCCATTTTCTTTTATGTATCTGATAGTATTTTCACCTGGTTAGGGTTATTAGTAGTATTCTTGCTGTTTTCAAATGCCGAGAAACAAATTTTTTATGTCCCTCAAAAAATGCCCTCTCTCCTCTCCAAGGCCAGTCCCCCAGCCAGTCTGCATCTTAAAAACTAGCTGGAGACAATATGCTAAAGACAGCTGTGGATGATTGCAGGGAACAATTGTTGGGCAAGAAGTTAAGCCCTACCTGCATCACAGTGAGCACAAATGTTTCCCCCATACATTACCCCAAAAATAAAATGGGCACCATTAGAATACAAAGTCCACCACTTCCAACCCTTATCTCCTCATTCTGAAGTTCAGGTTCTCTCTGTGGTTAAGAATAGAATGGAAGTAGCATTTGTATTTCTTTTATGTTATACTTAATTGCTAGAATTATGGGGCAAGGGCAGTCCGACTTCTTTACCTTTTCTGATGGCTGCCTTAGGTACTGTTTTTCAAAGGCTACCTTGAGGGACAAGATACTTGTGTCAGTAATTTTGTATTGCAAAACTTTGATGCAAACCAAAAAACTAGATTTGGAATTAGAGGGATGAATTAATGCACAGTGACATTCATTTCCATAAGGTTGTGTGCCTCTGGCTAGAAATTAAGAGCTTTGGGAAGGTTGACAGAAATGATGCAAGATGCTGGCAGCAAGTGTTTGTGGAAGTGGGGGGTGGGGTGGAGATGGACAAAGATGCTGAAGAAGGAATCGCTGCCTTGTTTGCCTACAAAAGAACTTCACTTCTCTACCTCATTACTACTATGGATTAAAAGCTTGGAGAGGTCAGGAAATGCAAAGTGTTCTCTGGAAATAGATCCCATTAGTTGTGAGCAAGGACAACAGGGTTTTCTCTGACTGTTTACCACTGCGGCACTAAAACACAGTACTTTAAATCCTCCATATTTGTAACCCTTTTGTCACAGAGCTGCTCATGGACTGCTGGCAACATACATGACATATTTTAGAAGGTGTCTTATCTAAACGAAATACTGTTCTTTAGGTTTCTGAACTGGCCTCAGATTTCTCTTTCTTTGCAACAAAGTTCTGATTTTCTGCTTTTTTCTCCCTTTCTATACACTTTCCTTTAGCCATGCTTTTAGCTTCCTTTTCAGTATGGCATAGAAGTCCATTTTACAGCCAGCATAATCCTATTTTCTTCTTATTTAGCTGAATTATCCGAGTGCCAGTGGCATTCACAGTTTTTGAATCCTTTCATTTCCTGCTTTAAACATTTCCTCCATTACCAGCTGCAACCACAATAGTGTCCAATACTAGCAAAAGAAGAAAAATGTGACATACTCCCCAAAGACTCGCTTGTGTAGTAGGTAAAACAAAATGAAGGTATTTATGATTGTGGAAAAATCTTCTGATTGCTTTTCGTAGAGAAACTCTCCTTGAAAATAGTGCTTATAGAATCGTTACTCTCATCTGAAAGGGAGGGGAAATGAGTGACATATTACGTTCTATGTCGCAGAACATGGCTTCTAACTCTTTCTCATATCCCCCACAGGTAAATATGTCTATCAGCCTATGACTCCAGTCGAACAGCTTCCAAGCACTGAAATACCAATTCGGCCTCGTGGAACCACAAACACCATTCAGATATCTGTCTCGCTCACAGAACACTTTTTGAAGTTTGCACCTGTCTTCCAACCTCCAGTACCCCCAGACTCTCCACGGTTCTGCACAATCTCGGATCTCTTTATTGACAATTACCGTGTGAAATGCATCAATGGGAAGATGTGTTACGTGCAGAGGCAACCTCCTGCTCTCCCCCATAAGATGAAGCCTCAGGAGGTCCCCACACGCAATGCCTTAATTTTGAGAGAGAATAACACACCAAAAATAGATCATTGCTCTTCCCCCTCCAGCTCTGAGGACTCTGGGATCAATGCTGTTGGGGCTCACTATATGGAGTCATGTGATGAGGACACAGAGGAAGGGGCAGAGCTCAGTTCTGAAGAAGATTATAGTCCAGACAGTAGCTGGGAACCTGATGAGTGTCCCCTGCTATCACCCTCACAGTGTGAACTAGAAGTGATTGAGACCATAGAAACCACAGTGTGAAATCCTGAACTGGGAGCTAGCTAAGGCCAACTTAAAATAATACTGGTTTTCTAAGCATTTATACTGGCTTTTTCTGGCAGGTCCTTTTTCCAGTACACTTGACACCCCACAGAGGAACATAGTGACAGTATGTGGCCATCTGTGAATTAGTTGCTTGATCCTAATTCTACCAATGAATCTCTAAGAGTCCTGTGCTAGATTTTAAAGGTTGACACAGATTTCTGTACATCTTTAGTTACAGCGTGTGCTTTGTTTCAGTGAGGAGCACAGAATTTGCAAGGATCAGCCCAAATTGTGAGCTACTCCTTCACATGCCACATAAAAATATTGGTT
This sequence comes from Plestiodon gilberti rubricaudatus, assembly GCA_026170595.1. Classification (NCBI taxonomy): domain Eukaryota; kingdom Metazoa; phylum Chordata; class Lepidosauria; order Squamata; family Scincidae; genus Plestiodon; species Plestiodon gilberti. The sequence goes on from JANXHW010000003.1 coordinate 42,952,376, forward strand.
TCAGAGTACACTCCTTTGGAGCAACAATTTAGCCTTGCACAATACCACTAGTAGATTAACGTTGCAATCCTATGCACACTTTCCTGCGAGTGAGCCCCACTGAAAATAATGGGACTTCTGAGTAGACATGCATAGGATTGCACTGTGAGTCTGATGAGCAGCACTGAAACTACAAGGAGGTTGTCTTTATTCCATTTATCTCACAGTTGGGAGAGTAAGGACCATGCCTCTCTTGCCAAAAGTTCTGCTTTCAGTGTGTCCCTTTCAAAATTACTTGCATACACCACCTTTTTTTGCCAGCAACTCAGGGGGGCTTCCCACATAAGCACAATGCACTCTTGCCAATCAGAGCTCTGTTTCCAGTGCAAGAGAACAACTAAGGCTTGAATTGAAATCCTCTGAAGGGTGGGTTGTTACACTGCCAGCTGACCAGATTCCATTGATCTTCAGTCCAACTTAAAATGCTTTCACTGGTTCTAAGGGAAGAATTGTGTGTTAAAAACTGAGGGCAAGCTGGATTTAATTGCTAAGGTATGGCTTATGCTGCGAACCTGAAGTGGATCCATACTGTCAACCTTGGGGCATATTTACACAGCTATATTTGGGTTTCATTTTTTATGATATTTTTGTCTGCTGGGACTTGACTGCATCCATGGCAAACAGATTATGTGAATCTACCCTTGCCTTTGGCTTATCGCAAGCAACTGCCATGAACCTGCGATGTGCTGTTTATCAAATCAGCATAGCCAAGCACTGGCATGCAGGCAGCTTCTGTGACAAATAACAGATTCACACAACAACCCCGTCTCCTATGGACATGTTCAATCCAAGCATACAAGAACTGAAAAATAAACCAAATGGTGTGTAAATAGACCCTAACGTTGGCTGGAGGTTAGATAACAGCTCTGTATTGAAATAAAGAGACTGCGTATAATTGTTCTGTTCTTATTAGCTCCATTAATTTTGCTTATGTTGATTTGCTGATGTCTCAGGGTTTTAAGTAGAATATTGGGTCCAAGTTCATATCTGTTTAAATAGACCATCCCTCTGCCCATTTGCTCTGGTCAGCTAAAAGAGAGGCTGTCACTATACAGTAGTTCTAGATGCTGGAACGTTTGAATTTAATCAAAGAGTACTTGAACAGGAAGTAGCTAATTGGTCTAACCTTTTCCTACTTCCACTGTGCCCCTTCAATCCTCCTTAACAATTTCATCTCATTAATGGATATAGGACAGATGAAAAATGTACAGTGGTCAGACAGATCTTTAAACCTCCTAATGTATTTGCGTGTCAACCTCAGTTGTATACAGGCAGGTTAGCCCCTGGGGAGGGCTGCTCTACTAATCAATGCAAGCTTGGTGGCCCTTTGAGCTGTATGTTTTGTACTCCAGGCAACAAACAGGAGTCCAGTTCAACGGTCACATGCCAATTGATATGACAAGGCCTTCCCCAATGATATGCTGTGACACAGTTTTTCCCTGACTTTTATGCTTCAGCTCCAGCTGATGCAGCTTTTTAACTGAAAAGTTTTCTTGTAACATTAGGGCTTCTATTAGTAAATGCAGCCCTGTTTTATAATACTTCAGTTAATTCACTTTCCATAAGCCTTGGTGAGAATGAGGACATATAAATATGTACAGTTGTAGCTCTCGGTACTAGATTATCGTATGCTGTGTTGTAGAAGGCTGCGCTCTAACACTATCTTGACACATCACACTGGTTTTTATACACTGAAATAGCACCTTTTAGAAAGCACTTAATTACAATGTGTGTTATGAATTACTATATAAACTACTATTGTACTTTGAAACATAAAAAAAACCCTGAGAAGAAAAATGATTTATCATTCTGGTTAATTATATTAAAATGCATTTCTTGGCAAAGAATTGAGAAAGAACTCAGTTCTGGGCATCACAAGAGGTACATACTTTAGCATTTCTGGAGATTAGGGCATTCTGCTAATCTTCAAAGAGAAACACTAGTTCATGATTGAATTTTTTTTTAAAAAATTATCATTAAAGTTTCTCTCAGGTGTTTTACTGTTAAGCATTCTTACAACTTGTATAGTGGGAAGAAGAAAATGCAGAAAATAAGATTGTATTACTTTGCTAACTGTAATGGGGGGGTTCAAAATATATCTTTTGGTCTGGCTATATTCGTTTGCAATTGGCTCTCCTCATGTGCGTAAAAGGAGTCAGGTTTTCTGGCTCTGGTAGCAAAGGAGATTATAGAAATAATTGCAGATTACTGTACATTTTGAGGCAGAATCCAGGGCAGCTTCTGAGAATACACCTTCATTCTACCCATGATACTGAAGAATCATGAGACTGTCTCCTTTCAACAATGAACTAACCAGTACTAGGATCAGACAAATATATTCTGAGCGAAGGAATGGGCTGGGAAAAGTTTTGATTTGTAAGGGACACGCTTGATTTATATGGGACACACTTTATCAAACTGTTAATAATTAGCAATAGCTGCATACCGTGTTGATCTCTTCAATGGGCAGTGTGTCCTGCTGTGCCTGGCCTCTCTGCGGATTGCCTAATAGGCCATGGCAGGATTTGGTTAGATGATTTAGCACATAATTCTGTAAGACACTGAGTCTCACAGTACCCTCAAGGGTACCCTATTGTTTCATGTAAACTTCTCACAAAACAATAAATGTGAAGACTGCTTTTGCACAAGCACAGAGTAAGGTATATTTCTTTTTCACAATTTTGTGCTGCTACAAAAATGTTTTAATTCTATCTGGGGAGCAGTGTGAATTGATGCTCTTTGAGAGGTAGCCACATTTGGACATGAACCTGTTGGGGCGCAGCCGAATTGGATGTGGCAACTAGTCTGAGAAACAAGGATATCACAACAGGCGCTGTTGTCTCCACCCATCCACCCATTCTCTAGTTTAAAATGTTTGTGAGCTATAGTTTTCCTTTGTGTAAATTGTAGATGAATCCTGTTAATCTCTTTGATTGGAAAATATATGTTTTTTTTAAAAACTACTTGAAAGAGGCAGCAGCTTGTCTCATTAATAACAGTTATGTACACAGTTTCATATGTAAGAAATCCTAGAACTTATTTGCAATTCCTGTAATACCCAGTGTAGAGAATTTACATTTTCTTCTTTGACCAAATGCCTCTTCTGATTACAGACTGGTCCAGAAAATTTTCCCTTGCATAATATCCCTTGTACATACTGATTCCTATTACCTCTACAAGACTGGAGATTTGAAGGAAGGAAGAGAGAGAGAGACAGATCAGAGTAAGTGGTGGCCAGAAAGCACACAGCATATAGAGAGGCTGAGACACAGCTTGGGGAATAGAATTATATTATAGCTGTATTTGCCAGCTGCTTCTTTTGCATCCCAGTGGCTTTTGTGGGCTTTATTAACCGATGTCAGTTGATTGACCTTTGGTGCTAGAAATGATTGTTTCTTGTAACATATCAAGCATTTGAGTAACAGGGCTATGTTCCCTTGAGCCTTTGGGCATAAACATGATTTACTCAATGTATTTTTTCTGTTTAAATAATGCATCCTCCCCTGTGCTCCTCCTTTCCATTCCTGCTGTTTTGCAATAACTTTAATAGCTGCTTCTCCCCCCACCCCGAATTTGAAAGCAGTTACCTCTCTACCTGATCATGAGATACTTAAAACAGACAATGGTTTGGACTAATCTTAGAGGGTGCCTTTTTAAAGCTAACACCACCCCTGATGAACATATGAAACTGCCTTGTTTTGAATTGGATCATTGATATGCAGTGGCCCTTCAAATGCTTGGGAAGAGTCCATGCCCAGCCCTGCTACCTACAAGTCTTGTAACAGACAAGCATAAGAATAGACTCTAACTTCCCGCATACAAAGCCAAGGCCCCTTTCCATGGGTACAGGTACACAAAGTAATTGCCATTGACTATAGTGTGCCTTATAATTGATCAAAACTAATTAGAGTCTAGTTTAGATAGCTCAGTTCAAGGCAGGAATGCTGGGGAAAATATTGTGAAGTGAGTCAATGAAGTAGGAATAAGAGAACCAACTAGCATCATACATATAGTACTGTAAACTCTCCCTATCCACATACATGCAACTGAAATGAGAGTACTAGGAAGTGACAGAAATTGACCTTGCCTGGATGCTCCCATATCGCAGTAGATTTAACCCAATCTCTCGCTCTGACCTACTGAGAACATTTTCTTCACCCATCTTCCAAATATGGCAAGCCACAAGATGCTGACTGATGTGTATGTATAAATGGCTTGGAAAATGCTTTGCTGCAACCCCAGGGAAGGCAACTGTAGGAATAGAGGCTGAAAGGGCACCACAGTGCTGTTGTCAGGTTTTGTTTTGTGTGTTTTTTATTGTTGGAATTTACAGCACAATCCTATGCATGGTTACAGAAGTCCCACTACGTTCAATGGGGCTTACCCCCAGGAAAATGTGTGTAGGATGGCAGCCTTAAAATTCTGGCGGATTTGCTAATCTCCCAGTTATGTACTGTATTGGCATAAAGTATTTCTACATTCTATCTATGAAAGGACCCTGCTCCAGCATGGAAATCATCAAAGACCTTGGGCAGTTTAGTGCAGATACTTGTGTCCATAAAACCTACTCTTTCCTCTTTGCAAGTCATGTACAATGTAACAAGGCAGATGAGTTACTTGCTTATTAAACTGCTTCTAATGGAATACTACACATTAAAGATCATCATTAATATTTGGCTTTTCCCTCCAACATGTGTTCAAAGCAGACTGTCCTCCACAATTAGGGTTGCTTGATCACATAAGGTTGAAAGTCTCCCTCTTTGTCATGACTGCCTTAGTAGATTTTGTTTTGTTAGGGTAACAAAGGGAACTCACAGTAGTTCTAGCTCAGAAACAATATGGAAGAAAGGTAAGACAGCTGAGTCCTAGAAGAGACTGGGAGGTCTTACTTTCTGAAGGGATGAAATAGGAGGGGACATGAGAAACGTGCATGACATACTGAACGTGGAGCCCCGATTACTCTTTCTCCTCAACAATCAAAACCTATGAAGTATTTTCAACATGATTTAGCTTGTAGACGCCACTGGCACAAAAAGCCGTCAAAGTCGAGAATTTACAATGATTAAAAGGGAGGGAGGGATTGAGCTGTAAGTGGCATCAAAGGAAGTGTTAAGGCTCTCCAAATTGAATTACAGAATGAAAGGTTTGTGCGAATTACATGTGGGAAGAAATCTTCATTCCATTCTGACAGAAAGCAACACACAAAAAATATCAGTAACAAAAACAGCAAGTGTGTTTATATGAAGGAGGAAGGGAAGCGTTTGTGTATCCTACATTCTGACAAAGCTGGCTTGCTCTATGTCCAAGGCTCAACATGCAAAATATTTAAAAGATACTTACACGTTAAGCACACACTTGGCCACAACATACTTTTTATTCTCGAAATAGCAGCAGAGGGCCTAATCCAATTTAGGACTGCCATGTTGGAGGAGAGGTGCTTTAACCTGTGGCCTGCACTGTGGTCTCAATGGAATCAGGTCCCCTGCAGCTTATGCCTTGGGAAGGAAGCACCTAATAGTGTCAACTGAAGTTTCTTTCCTGGAGCAAACTGCAGTCATGGGGAAGCTAATACAGATCAGGAGTGTGGCAAAAGCTTAAATCCCTCTCCCCCCATACCACAGGTGCATTTCAAGATCATACCCCCATCCCCATGGCCAACAGAGAATAGGAGAACGCACATCATACTTAAAGCAACATGCAGTTCGACCCTTCCCACTGGGGAAGAGTCATAAGTGAACGTGTTCTAGCCTTCCCTGTGCACCATTAGGCCTGCCAGGGCATTTAATACGACGACATCTACACATTAAACATACAAGTGGTCATAAACCCCCTCCCCCCCTTCTTGCACAGTCTCCCAAAGGTGCTCATCTATTGGTAAATTACAAGGTATTCTAAAAGAACATGTTATATCTTCCTTAATTTACAACACCTTTCTCTTACACAAGTATCTTGTCTATTCCCTGTTGCCATCTAGCTCATGTCCTCTCCTTGTCCCCTGGACCAAATCTTTGTAGTCCAGCTCGATCTCCATCACTTCCCAGCCTCTCCATCATTTCTTCCTGCATTTTCTTTTCCAAGGATGGATTAAAGAGCCCCCCCCCCCACTCTCATAGGGAAGAGCAGTTCCATCAATCTTGCCCAGGGCTAGGAAAGGAGGATAAAAAGTGTGCCTAATTTCTACACATGCCTGATCAGCAACTGGTTGAGGGCCACTTAAAGTAGTGAGCAAGAGGTGGCAGACCAGCATCTCAAGCTTTGCACCCTAAAATGCCTCCTCACCAGGTTTTGTTGCCACACGTCACATTTGCCACACTAATTTGATGCATAAGCGTGCAACTGATCAGACTTGGCCCAAAGGCTTCCAGTTTGTGACTCCTACAGTACAAGGAGTTGGTTCACATGATCAAGCAAAGCATGGTTTGTTGCAAATGAACACAGCTTCTAACCCTCCTGAGCTGTACTCCCTCTTACCTCCTGACCCCATGCACATCCTCCTTCCCATTGCCCTGGCCTCCTGAGCTCTGGCTTGACAGCTCCCCAGCTTATCTAAATGGAGAGCTGTTTAACTGCGGTTCAAAAACTAATGATTAAACCATGATGTGAAAACAAAATTGAATCTTGGTATCGCACTCTGATTTAATCGTAGTTTGTGAAGTTCCAGGTTTGGAAAACTGCAATTTAACAAACCGTGATTGCTTCAGCATGTGAGCAGAGGCAACGAGCATGGAGGATGGGAAGGGGTAGAGGCCACATTCACAACCAAACCATTTATTAAGTACAGTACAGTAGTTTGGACTGGTTCACTGTCTCCAAACTATAACAGCATATTTGGCAGTCTTTGGAAGCTGGCTGCAGTACAACAGTTTTGATGACTGAGACTGTAAATAGAATTCTCCACCATAGGCACCCTTCTTACTAACAGAGCACCAGATTTCAATTCAGATTGTGGCTGCTACTTTACTAAAAAATTGATATTCAGTTTCTTCTATTATGAAAATCAAGTGGTCATTTGGGCACCAGTGGCCTTGTTTGATTACATTAGACAAACATGAGCCAGGCCTAAGTAGTATCAATTTGAGTTAATAATGCAGAATTGCAGAAATGTTCATATACTGTATATTCATATTTAGGCACAGATAGGATATAGTCATAGTATGATTATGAATTATTTCCCATCAAAGCTGCAATCAGGAAGGATGTTAAACATTTATTTTTAAGTAATTGGTATCTGAGGCCCCATTCTGCAATAAGTAATGTGGCAAGGTAGGGCAGGAATTATTTTAAGTAAACAGAATTGTATAAATGTACCTGCATTTGTGCAATCCAAATGTATAGCACTAGATTACAGAAGCTGAGTAGTCTGCAGACACATATATGGAGGGAGCCCTTGCCCATGTCACAGAACCATTCCAGCATTAGTGACTCCAAGTGAATGGATGACAGGTTCACCGCATTGCATGGATGGGGAGGAGGTAGGGAAGTTATGAAATGCAACCACTGACAAAGTACTGTAGATACAAATATATAGCCTTAGGAAAAGAAAGAACATCAAATTGTTTTCATGACAACCACTGACAATAAGAATCATTTTTAAAAGTTGCAGTACAAGATGCTAAATATTCTAAAACCACTAGGGTAGAGATTTGTTTGTTCTTACTATTTGTTAATGTAGGAAAAAATAAATTTCTGACACTTTATGTGATTTCAGCATTTGTTCATAATACCACTCCAATAAATTTTATACACTGAGCAGAGGTAGGATGACTGCACGAGTGTGTGAAGTTGGGTTGAGAAGACAGACAGCTTCTGCTAAAAAAAAACCCACTGAATGGACATTGGGCTGTAATGACTTAAGTTTCCTGTAGATTTGTTTTTTGATAAAAACTCTAATTGCAAACCACCAAGAGACAGTTTTGTCCTTTAAGGAGGTACCAACTTTTCTTCAAGAATACACAAAAGTGGAGTGATGCAGTGGAGGAGAGATCACGGAATAGTATGCACACTGTCATCACCTCGTCACATAATTCTCCTTAGTAGATCATATGAACAACTACGTAGCCACACATACCCCTTAATCTACTCTTGCTCTTCCTAAGGACAGACAAGAGGGAAATTGTCAGTTTTCAGAGATGCAAGGACATTAACTAGGATGCTATAAGGAAGCTTATACTTTACTGTTTAGGTACAGGAGACCTTACCTTCAGTCACATTTAAACCCATGCCTATAGAAAATGATTGAGGATCCTCTGCATAGAAGGAACAAAACAAAGAAAGCACCAATCACCATCTGTATCCTTTAATTCAATACTTTCATAATAGATACAGGTTGAGGTGGGGGCGAGGAACAGTAAAAGAGGATGTCCTTTCCACAAAGCTCAGTCCCTCAGCAGTAGTAGCAACAACAATCAGAATGATGAATATGCTGTTTTCTTTTTGGATACACTAGAAACAGTGAACGCTCTGTGGAAATGCTGGCACACAACTACTGCAGGTCCCAGAACACACAGAAGCTGGCACAAAATATTTGCTTCTGTCAGGCTGGCCAAATGGTACACTGCAATGTGGTTCATTTGCAGAATTTCTGGCAAATGATGCTAATGAGTGACACTTTCCTGGATTAGCATCTGTCACAGTAAACCTTCTTAAGCCAGTCAGGAGGGCCAATATACAGGCATTTGCCAGAACTACTAAATTCTGAGGCAAAGCATTACAGAAAGCAATTTCACAGGAGTTCTTGCAAATAGAATATCCTTAGCAGTTTCGTCCTATGTTACAGTTGGGCTCTCTGCATTCAACCACCTGCCATTATGATACTCTGATTGTGGAGTTCCACAACTTTCTAAATTTAAATGAGACAGTGGAGCCGGGAAAGGGGGGTGGGGAAGAGCTTGAGAAATGTCAACTTTGTATGAGTGACATTTGCAGTATATTCCTTGGTTCTCTAAGGGAACAGATTCCAATTATTTAAATAAAGCTCTGGCTGCAGACATTCTATCCCTGGGGTTTGGTACAGCTGCCCTAAGTACTGTTGTGTTGAGCTCCAGTGAAGAACAGCATAGGTTTGACAGAGTAGTGTATAGCTTTCAGCTAAGTCCACTGGAAGAGAGACCCAGAGACATTTTTTTGATGTTCCTTCTGCTTTGTTAAGCAAATCACAAAGAGAGAAGGGGGAAAAAAGAATTCTTGCCAAGATTCCACAGTGTTGCAACCTCCAATCAACTTCATACAAAATAGTCCTCCAAGCTGGTTGCATCGTCAGGGTATGTAGTACCAGAATATCATCAGTTACTTTTCACAACGCTTTTCCTGTGGCGTTGTAGTAACCCTTGCAAACCAAGTTTAGTCTTCCAGAAGAGGAGGAGGAGTGAGATGAAGCTGGAAGGTTTCATTCTGGAAGATGCTATTCAGAGAAGGTTCACCCTGGGAGACACGGAGGAGCCCATGTTTTTCACCACCACGATCTCGAGAGAGTTCAGTCAGAAGAGCTAACTATAAAATACAACAAGATCATTTGGTACATTATGGATCATGCAGGTCACATGAACATATATATTAGAGCATGATATAGGCCAGGGCTTCTCAAAGTGGGGTCATGACCCACTTGGTGGATTGAGGTCCATGGTGGGGGGTTGAGAGTTGGGGCCACCCACCCAGCTCTTTTGGCTCCAAATTGGAACCAAACAGAAGCAACCAGAAGCCATTTCCGGGGCCGACTCGCCTCCTGGTGCTGCTCCCTCGTTGCTCCAGCCCAGGAATGGCCTCTGGAAGTCTCCAGATATGACCCTGAGGTCACTTCCGGTTTTGCCGATGCGACTTCCAGTCATGTCGGGAGGCCTTTCCCCGGGCCAGAGCAACAAGGGAGCAGCGCCAGGAGGTGGGTTGTGGCGCTGGCAGGTTTGAGAACAGCTGATATAGGCAATACAATCATTCATCTGCTGAAAGAGGAGTACAATAAACAAACAAGAAAGTGCATGTATGTCTGGCTGCAACCTTATCTAGAGAGGCAGCATTTATAGGTTAAAGAAACTCCCAAGTGTCCAAATTTTAGGTAGAAAAACACTCTTTTCAAAAATCAGATGCCGAAGAGATGCATGCTAAGGTTCTGCCCCTCTTTTAATTTTACCTGAATAGTGTGAACTGGGGACATGTGGAGATCATTGTCTTGAAAATATGATACATTTTCAAGGATCAACATTTTCTAGATTTAAGATATATGTTTATGTACATACTCCCAATGGGCTGTGAACTAACTCGGCCCTTGAAGACCTTTCTTCCCTGCTTAGTGCAAATATAATGGCAATTCTCATCCTTGTGGTATTTCAGGGCCTAAGTATGTTTCATTAAACACACAGTTCCATTTACTTTGGGTTTAAGACTGTACAGAAATTTAAAACAAAATTAAGTTCTGTACCCAAAATAAATGGAACCCCTTGCAACTAAGGACTGTGAACCTCTGAGCCAAAGACACATTTTGATCCCTGAATGGTTTGCCGTTATAAAACAGCCATGGGGCAATCCAGACTGGGCCATTTAGAGCTTTACTTTCAGAGGAAACTGTAGCTATAGGGCCCCTGATCTGGATTGGGGCAGTCATGGAGGCAAATTGTTAAAGCATTCCATCTGCTTGCCATGGTCCTGATACAAACCGTCACTATCACTACCCCATGGCTGGGGGGGAGTGAGTGAGTGAGTGAGTGAGTGAGTGAGTGAGTGAGTGAGTGAGTGAGTGAGTGAGTGAGTGAGTGAGTGAGTGAGTGTTAACAAAAATCCAAACACCACTGATAAAGTGGAACACACACCAAACCAAGCTCCAAGCTTTACTCCATTAAGAACAAGGTATAACATTACCCGGGATGTTCCGCGATACAGTCGACAGAGCTGGTCAAAAGCCTGAGCTTGCTGGGGATCCAACATGGACTCCGAACTTGTCTGAAGAACAAAGTTATGCTGTTATTAACACAAATAGTGCACACCTATCAGGCTCTCTACACTCAGGTATTTTATCAGACTCGGATCTGATAAAAATTTGACAAAACATTTAGTAACAAGGAGTGACTGAAGGCGACTAAAAACAACAACAATTATTAACTCAGGATTGACAACTACTGAAATCAACCTTGACTTAGTCTCTAGGAACTAAGATGATCTCCATGTTACAATGGAAAAGTAGAATTTTTGTTCTACAACTATAATTATTATATTACAGTTGATTGTTGTATTTCATTTGCATTAAACATTTTCTGTTGTCTGCAAGGGCACAAACTGCTTGCATGTACACAAAGACTTTGCTCTGGAAGATTCTCAACTTATTCTTAGCTGGATATGTAGAAATGCATTACCACATGCGAGGCACCCGCCACATCTGAGATGCTTATGCTCGCAATACCACAGTCCACTTGAAACAATGGATAACAGTCGCACAATATAGATGACTAGCAAGCTTCCAGACTGAGGAAGGATAAGCCATTTTACCACATCTAAGCCCCAGACACTGGATAATCTCTGCTTTTAACATGACATGAAGGTTTTCTGGCTACTGGTCAGCCTGGCAGCTACCTGTATGTGCAATTTGTGTGACCTAATCCCTGCAGAAATGTCCATATATACTGTGGCACTATATAGTTCTTTACACCTCTCATTTTTGTATCTTTGCAGCATTCTGTGAGAGGGAACAAAGGTTTAGGGAATTGACTTGCCCGAGATCAGATTTGCAGCATAGGTTCTTGGATCAGCAGGTGGCGGCTGTGGTCAGAGGAGCTTTTGCTCAGCTTCAGCTGGTGAGATAGCTGTGGCCGTAAATGAGTCAGTTGGACCTGGCCACAGTTGTCCATGCTTTAGTGACATCTAAAGGGTGGCCACAACATCCCTATGCATAAGGTTGTGTGGATTTAGGATTGAAGCCATTTAAGCCTGCATAGGGACATTGTGGCTACCCTGTAGATTCAATTACTGTAACATGCTTTACATGGGGCTCCTGTTGAAGATGGTGCAGAATGCAGCAACACATGTGGTTATCGGAGCTTGGTGGTCCGATTCTGCTGGGCCGCTGCTCAAATGCATACACAGGCTGCCCATCAGTTTCTGGACCCAATTCAAGGTGCTGGTGCTGACCTTTAAAGCCATCAGTGGCTTGGGACCAGTTTATCTCAGTGACCGCCTGCTTCTATATTATCTGGTTTGCCCCTTAAGATCATCCAAGGAGACCTTGCTTCAGGTGCTGCCTTTGAAGGAGATGTCGGGGATAGGGGCTTTGGCAGGGTATTCTCAGTGATGGCACCACTTCTATGGAACTCTCTCCCTGATGCACTTAGAACATCTTCCACCTTAATGGAATTTTGGCAGGGGTAAAAAAAATATTTAAGTTAGCTTTTTAGTTGGTAAAATGTTGCTACAAATGGCTACACTAGCCTGAGAAGTTGTATGCTACATTTTACGCTGTATTTTAGGTCTCCCTTTCATATATATATATATTTTGCTTTTAATACTTGTGTTTTATTTTTATTTTATGTAACTATTTAAAATTGTTTTCTTTAGAAAGGCAGAATATAAATAAATAAATGCTGACTAATTAAATTCTGATGTAGAAATACAAGGGTGTAACTATTATCTTTTATATATTTTCCCCTCCTTTTCTTTGAAGTTCAACGTATTGTGAATATGAATATGAACTTGATTGTCCACTTTTGTGTTTGAGAAATCCTGAATGCTGTTTAATTTTTTTAAGTTCCTTAAAATAAAGAACTTCACATTTTTTTAAAAAAATGTATAAGCAAGACGGTTTATTTATTGCCCTAACCCATTTTCCACCATTTTCACGGTAAAGGAAGAGAGCTAGCCTAACAGGTGACTCATTAACTCTTCATGTTCAGGTAACCTTTTGTATTAGAGATACATACATAATTGTTACAAATGCACTGTGTGTGACACAATGTCCTCTTCTGTAGAGGCCTGCAACAGACACACATGGAAATGCAAAAGGCAACATAGACTACATGATAGTTACATAGAAAATGTGGCAATCTGTTCTTATCCAAAGACAAGAAAAAGTAACCTAGCTTCTTCCCCTTTGCTATTTCTCCACTTGTATGTAACTATCAATCAGATTGTTCTTGGGGCTGATGAGCTGATATATTGCAGGCAATTTTTTCTGTTGTCATGGAAACAAGTGCTGCAGGGCATTTTCTTCTAACTAAAAGAAAGCTTTTTATCCAATGCTGTAGGAACACAGCAAATCCATCCTTGCACCAAGTAAATGCACAAACTTGCATACATACATTAGAAAGTTCCTGCTTGAAACACCAGGAGTTGTCCAAGCTGCTAATAACTGGTAACCCAGACGTTAGCTTGCCCAGAACCTCTAAATACTCCAGGCAGAATTGGCTTAAATCCTATTTAGGAGAGTGTCCGACCCTTCGTAATCCCATGAACCATATCCCTCCAGGCCTTCCTGTCCTCCACTATCTTCCTGAGTTCGCTCATTTTCATGTTCGTTGCATCGGTGATACTGTCTAACCATCTCATCCTTTGCCTTCCCCTTCTCCTTTTGCCTTCAATCTTTCCCAGCATCAGAGTCTTCTCCAGAGACTCCTCTCTTCGCATTAGGTGGCCAAAATATTTGAGTTTCAGCCTCAGTACCTGTCCTTCCAGGGAACAGTCAGGGTTGATTTCATTTAGGATTGACTGATTTGATCTCCTAGCAGTCCAAGGGACTCAAGAGTCTTCTCCAGCACCACAGTTAGAAAGCATCTATTCTTCGGCGCTCAGCCTTCAGCCTAACCTACCTCATATACGTCATATTAAGAACACCTTTTTCTTGTAACGTGGATTTCCCCCTCATATGGCATGTAATGTCTGAAACAGCGATCCTGAAGTTAATTAGAGATCCTAGAACTTCTATTTCCTAATCCTATGATGGAATGAAATCCCAAATATGTTTTGAGTGAAAAACCCACATGTATGACTGTCATATGACCATGCATGTATGTTTTACAGAATTTCCTTCCTAGAACTTTGACTTAGACATTGGTAACATAAAAAGCAGCCCTCGCTTTGAGTAGGAGTTACAGCAGTGTAGGTGAGTTGTATTTGAGCCAAGCACACATCAAGACAACCAAGTTAATATAACTTGAAAACATCTTATATTCAAGTGAACTACACCGCTTCATTTTGCCTTCAGCAGTGCATTCCTTGACACTACCTGTCCCAACAGTTTGATGTCTCTCTCTCTCTCTCTCTCTTCCCCCCCCCCCCACAGAGGACCGCTTCAAGGCAGGATTGCAAAGGCAAACAAAGACTTATTTTACCCCAGAGTCATGTCAATTCCCCAAAGATCAATGACAGAATTGCAAAACACCATGTTATTCAGCTAAACTGCAGATAAATGGTGGAGACTGTGACTGATGAAGGGCCTGGAATTTATACTCAGGGCAACATCCGTCACTGCACTGACAAGATCCTACTTCAGCTAAATCTGGCAAACTCTCCAAAGGCTTCTTAAAAAGGAAGGCACTTCAGCTATAAGCCACAGAAATATATTACTTAGCAACCAAAGACACCTGAAAAAGCTGGTAACTTACTTGCCAAATTTCCCACAAATTTAAGACTATTATTTTGTCTCAGCCTTAAGTTTATGCACTTTTGAAAGCTGTAGTTCCTTTCAATTGGGAGGCTTAGACATTATAACTAGGTATACTTAACGTGTACATACAGCTCAAGTTAAGATGCTCAAGAAAACTGTGAGAAAGAAAACTTACACCACTACATTAACCACTATAGTGTGCTTATATTCTGTGCTGCTACATTTTCATTTTCCTTTTTTTTTTGTACTGCTGATGCTTTTATGACTTTTGGGCTGCTGCCTCTGGCTTTTTGCAGTTTTATTGTTGCATGGTTTTTATATATCATTTAATAATAATGTTTGATCGTATGTAAGCCACCTTGAGCACCCATGGCATTGGGGAAAAGGTGGAGTAAAAATGTATTACATAGAATAAATTAACGAAGCCAATAGTTGTGGCTTTCAGTAGTGCTAAGGGAATTGCTAAGGGAACTATTGAGAGTATTGCTGGATGAGCATGATCTTCTTGGGACGACCAGAAGAGGACGACAATCATCCTTTAGGCTAGTCATGTGCAGTGGGGGGGACCTCCTGCATCCCAGTCACATCCCTAATGCATGTTTTTTGCTGTTGCTGCAGTCTGCTGCTGGCAAAGTTGCCTTGAGTCAAAATGATCGGTGCTGCCACCTACCACTTCCAAAGCAATTCCTTCTAGTATTCCCAGCCTTGTGCAGCTCTTGTCTGTAGCAGATTGCAACCACCTTCCTCTGATTTTGTCTTTACCCTTTGTTCCTCTTGGCCAGAGCTAGAGAAGAAGGGTGGGCAAGGCGAGTATGCTTGCACCTACCATTAAAAAAAAAATACCAAGCCCAGTTCTTGTTATTTTGAAGAAAACAAAAAATTACATCCCTACTTGGTCAGACAATCTATAGGAAACTGCCCCAGGAGTTTACAGCGCTGTTGGGGATACGAGTAGGAACCTAAAACTAAGTTCTTATATTCAGTGAATCTTCATGCCTCTTTCTTTCTTTTTAATACAACACCAATTTAGCTGGCATACCCTTTGTTTTTCAATGTGGTTGTTGAGAAGAATGCTCACAGAAAAAGAGAGATAAAGAACAGAGTGTGTTGGGTTGCTGTCAGTTCACATATAAATCTCAACACTACTTCAAAATTCAAGCTGACAGTTCATTTCAGTATAGCAGAAATGGTACTCAGAAATATACTCCAGATGCTTGGTGGCATTTTCCAGCACCAATTCATTTTTGCTCAAAGCATTCTAAAGAAAACAAAACACCAGAACTCAAAATTTTACAAATAGTCCAAATATGTCTGCTATTTGACCAAATGTTGTACAGAAATGAAACAAACAAGGACGGCAAGAGGATTGTTTAGCAAGATTAAAAAAACAAAACCCTTCCAGACACTGAGTTGTCTTTCTCCTAATCCCAAATAACATGGAGATTGAAACAAAGTGGGGTTGGGGGCAAAGCAGAAACACTAGCCTGAATAGTATTCAATGGAGATGGCTGAAGGAAAGTATCCACTTCATTCTCAGACAGCTACTAAGTGTTTAACTGTATGGATTGCATCCTAAATTTAGTTAGTAATGACTGAGAAACTTCCTTAATCATCATGAGTAATTAAACTTAGGATACAACCCTATTTATAAAGCAGATATCACGGCCAATATCATTATGCCATTGTACAAATCGATGGTAAGGCCACATCTGGAGTATTGTGTCCAGTTCTGGTCACCACACCTCAAAAAGGATATAGTCGAATTGGAAAAGGTGCAGAAAAGAGCAACCAGAATGATTCGTGGGCTGGAGCACCTCCCTTATGAGAAAAGGCTACAGCATTTGGGGCTTTTCAGTCTAGATAAAGGCACCTGAGGGGGGACATGATTGAGACGTATAAAATTATGCATGGGATGGAGAGAGTGGATAGAGGGAAATTCTTCTCCCTCTCGCACAACACCAGAACCAGGGGACATGCACTAAAATTGATTGGAGGGAGAGTTAGAACGGATAAAAGAAAATATTTTTTTACCCAGCGTGTAATTAATCTGTGGAACTCCTTGCCACAGGATGTGGTGATGGCACCTGGCCTAGATGCCTTTAAAAAGGGGCTTGGACAGATTCATGGAGGAAAAGACTATCACAGGTTACAAGCCATTAGCAACCTCCTGGTTTTAGAAGTAGGTTTTCTCTGTGCCAGGTAAAAGGGAGTGGCAGCAGGAAACAGGTTATCTTGTTGGCTGCATGCTCCCTGAGGCATCTGGTGGGGCCACTGTGTGGTACAGGAAGCTGGACTAGATGGGCTTTTGGCCTGATCCAGCAGGGCTCTTCTTATGTTCAGATAGCCGAAAAAAATGTATGCTGAAAACTTTGGATATTAGAATTTTACTTTAATGCAGTTTAAAGTACTTGAATTAATTGTACTTTAATGCAAATGGAGTAAATCAATGAAAAATCACTAGAAGCATGATCTGTTTGAACACCTACTTCAATGCAGATCTAATTGTTTTCGGTTTTAGCTGCTGGGTCCCAGGATCGTGAGGTCTTGTTGGGTGCATCAGGCACTCCCTTCAATAGCTAAAATGCTGACGCCCACTCTAGTCATCCCCCAACTGCATTGTATATTAGTTGTCTCTTATCCAATTCAGGCTTATAACATTTATACTCCAAAATCAGGATTTTCTACTACTTTGCCTTAGACGCTGGATTACTTAAAGCTTCTGAATCATCATTAAGCAGCTTGCAAACTGAACATGAGTCAGCACTGTGATGAAACACAAAAGAGGCAAATGCAATTTTGGGAGGCATTAGCAGAAGTACTGTATCTAAGAGGTATTTTCCATGTTTCAATAAGGGGGGGAAAAGATGCTCTTGTAAATCTCTCTCTTCCCCCCTCCTTCTCCGCAAGTCCACGACAAAAGCTGTAATATGGGAAGGATTTATCCCTGTTTCTAGTAACTTGGAAATGGGTATACAGAGAATCCAGATATGCCTCAGCACGTCTCCCCCCCCCCCAAGTAGCACCGCTGCTGCTCCTTAAACTAAGGTATCTGGCACCTGACTGGATAGTGCCTGCAGAATCTTTAGTTATGAAATACATTTAAAGCTGTAACAGATCGTATGCGTCTCGCTGCGTCGCATCCCAGAGTCGATTCTGATTGGCCCAACGTGTTGCTCCGCGTCTAGCCTCCACAACACCGAATGCAGCCTCTCATTCACTGAAGGTCGTTCCAGTGCATTCCAACTTGAATAAATCAAGCTTCGGCCAATGAGAGGCCGCGTTCGGTGTTGTGGGGGCAGGACGTGGAGCAACACGTTGGACCAATCAGAATCGACACGTCAGCTACTCCGGGACGCAACACATGCGGTTTGAGGGCGGCTTTACTCTTCCCCGTCCCCTCATCCTGGAAATATCTTAGAGCAGTCTATATCTCATCATATCCTAATCAGGGTTCCACTTAGATGTGGAAGTAAGTATCTTACTGAAGAGGTTCTCAGTTCCTCACAACATTCTTTAGGATGTCTGTAATTACAGACTGTAATCTTTTCTGGAAGCTTTCAATGCAAAATGGAAGATAGGTACATTTACTTGCAGTTAGGCTGGTGCCTTCTGGGAGGTGACTCAGCCTACCACTTGGAGACATGCTGCCATGTCAAATGGATGTAGTCACAAACACATATCCTGGGCTTATTATAACAAGTACAGTAGGTTGGAAGAGCCTCTCAAAAAATTATTTTTGTAATGTTCCTTGCACATGTGGATGACACACAACAACCCAGACAAGCAGCAACAGTTTGATCTTCTTTGTCTCAGAAATGAAAAACAAATACAGTATGCATACAAAAATGTTTCTCTTCAAACAAAGCAAGAGCCATTTCAAAAGCATTTGAGGTTGCTGAACTGTGGTACAGTATACTGATCTGTACAGCATCAGCCTTATTTTGTAGAGGTGCTTATAAAGCTCTCGCACAAAGGGATTCACTTGAAAGTCTTACCTGTGCCAGAGATGCTGGAGTTCCTTTCTTCATTTCTGAGGAAGTCTCACTTAGTTTCCCTCCTTTGTTGCTGGCATTGCATTTAAAGCAAGTCCATCTCATCTGTCCCTTTGATTCAGTGCCACACTCTTTACTCAGCAGACAGAGGGAGTGATACAAGTGGCCACAGCTGTTATAAAAACAGGTTATACATGTGTACAATATTATGCATATAACCAAATACTATACATACTAGAGTCCATGTATATTGGAAAATCACCTGACAGATTATTTTTAGGAAATTACACTGGCGGTATAACTTACAAAAGTGGGGCAGTCAACTTCAGGCTGCCAGAAACCCCCTTATTTTCGTTACTCGCTAACATTATGTACAACATCCAAATCTCATCTACAAGGCCCTAGTTATGCCATCAATTTAGTTGCCAAGAAACCTCCAACCCCTGAGGAGGCATTAGGTCAAATTACCTATAAAACTCTCAGATATATTCATATTTGTGGGTTAAAATTTATACAGTACGGTGCTGGAAGGCATATTGAGTCCAATAAATCATGCTTCCCAAGGCACAAATCCCATGAAGAGGAAAGGAAAGCCAGCAGGGCAGACATCACCATCACCACCATGGCCTGCTGTGCTTTTTAAAGGTGAACTGTGCCCCTCCTCCCCCAAAGAGAGCCACCAATTGCCTTTGTGGGGAAGAGAAGGAGAAGAAACTAATTTTTAAATGAAATGTGAGCCACCTGAGGGCCACTTAGGAATTGGAAAGGCAGCAAACAAATGCCCAGGCAGAAAGATAAAAAGTTTCAGGTATGTACATCCCTCCCCTTACTTCATGCCTGCTGTTCAGAAGTTTTAATAGACTGTAAAATACTACTAAGGATCTAATCAGGCAACCATAATCAAAGGCCTATATGTAGATGGGCTCTAATATGCCATAGGAGATGGAAACTATAAGAAGAAAAGATGCAGCAGGGAACAGGGCTTCTTTTCTTCTTATAATCACCAAATGGAAAGCTTCACTGCACACCCAGACCAACTCTGCTAGACCATGTCCATTATTATCCTGAAAGCTGTAGATATAATTAAACCATAATTTGATTCTTTGAAGTCTATAAAAACCAGTCTTTAGAAATATTTATGAAGCTTTTATGAGTATGACTGAACGTTCACGCTTTTCAATGCCCAGGCACACGCCTTTTACTTGGAGGAAGAAAAAAAAAGAATGAAGGGCATCACTGTATCCGTCCAATTCAAGTGAACAAGGGAATACTGCACAATGGGGCTCACACTAGAACAACGCTAAGAAAGGAATGAGCTACCCCCTTTGGAGGAGACTACCATCTGGCATGATCTTTTGTCTCTCCTAGTTCTATAAGACTGAGGAACATCTTATCCACTAGACGAAAATCCAGTTTAAGAAATATAAATATTGCCTAGTTAATAATTTCCTCCCTGTGTACTTCAGTATCCATAACGTTTACGGCATCTCTCACATCCACCTGAGATCAGATACAGAGCCAGCCTGCCCATGCAGGCTGTCTTTCAGGAAGCGAGTTGGACTGGAGGAAGACAGTGCACCTGCCAAATATCTCCCTGGCTACCAAGCACATGGCTACCTGGCCTCAAGATGGACTGCCCCAGCTTCCTGATCGGGGGGGGGGGGGGGGAGAGACAACAGACAGCAGCAGTAGCTAAGGCTCTGTCTGGTTCTTGGCTGGCAGGAGCTTCTGCGATGGCCATCCCTTTCCGATCACTTTTCAGAGTCTGGAGAGCAATCCAGAAAAGAGGGATGGCAGCAAAAAGGGTTGATGGCCAGACATCTGTCTCAGGCATACTTAGGGGATGGGCTGCCCCTAATCAGATACCATGCAAAACATATGGATATAATGGGCAAAGGGGAGAAATGAAAAAATGCTCTAAGTGAGAAATTCCTCCAAGTAGAATTGCTCTATATTCCATAACAAAGGGAGAAAAGAAAGGGCGTTGAGCAATCATATTTCAGGTAATCTAAGCCTGCTTCAGCGGACCTTTTCAAGCAAATGTTCTCAACAAAGCTAGTGGGCTACGTACAGGTTCAATCAAAATATATTTATGCAACACTGTTAAATCTGCCTTTCTTCTCCTCCTTTAGGCTGATAGGGTACTGCTATTCTACAGTTAATTGTATTTACAAGATTCTTGAAGTCAATGTAGAGTGCCATGAAAATGAGCCAAATTGCTACAGTCTCCTACAGAGATTATAGCCCCCTTTTAGTGAAAATGGTTGGCAAACAGTTGATATACAGTAGTTATTAAGAGTACCCACCAATACAGTATCTCTCACACACACCCAAACACACATTAACACGTCAAATTGTAGAGATGAAACAGGATACCCATCTAGTATTAACCCCCATAGACATTGATCAAACAATAGTATTGACAAATTTCTGATCAAAGAATAGTATTGACAAATTTCTTATCTAGATATAAAATTGAGGCAGCATCCTGAGACCTTCTCTTTCAAGGCCCAATTCCATAGGTGGCTGAGCACACAAAAGTGAGGTATGGAAAATCCCCCTCCAGTAAACTCATCCAAACCTCTCATAGGAACTTTCAAGTACTTCCTGTCATGACCTCTTACAATTCAACCTTTTTCTCTATAGAGTTACCTGAAGACTATGATTTGGTCAGCAGTCTCCTGTCTTCTCTTGTATTGCTGCAGACAAATACAACAATAATCTTGCTTGGGGTTGAGCCCTTTAGTCACAGAGGCTTTCAAATTACGTAAAGACCAGTGGAGGTCGCGATTCAGTAGGCTAGTTGTCGTTTCAAGAAGAGTCTGGACAAGAAAAAGGAAGATACAAACGAAGGCATCACTTAATCTGCTTCCATGCTACATAAATTCTGCATGCAGCAAAACATCTCTTCAAGAAGCTTAGCTGAGAGTAGAAATGACACCTCTAGATACATGTTAGCCTAAGCAATGCAAAGCTAGGAGGAAATAACTTCCATGAATATCTGTTCCGGGTTCATGATGTTACGGTAATGCTTGGGAAGAAGAAGAGGATATGTGGATCAAATCCACAGTTACAGAGCAGGCAAGAAGTAAGAACACTACAGCATTTACAATCAAGACTATGAGGAATAAAAACCAAGATTACCTTGTACACACAGCAGCATGGAACCATAAGTAACAAAATGAAGTTCCAGAATAACACATACTAAGAACAAATATGTGAGACAAAGTTTGCCATATCTGCATCACTTTGTAATATTCAAAATGCTTCACACACATTAGCTCATTAATCCTTACAAGAGCACTTGAACTATTACTACCACCATGCTGAAGTGGTGGGGCAGAGGTGGCGAGGGCTGAAGCTCAGGCAAAGTAACGTGCCTAAGGCTACCTAGAGTTCACAGCTGAGGTAAAATCTGAACTGGAGACTGTAGCTCACGGTCTTGGCCATTAAGCTATAGCAGCTAGCTATATACCGTATGTGTAGAGAGAAAACACATTAGATCCTTACAGAGTTGAGGAGGCTTTAGGGATTACAGTACAGCACAAGAGCCATATAATTCAGCAAAATAATATTCTAGCAAAAAAAAGTAGTTTGACTGCGAACACAGAACCATCATATGCAACACACCACTAGGCCTCAGCCACAGTACTGTGTGTGGTTTGGGCTATCCTGTTTTGAAAATATCAATATTTGTCAGTAACATTTGTGTTCTACAATTCTTTCAAAGCATTCAAGGCAGCATACATAATCTCAAAATCTATCTTCACAACCACACTGGTCTAGCGCAGACACAACACTGCCTAATTGCCAAGCCATGATTTGGCAGCTGAGAGCACGCTGCAGACTCCCTGCTTGTATGGGCATTCCACCTATACCTTTCAGTTTGGGAAAGAACCATTGTTAGCATTACACACGCACTGATTTCATTACACTTAGTTGGCACCAAAGCACAGTTTGCCAACCTGCTTCTGACCACAATTTCAAATTATGCAAACCTGCACAGCATTCCCAAAGGCTAAATTATACATTCGCAACTACAAGGCAGGTTAATAAAGAGAGAGAGAGGTGCCATGCAGTGTGCTTCCTGGCCAGCAGGAATTTGAGAAGAATGGTTGCAGAATTCTGCATCAGATGATGGTTTCCAAATGTCTTCAAAAAGTAGACCCTGGACTAGTGCACTGTGGAAATCCAACTGTGAGGTGACCAAAGCATGGTTAATGTTGACAAGATCCTGATCACAGAGAAAGATTCAGAGTCAGCTCATCATTCAAAGCTGATAAAAAACATACTCCATTGACCATTGTAATCACTACCACCACCTTGGCATTCAGAAGCAAAGCAGGTTATAGGAACACACCCATACTGCAAACCTGCTTCTTCAAAAAGTATGATCTTGTCCAGAAAAGGCCTACCATTCCCAAATCATTTTATTGACAACTGCAGAATTGCTGTGCCACTGACTGATAATTAGTAAAGGCCCTTAAAGAAAATAAAAACAAACATGTGAAATGCACCAGTGGAGGACAACTGCCAGTCAGAACAAACATTACTAGACAAGAACGATGGTCTGACTCCGTACAAGGCAGCATCATTGAGCTTCAGATAACATAAGGCTATTGTTATGTCTAAGAAAACAGGAACCTGCTAACTACTATGTGTGTTAAATCATGCACACACTCCAGGTAGCAGGCAGATATTTATTTAATAGATGATTAGTCATTCAGTTAATTAAGAACACAGAAAAGTAACTTTATGAAGATACTAACTGCTGCCCAGAAATAAGGGGGTGGGTGGGAAAGGGAAGGCTCTCTAGTTTTTAGAAACACCAGTTTACTTAAATAGGGTTCATTCTACTTACTTGCTCATAATTAAAGCTGTCTAGCATGCCCAGCACAAGACCCTGAATTTCTCCAAGTTTTCCTCTTCCATAGACTGGATCCTGTGGGGAAAATATTACATTCTGCTATCAATCCACATAAAACACACCAATACCACAGAGATGAAAGAGCAGGAAAGTGTCTGGTTGATGAATACCAACTCCTTCAGGTAGAACAAAACCCCCAACTCTCTTATCTAACCAAACTGGTAGAACACAAGAAACAATGGTTAGATCTATATCTAAACATAGGCCATGGTTTATTAACAGAAATCTCTCCCTGTCAAAGTAAAATCAAAACGTTGAGATGTTCACAGATTCCCTCTGTGTAGATTTTAAAAAACACTGTAAAATGGCACCAGTCTTTATCTCCTATATACAGGTGACCTTTCACATGTCTAGGGCTGAAATCCTAAACATACTTACTTGTGAGTAAGCCCCTCTGAACTGACTGGGACTTACTTCCGAGGAGACATGCATAGGATTATGCTGTACGTTTTCTTAGCCCACTGCCTTGGTAAATCTTACAGGGATCCTGCCTAAGATCACTTAGAAAAGACCCTGCCCTATAGGAATTCTGCCTCCGCTAGCTAGTGTCTTCCTACCCTTCCATGAAGCTGCAGCAAGTAAGAGAAGAGAAATTCCCCGCTGCATTCCTCAATTCTATTGGAATTCTTTTCTAAACAATTTTTGGTTTAGTCATGCATGAGATCCAATTAAAGCAGGACAGCATACTGTTTCCTGAAAAAAGGTCAGCAGGGTTTTCATTATTTAGAATTTTATAATAAACATGTCTCAGATTTATCATTTTTGACCATCTCCCCTTTTTTTTTAAGTTTGCAGCTCTGGCATGGGTAGAGAACATACCCACACATGAATGAAATATGGTCTAAAGACTCAAAAACAAGGAGAGAAAACAACTCACGTTTATTACTTGTGCATACATGTGGGGGGGGGGGCTCATATTAAATTTTAGGTGGACCCATGGCCTCTTTATTGCAAGAGAAAAAGAACAAATAGATGCAAATAAAGTTAAAACTAGATCTAAATTAAAACTAAAACACATGCCTACTTTAATAGTGAAGGCAATTAACTATTTGGGCAGACCATTAGAGTACAATCTGGATTTGCCACCCAAATACTGGGGGAGGGGAAAACAGATATCTTCTAAAACTCAAGTTTTAGAAAGACAATTAGCGTTATATACTGCAGTAACAGAATAACTGAATGATCTAATTTGGAAAACTAGAATGTGTGTCAGTGATGCCTTATAATTAATTTATGAGCCAAAAGGAGTCTGCTCTGCTGTCTGAAATGGTTAGTGAACAGAATTAAGCAGAAACTTCTAGAGGAGCAACTGTGTTAATCTGTTACACTAACAAGAAAGAGTCTTGGGGCACCTTAAAAGATGCAGTCTCTTACAGGCCACAACCGTGACTGTAGAAAGCCTGCTGGGAAAAAAACCCCTCCTTTGTCTGTGTAAGTAAGGGCCAAGCACTGGCGAGGGAGCCAAGGGGAGAAAAAGGTGAAGAGAAAGGAAGAGAAGAAAAAAAATGTAAAGAAAAACACTGAGCTACAGAGCTCAGAGGATTAGCTTTCTGCCCTAGCAGAGGCAGGATATGTCTGGGGGCGGGATGCCCTCTACAACAGGAGGATTGTACAACAATGCGTTGGATTGGCCCTGCCTCCTAGTGGTGGGAGGGGCACCTCCTGAAGGGTCAGGAATGCCCCCTTCCTCTACCAGAGAAACTTATTTTAGCAGACGCTTTCATGGATTACTGCCCGCTTCATCAGATGCAAGAAGTGTTATCTATCAAACCAAATGGAGTAGATGGCACATTCCTCATGGAAGGTTAAGAGTTTTTCTGTAGTTTTTTTTCCCTTAAGCACACTGATTCAGGATCAGGGTACCAGACACCTACAAGCCACAAACACTGAGATTCCAGTTAGTCCAAAAATGGTGGACGGGGACCACTGGCTCAGCACTGGAAATACCAGTTGTTCCACAAAATCCTCACTCTATTCATTTCGGCCCCTACCCACTGCCAAGTTGTGCACCCCTGCTCTAAGAAGTAGCTCCTTGTTGCAATTCCTTCTTGCTGCTCCCCGCTCTCCCCTTATATGTTTATTGCTACTGTGCTAATCAAGACAATCTGCTCCCTGGAGAAGCTCTACACACACAGGAGATGTAGCAGAAAGAAGCCTACTTCTAAGATATATGGATCATGATCATGAGCTACAAACAAGACTACAAAATCCCAGAATGTCATAAGGCAGACACAGGCCTGCTCACTTGGGCAGATGCTGCATTAGGTCCTTTACATTTCTATTGACCAATATACATATAAAGTTTATAAACCAATGGTCAGTTCTGATATTTTTTGAGGTCAGGACCTAAAGCGTACAACTGGGCTGTAGGATAGCAGTAGGATATGACAAAAGGCGCATCCGCACAGAGGTGGTGATGTCATTTTGGGTCACATCCTGTTTTCAGTAAGTACATTTTATTTTACCATTTATAATTTAAAAGCCGAAGCAGCACAGAAAGTACACCATGCTGAGACACCATATAAATTATGGAGAGCGACTGGGAAGCTTGGGCCCTTAGCACAGTATGTACGTGATCCATGACATACAGCTAGCTATTTTTATCTGTCGGAGAACCAGATACTCTTTTCTGAGGCATTTTCTTCAATACTGTTTGCGCATTAAGGGAAGCCAAACAGCAGTTAGAAGGAAAACTGAAAAATGTGGAGGGGGGGGGCAAGACAGTGCAATCCTGAGTAAAGATCCGCAGGCAGCCCATAGGGCCACCCACAAGATCCTATGCTCATTCCGGGCCGCTCTGGCGCGGCCCAGGGTCTACTCGGGGATGAATGTCCCCTTCCCCTTTCTCCCAGTGTAGAGCTGGAAGGTACCGATGGGCCTCCTCGGATGTCCGCCAGCTATTGAGCCGGTGGAAGTCCGAGGCAGCCATGTAATGGCCGCCAAGCCCTGGAATGGGACGGGGATATCGTGGCCAACATCCCTGCCCCTCCCAGGCCGGCTCGGCCAACCGCCAATATCCCTCTCCGCCCGGCTCGCCCTTGCACCCACTGGTAGGATGCTTTACCTTCTGGCGGCTGCAGGGTTGGGAACGTGGTGGAGTAAGGGCTGCCAGCCTGCCTGCTGGCGGCCCCTAGTCCCTGGGTGCCGAAAATGCACTTTACGGCGCGTTTATGGCACCCTCCGCCTGCGGAGCATGCGCTCCACAGGCAGAAAGATATGCAGGATTGCGCTGTGAGTGTGTGTGTGAGGGGGCTTTAAGAATCTCCACTGTTTCAGTGTTCTCTCACAGAAACTCATACATTCTTGGCCAGGGCTGCCACGTATGGTTGTGTAGGCAGTGCACTGCACAAGAGCACCACAGCTAAAGGGGCGCCATTCACATCGCAGACAGGAGGATGCCAGTGGAATGTTACTTCCACCGGCAAGCGCAGCGATGAAGGGGGAACCTTTTCCAATTTGCATAAAGGCTCTGTATGGGCTAGTGGCAGCCCTGTTCTTGGTTATGAAGTTTTTGATAGAGCCAAAAGATCCATCCTGATCTCTCCAAGACTGTTGATCAGCTGATGGCCTTCACTTTCTTTGATCCACTTAATCTAGTCAACCAGTCCACTTCTATGTTTTTGCTAAGCTACAAAGTCATCTGTAATTTAAGTGGGTTTTTTCATGGAATTCAGATATATGGGATTCTGTTCTGATGCCATCACAGCACAGGCAAAGTAACAGATTTTCTAATTATTCCTAATGATGGCAACAGTTGGACAGCTGTTTCAACACCTTCAACAGGTGAAGAATAAGTTCATCTGGGATTACCTTCCCAAAGATTTGAGGAAAATTTGCTAAGCAAAAATTCATGATAGCCACCACCAAACAGTAATTCTAACCTTCACTTACAAAAGTCAGTATAACAGAGTGATTATGAACAAATTGCAAGAGAAAATGTCCTGGTAATATTTTACTCAGAAAGGTTTCTTTATAACATAAAAAGTTGTGGATGCAATTCAAGGCAAAATAGAGGGACAGGAACTGTAGCTCCTTAGTAAAGCACATGTTCTGCACACAAACCTGTCTCCCAGGTTCAGCCCCAGGCATTTGCAGAGCAGGCTTGGGGAAATACCTGCCTGAAACCTTGAAAAGCCATTGTAGGCAATAATGGGCTAGATGGATCAATATTCTGACTCAGCATGTAGGTGACTGGCACCTATGTACAGTATCTACTCTCTCTTTATCCACTAAAGCTGAACTCTCAATTTGTGTGACGAGAGGTCTGTATGCAAAATGGGACCACACACAAAAACACCAAAGGTTTCCCAACGTAAACTGAGATTCCCAGATTTGCAAAAGGAACTGTCTTCTGAAAAAAACAAACAAAAAGGGGCAAAAGTCCTCCTCAAAAGGGGCAGGGAGAACTATACATGCATGCTACCAACATGCCATTCACTAACCATTTGAAATCACTCTACTCTGACATTCCAGATGAGGGAGAAGAGCATGCACATCAAGCAGCTAAGTGCAGAAGACAAATACCTGACTATCTTTCCCCTTTGTATCCCTCACCTCTCATTCTCAAGCAAGCAGAAAGACAAACTTGCAAACAGCTCCTGCTGTGAAAATCCCTCTGATCCGCTCCCCCACCCCCTTGCCCTGTTACTTAGCACGGTGCTTATTGGCTTTAATAGCAAAGAAGAAAAGGAATAGCAAAGAAGAAAAGGAAAAGCAAGACAGTTCACATTAGCCTGCCTGTTGACTGACACATCTACTACAAAACATCATCCAGACTAGCCACAATCATGGAAGGAAAAAAAAATTCAGCAGAAAGTTGATAAACCACATAAGAGTGGAAAAGGTAACTGCTGGATACCCTTCCACCACCACCACCCCATTTCTCTTTTTTATTAGACATTCCTAGCCCCCAGAGCTCTTTTGGGATACCGTAGCCTCCCAAAGAGACTGCCTGGCATTCTAGATGCAACAGTCATTACCCTGGGATGCTTCTCTGAGGTTCTTTGTTTGGCACATCATTCCTAAAAAGCCACACATACAGAATATGGATTGATCTGTCTGGGCTTCCACAAAGGCAACAGTTCCTAGCCAACCCTCCTGCTGGGACTGATATGTGCTTGCTGATTGGACAGTCAAGGCAACAGTGTGGGATGTAGTGGCTTTCCCCATACCCAATCAGATGATCGAACGTCTTTGAGGAACGTATGGCAGGCAACATAAAAGGGAATAACAAAAGCTTCTTCAAATATGTTAGAAGCAGTAAACCTGCCAGGGAAAGGGAGAGAAAGGGGTGATAAAAGGGGACTTGGAGACTGCAGAGAAATTAAACAAGTTCTTTGCATCTGTCTTCACGGCAGAAGACCTTGGGCAAATACCGCTGCCTGAACGGCCTCCCCTGACTAAAGAATTAAGTCAAACAGAGGTTAAAAGAGAAGACGTCTCAGACTTAATTGACAAAATAAACATCACTAAATCACCAGGCCCGGAGGGCATCCACCCAAGAATTCTGAAGGAACTCAAGAATGAAGTTGCTGACATCTTGACCAAAATATGCAACTTGTCCCTTAAAACGGCCACTGTGCCAGAGGATTGGAGGATAGCTAATGTCACGCCAATCTTTAAAAAAGGAAGGAGGGGGGACCCGGGAAACTACAGGCCGGTCAGCCTAACATCTGTTCCAGGGAAGATGGTGGAAAGTCTCATTAAAGATAAAATCTTAAAACACATAGAAGAACAAGCTCTGCTGAGGGAGAGTCAGCATGGCTTCTGCAAGGGGAAGTCTTGCCTCACAAACCTTTTAGAATTTTTTGAAAAGGTCAACAGGCATGTGGATGCGAGCGAACCTGAAAACTCCATAGTCAGGGAATAAGAGGGCAGGTCCTCTTGTGGATTAGGAACTGGTTGAAGACCAAGAAACAGCGAGTGGGAGTCAATGGGCAATTTTCACAATGGCGAGAGGTGAAAAGCGGTGTGCCCCAAGGATCGGCCTTGGGACCGGTGCTTTTCAACTTATTCATAAATGACCTGGGGTTGGGGATAAGCAGCGAGGTGGCCAAGTTTACGGATGACACTAAACTTTTCCAGCAGGGATTGTGAAGAGCTCCAGAAGGATCTCTCCAAACTGGGAGAATGGGCAGCAAAATGGCAGATGTGCTTCAATGTAAGTAAGTGCAAAGTGATGCACATTGGGGCAAGAAACCAAAATTTCACATATACGCTAATGGGTTCTGAGTTGTCTGTGACGGATCAAGAGAGAGATCTTGGGGTGCTGGTGGACAGGTCGATGAAAGTGTTGACCCAGTGTGCGGCAGCTGTGAAGAAGGCAAATTCCATGCTCGGGATCATTAAAAAAGGGATTGAGAATAAAACGGCCAATATCATTATGCCTTTGTACAAATCGATGGTAGGGCCACATCTGGAGTATTGTGTCCAGTTCTGGTCACCACACCTCAAAAAGGATATAGTTGAATTGGAAAAGACGCAGAAAAGAGCGACCAGAATGATTTGTGGGCTCGAGCACCTCCCTTATGAGGAAAGGCTACAACATTCAGTCTAGAGAAAAGGCACCTGAGGGGGGACATGATTGAGACGTATAAAATTATGCATGGGATGGAGAGAGTGGATAGAGGAAAATTCTTCTCCCTCTCGCACAACACCAGAACCAGGGGACATGCACTAAAATTGAGTGGAGGGAGAGTTAGAACAAACAAAAGAAAATATTTATTTACCCAGCCTGTAATTAATCTGTGGAACTCCTTGCCACAGGATGTGGTGATGGCACCTGGCCTAGATGCCTTTAAAAGGGGTTTGGACAGATTCATGGAGGAAAAGACCATCACAGGTTACAAGCCATAAGCAACCTCCTGGTTTTAGAAGTAGGTTTTCTCTGTGCCAGGTGCAGGGGAGTGGCAGTAGGAAACAGGTTATCTTGTTGACTGTGTGCTCCCTAAGGCATCTGGTGGGGCCACTGTGTGATACAGTAAGCTGGACTAGATGGGTCTTTGGCCTGATCCAGCAGGGCTCTTCTTATGTTCTTATGATCCTACTACGACATCATCAAACCCAAGTTTCTTAAGATCAAACACAAGGATGCTGGGGTGTGTTTTTGCAAGGTTCTGCCTTTGTAACCAGCTGATTCGCAGGAGTCACATCAATTTACTCTCCAGTAAGTTCAGAAGGCCAGGTTTTTTCCTAGGACGACTTAGCAACCAGTAGCGTCTGTATTTCTAGTTACATGCATATAGGGAACTACTTTTGTTTTGAAAGCCCTTTCTATTCCAAGCCAGCTTGCAAACGTCCCGGGTGTAGCACTTGGGGTTTTGGGTGCTTCTCCGAGTAGCTAACCTGCTCCCTCTGCCAGGCATTAGTAGTTACTGCATTCAATTTGGTCACACTATCTCCTTGAGATCATCCAGCCAAGTCCAGCCATTTTTAACCAGCCTACTTATTGTACTTCTCTCCACCCTATTCCTCTTTTGGGGAGAAAAAAAAGACAGAAAAATGCTGGAAAGTGAGTGAGTGAGAGAGAGAGAGAAACGAACACGGACAGACAGTCAGATGGGATCAAATTGAACGGAAAACACGTCTAGAAAAGTAGGGAACACATAATTGGATTACCAATTGTTCAATCATATACAGTAAAAGCAAACCAACTACTCATTGGCTGGTAATATACTGCAATTTTTTTGTTGTTGCAGGCCCCAGCTTGTGTTTTAAGCCTTCCTTTGACAGTCTTTTTCAAATGTATTTGCAGAGAAGTTCTTGAACTGGATGGGCAATCACAATGTAATGCAGCAATGGGAAACCTGCAGCCCTGCAGGCTATATGCGGCCCATCAAAGTTTTATGCACTGGTGTCGCTGGAGCGTGGGGGGGGGGCGGGCCGCCAGGGGGTGACGCGCGCCACCCTTTGGACGCTCCAAGGCCGGCCCGGGAGCCGGCCTCGGAGCGTCCGACCCCATCGGCGCTCCAGGGCCTTCTGAAAGAAGGCCCATGCAGCGCGTTCATGCGGGTATTTTTTGAATTTTTGCGCATGCGCAGAGACCGTTTTGAGGGCCTTTTGCCCTCAAAACGTCTGCGCATGCGCGAAAATTCAAAAAATATTGGTGATGCACGTCCTAGTGACGCTACTGGTTTTATGCGCTGCCCTGTGTGACATTTTACTATAGCCCATGCACAGGATTGCCAGATTCCCCTGTGATATTTATGGTGCACGTGCCCAATTTCAATAGTGCAGCCAACTGAGATAAAGGAGGGCCACTCAAGCAGACTACTCACTAACTGTCAGTACTGGGATGCTGTCAGTTTCATTGGGGATGCTGTCCATTTCAAGGAGGGGCTGCTGGAATTTTCCCAAGCAGCTTCTGTAGTCATCTGCAGCATCAGCTGCAATCCAGAAGTCAGGGCTGGTGAGCCTGCTGAGCTAGTTAACAGTTTTCTGGATCATCAAGTGGCAGATATCACAACTTTTACTGTACACACATAACGAATTTCAGTGTTCATATGACCTAGTCCTCAGACTTGTCCCTAGGTCAATTCCAGCAGATTTATAAATGCTTATTATCACATTAACTGACTATTTTATGCTTAAGTATCCACAGCTGCAGTTTTGACTTCTCCACTACCATATAGAGATAATTTTAATTTCTTAATTCTGGAAGATACCATATAGGGAGAAGCCCGAATTTATCTGATTTTAGAACATGAACAAGAGATTATAGCTTTGTGAAAGAGTTAATGCTTTACCTTTCATAGCCCTTTAGTTGGCATTCACCTAATTATAGTGGGATAAAACTTCTAATACCACACAGATTCCCCTAGCATCTTGTCTAAAATACTTACTTCATCTTACTTTTAAATATTAGTGCCACAAATCCTCTAATAAGACAAATTTAAAACCCATCTAATAGAGTTTCACTTAAAAAAAATCAATACAATGTGATATCAGAACCCAGGTGTTTCTATAGAAAACAAAATAAAGGACTGCAATATTCCTATGGCATTTGGATGATACCCACTGATGACATTTAATACTGCTTGCTTCATTCTAAACAAAGTTTAGAGAGGCTTTCTCCTTTATTTAAAAATAGAATATAACAAAGCCTCTTTCTAACTGAAGTGGCAGTTAAATAGTTCAACTTATTGCAATTTTGCTGTTTACCTTATACAAATGAATAATCCACCTGTAACACATTAATTCCCAGCCCAAAGAATTATATTCCAAGCACACAGATGGCTTACTGTCAGTACAGCCTTTGCTGAACACATCCAACATATTATTCAAGTGCCAGTAATAATTATTTCCATCAGCATTTGACAGCACCAACAGAAAGTGAGGTCCCAACCATTTGAGCTGCACATATGCAGCATGACACATACTGTCCCAGGAGTTTATCATTTAAACAGACACAACAAGATGAAGGAAGTATTCCTATTCTACAAAAGGGAATTGGGGCACAATAATTAAGAGCGCAATGCTGCTCTAAATACGGGTGACGGAACAAGCGTTCCGCCGCCCGAAGTAGTTGCAAACGTGCCGTAAAGCACGTTTGCGACTACTTTAAAGCCGGGAAGGCTGGCACAAGGCTGGCCTTCCTAGCTCCGCCGCCGGAGCCCTTGGCCAGCCGCCGGACCCAGGTAAGTTTGGATCCAGCGGGGGGGGTCAGCGGATGGGGGAGGGACGGCGGAGCCGGGCAGGCGGCCATAGGCCCAGGCCTATATCCTGGTCCCTGCCGGGCAGCTGAGCCATTACACGGCCTCCTCCGACTTCCGTCAGCAAAATAGCTGGCGGAATTCTGAGGAGGCCTATTGGCCCCAGCCGCTGTTACACTCGGGGAAGTGGATGAGCGTCCCCTTCCCTGAGTAGACTTTCTGCCACGGGCTGCCTGCTGCAGGCTGCCTGCGGCGGAGATCAGGATCCGGTGGATGGCCTTGGCCGCCCGACAGATCCTTAAGCAGGATTGGGCTGTAAGTTGAGTTACTATGTCTTCTGAACCTAAAACCAATGAGATAATTCTCCTTTAGCCCTTTATATATACTGTATTCTGTAACTCAAAGTAAAAAGAAGCTTGTAAAATCAGATTCTTCAAGCTTTGCATATTAACCTATGCTATAAAAAATGTGTTATGTACAACATTCTCCCAATAACTCTAGGCACAGTACAATATTACCATATATGTAAAAAGACACATCTGCCTGATTATTTCACCAATTACATGTATTTGTGTGTATTAAAGTACAATAAGTGGTATGTTTAATCAGGTACATCAATTCAATACCTCCACATTATACCCAGTTTAACTATACTCATGCAAAGACAATTTAATTCAGGAATGTTGACTCATTATGTTATCTCCCCACAGCTCACCTGTAGAATTCTCTGCAAGATCAATGGTAGGGCAATGAATGCAGCCATGTTGTTCAGAACTTGCATTGTCAAGTTTTTCAAAACTGCCAAAACAAGCATATAAGAATTATGACCAATTGGACTAACTCTATTCTTGTCCACTATCAACTAGGAGCACATTGCACAGAAATGTTCTCTAGAGCATATAGTGGGTGAACTGATACAATTTTAAAAAAATGTGATGAATTTCTGTGGCATCCTAACCCCCTAATTCAGAACTATTTTTTTAGATTCCCTAATACAGTAGTTAAGTTACTTTCACAGACAGAAGGAAGATTCAACATCTGTTTGAAAAGGATTTTGAAAGCAAAAGAAGAGCTAGAGTTCCTGAAACTTTAATGTTGAACATAAGAACATAAGAAGAGCCCTGCTGGATCAGGCCAAAAGCCCATCTAGTCCAGCTTCCTGTGTCACACAGTGGCCCCACCAGATGCCTCAGGGAGCACACGAGACAACAAGATACCTGTGTCCAGTCGCCACTCCCTTGCACCTGGCACAGAGAAAACCCTTCTAAAAACCAGGAGGTTGCTTATGGCTTGTAACCTGTGATGGTCTTTTCCTCCATGAATCTGTCCAAACCCCTTTTAAAGGCATCTAGGCCAGGTGCCATCACCACATCCTGTGGCAAGGAGTTCCACAGATGAATCACACGCTGGGTAAAGAAATATTTTC
The DNA here is from genome assembly GCA_026170595.1 of Plestiodon gilberti rubricaudatus. Lineage (NCBI taxonomy): Eukaryota > Metazoa > Chordata > Lepidosauria > Squamata > Scincidae > Plestiodon > Plestiodon gilberti. The sequence goes on from JANXHW010000003.1 coordinate 42,986,988, forward strand.
TTTTGTCTGTTCTAACTCTCCCTCCACTCAATTTTAGTGTGTGTCCCCTGGTTCTGGTGTTGTGCGAGAGGGAAAAGAATTTCCCTCTATCCACTCTCTCCATCCCATGCATAATTTTATAAGTCTCAATCATGTCCCCCCTCAGGCGCCTTTTTTCTAGGCTGAAAAGCCCCAGACGCTGTAGCCTTTCCTCGTAAGGGAGGTGCTCCAGCCCACGAACCATTCTGGTCGCTCTTTTCTGCACCTTTTCCAATTCAATTATATCCTTTTTGAGGTATGGTGACCAGAACTGGACACAATACTCCAGATGTGGCCTTACCATCGATTTGTACAAAGGCATAATGATATTGGCCGTTTTATTCTCAATCCCCTTTTTAATGATCCCGAGCATGGAATTGGCCTTCTTCACAGCCGCCGCACACTGGGTCGACACTTTCATCGACCTGTCCACCAGCACCCCAAGATCTCTCTCTTGATCCGTCACAGACAACTCAGAACCCATCAGCGTATATGTGAAATTTTGGTTTCTTGCCCCAATGTGCATCACTTTGCACTTACTTACATTGAAGCGCATCTGCCATTTTGCTGCCCATTCTCCCAGTTTGGAGAGATCCTTCTGGAGCTCTTCACAATCCCTGCTGGTCTTTACCACCCGGAAAAGTTTAGTGTCATCCGCAAACTTGGCCACCTCACTGCCTATCCCCAACTCCAGGTCATTTATGAATAAGTTGAAAAGCACCGGTCCCAAGACCGATCCTTGGGGCACACCGCTTTTCACCTCTCGCCATTGTGAAAATTGCCCATTGACTCCCACTCGCTGTTTCCTGGTCTTCAACCAGTTCCTAAATAAGGTCCCACAAGAGGACCTGCCCTCTTATTCCCTGACTGTGGAGTTTTCGCAGGAGCCTTTCATGAGGGACCGTGTCAAACGCCTTCTGAAAATCCAGATATATAATATCCACGGGTTCGCTCGCATCCACATGCCTGTTGACCTTTTCAAAAAATTCTAACAGGTTTGTGAGGCAAGACTTCCCCTTGCAGAAGCCATGCTGACTCTCCCTCAGCAGAGCTTGTTCTTCTATGTATTTTAAGATTTTATCCTTAATGAGACTTTCCACCATCTTCCCTGGAACAGATGTTAGGCTGACCGGCCTGTAGTTTCCCGGGTCCCCCCTCCTTCCTTTTTTAAAGATTGGCGTGACATTAGCTATCCTCCAATCCTCTGGCACATTGGCCGTTTTAAGGGACAAGTTGCATATTTTGGTCAAGATGTCAGCAACTTCATTCTTGAGTTCCTTCAGAACTCTTGGGTGGATGCCATCCGGGCCTGGTGATTTATTGATCTTTATTTTGTCAATTAAGTCTGAGACATCTTCTCTTTTAACCTCTATTTGACTTAATTCTTTAGTCAGGGGAGACCGTTCCGGCAGTGGTATTTGCCCGAGGTCTTCTGCCGTGAAGACAGATGCAAAGAACTCATTTAATTTCTCTGCAGTCTCCAAGTCCCCTTTTATTACCCCTTTCTCTCCCTCACCATCCAGCGGACCCACCGTTTCCCTGGCAGGTTTCCTGTTTCTAACATATTTGAAGAAGCTTTTATTATTCCCTTTTATGTTGCCTGCCATACGTTCCTCAAAGTCTTGCTTGGCCTCCCGTATCATCTTTTTACATTTCTTTTGCCACAGTTTGTGCTCCTGTTTATTTTCCTCATTAGGGCAAGACTTCCATTTACGGAAGGAAGCTTCCTTGCCTTTTATAGCCTCCTTAACTGTGCTTGTTAGCCATGCGGGCATCCTCCTGGACTTGGTCGAGCCCTTCCTCCTTTGTGGGATACACTCCCGCTGGGCCTCTATGACTGTTGTTTTAAACAGCCTCCATGCACTCTGGAGCGATTGGACTCTTTTTACCTTCCCTTTCAGCTTTTTCTTAACTAGTCTTCTCATTTTGGGGAAGTCTGCCCTTCGGAAGTCAAGGGTTTTCGTGTCAGATTTGCTCGGCACTCTCCCTCCGACATGCATGGCGAAATGGATCGCAGCATGGTCACTGTTCCCCAACGGTTCGGTAACATTTACCTCCCTGACCAGATCTTGAGTGCCACACAATATCAAGTCCAGAGTCACCTGTCCTCTGGTCGGTTCTGTGACAAGCTGCTCTAAGGCACAGTCATTTAACATATCTAGAAATCCAGTCTCTCTTTCATGACCTGAGCATGAATTGACCCAGTCGATGTGAGGATAATTGAAGTCCCCCATGACTACAACCCTGTCTCTCGTTGACACCTCCCTGATTTGCTTCCTCATTTCAAGATCCCCTTCAGGTTTTTGATCTGGAGGACGGTAGCATGCCCCTACTATTACATCACTCTTTGAGCCTGGTAATCTAACCCACAGTGATTCTACGGAGGAGTCAGAGCCCCCCTCCAGCTCTACTCTGGTGGATTTTACCCCCTCTTTGACATAGATGGCCACCCCACCTCCAACACGCCCCTCTCTGTCCCTCCTATAGAGTTTATATCCTGGAATTGCAGTATCCCACTGGTTCTCCGCATTCCACCAGGTTTCTGTTATACCTACTATGTCAATGTTTTCCCTAGCCACCAAACATTCCAGTTCTCCCATCTTTGCCCGTAGACTTCGGGCATTTGCATAAAAGCACTTATATACCTGGTCCCCCAAGAAGGGCTGCATGTTTGCCCCCTTATTCCTGCAGCCTTCTGTCTTGCTAGACTGGCTGTCATGTCCCATCACGCTACCACTCCCAATTTTTACTCTGTTATTACTTGACTGTTCCCCATCCTCTGCACCCTCATTCCCGAGGGATGAGGAGTCCCGAACCGGATGCCCCTCGGCTCCTGTCGGCTTTCCCCCAGGAGTCAGTTTAAAAGCTGCTCTGCCACCTTCTTAATGTTTCGCGCCAGCAGTCTGGTTCCGTTTTGGTTCAAGTGAAGCCCGTCCCTCTTGTACAGGCCTGGCTTGTCCCAAAACGTTCCCCAGTGCCTAACAAACTTAAACCCCTCCTCCTGACACCAGTGTCTCATCCACGCATTGAGACCCCTGAGCTCCGCCTGCCTAGGTGGCCCTGCGCGTGGAACAGGTAGCACTTCTGAGAACGCTACCTTTGGGGTCCTGGATTTGAGCTTCCTACCTAGCAACCTAAATTTGGCCTCCAGGACCAAATTTGAAAAGGGTTTTCGATCTTGTGTCCCGTGCATCAAGCCATTCTAAGCAAAAATTTGTTATCTTATTAAGCGAACAAGGAACAGGCAGGTGTAACCAGGGCATAAAGTTAGCTTCAGCACAGTCCTAATACAACAGTTGTGCACTAGTTCAGTGGCAAAGCTGTCCACATTCTGACTCTCCTCAGTTATTTGGCTTGAGACACAATACATGTTAAGGTCATATTGTGATGAGTATCTGACGACACAACCAACCAACATACTTACATTCAGAGTAATGGCACAGCACTGTAGAACTAGATAACCTTTGCGGGGACATCATTGCCTCTAGGAGTGGAAACCAGAGTGCCTAGAAAAGACACAAAATGGAATCTTTGAAGCACCAGCTTGTATATCTCAATCAGGCAGTAGAGTACAGCCCCCAATCACACTGCCTTAGTTGCAGTGAAGTACTAATTGCTTTCTCTAGGTCAGTGTTTCTCAAAGTTCTCCCCCAGAAGTGCCCTATGTTTGACACCCCTGGTCTAGCTGAACTAGCTTAATGGGAAACAAACTGAGCATTTCCTTTCAAGACTTCAGAGGACGGTAGATTTCTTACCTCTCGCTGGGGCTGATTTAAATTGTGAGAATTCCTCTGGCAAAGCGCAATTGTTTTTGCTAATGTATCTTCAATATCCTTTAATGAAGGAAATTCTACTGTCTCTGGATTTAAATAAGAAATGGCAGTTAGATACTAATCTGTGAAACCAAGGCAGTTAAAGTCAACATAGGATTATATAGGTGTCCCCCGCTTAACAACGAGGATAAGTTCCAAAAAATCCGTCATGAAGTGAAACTGTCATTAAACGAGGATGTGTGCGTGTGTGTGTGTGTGTGTGTGTGTGTGTGTGTGTGGGCGAAGTGGTTGTGTGTGTGTAAAACTGAGTGAGTGGGAGGGTTGGCGAAGCGGCTGCTGTGGGAGGGGAATTGCGTAATTGCATCTCGTCTCCTTTAAGAAGCCTGCTCTCCCCCCCCCCCCCCCCGGCGGCGTTCCTACCGGCTGCTCTCCTTCAAACAGAACAGTTTGGCCGACTGCTCTTCAACTGCGGCATTCGGGAGCGGGCACTGCAGTGTTCGGGAGCGGGCAGCTTCTAAGTGGAGGCTTCATGGGAGGGAAGGGGAGCGCCTTGACCCAGAAGCACTTTTTCTGGCTCCACGTGGGCTGCAGCTCTGCCCCTGCTGTGATTGCCAGATCGCTGCACTCGCGCTCCCACTCACTCAGTTTTACACACACACACAGCCGCTTCATCCACTCTCCCTCCCTCCCACTCAGAGTTAAAGACGACATTTTTTTCAAGTTTAAAATTGTTTTAATACTTTAACTTTAGGGACCTCTATCATATATGCGCATAGTCGTTGAGCGATCCAGCGTTAAGCGGGAGGGGACACCTGTATAATCTTACAACCTAGATAGTAAGGCATGTGCATGAGAGTCTCCCATGATCCCATTTGATTTTTTTACTAGGGGAAATGGAAATGCAAGAAGCAATGCATGGGAAAAGGTGCCACCATACTGTGAGGCTTGGTGTGTCCTTCCCACATGCTGCTATTCCTTGTTGGAAATCTGAAACTACTCTACAATGTAGACTATTATCTATTGGTGTTGTGTGGCTCACACTGATCAGATGCGTTTTGGAGCACTAAAAAAGCTCTTGTAGACATGTCCATAAAACCAACTCAAGTCAGTTACTCCATTCAATATACGAGTTATCTGAGATTTCTAATATCTTAAAACAGTTGCTTCATGATAAAGAGTGAACACTCAGACCAGTCAGTCTCTTCAAAGTTTTCAGCTCTCTCATTCCTTTATTGTAATATTCTATTGGACTGCTACAGGTTGTGCAAAAGTAAGTCCAAAATATGGATTACATTTAGTTTTTCTGACAATCATGGCTTTGTAATGAAGCAGGCATTATGGGTTTTCTAGCCATGTTTATTATTTGAGAAATAAAACTAAAATCGTACTGTCTTCTTAAGAGATTTCTCTCACACACACACACTCTGGAGATGTGCGTAGAGGCAAAGATGAGTCTTTATTTCTCCTACCAACGTTTCAAAGTTTCCATACTACAATCATGGCTTTCTCAGTCAATTGTTTTTTTGCAAGCAACACAGTTTTTCCCTGAAGACAAGTGACAAGTTCATGGTTTTCAGAAAACGATTTCAATAGCTCATTGCAGAACATAAAAACAGAGGCTATTAGTGTTCTGAACAAATTGCATAACAATTGTGCCAGGAAATCCGAATTATATTGCTAGATTATCCTAATGGCATCTGATAGAGGGTTTATTCATCCACTTACTTAGCAAGTAACACTCTTTACCTGGTTGAGATCTCTCGACATGTACCCCTTATCCATGCACACACAACACAGCAAGCAAAGCGGGAGCTGCATAAGAAGGTCTATGCATGTGCAAGCCCAATTCACACAATTCCCATCCCTTTTTTGTAGAGTCAGAAAATCAGGCCTCTGTGTTGAATATCTGTCTCACTCACTGCACTGTATGGTAGAGGAAGGAGACCACAACCTCTCCTCTAATACACAATGAGAATAGCCATTTCTGCTGTAGCACATTCCCATGCATGTTTATTTAGAAGTTCCAATGTCATCAACAGAGCTTATTCCCCAGTAAGTGTGTTTAGAATTTCAGTTTATGAACCAAGTTTACAGCATTAAGGTACTGGAGCTTCTTAAAATAAAGATCATAGTATAAAATGCCTGTTTATTTATTTATTTCACATTTTTATACCACCCTTCCTCCAAGGAGCTCAGAGTGGTATACATATTTCCTCCCCTCCTTTTTGTCCTCACAACAACGTCAGAACAGTGCAAAATGCTAGCACAAGAGGATTGCAGTACAGGAAGCATGATCTATAATTATTTATCCTCTGCACAGGTTTAGTTCCAGCCTTTCCTTTGAAAGAAAATTCTAATACTGAATCCAAACTAGCTTTTTTCCTCATGTTATCTGCTACTGGTACCCTATATTTGCAGGATGATTAAGCACAGTCTATACCAGGGGTGGGGAACCTATTTGGGGTGGGGGGCCATTTTCCCATCGGGAAAATTGGCTGTGGGCCGGCCATGAGGCCGGCCGAAATTTTTGCCCCCCCTCCGCAAATTTGACCCCCCCCGCAAACTTACAGGACCCACCGCCCGCCCGCCCACCCACCGCTCAGCTCCCTCCCTCCCACCCGCTCACGCTCGCTCTCCTTCCTCCCACCCACCCACCGACCCACCGCTCGCTCTCGTGCTCGCTCGCTCTCCTCCCTCCCACCCACCCACCGCTCGCTCAGCTCCCACCCACCCCTCTCCGAGCCCCCTCCCTCCACTCTCCAACTTACCAGGCTCCGGGCCGCCGCCACCGCCGCCTTCCCGCGCCGCCTTCCCGCGCCGCCTCCTTTTCAAAACGGCCTTTCTGTACATGCGCAGATCGCCGCTGGGCGATCTGTGCAGGTACAGAAAGGCTGCTTTCAGAAGGAGTAGGCACCGAGGTGACGCGTCACCTCGGTGCCTCCTCCTTTTAAAATCAGCCTTCCTGGACCTGCGCAGAGCGCAGCTGAGGCCAAGATTGCCCTCTTGGCCGGCATCGCATTCTGCGCAGGTCCAGGAAGGCCGATTTTAAAAGGAAGCGGTGCGGGAAGGCGGCGGCGGAGCCTCCGGTCGTGGGCCGGATCGGGCTGGTCCAGTGAGGGCTGGACCGGATCGTCCCGCGGGCCGGAGGTTCCCCACCCCTGGTCTATACCATATCTTTGCTTCTGTCAATGTGTCGTACACTTTTTTTTTCTGCTTATATCTCATTAAAGAAGCACACATTTTTATCTGATTGAGCTAGAGAAAGGTCTTGTGCTATTCTTCCCAGTTGTTGTCCAACTGTTTTCTTAAAATGAATTTGCACCATTGCACCCACTTCATAGATGTCAAATCTGGCTTTCTAATTGTTTTTTTTTTCTTCAGCAGAAGATAAACCTGGGTAGCATACTACCATAAGCTGTCTTTGAATGTCCCTCATGCAGACCAGATGTATTAGGCAATCTAAGGATGGACAACATATGGGTGTAATTGAACAAATTCAGTATTTAAGACAAAATTAAAACTCAAGCCCACAAATACAGGATGAGGGAACATGCCTAAATGGGGGGAAATTAGTACCAAGAAACTGAGGAGCAAAATGCAACATTTATTGTGACAAGGGGAGATCTGGACTCACTCTGCCAGAACAATAAAATGGTAATCAAATCATCACTATTCTCTCAACCTGATGCAATTTATTTTTAAACTCTTGTCAAAAAGCACACACTTCATGAGAATTATGAAGAAAACTTTAATAACTTACTTTCAGCTTCATGTGTAAGTGTCAACAGCTTGCTTTGTAGCCACTGGGGGAAAAATACACCTATCAGTTGAGCTCACAGGCCTTTTAAAAAGATTTGCAATCAGTTATATCTGCCTTCCTTAAAAGGCTTGCTTATTTCCTTGACTTTCACAGGAGCTTGCAGTGGATGACCAGAGACATAAATGGAGGCAACTATCTTCTACTAGCTGTTCAACTTGCCTTCAACTAGCTGCATTGCGATTCTCTAAGTATTATCTCCTAGTTAATGTTAATCCCACTCTATTATCGTTGGAATGGGCAAGGGAAAGGAGAGCTAGGCTATATCTATCTATGCTCTCTCATTGCTGAATGCTTGACTATCAGTTTTGAATGTTATCACAATGGCCAACTGAAAACCAAAAATATAACAATGAGGCAGCCACTAGCATTCTCCGTCCAGAAATGGTTTCCCATGTTTCAACTTCGCAAAATCTTGTGGAAGAAACAGTACTGAGGTTGTTTCAGACATATCTTGAACCACCACTGAGAAGTCAGTATCTATCTCCACTGCTTTTCCTAGTCTAGTTGAACTTCATGTGTTATTTTTTAGAAATTTCTACAATACTGAAGCGACAGTCTACAGAATTAGGAACAAACCTTGCCTTGCACTAGGGACAGTACTAGGCTATCGGAAACACTGGCCTATTGCTGAAAAACCAGTTCCCTGTCCAGTTCTCACTTTCTACTCCATAACATGAAGTTCAACTTACCTCTCACCCTGACATCACCATGCTGTATGTTTCCCTGTACCTATTCCTCATTATTGCCTGTTGCTGCTAACAGGAAGGGGTAATGATTTCAGGTCATGAGGTTAGTTGAGCTACCTGTTACAGAGGGCAGGGAGGGAACTTGATGTGGAGCTGTCATTTTTAGCAGCACTTATTTCCAATAACATGCGTTCCACACTAAGTGGTGCTACCTTCCATGTGTGCATACGCATGCAAGCATGAGCATACACGCATGTGCGCGCGCGCGCGCGCACACACACACACACGTTTCCCATGCTCCCTTCCTATTAAAGGCACAACAGCAATTAGCACCCAATATAACCTCGTGACTGAACAGTCAAAACAAACCAGATTGCAAATAATCAAATCTGCATGTAATCTGCAACCAAACCAGGTTCATGCAGAAAACAAAAGGTTTTGTTCCAAAATTTAAAGTAATGATCCGACAGACAATATTTTCTACCATTCCTATCATACTGCAGCAATGTGTCATCCAGAGTACTGTATAGACAGAGGCAAAAATAAATATGACAAATATACGCATGCATTTCTTTACAGCAATATTTTGATAATCCCTGCCCCAAAAAGTAGTCAGCTACAGTCAGTTTTTTTCAGAGCAACCATTGAATTTCACATTAAAGTTCCAAGCCTACTATACCTCAAGCATAACCAAGAAGGCACTGTGAATATCTCCTTTCTTCTCAAGTAGGTAGGAAGAAGCTTCATGAAGTTGATGTTTCTGGGTGACCTGAAGAAAATCCACTGAAATCATTTTAATCAATTTTTTCTCTGTATTTAGAAGAGTGAGCATCTGAGTATTTCAGGATGGATTTTTGTATACAGCTTCATAACTCTCATATGGTAAAGCTATGAATATCCTCCTCGATGCAACTGATCATTCAATATTCCTCCCATATATTTTCCCCTTGGGGGAGAAGCAAATTGGAGAGGGTAATATTAAGAAAAATGGCCAGCACATAAAAGATTAAGCACTCCCCCTCCACTAACCCTTCCTTCTCTCCTAATTGCAACCTCTAGTTTCTGCTTTTTGTGTTAAATACAGACAGGAGGAGGTGTTACTCAGAACTCCGTGTAAATGGGGCCCTAAGACTTTTCAGTGCCTTTCCTATAAGCATAATGCAAAGAATCCTAGTTACACAAGCATATTATCAAGTCTCATCTGTTGTTGCTTCCTTAATGGGGACAAACAGAAACGTGATTGCCACAATCTACTTATACTGTAGGGCTCTAACTGTATAATAGAAAAATCCCCAAAGGGAAAAAGTTACAGCCAAAACCATTTGCAGGTTAACCTAAGGCTGCAATCCTATACACACTTACCTGAAAGTAGTCCCCAATGAAGACCATTGGACTTACTTCTGAGTAAACATGTATAGGATTGCACTGTAAGAAGCTATTGGTAAATCAGTTTAGGATTAGTGTCAACTAACTAGTACCATTGCAATATACTGGTCAACATGGATGGAGTCAATGCATGTTCAAGTTAGAGCATCTTCCACACATACTTCCCACTTGGAAACACTTTCTCAGAACTACTGCAAGTTTGAGCACAGTTTCAGACAGAAGGGCTCATATAACTTGATGAAACTAGACTGACATAAACCAAAGGGCCTGTACATAATTGGGTTTTCCTTCCAATTTCATTCCATTTCCAAGCTTTTCTGCGTTACCTGAATTGTTTCTTCCAGCCTGTAGGACTCCAGGAACTGCAAAGCCTCTAAAACCTGGCCAGGATCATACTGACACAGTAATTCAATAAACAGTTCAGTTACAGAGGGAGAGAGCTGCAGCAAGTCTTGATTGATACCTTCCCTGGAACAAGAAGCAATGTAACAGACTTGAGAACTGCCATATTTTAGGCAAAACCTGAATACTACACATGGAGAAAGAGATTTAAAAAAATTCTACTCAGACCAGACAGAGGTAATATTGGTATTCATGGAATATGAATATGATTGGTTGGTGTCGCCTACTGCAAAGTGTGAAAAATCAACATTTTTGGCTAGCAGGTCGAAACAGGTAAGTCAGTGCTAGCAGAAATGAAGGCAGGCAGCTAACACCTCCTATAATGCTGTGGCTATGTTCCTGGAAAACAGAGTGCTGTGGGGAACAGGGCTATAGGAGGGAATTAGAACACTGTTCTAGTATAGATGTGTTCACAGTACTGTACTCACCAATGCATCAGGTCAGAGCCTGCTATATATTTGACTACCGCTGTTGTCACTCTTCCTACATGACAATGGTGGAACAGGTTTAGAAGAGCTACTCCAGATGAGCCAGGTTGTAACTCCTTCTTAGGGACTATAGGCTTCTTTTTCATATTTATATTTTATTAATATATTAAAACATAAAAACAATACATATATTTCATAAAGTTATAGCAAGCGTGAAGCAATACATCCTACTATCTTGACAGAAATATGCAACTTGTCCCTTAAAACGGCACTGTGCCCGAGGATTGGAGGATAGCTAATGTCACGCCAATCTTTAAAAAAGGAAAGACAGGGGACCCGGGAAACTACAGGCCGGTCAGCCTAACATCTGTTCCAGGAAAGCCTCATCAAGGATAAAATCGGAAAACATATAGAAGAACAAGCTTTGCTGAGGGAGACTCAGCATGGCTTCTGCAAGGGTAAGTCATGTGGATGCGGGAGAACCCGTGGATATTATATATCTGGATTTTCAGAAGGCGTTTGACATGGTCCCTCATGAAAGGCTCCTGAGAAAACTCCACAGTCAGGGAATAAGAGGGCAGGTCCTCCTATGGATTAGGAACTGGTTGAAGACTAGGAAACAGCGAGTGGGAGTCAATGGGCAATTTTCACAATGGCGAGAGGTGAAAAGCGGTGTGCCCCAAGGATCAGTCTTGGGACCGGTGCTTTTAACTTGTTCATAAAAGACCTGGAGTTTGGGATAAGCAGCGAGGTGGCCAAGTTTGCGGATGACACTAAACTTTTCCGGGTGGTGAAGACCAGCAGAGATTATGAAAAGCTCCAGAAGGATCTCTCCAAACTGGGAGAATGGGCAGCAAAATGGGAGATGCGCTTCAATGTAAGTAAATGTAAAGTGATGCATATTGGGGCAAGAAATCAAAACTTCACATACACGCTCATAGGTTCTGCGCCGTCTGTGACGGATCAGGAGAGAGTTCTTGGGGTACTGGTGGACAGGTCGATGAAAGTGTCGACCCAGTGTGCGGCGGCTGTGAAGAAGGCCAATTCCATGCTTGGGATCATTAAAAAAGGGATTGAGAATAAAACGGCCAATATTATTATGCCATTGTACAAATCGATGGTAAGGCCGCATCTGGAGTATTCCGTCCAGTTCTGATCGCCGCATCTCAAAAAGGATATAGTGGAACTGGAAAAGGTGCAGAGGAGAGCGACCAAAATGATTAGTGGGCTGGGGCATCTCCCTTATGAGGAAAGGTTACAACGTTTGGGGTTTTTCAGTCTAGAAAAAAGGCGGCTGAGGGGGGCATAATATATTGAGACATATAAAATTATGCATGGGATGGAGAGAGTGGATAGAGAGAAGTTCTTTTCCTTGTCACACAACACTAGAACATCCACTAAAATTGAGTGGAGGGAGTATTCAGACAAAAGAAAATATTTCTTTACCCAGCCTGTAATTAATCTGTGGAACTCCTTGCCACAGGATGTGGTGATGGCACCTGGTTTGGATGCCTTTAAAAGGGGATTGGACAGATTTATGGAGGAAAAGTCCATCACAGCTTACAAGCCATGATGGGGAAAAGCAACCTCCTGGTTGTAGGAATAAGTTCTCTGTGCCAGGTGCAAGGGAGTGGCGACTGGACAGAGGTATCTTGTCTTGTGTGCTCCCTGAGGCATCTGGTGGGGCCACTGTGTGATACAGGAAGCTGGACTAGATGGGCCTTTGGCCTGATCCAGCAGGGCTCTTCTTATGTTCTTATGTACTAACATACTATTCACTATTTTCTACATATAATATCCAACTAAGCCAAAATAACACCCATATTCTATTCATTAAATCTACATATCATCACATCGTTCTTCTCTCTCTCTTAAAAAATCAATAAATGATTTCCAATTATTCACAAAAAGGTTAACTGATTTTTTCCTTAATTAAAATTGTAAGTTTATCCATTTCAGCATAATCCAAAACTTTCAACCACCAATCTTCCAGCGACAGTATCTCTGAATTCTTCCAATATTGTGTGTATAAAATTCTTGCCGCACTTATCATATATGAAAAGAAAGTTTGAAATTTTTCGCCTACATGATCATCCCTCATACCCAACAAAAAGGTTTCCGTGGCTTCTTGTTGTAGAAGGCATCTAGGGTAGATTGGCTTGTCTGCCGTTTCCTCTCCCAAAGCATTTCCTGGTAGCAACTGATTGGTACCAGACTAGCCAGAATACACCACTCCCATCAGTTTATAAAATGTGTAGCTCCACTGTTGGCTGAAAGCACAGCACAAAGAGCTGGCCTTTTCTGCACTGAACTTTTGAATGGTTTTACAGATTTTAACCTTTTTTTTAAGGGTCCCCCTATGGGGGAGAAAGGTGGGATAGAAATTCAATACATCGTCACCATATACCACCATAAAAGTTACCCCCTAGGACAAAGGGTGCTATAATGAAACAGTGTTATAGGATGTGTTACTGTATTTAGATGTAGACATAATACACGAACTTAAGTAGAAATATGACCAATGATTTGAGCATACAAACATGGAGAACCTTACTCAGCATCTTCACTTACAAACTGTGGAAAGTCACATTAATAAATTGCAGCCCTTCTTAAGTTACCAGAAGGAAATTACCTAAGGAAATATGTGGCAGATTTCTGAGGGTACGAACAGAAGGATCAGTTTTGTCAAGGAAGATTAGCGTGTTGAATAACATTTGCTACACTTTGAGATGAACTTGAACGTTAACAGAAGGTGTACACACAAGCCAAATATTTCCCTTCTTATCACTATACCTCTTCGTCTCCCACTCCAGATGGAGATTTTATTAAACCCAGGTTCTGTCCCAAAAAGAGAGTAGCCTATTGTCTTAGCTAGAGAGGATTCTGTGACAGCAATGGGACTAGATTCCTTTCTGTGGTGTAACTACACTGAAGGGAATTGAATTACAGTGGGGATTAGTCTGGCACATTTAATTTAGCTAGAGATTTATTCTAAAGTGGTACAAGTTCAAGGAATGGGGGAAGGGGAGGGAAATGTTGTTACAGAATTGCCTTGGGAAATACGGTAAACAGAACCAGGAGCACTTTTGTCCATGAACAATTGCACCTCTAATGCATATTGCTACAGCTCACGAAGCAAACCTCACAACGTTTCAAAAGTAATCCTCTCTGAAGTGAGCATTTCTATCACAAACAAAAAGTACACAACTGAGAGCTGAAGCACATGTGACTTGCATCACACAGAGACCACTGGAAACTGCTTACACATTATGACTTCTATTGAATTTCATGTCATTCTAGCATCTCACAGATTTCATACCAACATCAGCCCCTCTCAGAAGTGGTAGGGTTGACATGGAATCTCTCCATAGCAGGAACCAGACCAATGCTGCAGCCAGTACTACATATTACTGCCTCAGTGGAGGCAAGACATCACATGAAAATCATTTCCAGAACTCCACAGAGTGCAAGGAACGTATATCTGGGTCTCATTTCTTAAGCTGATGTTGTTTCTATGGTTGTCCATATCTTAACAATGTGCACAAAGAGCATTTCAATGTTTTTTTCAAACAAGTTGAAACTTGATCTATTAAGAACTATAAATTACTGATTTCTGGGAAGGCAGCAGGTGATATGCTCTTTCTTGTGAAGGAAACAAGTAGCAGCAAGATCAAGAGAGAAAACAATATCCTCCCCTAACGTGCTTATCCTTCATTACAGCATCTGACCTCTCCACAAATCCACCACCTACTGCCTCCATTGCTAATCCACATGACTTGCCACAGTTCCACAATCTAAAAAGGCAAAATGAAACAGGAGCCAATTTTCAAAGTATAAAGAAGGATTTTATAAATTACAGGTAGCAACGTGACTAATAAGAATGCCCGATTAAAGATAAACAATTAAGAATTTGTCAGGGCATTTTTTAAAAATCACACAGGTCATAGTTTTTTTGACTCAGCCATTTTTTCTGCTACGATCACTGCAAAAGTGACAAACCACCTGAGGAGAATTATATCCTAAGAATGTTAGAACTGCCAGACTGAAGTACAATCCATGCAACAATGCAGCTCTTGAAGCTGAAAGAAGTAGACAAGACATAAGTAATTTCTGTTTTAAAAAAACTTAGCTAGATGCCATAATACTGAAGGAGGAAAGACAGTTTATACAACTCACTAGGACACAGAAAGGTTCAATCTCACTTTAGTAGAACCAACCAGAAAAAGAAAAACTAAATGTAAATTTCCCATCTTTGCTCTTTAATGCTCTATACTTGTCAAACTGCAGATAAACACAGCAAAACATTTTTCTAATTACAAGACAAAAAAATAAATTGTTTCCAAAATCCAAATCCATTTAAAAGCTCACTCTCTCTCGGAAATGAGGTACCACGGTCTAGTGAGCAGAGGTCCAAGAGAGGTCAACATCACCAACACACTCAATAAGCTACCTGGTGGAACATCATTTCATACAGCAAACCTGTTTCCTTCACAAGAATAAAAGGCCTAATGCTTCCAATACCCTAACCAAGGGAATCAAAAAGTTGTCACAGCCTAGGATTCTTAAGCCATCAAAACAGTGTCACTAGATTCTTATATAAAATTGGATGAAGCAGATAGAAGGCAGCTATGACTTTGTGCCTGAAAAGTGTATGTGGCTGGAGAGAAGACACAGTCAGGGTCACCAATGTAGACAGCAACACCTACATAGTTCTACAAATTTCTATTCACAGCCCAGGCCTTGAAATTTCAAACACACATAGCCAAGACCCTGGCCAGCCAAACTGTGTTCTTCAGTGTCAAACTACACATTATTTGAAGCTCATGATTAGTTTTTGCATACTTGGGTTTTTTGCTCTGTCCTTTTGTGCTAAGTAGCAGCTGTAGGGGGGGGTTCCAGATCCAGATCTGTATAGGGGAAGGCAGCTTTAAGCTTTTTGCCCCCACCACAGTCTTGATCTGGATCTACCCCTACCTTACAGCACCTACTTCACATGGACAGGGAGCTCCATTGGCATTAACAGTAGCTTTCTGTCAAAGGAAAAGAGCTGCTGGAGGGGGGGAGATCAAGACCATAATGGACATAGAAGACTAGAAGGCCCTCTGCCCCCACATCATGGATCCGATTCACATTGAGCCATCCATGAGTATTTAGCAAAGACCTCCAAAATACAAGCAATAAAGCATGCAAGGGCTTAAAGGGAACATCTAGTTTGACCCTAAGACTTTGCCATGAAGCGGTATGGTTCTGTCAACACCAGGGGAGAAGTACACAATCATTCCTTTGACCTGCTCTTTTCCCTTCTATATTCTCGAAGCACGTCCATGGGAAAGGTGTTGTGTGGACAAATGCGTCTGAATAGCCAACACCACTTGGAAGATGGGGAATAGATGGGGGAGAGAAAGAGAGAGAAGATGATACTGCACCCTGACTAGGAAAGGACATTCACATCCCGTTTCCTCATGGCTTAAGACTTCCCTGGCTTCACCACCATCTCTACCTCTGTTGTAGCCCCCTCAATCTTCAGGTGAAATTCTCCTCTGTTAACTTTTGAAACAATTACTGAAAATATTTAGGTTTTAAAAATAAGATTAGATAAGAAATCTGTTTACATACCTTGGGTCAAGCAGGCTCTTCAAAAACTGGAAAAGCAAAAACTGATCCTGACAGAAAAGGAGGAAAAAGTAAATAGTTTTACATGAAGAATATAATTTTTTGTTAAATATTGTGAAATGAAAGAATAAGCATTCACCCTTGAATAAAGGTGTGAGAGACAATGATGGTGATATGGCTACAGGGGCTGCACCCATCAGAGTGATGATGCAAGGCTCTTGGGCTACAGTATAACCACTGGCATCAAGATCTATAGGCCTAATGGTAATCTGGATTTCTACTTTGAGACTAGTCATGTTCCTAGCTCAACACCAGCAACATCAGCCTGCAAAACAGGATGAACATCTTGACATTTCTACCATTGTCCTTTAGAAATAGTATGAATTGCCCAATGGAGACTTTGAAATCAATTTCAGTGAGGAATGAGATAATTACATGGCCTGGTCATTGACCAGGGCAGCCTTGAAGTCCAGCATATTTGTTAGTGCTGTTGCAGGGAATACTGGGGTGGAAGGAGTTGATGTCGGAGCCCCAGAAGGCTTTCCTGTAGACTTGGCCTCCTACTGAAGTTTAGCCTTGTTTTAGGGGGATCTTGAGTACCAGCTGGCCACCCAGAGTGGGACTTAATTGTGTTTGCCATGTCCCTTGTAGGCATCTCCTTTATCCTGGCAGCTCTCTGTAGAGGATTTATGTGCTGTCTGACCTGTCTGCATTAAGATAGCTACTGGTAGTGGAGAAGAAGATGTGATTACAGGAGGCAGCAACATTGTTGCAGCAGGAGTGAGGACCAATTCTCAGAGCACCAACTTGAAGAGAAGTTCTCTGCCTGGAAAACGTTTTACAGTGGATGCAGGTATTCATAAGCCCACTTCTCCCAAATACAGGAGACAAGTGGTGTGCCCATCAATGGAGCAGAGTTTTTCCCCACAACAGTGGTACTTTCTAAAAGGTGACTCTGCTCATCACACAAAGAGGCAGGGTCACCCCAGCACAGCATCTTTTCTAGTGTCCTAGTGTCTAGTGCTGGTGTTTCTTCTGCATATTTTTACACTGAGAGCCCTTTAGGACAAGGAGCCATTTGATTTTCTCTGTAAACTGCTTTGTGAGCTGTTTTTGTTGAAAAAGCAGGACAAAAATATTCTTAATAACTTACTAATGTCTAAAAAATAAAAATGTATTTATTTATATGTTTGTAAAACTACCTACTAACAAGATACAGAACACAGATAAAAGCCAACGTAAAAGTGAATTATTCTCCAAGGGATAAGGACAAAGGGAAGTGTTCGTCACTATTCAACAGCGGTCAAAAAGTAACTGAGGGATTGAATGTTCTTCCTGCCCTCAAGGCATACAGTATACATGGGGCTTCTCCCATTTAACAGCAGGGGCAGAATGCTCAAAGCAGCTCTGGAAGCTTCTAAAGTCAGCTCTGCACATGTGCAGAACTCCACTAAGTGTGACTGCACAGAGACCATGAATGAAGGTAGACAGACTGTTCTTTGGGCAGCTTGTCTGCCATAAATTATCAATCTTCTTATTGAAGAAACTCTGATAAGCCTCCACGAACCACAAATTTCAAAAGCACTGTTTTAACACATGTATTTTGAGGTGATGCAGCTGAGTTTGCATTTCAAATTGTGCAGTTCTCGGCACAATGAAAACCTCTCCAGAAACATCATATATCTTGCTGCTCAAAAAGGGTTAAGTATTTTTAATTTTTTTAACTGCCTATTAAGTATGAAGAGTTTATGGATACATGATTCTCAATTAATGTTTTCAATTATAACAATAGTCTTTAACCTCAGGCCTCAACAGTAACCCCCCAACTACTGCTGGGGTTTTTGTTTTGCTTTTTTAAAGCGTGTCACCTTTCTTCTCTCCTGTTTTTCTCTCCTCTTCTGTCTCTCTATTCCTCCTTCCATCTTTCTTTTCTAAGAAACAAAAACTTAAAAATGATGGTGGTGGTGCCCCCGATGCAACCCATCTTCCGTCACAACATGACCCACGTATGAGTCTTGATTCACTAACTGAAAACCAAGGACTTGCAGAACTATTAAAAAAATGAGTTGGAAGATAGTCCACTTCCTCTTGCCAAGATGCCTCTTCCTCATGCCTCTTGCCAAGGCCCCCGTGTCCACCCATGCCTTGTGAAAGGATACTAATTAGCAAAATATTAGACAAATTTATGTTTGTAAACTTTTCAAGAAAAGCCTTGCACAGACTTTGACAGCATGCGCTCTGTTTTGATTTTAGGAGGAAGGGGCTGGGGGAGAAATACGTTTTCAGCTTTGCTGAAGCTGCCAAACAGGCTAAGGTTGAGAAAACTTCTCTCATCTCCTGCATGGTTTTCAGTCTGCCAACTGCTTGAGCAAAAACAATTGGACCACATTTCTAAAATGTTTCAGTGGCTGGATGACAAATTTTCCATTAGTGAGTATACTTAATGTCAGGAAAAAACATTAGTCACCATGTCTTGGCTGAATGTTGATGTTGTGACATATACAATAAGAGTAGTAAGCATTTGATAGGATACTTGTGAAAACAGTCTCCCAGATAGGGATTGCAAGAGCTCTTCATGGAAGCTTAGCCCAGAAACAACTCCCCCCCCCTCCACTTTATATACCATCTCTCTTCCAAGAAGCTCAGGTCAAAGTATCTTAGCTCAGGCCATGGCTCCTCCCCCTCCTTTTAGCCACACAACAGCCATGTTTGAAAGACAGTAACCCAGGTCGCCCAATGAGCTTCATGGCTGAATGGGAATTTGAACCTGGGCATTCCTAGTCTAAGTCGAACACTCTAACTCTTAATAGATTCTTATGAACCAAACTAGATACGACGACTTTATGCTGTTTGTTCACACCTGCCATTTTCATATATAAAATATGGACTGGGGTCTGGCTCTCACAACAAAAAGGTGCGCGAGTGACTGAAGTGAGTCAAGTCCTCCCCACTCTTTACCTCCCTTCACTCTGGTCAGCCCAGTCTGAAATGAATTAGGCTGGAAGAAAAGTTCCTGAATTGATGGTGTCTTTCGTGTCTGACCCTTCGTGATCCCATGAACCATATCCCGCCAGGCCTTCCTGTCCTCCACCATCTTCCCGAGTTCGCTCATTTTCATGTTCATTGCATCGGTGATGCTGTCTAACCATCTCATCCTTTTATTATAAAAACTAGATCAGCCACCCACAGGTTTATATGTAAGCAAATTGGGCCTATCCCATCACATTAAGCTTAGTTCTAAATTACTAAAGTGTGGAACAAGAATAATCTCCTGAGAAGCATTAGCTCCCCACTACCCTTTCTAACTCTAGGGTACTCAACATAAACTTAAGGCTTAACTATACGCAGAGTTACAGTGGAGTAAATCCACCGAGACCTGCTTTTCAATAAAAATGCACAGGATTGGGCTGTAAGAGAGCTCCCCAACACTATAAATTGGCTGAAGAGCTGAAAAACAGATATGCTGCAAACCAGGTTTTGATACCTAAAACAGGAAAATCACACTACTACATATCTAAATCATGTCAGCTGTGTGTGGAGCACCATATAGAATGCAAACATGACACGGCCTAGAAATGCTAGAACATTTACAGTCTGTAATAAATGGACAAAACTGAGATATACGAGGGGCAGGGATTGACATACGAGTAGAACATAAGGCAGCAGAGAAGCACAAAACTAAAATGACTTGAGTGGTTCAGGAAAGGCTTACACCAAAAAAGTGGCTCATAAAGAGGGATTTGAAGAAGAGGCAGCTGTTTTCCGCATACGGAGCATGACCGAATGCAGACAAGCACCGGAGGAGGAAGAAGAGACAAGTGAGACCAACAATAGATGATCATGCGCCAAATGTAATGACCAAGAAGAGATTTAAGGAAAGTTATAAGTGAGTGAGAGAGAGATTGATTGTTAGGAGCAGAGACTGGCATATAAAGCAATACTTACAGCTCAATCCTGTGTAACCTTGCACCGGTGCATCTGCTGTTACACCGGTGCAAGGTTACACAGGATTGCGCCACAAGTAAGGTAGCTATATTATCAAGAGAATCAGGATTCCAACTAGGACCTCAAGTCTGTAGGAGGTATAGCCATGTACACCGCACCAATTCAAGCAGATGCTGGTGTAATCTGAAAAAAATATAACTAACAACAAAATTTTACCTGCAGGTTCTGAATGATTTGTTCAATCTGGTCACTGAAGTGAATGGAAATTAGATCTGCTGCTTTAGAAGGACTCACCAGTAGGAGTTCCTAAGCAAAGAAGGTAGGGAAAAAAACAAACACACTGTCCTTGCACGTCCACCAATGTAAATTATACATACCAAATAAGCTTCCGATACTATAGATAGAAGAAACTCAGGAACAAGTTCTATTTGGAATACTTTCAAGATGAACAAGACAATAACTCATACTTCTAACTGTCAGATTCAAGAACCTCTGTGATGCAGCTATATTTCTCCACTGAACAGAACAAGCAGCTGAAGAACACTGGCTGTCTCAGAATGGCAAATTCTCCATTATGAGCTCCCATAAAAGCCTCATCACCTCCTGCGCACATTCAAGCAGTTTAACTTAGCTTTGTGCTGAACAGACAGGACATCAACCAATATAATAGCATTTTTGGAATGCACAGCAAGTGGGACAACAGCATTAGCAGGTTTTCACATGAAATTCTGTATTGGACTACAGTAGGCTGGCAGTCTTGTCCATAAACAAACTCAACTAAAGTACGGTATTCGTATGTATATTGACTTGGGTTACCTTAAACACAGATCTACAGAAATAAAGTTCCACTGCAATTAATGGGATTTCCTGTGATGCAAACATGTTTAGATTGGAACATCACTGAAGTCAATAGAGTTAAATCCAGTTTAAATTCAAATAAATGTGACTTGATTTGTTCAAAGAGCAAGTTTTTAAGGATGCGTGTGCATATCTAAATTTTATCTAGCTTTTGTTCACTCACTCTAATTCTGGTAAGTTATCAGCTCATACTGCTATACCTAGTACCTAATATACAAACGTGTGTGCATGCACGTGCGTGTGCCAATTAAATTGGCATTCAGATTCATTCAGTCCTGCTTTCATCTTGCAGGAACATACCCAGAGGCTAAAAGAGAATGAATACTTTTCTCCCTCCCCACATCTACTGTATAGTTTCTTGCTAGTGCTCTCCTCTGACTGTACTCAGCAGGATTCATGGTGAACGATGCTGAGATTTTTATGAGGTTTCTCTGTTCTTATGACTCCCAAGATGGAGCAGGTTGCAATGCAGCCTGAAGTACAACTATATTAGTCTGCATTATACATGTTATACACACTAATTGCAAGGTTCTATCTCCTAGTCATGCTTGGCTTCCACTGCAATATGCCCCATGTGGGGAATATACATATTGGAAAGTCTAGTGTTACCAAGAGATATGCTGTCTCCACCTAAAGCAGGATAACAGCAGTCTTGCAAATGGGTCCTCATCTCTCTTTGCTCCTGGTTTGCCTCTTGTAGAGGCAAGTTGGCTTTCAGCAGACCAGCTGCACCCACGGCAAGGGAAAGGGATGCATCCTTTCCCCAGCATAAGATGGCCTCCCCAATGCAGGGAAGACCTTGCCTTTTGGGCATGCACCCCCGCACCCTGGAAGAGGGTAGAGCCAGGGACAAAAATATGGCCCATTAAACAATGGGCCAGATAGGTTGCTAGTGTATAATAAATAAGCAACACAATGGTGAATTAAGCATTTCTTTTTCAACAACTTTACATATCACATATTTATTACTGCCTTTTCAGAGCACAGAGAAGTAGAATATACAACAAAACCATTGTAAAACAGTAACAGTACAACACAGTACCCAGAGAAAAAAAATCTACCAAAACGTTGCTGAAAAAGAAGTCTTACAGTTCCTTCTAAATCCCAGGAAGGATTCTAGGTGATATTAAAATTCATGTCAGTGGGTTCTTCCAAACTACTTTGGGATCCCATGGACATCCTGAGTCCAACCCAAGTAGTTAGCCATATGTAGATGTGTGTTTTTTCCTCCCTCCCCCTCTCTCCCTCGGCATACTTTATATTTAATAAAAAATATAAAATGATTAGTACAACATCTATATCCCACCATTATGCCAAGTTGTTCAGGGCAATAAAGCATTCTGGTTTTAGAAGTAGGCTATCTTTGAATGCCAGATGCAAGGGAGCAGCAACAGGATACAGGTAACTTGTTGTCTTGTGTGCTCCCTGAGGCATTTGGTGGGGCCACTGAGAGACACAGGAAGCTGGACTAGATGGACCTTTGGCCTGATCCAGCAGTACCTGATGCCCCAGTAACTTACCAGATCCTGTGAGGGGGACCTCCTGAGGCCTCTTCCATGTCGCACCGGGCCTGAAACCCCCTCCACAGACCTTGTGGGCCGGGTTTACCAGGTTAAACCGGAAGTGACTTTGGAGAAGTGTTCTGAGGCCCGCAGTGGTCTATGGAGGGTGTTGTAGGCCCGGCGCAACGTGGAAGAGGCCTCCAGGTCCGGCATCTATAGATGGTGAAATCTGGGCACTATCTGCCAAAAACGTTGCAGTTGGTGTGCAGTTGCTGGACCTGCTTCCAAAATCTTGAATGTATTTTTATTGTATTTATAGCTTTACAGATGTAAGATTTGTTTTTAAAACGTTACATTGCCTCAAATGCCCCTAGGAAGAGTGCAATATTAAAATATTAAAAATAATCTGAAAATGTAATACAACCCAGCCTGCAGCCAGACACCATTAGGACAGCTGTGAATAAATTAGGTTTACCTTAAAAATGTATAGGTCAAATAATTAAAGTCATACCTCGATGTGTTTCATAGCTTTTTGCCACACAGACTCCTTTTCCTCAGTGCTATACCCAGGAATAGACAGTATATTGTGGATATAAGTAAAAACTTCTTCCTGTGTAAAGCAATGAACGAAAAACATCATACACCACTTTGACAGTGTGCTCTCCTAACAAATCTAAAGAGTCAATTCCCATATCATCCATTATACGCTGAACCTTCATGATAAAATTAAAGAGCATGAAGAATGTTTCATGAAGCATTTTAGGGACTATTCCCACATTCAAAGCAACTCCTTGAAAATCAAACCCTCCACAACCCACACCAAATCATCAGCCCATGCCAGATGAAACCTGAAATGAAAAAAGAAATATTTTCTGGATTCTCAATTATTTTTGCATCGTTTCATACTTACCTTTCTCAATGGATCACGCAAGTAGCAATCAATTATTTTATCATAGCGATGTTCCCGTTCATACATAAACTCACAGATTTGGTAGCTGAAACAAAACAATTCATTCATTCATTCTAGGATGTCTACACTTTGAAATGTAGAAATGAGGTCAGAGAGCCATTGGGTTTTTATGGCTTCATCAACAGCACGCCCCCTTTTTCTCAATTTAGTACTCTTAAGGCTAGAAACACACCTAGCCTTACATTTCCCGAGATTTTTTCCAACCAATATGTCTGCTGTGAAACACCTGAGCGGTCAGCTATGCTTGCTAATATCTGACCTGTTTGATACAACTGACTGTCATTTTAAAAAGTGAGAAGCCCTGAGACACAATAATTGCCAAGAGGGCAAGTTCTCACTGATGTTCGTGTATGCTTAATTTTCTTTGTCTGATTTCATTTGCCCCACATGGTGAGATGCTGGCCGTCCCTTTTATCTAATCAAGCCCCTTAGGCAACAAGTTGTGTTGTGTTCCCACTACCATTCCCAGTTTAACAGTCAGTTTAACAGTATCTTGTGCCCTTCCCAGGCCGCGTCGGCGTGACCCAGGAACTCCTCGGGAGAAGGGGATGTTCGTCCCCTTCCCTGGGTGTAGGGAAGCTGTAGGGAGCTGGCGTACATCCAGGGTGGCGGGGTAAGGGCGGCCCAGGACGGGAACGGGTGCGGGATATTGGTGGAACTCACCGCCAATATCCCCACCCCAGTCAACAGTCACCCTCCCTCACTGCCCAGTCCATCCTCCCTCCGCTCCTGCACCAACTGGTGCAGGACTTAACTGCCCTGGTGGATGCTGGGTCCGGGGGGACGTGGAGTAAGGGCTGCCAGCCTCTGCGCCAGCAGCCCTTACTCTTCGGGTGTTGAAAACACGCTTTACAGCACGTTTATGACATCTAGCACCTGCAGAGCGTGTGCTCCACAAGCACAGATTTGCACAGGATCAGGCCGTAAATGTTAGTTACCTTTGTGACCTGGAGAAACAGTACTCACTGAGCTCTGGTGCCTTATGTCACTAATGAGTCTGACTAATTGATCTTGGTTCATCGTACTGCAATGTGAGGGTCTGATCAGTTTACTAAGGCAAGTCAAGGTGCAAGAAGAAGCAGGACCAGGTATATGAGCTCCTTTGATAGGATCTTTGCCTCAGAGCTGCCCAAGAATGGTGGAGCTGCTCTAAGACATGTTGATACCATGTAGTTAATAGCATATAGACTCTGAGATACCCTGAACAATTGACTTTTAGAAACCTATGCATTTTTTGGTCCTGCTTGGCAATATATTGAGGCCAATCAAATAAGACATCAGCCAGTTTAAGTAACTTTTTTAAAATATTTGCATGCATTTTTCCTGCATTCTTTGTATTAATCTGTTTCATGCAATAAGAGTTTTGCCCACTGGTATAGAGACTATGTTTATGTTTCACAAGAGAAACTGCATAAGCCAGATTTGTTACATTTATCATCTACCAGGCTTTGTCTGGGGAACTCAAGGCAGTGTACATAGTCCTCCCCTCCCCCCACCTGCATTTTATCTTCATAGAACTCTGTGAAATGGGTTAAGCCAAGAGTCATTCAACTTACTTGATGACCGAGGGGAATCCAGAACTTTGGCTGGAACAAACAGGGATGGTCCCAGACCTTAAAGCAGTTCTCTCTCATTGTGTGTGTTTATCTTTGGGATGTCTAAAAATGCATATTATCTTTTAAGATAGTCACTGTTAATAGTCCCTGCTAGCAGAGTAAAGATTTGGAATGAGGGCTTATTCCTGTGTAAATGCACTTGAGGGGTATAAAGACAGAAGTTGCCTTTAAATGTGAAACAGTCTCCATGGCACAATTGCTGCTATGCAGATTTCTATGAACCCCAAAATTAGAATTAAAGAGTAAGCATATCCTATGGTTTGCAGACTGGGATTGAATTGGTCTCATCTGCTCCTGAAAGTTTAAGCAGCAGCCAGTTTAACTCAAGACACATACTGTACTTAAGATTTTATTTTTAAAGACAGAGGCCTCTCTGTAGTCAACAGAAACTTGTGTCTTGTGTTTAGACTATTATACAATGTAGTGTGCAAAATATCCAGGTCTAGTTTCAATGACAAGGCAACCTAAGCATAAACACAGGGTTCACTGCTGAAACCAGTTGCCAAGCAACCACCTCATGTGCTTTTCCTAGTTCCATCCATCCATCTTCTGCATATAATGCCAGTTCTGAGCATTTAGCCTTAGACAGTTAGGAAGAAATCATAGGAGCAACTTGCCCTATTTGCATTAGGCAATCTACTGGACTC
This sequence comes from Plestiodon gilberti rubricaudatus, assembly GCA_026170595.1. Lineage (NCBI taxonomy): Eukaryota > Metazoa > Chordata > Lepidosauria > Squamata > Scincidae > Plestiodon > Plestiodon gilberti. The sequence goes on from JANXHW010000003.1 coordinate 43,012,652, forward strand.
ACTGCACAGAACTGAGAAGAGGCAAAAAGAATGAAATTATAGCAGAAGTGCTACCAGGTCACAGAAGCATCTCTCCACCGTTACAAGAAATGAAAGGTGTTTACACACAACCTTGAAGAGTGTAGAGAACCTAGACTCTCTTGACCAAAGCTGCAATGCCAAATCTGGTAGGATCTAGATCGAAATAAACCTTTTAAAGTTCTGCTTCTGTGTGTACGAAAACAGTGGTGACAGACATGGCTTGATGGGTGGCTGAAAGAGCAATGTAGCTGAATTAGTGGAAAGGGAAGGAAAATATAGGAAATGGGAAAATGATATAGAACACAAAAACTTACAATTCAGCTTTTTCTGCCATTTGAATGAGTCTGTTCTCTTCAAACTGTACAATGCCTCCAGCTTGAAGCAATTCCAGAAGAACCTATTAACATTAAATCATAACAATACGTATAGGCAAGCACAGCCCTCACAATACACTTGTTCTGTTACAATCACAGGATGTCTATGCTTGAGCATTTCAGACACTGCCACATTTTGTAGTACAGGGTTATGCAAAAAGGATGGTGCAAAAGTAAAGCTGATTTATTCTTAAATGAACTGACATACCACAACCGTCATGACATGAAAAGACAGAAAAACTGTCCTGTGACTCTGTACTTCCAAGCTTTGCTCTATCAGTGCACTAAGCATTACTTTACTTCTAATCTAGTTGAGGCATTTTGCCCTCTCCCATAATAGTTAGGCTAGCCTAGAAATCTTCTTAACAGAATCCGAGTTTTGTATGCAATGGAAATTGTTTTTAATGGGGAAACATTTATACAACCAATTTCCACCTGCAGTCTGAAATGGTTCAGCTCTGCAATAGATGCCTCTCATTACACTGCTGACCATATGTTTCACTTCTTAGAGACATCACTTGACCAATGGCTATTCAGAGAAAATGAAACTGTGAGGCAGTTAGTGTCAGGTTTGGACAGCTTTGGCTCAAAACATTTGTGGTCTACCAGTCCCGAGCTTGATCTAGCTCCTACTTTATCTACTGGCCTGTCCCATAAGATAAAAATTAATGGGACAAATAAAAACTATTTCCCAGCCCCTTAACTCATCCACAACCTGCCATGTACTCACATCTGTGACTCAGTCCCTCTATTACTTCAGTTTTGTGCTTCTCTCTTTCATATCAATTTGAACAGATATTGGATGACCCAAGGTGGAGAGGAAGCAGATGAGCACTGAGCTCCAAACTGTGTTTTCATACATACAAGCATTTTCTCCCCACCATCTGGGAGGAGAGTTCTTCAGCTTGGTGGGAAAAACAAACTGCATAGACAGAGATGGCATCTCTTGAGAAACACACTCCCTTGCTTTCCAAAGACTCCCAATGGAATTATTGGCAGTAGGAGCATCTCTGGCAGCTGAAAATTATATCATAGCACAGATAGCAGGGCTGGGCCATGCATTATGGATGCAGTGTGGGTGTTTTTGGTTGCATTTGCTTGCACTGTGCATTTATGTTTTAAGCACAACCAATCTGCAGTACTATGAAAATATTCAAATACAATTCATACAATGGTTATGTAGATTTTGTTAATTTGTCTTCATAAAATATACAAGTAGTCTACGGTTCTTCAGCTGCACTGATTTCTCAGTGCTAATTGCACTGCCAGTTTTTAGCATTCCTGTTCCGTAGTCTGGTCAGTCTTAGCAATGACCTTCCTTTTTTAACCATGCATCACTCTCACAGCACGAATCATTCCTCTAAGGATTCATACCTGCTGTCTCTCAGAGTGTCGTGAATCATCATCAGGACTGCAGAGAAATTCAAGGACCTGAGCAAAGAAAGAACACGACTATATATTTTTGTTTCATTCCCAAACACTACCACACTTTGAAAATATAGCTCTATCATTTCTTGATGAAAGGTACATTGTCACTACCATAACATCCTGGAAAAGCAACAGAATGAATTACACAATGTGTAAATTCAGCAAAATGAAAGCTATATGGCAATTAAAGAGTCAACAGTTAAGCCTCAAGTTTTCCTAGCAGCCCAATCCTAACTAGAGCCCCGCAAAGTGATGCAGCGGCACCAGTGCAGGCTACGCTGCATCCCACGGATTTTCGGAGGTCTCCTCGGGTTAAGGGGACATTTGTCCCCTTGTCCCAGGGTAAGTCCCAGCAGCCACAAGAGGTCAACTCAGACCTGCACCAGATTGATCTGTGCAGGCGGATCAGGCCCAGGAAAAGGGAGTCAGGATTTGGGGCATGCTACCGAACTTGCTCCCCTCCCAGGCCCAATCTGCCCGCCCACCCCATCTCCTCCCCATTCCGCTCTCCCCCCCCCCACTGTTCAACCCTCTCCCCACCCTGTTTCACCCTCTGCTCCAGGCTTACCTGCTCCAGCAGGCCTCCATTGTTCCAGCCGGCGCACGCAAGAAAGCTCCGGTCTTTCCGCCAGGACGCCGGATCCCAGCACGGCCGCAAAGCGCTTTACAGAGCTTTAGTGCCAGCCTGTGCTGGGGGAACGCGCATTCTGCCGGTGCAGACCTTGGATAGGATTGGGACGCAATGTCTCTCAGGTTCCACTCTTTGTGCATCTTTTACAAGAGTGCCCATTTTTCCAGTGTAATATATAAAGAAATTACATGCTAGGGACACTGCACACAATCCTGTCATTTTGTATTATATTACTTTATATAAGATTTTAGGCACTTTAGAAACAATAACTTCAACAACAGCCACACAGACCCCACTCCCCAATTTGCACTTGCCCACTTTACCTGGTCAAATAGTGTCCTGTTCACAAACAATGTGTTGTTGGGCTTTGCAAGCTGCCGGGCAAGGAAAGTAAAGAGACATCCAACTTGTGATGGTGTAAAATCAGAGTTTTCCACCATAACCTAAATGGGGTTATAAATTGAGAAGCTCAGTTTATGAGGTCAGTACATGTTATCCCTTTACACAGACACAGAACAATCATCAGGGCACAACAAACCTAAACCACAACATCCAGCTGTGCAGGAGTCTGAAATTTGATGCATTTTAGCATAATCAAGGAAGTAGTGTACAGACTGCCCAAATACAATCTCTATATTCTACTAAAATCTGTCCTTCAGACAAACCAAAATCACTAAAATTGCCTTTTTATTCAACATAAGCTTGAGGTGGCGGCATTAGTTATATCATTCAAAGCACAAATGACTTCACTTACCAAGTATTTTTGCTGTGAAGGTGAGTAATAAAACACATCCATAACATTTACCATTACTTAAGTTCTGCTTATCACAGAGATGATACAAACATTGGCTCTAAACCGTATCACTAGAAGTGGATATGGCTGTATCACTGAAAAGTCATACTAAACTATGTTATGCTTGTCTGCCACAGAAAGAGACATTGTTCCAAATTTATCAGAAGAACAACAGTCACATAGCCTATCCAGACCATGAAAAAGCATGACCACCCACTAGAATTAGCTAAAAAGTAGGAAGAAATGAGGAAAATATAGGATTTTTTTATCCTGGTCCACTTCCATTTAAACAATGAGCAACAAGAAGGTTCTGAACTTAAGAAAGCTTTTGGAAGACCAGCCAACGTTTTAGGTCAGGTTATTTATGACACGTATTTAACAAATAGCACTGTAAATCAGTAGCGTCGTTTGATAGGGGGCCCTGTGGCACTGGGCCCCAGGCGCCAGCTTCTGGAGGGCACCAAAAGGTCCGGGATTTTTATTTCTCACTTTTTAAAATGTGTTAAATGGCCCCAGCAGCGCCCCTCCGGGAGGCAGCTGCTTCATGCGCCCTCGTGGGGGCGAAAACAAACGTTTAAATCCTGGGGGGTGTGGGGGTTATCGCCCGGGCGCAGGGCGAAGAGAGCATTGCATTTAAAACAGCCATGAGGATGTCCTTTCTTCCCTCCCCCCCTCCGATTTACTCCACCGCCGCCGCCACCTCTCCTGCTTGTTGTCTTGTCTCTGTCTCTCTCCCCCAGGACGCGACGAAAGCAAGCCATGCGTGCGTGCGAGGAGGACTCGGCCAGGCGCGGGGTGAAGAAAGCAAGCCATGTGGACGACTCAGGCAACGCGAAGTGTCTCTCTAGGAGGCGCCTCCAGTCTCACTGGTAACTAGGGAGACGCCTCCTAGAGAGGCACTTGAACTTCCTCGTCGCGTTGCCCGAGTCGTCCACATGGCTTGTTTTCTTCACCCCGCGCCTGGCCGAGTCCTCCTCGCATGCACGCATGGCTTGCTTTCGTCGCGTCCTGGGAGAGAGAGACAGAGACAAGACAACAAGCAGGAGAGATGGCGGCGGCGGTGGAGTAAATCGGAGGGGGGGGGAAGGGAAGAAAGGGCATCTTCATGGCTGTTTTAAATGCAATGCTCTCTTCACCCTGCACCCGGGCGATAACCCCCACACCCCCCAGGATTTAAACATTTGTTTTCGCACCCACGAGGGCGCATGAAGCAGCTGCCTCCCGGAGGGGCACTGCTGGGGCCATTTAACACCAGCCACTATAAAAAAAGTGCGGGGAAAAACCGAGAGGGGGGGCGAAAAAACGGGGGGGCACCAATTTGAGGGTGCCCCCAGTAGATTTTGGCCCAGCAATGCCACTGCTGTAAATGTTGCTGTTTTACACACGCAGAATCTAATAGAGTACTCACATTTCTGCATACAGTATATACTATGCTATTGTTAAAGCTATTTTTACATTTTACCAGCAATGTGTTCATGTATGTACCATTATTGTGATGGTTAGAATAAAGTATTTCATAAAGCTACCTGCTTTATTCTAGTTGCATTTTACAAAACTAGGATTTCACACAGTAACTGCATAGTGGGTCCATAACCATGCAGGAAGTCCCTCATCTGTCATACCTACCCACCCATATGGTAAACATAATTTTATCAATGCTCTGTTTGCGTATGAACGTGTGGTGAAATTCTCATCACCCAAGTGTATCTTACAGAGTCGACAACCTGCTTCCCTCACAGTTAATGTGCACACTGTAGTTAGAGAATCGCTTGACAAATTTAAAGTATCTACCCACAACAATTATGCAATGTTCTTCAGTTTCACAAATCTTAACATATCTGCACACCAGGAAGAGGAGGGACAAAACAACTGAAGCATGCTGGGCTGCTGCATCATGCTGAGAGGAGGAGAAAGATAAAGAGAAACACCACACACAACTTGCTACACGGTATTGACTGAAAAACTTATAATCTCATGACCTAATAAAGACACATGTGAAAGCTAGAGAGTTGACCAAGATGCTTACCTCTCCCCTTTAGGAACCAGCTCAAGACTTTCAGAATGGTGGTGGTACTGCAACATTTAAAGAACTTGCATGTGTGTGGGGGGCCATCTGGCCCAACCACCACAGTGGAAATCCAACTGGGGCAGCAGCTCTATGGACCTGTGATCAGCAAGGACATCATCACCGAGCAACCCCAGAAGTTGGAGAGCTGACACTTTGGCAGCCGTAAGCACTTCCAGCTGGGAGGAGTGGGCATGGAGGTTGGAGGGTTTTAAAACCAAGGAAGAGATAGTCAAGAGGAAGGGAGAGAAAGAAAGAAAGCAGAGAAGGGGGGGGACAGCTCAAACAGAAGGAGAGGTGGTAGACTGAGCAGAGAAGAATAGAAAGAGGCCAGAGAAAATGGGGAGAAAGACAGCAGGAGAGGAGAGAACAGAGGCAAGCAGAGGGATAGATACATGATGGGGAGACCTGATGAAGCATCCAAGGGCCCACTGCCACCTGAGGGGGCCAGTAGCTGGAACAGAGGGAACCACCCCACAAGAAGATATGGAGTGAGGCAAGAGATGAGGATGGAATAGGTGTGAAAAGACTGGCAGCAGGGAAATGAGGAGGACAGGGCAAAAGTAAAGAATGAGGAGGGAGCTATGCCAGTCCAGACCCTTGAGGGCAAAAGAGTCTGAGACTGGGGGAGAGACGGATCGGGATACGTCCAGAATCGATGGCATGATGTCCAAGGAAGGTGAACTAATTGTACCTGAAGGTTTTTTCCTCTTGTAAAAACCCAGATGCCAAAATAAACCAACCTTGAGCAGACAGAAAATGTCCTCCAAGGACTTTCCCCAGCCGCCTCTCCCAAATGTCCTTCCCCAACACCTACAATGTGGACCTTCCCTGTGGAAGGTGGAGAAGGTAGTGTGCTCACACTGTGTGTGGTGTGTGTCGCTTCCTGTTCACCCCCAAGGTTTAAGCTTTAGGGGAATTCAGAAGCTTGTTCCCAGATATGCATCAATTCAGAAAATGGGATACTGTAGTTTCTAGAATCTAGAAACAAAGTGCTAAACTGGTCAGCAGCCTTGTAATTTCTAAATTATTTCTTCTTTCCTGCTGCTCCCTTAGATAACCAAGGCTGCAATCCTATGCACACTTTCCTAGGAGTAAATCCCACTGAGCACAATGGGACTTATTTCTGAGTAGTCATGCATAGGATTGCGCTGTAAGTGTATTTAGAGTCCCTTACCAACCACACCTGCTCCAGACTCCTCAATTTATGTAAAAGACTGCTGTTCTATTGCCAAGAATATTTAGGCGAATATCTCATCCTTCAGCAGCTGTCTCACGCTGTCCATCTAGACTTATGCTTATACAACCTGACAATCTGAAACTACATTGGACAAAAAAAAGCATACAAGCTTAGACACACTTGTCTAGAAAACCTTCGTGTCCTCAGTTAAGGTTAGCATAATACAGGGTACACAAAATTCTGGATCAAAGTGTTTGGTAACTGGAATGTAGTTGCCTTTTTAATACTAAAGATTCTCACCTCAGAACATGCCCCCAGATTACTTATCTCTTGTGCAGCGTTAGAAAAACGGCACCCCAGCCAAAAGATAGAGGATGCCAACAACTTTCTTTCTTCATTTACTCTGCCATGTTCACATTATCTACTGCACGTATTTAAAGATGTATCCTTCTTCAATCAAATGATCCCCCCAGGTTGCTTACAACAGATAATACAATGCAATTAATTCATCTCTTGGTGACAGGGTAACTAAGTGTTGCTGGGTGGGAGACACGATGCTAACCTTTCTCCCTGGCTCTCTGATATTCTTGCTGCTGCCTTTAAGCCTTAAGGGGTCTGTGACAAGCCCAGGGGATATAGTTCCCTCCAGAAGCATGCTGCCAGGCAGCACTAGATGCCATGATTAGCAGCAGGAGATGAGGCTTTTCCTTACACAGGCCAGATGGAACATAGCTCTCAGTTCTTCGCTTGTCGGCGGGAGGGCCAAGAGAGATGCTAGAAAGATGCAATGTTTTGCAGGATCTCTCCAACATGCCCGGAATAGTATCAAGTGACAAGAGAATCCATCCCTATTTTTTGCTTCATTTTTAAAGGTTATTTCTATATTAAAATGCTTTCATCTTTGTCTTCTACTAGACCGCAGCTCTTTATCCTTAAACTAGGATAAAGAGCCCTCCAGTGCACCCAGCCATCTTCCTGGAAATGCAGATTAAATACACAGATTCCAATGGCTTTTACAATAAGGTTCATTTGTCCGTCCTTGGAAAAAACAAAAACCACCCACACACACAAACCTGCACCCTTTTTGGCACTATTTTTTCTGCTAGTGTTCAGACCAAAAAAAGGTTATTTCAGGAGTAATCTAATGCTATAGACAGAGGTAAAGCCAGTTCTCAGCTCTCCTGTTTACTGCACATATATCTACTTCAGGAGCAATTTGCAACAGCATTGCACCTACAACATTCGGTTCATAGTCATTTCTTCTCTTTCAGTGAAGATGATTTCCAAGATTAAAGCATATTCCATTTATCTAACATACCACATGATATTTCAAGTTGTTTTGAATTAATTAGCACAGGGGCTGTGGTGGTGGTTCAGTGCAGTCTTGTGACTCACTTTTAATGCCAAAACATAGGTAGATATGCTGCTACCAAGAGGGAGAATTTGCATCCTCAAATCTAAGGGAAAAGCTGGGACTTCCTTCCTCACCACCCCACCCCCACCTGTCTAGAATACACCTAAAGGACCAGGGTTCCCTCAGTATGGAAGCCCAATGCTACAGGAGTGATACCAGAAACCAATTGACCAGGCAAACCCCAACTTCTCTGTACCCACACTTGCCCTGGTAAATCCTGCCATGGCCAAAGGAAGGTTCAAGGGGCTGACCTATAGTTTCCCACCTCTGAGTCAGCCAAACTAAACAGGTGCAAGAGGAAGTTCTTAAAAAGAGCAGACCAGTTTGAACCTGGGCACATCTTTATTTAAACCCCTCTGCTTCCCCCTGGAGGTGAACAAAGAAACTGTATCTAAACAAGTACAGTACTGTACTTTTCTAGGCAGGCATCATTTAGGAGCAGTTTCCTCATTCACCCTTTTATGTTAAACCTGCCTACAGTTTCTCTTAAAGACCTAAGCCAACCAAGAAACAGATCATTCTGCACAATTATTCTATCATTACAATTTCCATTATCTACGCAACCCACAACCTTTTCATAAGTTCACCATTTTATTACTTCTTTAAAAACAGTTTTAAAAAAACGTTGAGAAGCAAAAACCCTAAAATTGAGCCCTGTTAGATCCTACTTGAAGTATTTATAGTTTGGAATTTGTCAACTCAACAAACTTGGATTTAGGGTATGTTGATGAGTGTTAATGTTCCCCATCTCTTGGTGAGCAAAACAATACCTTCTACCAGAAAAAATATTTGCTGAGTGTTTCTGAGCTAACACTCTTGTGGTAGCAATGAATTATTAAAAACCAGAAAATGTTTCTCATCCAAGTATCTCAAAGTAATTTCCAAGATGATTTAGTAAAGCAAATCCTAGACACTTCTTACAAATGCACAAGCTGTACAAGAGGCACATTTACCGATTTCCCAAAGGAAGCATTCTAGGCCAGTGATTTCCCCCCCCCCCCACACACACACACACACACAAAAGTGAATACGTGCAGTCCAGAAATAATGCATCCTTTACTGCAGCTACCACAGAGTGAATACTGCAAAGCAACTAATACAAGGGAACGTTTACCTTGAGCAAGATGTCAACAATTCTCTGTTGATACTCCACAGCTTGTTTGTCATTCTTAAAGTCTTCAAACGTCTTTGTTAGAGAATGCCATTTGGGAAAAGAGAAGAAGAAGACCACTTCACCAATTTTATTCCCATAGAATGAGTAGCAAGTAAAATATAGCACTGCAACAGTCAAGGATACCGTATATCAAACACAGGAGGGTGGAGAGATAGTAAACCCTCCCTCACCACAGGTTCATCTCTCCGTTCTCAAAAAGGTAAGAGGTTTCAGGACTTGGGATGAAGGCAGGGAGAAATAGGGAGAGCAGGGTGCTCCTCTTTTTTCTTTCAAGCTTTTCTAGGAATACAGTGGATCCCGCTGATTTGTCACACGCTGGGTTCCGGATCCGCGGAGTCCACGTTAAAAATCAGTTAATAATAGACCGAATGTGAAGAATAAAGGAGAGTGAGGGTATGAAGATACATCTTTATATATTTATACAGCCTATAAGATTTTGTGTCCGATCAAAACGGTGGATGGGGATCTGAACAACTGATTGGGAGAGAATATAAGCTGTTTGAACTTAAAACATACAAGCAGATGTATCAGACAGAAAGTTGGAGAAGTGGAATTGTATGAAGGTAGAAAATTCAAGGATAACAAACTTGAAGCCGAGAGTCTGTGTATAGGTGAACTGAAAAACAGCATCTGATGGGGGCACCCAGAGACAGAGTGAAAATAGCAGAGGGTCAAGAACAGATTTCTAGGGACTCCAGAAGGGAAAAGCAGGAAAATCTTCCTCCCATGGAAACACTAAATTAACAATTAAACAGGAACCAACTGTGGCCAGAGTCACGAAAACTTAGGGCATGAAGTGAGTCTACCAGCAGAAGGGTTATCATCCACTACATTAGAGGAAACAGAGCAGTCAAGAAAGATGAGTCAAGGCCTTTGAATAATATGTGGCTTTGGTGAGGGCATATTTAAATAGAATGCAGATACTGGGAACCAAATCTGAGAGGTTCAGGCAAGCCTTCCGTCAAAATGAAAATAAAGTCAAAATAGTGCAAGGCAACAACAGGAATTGAAAAATTTAATAATCAGCATAAATGTTTACACTGAGTCAAGGGGACATGTACATGAAGCAAAACAAATAAAAATTGCACAATATGCGATTGTCCCACAGTGTGGCCTGAGCATATTCAATGCGAAACTACCAGTAGCAAATGGGAATAAAATAGAGTGATCATTCAGGAAAATTATTAGCTGAAAGAACCTGAAGTCAGAATGCCATACCTTCTGGCCCTTCTACTTCACCTTAATCAGCTCTTGCAGTTTCCTCATCCCTAAGTCTCACATATACCCTATATCTTCCTCTCTGTTTGGATAACAAAAGGCGTAATAGAAAGAATAGGAGAATCTTATTGCTGTATTCGATGTCAGGGCAGCCTCTGGCTTCCAGAGGAAGCAACTGCATGGTCTTTTAAATTCTTTGGATCTATTTACATATTCACCACACTGAGCATAGGTACTGCCACATATTTAAAATCTGCCCAGAGAAGAGTTGTTAAACCCAGAAAACTAGACAAATTGGTCATCAACATAATCTAGTCTAGCAGTTTGTGCGATCTGCCGAGTTGCATTACTTAATATTAACAAATTCTGGCCATAGAGTCTTCTGGTTTAAAGGGTTTTCCTGTACTGATATTACAGAAAATTTAGACTCAAGCAGCTATTTAAGTCATAATTAGTACAGTATATTTGTTCATTTATCCCATTAACATTCAGTGTGCCTACAGTGGTTCCAAGTCCAAGAAGTTTGACTGCCACATGTAGCAGACTTTGCTCTAATGGCACTTAAATCCCCTTTCTTCCTAAGGATAGAGCTACTACACCAGTGTTTCGCAAACTGTGGGTCGGGATCCACTTGGTGGGTCCAACCTGATTTCTGGTGGGTTCCTAATTGCCTCAAGTCCTGAGGCTATTCAAAAATCAGATAGCTGCTAATTGCCCTGCAAACAGCTGAGCTCCTGCAGTTTGCAAGGAGCTAAACTACTGCAGTTTGCAAACTTGTGTATATATAGGGAGATAAATGTTTGAGCCTCTTTTTTCTGGGGTTTTTTTCCAAGTCTGTCAATGACAGGTAGTGGGGGCAAGTGAAGGCTGGGTCACATAACTAACAGCGCAATCCTATCCAACTTACACCACTGGTGTAAACTAGCGGTGCAGCGAGAATGGGAGGCCCCAGAACGGAAAAGGGATTCAAATCCCCTCCAAAGGGGGATTCAAAGGGGATTCAAATCTCCCCTCTCCTCTAAAGCCTCCCGCCCTGCCCTCCCCTGCTGGTTACACTGGTGGTGCAAGTTGGATAGGATTGCGCTGTAAGTCCCACAAGCCTTGAGGTTATTCATTAGGACAGATGGATTGAGGTTTTTTCCAAATAAATAAATGAAATATTACTTGTAAATAAATAAATTATTCTTTCTAGGTAACCTTTTTTATAAGCCTCATAAAGCTAGGTGGGTCCTGATAGAGTCATTTTAAAAAGTGGGTCCCGATGCTAAAAAAAATTGAGAACCACTGTACTACACCATAAGTAGAATCTGCAGTGGCAAACAGAGAGGATTGGGCTGTGGATTGTACTGTCAAAAGATTAACAAATATTCCTTTTCATGTTGTCAAATGTAATGGTAGGCGAATGAATTTTCTGGATTAGTAGAGACTTGACAAAGACGACATAAAACTTTAATCCAATGTAAGAGATAATGAGATTTCTCCCCTAATACCATTTGGGGAAGCTGTATTGCAACTTACCAGCGCAAGAACATTAAGGAACTCCCGAGTATCAAAGTGCAGCAGTGTACGTACATAGGGATAAACTTCTTCGTCTATGGGTGCCTCAGCTGAGTGCAAACGGATAAGAAATTCAAAGACCTGCAGTAAAGATTAATAACCATTTCACAGAGTCAGTATCTGAACAGCTAAAAGAACTGTTCCAAACCTACCAGTTTCAGAAAACTTCCTGAGTAGGAACTAATTTTCATCAGTGTTCTCTGTTATTTTAATACTATCCTCTGTGCTGAAAGCTTATTTCCTGGCATAAGTTCAATGATGCAGCAATAGGCAAAGTGCTTAACACATCTCATGGTTTTTTACATTCATTTCCACAATTGACATTTTTTATTGCTGCTCACTGGTATGTGAATGGAAATTATCACCACAGGTTCCCCAAATGATGAATTCTGGCGAAGGCTACAAGTGCATTTGCCTTCCAGCCTCCTCTTCAATATGAATCTATTCCTATTACACTGAATCAAGTCCCTGGACATAAGGAAAAACAAAAGATAAGCCATTGCTAGCAGAATTTAAAACAGAAAATGAACCATGAAAATCTGATGAATTATAGGCCAACAGTAAGAAATAGAAGAATATAGGTCAGACCTGTGGGGAAACCTTAATGTTATGCATAAGAACATCAATGTTATGCATAAGAACATTAAGATTGTCCTCTCTACTATGTGCATTATAACAGTCATGTTTGAGTTTACCGGATTCAGTAACAAATGACCCCACACCAGGGGAGGAGGGGACAAGGACACAGAATATGGCCCAAGTAAAATTCAGACTAATCAACACACACACACACACACACACACACACTTTTGTATTTGATCTCTCATGTGGGAACTTCAGCGTGTGTTATTATCACTCCTTCATTTATTATATTCTAAAATTTAATGTTTAGTATTTTTTCCTTTGTGCATTTTAATGAATTAACAACTTGCTTGCCTAGTCCATGTTCATGGATGTTTCAGTAAGTTGTCACATCTATTTTCACAGACCCTACTGTAGTTTTGATTTTTTGATAGGAATCCTGACGTTCACTATTCTCCTGGTAGGTTCCCCCTCCCCCTGACAGCCCTCCTCTGCCTGGTCTCTGTAGCCTGGGATGGTTGCAGTGGACAGAATTCCAGATTTCCCCCCTGTTCAGCTGCTGACCCAGTAAAAGGGAAAACAGGGAGCAGGAAGGGGTGCATACACGCTAACAACTAGTTGCTACTCCTCTTAGTGTTCTCCTAGGTCCTTCCTGGACAGATCCCCTCGTGGATGTTGATGTATCTAAAGCAGTCCTATAAGAATGTGTTAGGAGTGATTAGTATTTTTCATTATTAGTTATTTTGCAAATATCTTATAAGAAGCTCTTGTAGCCTAGATAAAAGGCTGTGATGATCTTTGTGGTAATCTGCCTTATGCCACTGTGTTGCATCAAAGCTCTTGGAACAGGAATTTTAAAATGGTTTCCCCTCTTTCCATTGAGAAATAGAAAAGCTCCCATCATATTCAGTGGGTCAGTGTGCAAAGCATTGCAGCTCTGATGGTACATTAACTGTTTCTTATTCTGTTACTTTTAAGCAATGCATATGGATATCTATTCAGTATCCACATAAAGGAAAATTTGTATTATGTGCTCTATGCAAAAACTGTGTTAGGTTAATAGTGTGACAGATAACATAGGTGTAGGCCAAATACACCACAAGGACCGGCTATAAACCTCAAGCATTTCCTGTGTGTGTCCCTGCTGCTAAATCTCCTTAAACCGTTGCTAAGGTATAAATTGCCATATCTCATGCCTTGCCATACAGATTGGTTGCATGACCTACTTACTGCATTGCTGCTTTTGATCCTAAATATTTGCACCATTCTGTGTCTGCCTACAGCTCTGATGTAATGTCATGTTTTGTGATGTTTCATTGGGGTATTTGCTGTTCTTACTATGATGTCACAGACGCAAGCATGGTTCATGTACAGGATGTCCCAAACTCTAAAATGCTCTCTCCACCCCCTCCCCATGCCATATTTTTCTGTTTTTAACTTGAGATTTGGATGGCATAATTTCTGGTCAGTCTCGGTCTTTTTCCAGGTCACCTGATCAAATTAGGTACAATAACTAGCAATGCCCGGCAGAGCTGGGATGCTACTCAAGAGCAAAGCACACAGAAACCCGTTACATGTCGCTAAACTGGTGGAGTTGCTGCTTACTTGGAATGAAAGCAAATGAAAACAAGGCAAAACAAATTTCCTAAATGCGTCTAGCTACAAATATAGTCCCTAATGCTAGCTTACAAATATAGTCCCTAATGCTCTAGCTCCCAGGAATCCTCAGTTCCTGTACTTACTGAAGAGTAAGTGGGTGTGTCTTTCATGAACCAGGCAGTGGGTTTTCATGGCAGACAGAGCCATAAAACCCATAAGTGAGTTTTCATGGCAGACAGAGCATCCCTGTGCATGGACTTAAGTAACTTAAGTTTGATGATGCCATCAAGTTACCTGATTGGGACCACCTTCTCCCATACATTCCAGCCCGCTCTCTTAGGTCATCTGAGGGGGCTCTCCTGCGCGTGCCACCTCTGTCTCAAGTTAGGGGAATGGCAGCTCGTGGGCGAGCCTTCTCTGCTGTGGCGCCACAATTGTGGCACTCCTTGCCAGGGGATTTGAGAACAACCCCCTCCCTCATGACTTTTGGCGGGGGCTCAAAATATTTGTTTCGTCTTGCGTTTGGGTGATGGGTTGTTGTCCGCCCCCAGCGCCTCAGTATGTTCTGCCTTGCTGTTTTTCTGCTCTACATAGTCACCCCCCATGGATTTTATTGTTTTTTTTTAATTTACTTTATGTATTGTTTTTAAATTATGTATTTTAACTTGTAAGCCGCCTTGGGCATTTGCCTCGGCATAGGAAAAGGTGGGGCATAATTTTTTTAAAATAAATAAATAAATTGGAGGAGTGGAACCCATCTGGCCACTCCATCCCACTGCTTTACCAGACAGGTTTGGCTGACCAACCAATAAGTGCATGCCAATCTCTAGTTAGGCTAGCTATTGCCGACAGAGAGGAATGATTTGAATCCACAAATGCACAAAGCTGGCTGGCAATGGAGTTCCAAACAAAGGACAAAAGGCTGGTGTAGAAGGCAGTTCCAGCCACTTTTAGCTGCTGAACCTATACAGGAGCTTCTGGGGAGATAGGAGCATCCAAAAATAAGGAACAATAAGCAAAAAAAAGGAGGGAAAACAGGGCATTCCACACAGAGTCATCTAGCACTACTAGATTTAATAGTCTCTCTCTCAAAAATGGTGCAGAAATAAGACACAAATGAAGCACAAGGGAGAAGGGGGAAGAAACTGTCCTTTTTGTACTTGTTATTTGCTCTTGCTTTCTGCCATATTGTCTGCATTGTTTGGCATCACCTTTTCTACAGAATGTCTCATTTCTTCTATAGAAAGACTTTGAAACATGGACTAATAGCGTTGAGCTCAGAAAAACCTTGGGGTATTGCTGTGACGACTATAGTCAGAGTGGGTGGTTACTATACATGTCTGAGAGATGGGAGATCAGCAGCCAATGATGATATTGGCAATACTGTATTTTTATTTGCAATTTCCAGCACATGCATAAACTTTCATATTTTTAAAAAGCAAAAATGTCAAGGTGTTCTGATGAGTTTCACAGTATATTTTTAACCCACCTGATTTTTAACCAAAGGCACCAGATCTTCAGGAATATTTCCCAATGGATAAGCCCGACCTGCCAAACTACAACTGTAAGACAAGACAAAAATGATTGTGTGTGAGAGCTCTTAAGTGTTGTAAAAAATGGTTTCCCATCTGCAAGGGCCTTCATTTCTGTTCCTGGGTGCCAGCTCTATTGCACTTATTTTATAAAAGCCATTTCTTTTTAGTAGCATCAGATGTACTTTCTACACGTAAAAAAGACAACAAAAGGAAGCAACAGTGAAATCTCTCTCATTAAGCTTTACCCATTATCCACCCACCTGTATATTGAGCTTCAATGAGAAACTAAATATATTATAAACGTTTACTTTCCTATCCTAAAAATTATGAGCAACAGAATGTGCGCTCCTTCAGCAAAGGGATCTCGGCAATCACAAACTAAAGGTCAAAGTTATTTTCTAAGGGTAATACTCTCCCAGTTCCATGAGACCTGAAACTGAAAGACATTGTACTAGCTTAGCTGGTAGCCGTATAAGTGCACCTCATTTGTGACACACTTGACACTATTCAGCTAGAACACACACAGTAATCTGGATCAGAACTACCATGTACTAATGCTATACATGCTCTCTAATCTGATGAAGCATCTATTCAGCATCAGATAAAGAATTACTTTTCATTTAACCATTAGTCAGTATTAATCAAGGAAGACAGCCATATATTGCCATCCATAAAAAAAATGTAAAGGCAATAGCAGTATACAGCATTTAAGTCAAAACAACTGTGTGACAAACTAGCCTACGTTACCACAAAAAGAAACAAGCTACTAAATAAATGCAGGAAGTACTTTACCTTATATAGACAAGAAGCTTGTTGCCCATAATGACCTGCTCATCTAAGGAAACACAAACCCTGCGTCACTTTCTGAATCAATGAATGGTCAATACTGTATTACTGAAGAGCCAATGCCTTTGTTTAGTAAAATCCTCTATACATGAATGTAGATTTACCTGCACTAAGTAGTTTGACAGAACTCAAGAGTCCAATTTCTTCCTAACCTTATAAATTTCTCCCTAACCAATATTTGTGCTAAAGCCATTGCATCCGATTGCTAAGTTCATGAAATGTACGATACTTCATTCCAATAAAATTGACAATGTCAAAGAATTACTACTACCACTATTTATTTGAACATTTGTTAAGTAGCAGGGAGTGTATAAAACACAGGGGTGACACTGTATCTGTTCAAAAGGGCTTATATTCCAATGCTGCAATCCTATCACCTGCTAAAAATTAGGACTGAACTAAAACCTACTCTCTAGTTGTCCAGATGTGAAGTTTGGGGGCCATTCCAGGAATTTTTCAGATGACTCAAAAGGGGACAAAGTAACTGGTTCTCTCAGGTCTCCCAGTGGTTGCCATTCTTTTTTCCATCTATAATTTCTCCTTTGCGTGAGGGAAGGAAGCATTCTCCTTGCTCTGACCAGCTTCAGAATGACACTATGCTATGGCATCGTGTATGCTTCCTTCCCTCACTCTAGCTGGAGACTCAAAAAAATTCAATCTTCCAGTCACTGGGACTAGAAAGCACAGCTACTACCTGGATCACATAACAGGAGGCAACACCAAACCAAAAAGATAAAAAAAAGAGTAGTGAGTCACATGAAGAAGTACAGTGGTACCTCGCAAGACGAAATTAATTCGTTCCGCGAGTCATGTCGTCTTGCAAATAATTTCGTCTTGCGAGTCACCTCCCCTGCCGCACCAAGGCCTTCTCCCGGCCTCGGAGCCTCCAGAGGATCCTCCTCCTCCAGAGGCTCCGAGGCCAGGAGAAGGCCTCGGAGCGTCCGCCCTGTCCGGCTGTCCGGGGCCTAATGCGGCGATACGCTATTCATTAGCTTTTTCGCGCATGCGCACAGACGTTTCTGAAGGCAAAAGGGCAGCCTTCAGAAACGTCTGCGCGCATGCGTGAAAAAGCTAATAAATAGCGTATTGCCGCATTAGGCCCCGGACAGCCGGACAGGGCGGACGCTCTGAGGCCTTCTCCTGGCCTCGGAGCCTCCGGAGGAGGAGGATTCTCCAGAGGCTCTGAGGCCGGGAGAAGGCCTCGGAGCGTCCGGCGCGGGGAGGTGACGTGTCCGGCGTGGGGAGGGGACAGTGATGCCTCGCAAGATGAAAAAATTTTTGCAAGAAAATTTGTCTTGCGAATCACCAAAAAACTCGCAAAACGCTTTCGTCTTGCGAGTTTTTCGTTACACGAGGCATTCGTCTTGCGAGGCATCACTGTACAGGTTTTTAGCCCTTCAATTTTAAGCCAGTTGCTCTCTTAACAGATATCAGACCAAATAATGCTCCAAAAAGTACTCAAGTTGTCAGTGAAATAGAAAAACAAAGGAAAAGCAGTTAAATATACTGTACCTGAGAGAGATTTTCCGGCACTAAGTGGAGGAGCAATGACCCTGAACAATTTCTGCAATAATATTGGAGGGGGACAGGGAAGGGAGAAAAAGACACAGTAAATTAGCACAGATATTTCCTTCATTGTTCTTGATTTTCATTCATGATACAATGGACATGCCGCATACACATATAAATGATTTGACAGAAACTATGTGGAAAGCCTTTAAAAGGACAAGAGCCCTCCAAAAGCTCAAGTTGATAAGCAGTTATACACAATCAAGGTGGAAGCTTATGCCTTGGAACACTGTTTCACTGCATGCAAATCACTTGGGAACAAAGCACAATACCAACGGCTATTTCACAGAGTATGAATTTTCCTACATGGAATAGTAATCTCCATGTGGCAAAAAGCCCACATTAGTTCGTCATATGTGAAAAAAAATCACAAATCATATCCAAGAACTTCTTGTAGCTCCCTTGCTGCCTTCCAACCTCTTTCTTTCAATGCCGCAGAAGCAGACACCTATTCTCCCAAAGGCAGCCCAGTGTGAGATTAGCTGCTCATTCCAGGGACCAAGGAATGTTTTGGCTCCCTGTCAAACTGGCCACAAGAAAGAGGCTCTCTTTGTCTATTGTACATTGCTGCCCCTGTAGAAACAACATCAGCTTGGCTAATTGTTGCAATTAATTGCAAGGATCAGTGCAGAAATGTATGGGGATAGAAGAAAGGTTAATAACACAAGGCTTGGTGACAAGGCTTGCAGATTCAACATATTCTCAACAAAATTGCCAGCTTGGTTCTATCCAGCTATTCCAAGATCCATAAGCAAAACAGACAAATACACATTCATCATACAGATGAACTATACATGGGATTCATGCAATTTTTAAGAAATTACTGCTGTGCAAGAAATGTGTCTTGTATGAAACAACCCTTAGTTGCTAGTCACATAAACAGCCAGAGACTGTTGCAAATCTGCCTCCTACAGGTTTTCTAATACTGTAGCAGTGACCATGTTCTTTCAAGACATTTCTACCACAAGTTACCAGACACAAAACTTGTTCACTCCCACTAATAGTTAATGACTTCTGACTGTACCTCGGAAAAAGTTCCGAGCTAGGAACGAAACGTTGGTGTTTTGCAACTTCTACAGCCTGGATTTTAAATGTATTTTTTTCCTGTTCACAGCTTCTGTTAAGTTGGGATCTGTGTCTCAGGTTTTGAAATTGTTTTTAATCGTATGTTGGCTTGAGGAAAAATACATGGCATCTTTACCCGTATATCCTGATTCGTGTATGATTATTGCTGGCCATGAAAGCTTCCGTTCTAACTTACAGTATCATGTTCAGGTTAATGAAAAGAAATAGTGGTTGACTTATTAAGCGACATCACCACACAAACAACCCACATGCTGCTCATTTTCCAACTGGAGAAAAAATAATGAACTTCAACAACATTATTGTATTGTGGGGACTTAAAGGATTTGTTTTGTCTCCAATATACGTCAGTACAATTACATAGCTGGTACTTGTCATTATGAATCTGTCACTATTTTTACTTTATTTTCTCGCAAATCAAGTCTCCAAGACTTACGGCGCAATCCTGCTCTATTATCGGACGGCAGACCGAGTGTTCCAACACCCGTAATAGTCGCAAATGTGCCGTAAAGCACGTTTGCGGACTACTTTAGAATCGAGAAGGCCGGCGCAAGGCCGGCCTTCCCAGCTCCGCCGCCTGAAGACTCGGCCTGCCGCTGGACCCAAGCCCGGTAGGATCCAGTGGACGGGGGGAGGGGCGGCAGAGGGGGGAGGAATGGTGGAGCCGGAAGGGTGCCCATAGGCCCTGATGCCTTGGGTGGGGGGGGCATGGTATCCACCATATCCTGGTCCCCGCCAGGCGGCTGGGCCATTACACAGCCTCCTCCGACTTCCGCCAGCGATATAGTTGGAGGAAATCAGAGGAGGACTATTGGCCCCAGCCGCCGTTACACTCTGGGAAGGGGACGAGTGTCCCCTTCCCAGAGTAGACTTTCGCCATGGGTTGCCAGCTGCAGGCTGCCCGTGGTGGAGCAAGATATCTTTACGCTGGATTAGGCTGTTAATCTTTTAAACTTGTCCACCAGGAGCAGCATTCCCTCAGATGACATGTTGTTGTTGTTCAGTCGTTAAGTCGTGTCCGACCCTTCGTGATCCCATGAACCATATCCCGCCAGGCCTTCCTATCCTCCACTATCTTCCTGAGTTCGCTCATTTTCATGTTCGTTGCATCGGTGATGCTGTCTAACCATCTCATCCTTGGCCTTCCCCTTCTCCTTTTGCCTTCAGTCTTTCCCAGCATCAGAGTCTTCTCCAGAGAGTCCTCTCTTCGCATTAGGTGGCCAAAATATTTGAGTTTCAGCCTTAGTACCTGTCCTTCCAGGGAACAGTCAGGGTTGACTTCATTTAGGATTGACTGATTTGATCTCCTAGCAGTCCAAGGGACTCTCAGGAGTCTTCTCCAGCACCACAGTTCAAAAGCATCTATTCTTCGGCGCTCAGCCTTCCTTATGGTCCAGCTCTCGCAACCATACATTGCTACTGGGAACACCATCGCCCTGACTATACGAACTTTTGTTGGTATGGTGATATCTTTGCTTTTTATTATGCTATCTAAATTTGCCATAGCTTTCCTTCCAAGGAGTAAGCGTCTTTTAATTTCATGGCTGCTGTCTCCGTCTGCAGTGATCTTGGAACCCAAAAAAGTAAAATCTGTTACTGCTTCCATTTCTGCCCCTTCTATTTGCCAGGAATTGATGGGACCAGATGCCATGATCTTAGTTTTATTAATGTTGAGTTTCAAGCCAACTTTTGCACTCTCCTCTTTCACTCTCATCAAGAGGCTCTTTAGTTCTTCTTCACTTTCTGCCATTAGAGTGGTATCGTCTGCATATCTGAGGTTGTTGATGTTTCTCCCGGCAATCTTGATTCCGGCTTGCGATTCATTCAGCCCTGCATTTCTCATAATGTACTCTGCATATAAGTTAAATAGGCAGGGTGACAATATACAGCCTTGCCGTACTCCCTTCCCAATTTTGAACCAATCAGTTGTTCCATGGCCGGTTCGAACTGTTGCTTCTTGACCCGCATACAGGTTTCTCAGGAGACAGGTAAGGTGGTCTGGTATCCCCATCTCTTTAAGAACTTGCCACAGTTTGTTGTGATCCACACAATCAAAGGCTTTTGCGTAGTCAATGAAGCAGAAGTAGGTGTTTTTTTGGAACTCTCGTGCTTTCTCCATGATCCAGCGCATGTTGGCAATTTGATCTCTAGTTCCTCTGCCTCTTCGAAACCCAGCTTGTACATCCGGTAGTTCTCGGTCCACGTACTGCTGAAGCCTAGCTTGTAGAATTTTGAGCATAACCTTGCTAGCATGTGAAATGAGTGCAATTGTGCGATAGTTTGAACACTCTTTGGCACTGCCCTTCTTTGGAATTGGAACGTAAACTGACCTTTTCCAATCCTTTGGCCACTGCTGAGTTTTCCAAATTTGTTGGCATATTGAGTGCAGCACTTTCACAGCATCATCATTTAGGATTTTAAGTAGCTCAGCTGGGATATTATCATCTCCGCTAGCTTTGTTGTTAGTAATGCTATCTAAGGCCCACTTGACTTCGCTCTCTAGGATGTCCGGCTCTGGGTCAGTGACCACACCAGCGTGGTCATCAGGAACATTAAGATCTTTCTTGTATAGTTCTTCTGTGTATTCTTGCCATCTCTTCTTAATCTCTTCTGCTTCTGTCAGGTCTCTGCCTTTATCCTTTATCATGCCCATCTTTGCACAAAATGTTCCCTTGATATCTCCAATTTTCTTGAAGAGATCTCTAGTCCTCCCCATTCTGTTGTTTTCCTCGATTTCCTTGCATTGTTCATTTAAGAAGGCCTTCTTATCTCTCCTTGCTATTCTCTGGAAATCTGCATTCAGTTGTTTATATCTTTCCCTTTCACCTTTGCTTTTCGCATTCCTTCTTTCCACAGCTATTTGTAAAGCCTCATCTGACAGCCACTTTGCTTTCTTGCATTTCTTTTTCTTTGGGATGGTTTTAGTTGCTGCCTCCTGTATTTTAGTTGCTGCCTCCTGTATCAGATGACATATCCTTCTAGATATCATCCATCTCAATACCAGAAATGAAACTTGCAATGGTATCTGTTCCCATACACTTTTAAATAATGTGTCAAAACAAGGATCAGCCGCATGCTACGCTCTGCGGCAAGGAGAGTCATGCCGGCCACATGACCACGGACGCGTCTTCGGCCAACGCTGGCTCTTCAGCTTTGAAATGGGGATGAGCACCACACCCTAGAGTCGGACACGACTGGACTTAATTGGTCACTTTTACCTTTACCTAAATTCCAATAACCATAATTGCAGTCCCTCCAAGAGCCGTTACTTTCCAGGAAGAAACCTTAACTCAAAACAAGTTTGGGTGCCTGCAGAATCTCTCCCCATAGCTGCAGGGAGAAAGTTTCAAACAAATTAGTGTTCTGGTATTTGTGTTAAGATTAAGTTTATTCAGGCTTGATGGCCACAGTCTCATAAAAACATTGTCTCCTGACATATCGCCTGCATCAATCACAACCCAGCTCAGTTGGAACACCTGTATAACTGAATATAACTGAAGCTTCATTTCTCCCAGAGACAGGGTGGTTTAGAGTACTGTACTTTGGTGCTCCCTCACCTTTGACAATGCCTGCCAAAGATGCAGGCAAAACGTCAGGAGATAATGTTTTTATGAGACCGTGGCCATCAACCCCAAATATTCTTAATCTTAACACAAATACCAGTTTCACGGGCCACAAAAGCCTTAGTACATACATCAAATTAGTGTTCTGTTTATCTGAATCTACCTGGCTACTCCATCTCTCCCTAGAAAGTCCAGCTGGCTCATTATTATATCTGATAAAAGTCACTTGGTTCCCATAAGACCTGCTCATCCGAATGTCAGGAGAATTGGCTGTGCCTTTTGTGTTATCCATATTCCATTGCGCATGCACACACATGCACACACAGAATTCACAGTAAATAGCAAAAACAATTAAAAGGAGGAAAACTAGATTGTTCAACTCTAAAGTAAGAGACCTTCAATGAAATGCTCAGGCACTAACATTTGTAGATGACAATGTTACGGAGGGGTGTGTGTGTGTGTGTGTGTGTGTGTGTGTGTGTGTGTGTGTGTGTGTGTGTGTGTGTGTGTGTGTGTGTGTGTGTGTGTGTGTGTGTGTGTGTGTGTGTGTGTAGCGGAATCGTGGGCAAAACAGGGGGGAAGCAACTAATTTGAATATAACCTAGAGATCAAAAGAGATAAACCAGATACTTGGTATAGGATGCCAATCTTCCTACCTTACCTCCATTGGAGTGATAAAATCATTCATTCCACTGTTGTAGGCATAGATCATAGCATCATACAAACGATGTTCCCAACACATGAGAACAACCTAGGAACAAACGAAAAGTTTGAAATTTATTTATTTATTTATTTAAAAAAATATATCCCGCCTTTTCCTATGCTGAAGGCAAATGCCCAAGGCGGCTTACATAAAAATACATAACGATACATAAACAAATTTAAAAAACAATAAAATCCACTGGGGGGGGCGGACAGTATGGAGCAGAGAAGCAGCATGGCAGAGCATCTTGAGATACAGGAGGCAGACCACAACCCATTACCCAAATGCTAGACGAAACAAAAAGGTTTTGAGCCCTCGCTGAAAAGTCATGAGGGAGGGGGTAGTTCTCAGATCCCCTGGCAGAGAGTTCCACAGTTGTGGCGAAATAGGGGGATGCAGGAATGAACACTTCACGTACAAATATGAAGACATTCAGCAATATATGTAACAGAGCAGAAAAGGATTTCCTTAGTCCAGGGGTACGTAATTTTAGCTTGTGTGTCATATAGGATCTTCAAAAACAAAAATAATAACCTTATCATCGTATTTTGGCTTCCCCTCCACATTGGACCAACATGGCTACCTATTATTTTTAAGGTCTTCAAGACTCTTGCACAGATCACAGTACTCAACAGTCTCCCGAAAATACAAGTGTTTGTTTGTTTTTGGGGCCACATCTGGAGTATTGTGTCCAGTTCTGGTCACCACACCTCAAAAAGGATATAGTTGAATTGGAAAAGGTGCAGAAAAGAGCAACCAGAATGATTCGTGGGCTGGAGCACCTCCCTTATGAGGAAAGGCTACAGCGTCTGGGGCTTTTCAGCCTAGAAAAAAGGCGCCTGAGGGGGGGACATGATTGAGACTTATAAAATTATGCATGGGATGGAGAGAGTGGATAGAGGGAAATTCTTCTCCCTCTCGCACAACACCAGAACCAGGGGACATGTACTAAAATTGAGTGGAGGGAGAGTTAGAACAGATAAAAGAAAATATTTCTTTACCCAGCATGTAATTCATCTGTGGAACTCCTTGCCACAGGATGTGGTGATGGCATCTGGCCTAGATGCCTTTAAAAGGGGTTTGGACAGATTCATGGAGGAAAAGACCATCACAGGTTACAAGCCATAAGCAACCTCTGGTTTTTAGAAGTGGGTTTTCTCTGTGCCAGGTGCAAGGGAGTGTCAACGGGAAACAGGTTATCTTGTTGTCTTGTGCTCCCTGAGGCATCTGGTGGGGCCACTGTGTGACACAGGAAGCTGGACTAGATGGGCTTTTGGCCTGATCCAGCAGGGCTCTTCTTATGTTCTTATGGGGGGTAAAGCTTAATGACTGTAGAACTGAATTTAAATAATATGATTACAAAGAGTTCTGATTGAATTGCCTCTGTGTTGAGGAAATTGGCCATTTCCATCTTCACACTCCCAAAATGTAAACACTTGGGATCCCAACTGTTTTAAACACAGTGTTTAGTCCTGCAAAGATTCCTTGGGTCACACTATATTCTCTTTCTGTAGTACAACAGCCCTTTTATGCAGCATTTAAATTAATATTGCTCCTTAACAGGGCCATTCTAGAAACCAAAACTGAGTTAAAAGTGTTGAGCCAATTTTGATACCCAAGTCTTTTTTTTAATATATGGCGCTTTTAAGACACGTGTATTCATGGATCAGTTAAAAACAGTCCTCAAAGTTGCAGAGAACAGCTTTCACTTAGCAGCTAGACTACGAATACAAAGTACAGTACATCTTTTTTGTAACTCTGTGGATTAAAAAAAAGCCAACCTGCATGAACTGGCATACAGAACACTGGTACCTTTTGTTCTTCTGTATTGTTTCACAGCTAGGTGCATTCATTTGTCTAACCCAGTTTTTCCCAAACTTTTTCGACCTGTGGCTCCCTTGACCATTGGCGACCACTGACTGTGGCTCCCCTTTCCATTATGTTGATACCTGCCAATTGGCATTGCACTGTTTTCCGAGAGGATTCCGTGGCACTCCGTGGCTCCCCTAGCTGGTTTCCGCGGCTCCCTTGGGAGTCGTGCCTCCCAGTTTGGGAACCACTAACCTATCTGCTGCTAATTTACGGTAACTTCAGACATCATGGTTTTCCTGTACCATAATATACCCAATCTCCAGCCATATACATACAGCAGACAGGAAAGCAGGAGAGCCAACCCCTCCTTATGTTAGGAGCATAAGGCCAAGCTCCTAACATTAAAAGTTTTCAAAAATGGGAAACATGTAAGCAACATCAAAACTATAAGTGATTTGAGGTACAGGTGCTCTCTGTTACACAGCTTCTCAGGATAATGATGGAAGCTGGAGATAACTTTATACATAGGGCTGGAAGGCAAGAAATAGAACCAACTGCTTGAGAAATAGTTTCTGGTACTCTAGAAAATTAAGCCCTATTCATATGAAATTCCAACTGCGTAAAACTTATGTGCAGAACCTATGTCTGATGGGGGAAGTGGATCACATCTGCCTACCCCCCCCCCAAGGTGCATCTGACCTGTATCACCCAGCTCCGCCTGGTAACCAGGGCCAGCCCATCCATGAGGCTGACTGAAGCAGTCACCTCAGGCAGCAGATTGGCAGGGGGAGCCTCCTCTACTGCTCTTCCTCCTGCCATTCCTCCTTGAAAAGGAAGAGGGGAACAAAGGAAGAGGAAGTGTGACAGAGAGGAGAGCAGTGGGCTAGAGCAGTGTTTCCCAAACTTTTTTGATCTGCGGTTCCCTTGACCACTGGCGACCATTGGCCGCGGCTCCCCATTATTAGGCATTATGTTGATGCCTGCCAATTGGCATTGCACTGTTTTCCAAGAGGATTCCATGACACTCCACGGGAGCCACGCCTCCCAGTTTGGGAACCACTGGTAGAGCATTTAAGAGCAACACTTTCTCTTCCAATCCGTTTCTCTCCTTTTTGAAGAGGAATGGATGAAGGCTCTGTGGGGGCAACTGTTAGTGGACTGCCTGGTGAGGAGGAGCAGCATTTGGTGCACCACATCAGATGCCAGGAGGTCTTGGGCCAGCCCTGCTACTAACATCTTGAACATTAGACTGGAATGGAACTTGCACACTTTGATTTGCTACACATAGGCCAACCCTTTTTGCACAGATTGGGTCAATATGCACCACACTTTATATATTTAGGCTCAGTTATAACGTTACATCTAATGTGAAATCTGAATCTACAGAGTTGCAGGATAATGTAACTAGGAAAGGATTATATTTAAATATGACTATAACTGACCCCAAGATAGACATTGCAATTAATTCTGATAATATGAGCTGGTCAAATGTGACTTAAAGTCTTGTTTGATAGGGAGCAAAGGTTAATCCAGGGGTGTCAAACTTGTTTCATGTGGTGAGCCAAATGGCATTCATGGCGCCTGCTGAGAGTCGGAAGTGATGACATTAAGCAGGAAGTGACGCCATTAAGCAGATGGCCAGAAATAAGCACTTTGTTCTCACATAGAAACTCATTAGCTGCAAATGACAGAAGAGAAAGTGTGCAAATCTTGATCATATTTTCAAGATATGAGAGAGCCCAATTATAATGCAGGCTAAATAAAGAGCTTCAATCAACTAGGCACAACCCAACACAAAATTTTTAAAATACTGAATATGTTAACTATTAAATAAAGGACTACAAAAAGACAAAAAACTAAAAGGACTACAGTACAAGTTCACAGAATTCCCAAAGTATGTAGGATGTTTATCATCACCTGCTGTAAGTCTAGGCTGGTGATATCCATATGTACAATGCAAGCCTCCATGTTTGCCATTAAATTTTTATCTTGGAAGTGAAGCAACAAATCTTTCATAATTTGAGCAGTGATTCCCACCAATTTATCACTTAAAATGTATGGCTCAAGACACTCCAGAAAGACACCCTTTGCCACAGAATTTTCACTCATCTTGTCATACATCTGACTAAACAACAGATCCCTAAAAGAAAAAAAACAAATGGTTAAGACAGACATCACTGAAAATTCATAACTTTTTTTTAGCTAGTTATAGTTAATTCCTAAACATACCCAGCAGTGAACAACCCTTTTTGCATTCAGACTTGAGGTTCAAGGTGGGGCTTTAAAGGGACCCATTTAGCCACCTGCTGCTTGGCAAATAAGCAATTGCACATGCAGTGCTGCGATTCAGGATAACTCAGACTAAAAATATACAAAGAAGCTTCTCCTATGCCCCATTATTCCATAATTGTCAGCTATCAGAGCTCACTTCTCTTTCCAAACACCTGCTGTTTGTCATTAACGCAGCCTACTGACTAGAACAGGCAGCTTCCCTGATGCAGCATGTATGGCAAGTCCCTTGAATTCAATAGGCAGGCTTTCAAGCTCTCTTACATTCGCTGGAGCAGAAGGCAGTAATCAACGATGACAGGCACCATATCCTGTGGAAGGACCACATAGAAAATGTCACTAAGAATCCAAAAGTACTACTGCAAGTCTTATCGCTGCCATAGCCAGTAAGAGGGAAAGAAGCAGAATTAGTCTTACACTGAAAGAAAGGGGAAGCTCACAGAATTAGGAAGGCCCTATTCCGTGCACACTATCTCCAATAGGCAAGAGAGCAGAGGTTTTCCACCAGAGAGGGCTAAGCTAATGTGCCTCCCCTGGCAATCACCAGGAAATGCCAAGAAAAGCATAATGGTAAACTTGGTAGGGCAAGAGGATTTGGATTCAGGGGTTTGAATGTATATTGAGCTGTTCATAATCTGTTGTTGCTCTTCTCTGAACTGTACATAGAAATAGTTAAAGGAACCATTTCAAAATATTGTACCTGAAAATGTTGCTCCATAACTTGGATTTTTCCCTGGTCAGGACATTTTCTCATAGTTCGATCAGCATAATGGATAATGATCTCAACCAGCTGTGGGGGAGAAAACAAAGTGAGGGATTATCTATAATGTTTTACATTAAAGAAGGTACTTCTGATCAGGAGAAGAAAAATACAACATTCGTATGTAGCACAAGACTCCACAGCAGTTAAGAGTGTTTATAAGCTTCTTCAAATCCTTTCTGCATAATCTATACTTGGATAGGAGAAAATTGTGATAACAAAATAAAAACACAACACTACATTTTGCTAAAAAAAATCTGTAAGAAAAGAAAATTAAACCATGTAATTTTGCGTCATCCATCTGCTGACAACTGTTCAACCTATACTACCTACCTAGTACACTTTTAAAGTGGTTACAATTGATAAAAATGGGAAAAATTGGGACAGAAATACACAACACCTCTTTCTGCTATTTCATTTTGGTTAAATACCGAAAACTGTGGAAAAAAAATGAAACTTTGGGACAGTCACTCAATGCTACTTATCTTCATATGCAACTCTTATATAAACTTTGTGAATGGTGCCAGAGGCGTCGGCTGATATGGTGCGGTGGGCCCCAGGGCGTAGGGGCGCTGAGGCTCTGGGGGGGGCCGCGGGCCTCCTTAAATTTGCATTTTTTCCTTTTTTTCCCCTTTTTGGGCGATTTTAAGTGTAATAACGGCATGTTAAAGTGTATGTTTGCTTTGCAGGCACTTATCTTGCATATGGGGCGTTCTAGGACGTTCCAGCGACGATCTTCTTCCTGCGCAGCTTCTCCCTGCACCCGGGCGCGGACTCCGTAATGCCCCCAGCAGCTGTTTCCGGAGTTTGCGCATGCGCAGACCCACGGAGTTTCCAGGGATGTTCTGGGCATGCGCAAACTCCGGAAACTGCTGCTGGGGGCGTTACGGAGTCCGCACCCGGGCGCAGGGAGAAGCTGTGCCCGGGCGCAGGAAGATGATCGTCGCAGGAACGTCCTGGAACGCCCCATATGCAAGATAAGTGCCTGCAAAGCAAACATACACTTTAACATGCCGTTTTAACACTTAAAATCGCCCGAACACATTAAAAAAAACCCAAAAAACCCTGTCAAAAATAGGTTTCGAAACCTAAAAATTTTGACAGTTTTATTGGGGGGCGTCGGGGGGGCGCCTGGCGACGCCACTGAATGTTGCCTTATCTTTTGCCCTGTGGGGCAAATAGCAGCTGGCGGAGGGAAAGGAGAATTTAAACTGAGAAATGGTGGGGGGAAGGTTTAAATCCTTCCCCAGCACTATGGTCCACATCAGATTCACACACACACCCCAAACCCCAGCAGTAGATTCTGTTCACAAGTCTCCCAAGCTGGAGGAACAAGAGAGCACTTTAGGGTCTAGACAACAAAGTTAGGAGAACAAGATGTCATTGATTAAAGGAGAGAGAAAAGAAACTCACTCTGTCTGCAACAACTGCCTTTCGTTTATGTTCGTCTCCAGACAATCCTGTTAAAAAGAAAAAAAATGCCACTCTTTTCCAGATGAAACGAATCTTCAATTCTCATAACTCACACGGTACTATTTTTTTTCCAACTATCTATCCTACCTCCTCCCAAAGCTCAAGTCGCATACCAACATTTTAAACGTTTTTAAAAGCTTAAGAGCCAGGTTATGTAGAGGAGCATGACGATATCATAGTTTTGAGGTCACAGAACATTCTACTGCACATGCTCAAATCTAAAAGAAAAAAAATTCAGCCTTCTCTCCAGGCGGAGTTGATAAAATGCACTCTTGGCTGTCAGTAAAACTGGAAATTCCAACTGCAGCAGTGGCTCCAATAACAGCTCAAGTTTGTGAAGCTGGGTATCTAAACACTACATAGTAACCGACTGCATGGCCTGCATCAATTGAAAAGGAAAGATAAAGTCACACATTCCTTTCTTGTTTTCATAACCAGCTTGGCATAGTTAGCCATTGCTTTGATCACCTGCTGGCTTCAACTATTCAGACAACCCAGGTTTCGTGCAAGTATGTAAAAAGGTTTGAACTTGAGGGGTAATTCCTCTCTCTCACACGCACATCTTCCGCTGGTCCTCACCCACCCCCAGGCACTGCAAACTCAACTATGAAGCAAATGTGATGTGCAAGGATCTTTCTGAAGCTTTATACTACTACTAACTACTACTAACTACTACAGATATGTATCATCTCTCTCTAGCCACATAGGCAAAGGACTGAAAGCGGAGTGCCACATAGGATTTTTACTTCAAATTTAAATTAAAATCTCAGATAACTGCAAGTTCACAGTTACTCTTCCTCATGACCTACTACAGATTATCTTGAGCTCTTTGCATGGCATCATGCATCCTTTGCACCTAGCCCTTTTCTCACAGGTTCTTCTTGCAGCCCAACATTCCACTTTAAGCAAGCGATATCATGCAGTTTCGCCAAGACATAGAGAGAACCACCAGCTTAGATAAGTTTAAAAGGGATTAAAACACATTCACAGAGCATGTGTCTTTCAATGATCTTAGCCACAATAGCAAGCTCGCACTTCCAAATCCAGAGGCAATATACCTCTGAAGAACAGCTGACAGGAATAAAACACTGAAGGGAGGCTCTTCCTTTCATTGCTTTGGAAGTGGGCTTCCCATAGTCATCAATCTGGCCTCTGCGGGGAATAGGATGTGAACTAGGTGGACCCTTGGTCAGATCTAACAGGTCTTTTATGATCCTACGAGTACCACAGAGAGATTCTGCAGGCTAGTGCCACACCTATTCATCTTGTAATATTCACTATTCTTAATTTAAAATTTGTGATCACACTATTTTATCTTAACACACTGTCACAACATGAAGAAGGGGATAAGATTTTTAGTTTAAGCTACATTATTAACTAACTAGATGGTATAGCATCCTAGGTAATAAAACTTACCTACAACAGCCTTGGCTTTCCCTTCATGAAAGGACCAAGCAAGAGCCAGTGCTTCATTAAGACATTCTTGTTTCAGCAGGTGATCTATTCTCTAATATCAGACACACAAGAAGAGCAGTTATTGCAAATTATGCCAGGCTTAAGAACAAATATCATCCAGTCAGTGTACTGATAAATTCCAATCAACAATTGACTGCAATGAGTCTGCTTGTTTAGAAATGTCCAGGGTGTTTGATCCTGGCTTTGGTTTTGGATTGGATGTTTGAATGGCTTAGGCTTAAAAAAAGGGGCCATACATACACCAAGTATCTCACACTCTACTCATCCACTCTAAAACAGGAGCTCCATGTATCTGTTTTATGAAGAGGCACTAATTGCAAAAAGGACTCAAATTATGAAATCAAAATAATCACCACTTGATTAACACGGAGCAGTAGACTGATTCCAGGCCATGTCAACACAATTACACCCATAATGGATCACACAGTTCCTTCATTATGTTCTTCAATAAATATTGGCAATGCTGCTATAAAACAAATTTCTACCCACTCTTTCCACCAAGACTGACCTTGAAGGAAGCTTACCATTAGTTTTCAACAATACAAAACACACATTAAACCCAGTTACAGTACAACCTAAATATGCAGTACAGCAGTGGTAAACAGTTAAAATATAAGCCAGATTCATATGATTTGCCATCACATTGTCATTCTAGAACAGCATTAGCAGTGCAATTATTGACTAAAAGAACGATCTTTACCATCAACAATCGACTTTAGAGATTATCTCACTGGCAGAAAGCTATCCGCATAGAGATTATCTCACTGGCAGAAAGCTATCCGCATAGCAATTATTTCACATCTTTAGGCGTTTCTTTCAGGTTTGACACAACTCTAAAGCACCACTGGAAGTGGACATGATGCTGCAATGCATTATGGAGAAAAAAGCTATTTAAACAGAGGGCAGACAACAGAATCTACCTTTAGGGAGAAATTTTTTAGGATGTAGCGTTGGTGAAAATATTCTGCTCAAGAATCAGTACACTGATGCTTTCTGTTAATAACCTGTAATTTAAGTGTTGCTGCTCTCAAAGTATGAAGCTTGATATTTTAATAAGTGTGTGCTTTTTCTTCTCACTTACCTCTCTCCAGCTCCTCAGAGTCATCACATGAACAGACTGAAAGTAGAGGAAAGCAAGAGGATGAGTAAATAAATGACTGACGACAATAATCAGAGAGCCCTATAATTGCTCAAGGAGGATGGTGTGGCAAGATTTGTTGGAAGTGATAAAGTAATGTGGTTTCATCCAGCAATTTCAAATCCAATTCCCCTTTTGAAAGGATTTTAGAAGATGCTTCACAGATAATCCAGCCTTTCCTCAGCATTTTTTCTGTTTCGTATCAGCTGCAGGCTACATTAAATTCAGCTTTGTAGTGACAGCCTTGCAATAAGCTAGTAATTCAGGAAAGCCCTATAAACTTAAAAATAAGCAGAATCAAGAAATAATTTGCTCCGAGTACTTAGGTTTATATACAGATCTGTGTTTAACTGCAGCCTGTCACATGCAATT
Source organism: Plestiodon gilberti rubricaudatus (assembly GCA_026170595.1). Classification (NCBI taxonomy): domain Eukaryota; kingdom Metazoa; phylum Chordata; class Lepidosauria; order Squamata; family Scincidae; genus Plestiodon; species Plestiodon gilberti. The sequence goes on from JANXHW010000003.1 coordinate 43,045,307, forward strand.
AAAAACCTGTCATATAGCTGACCAGGTTAAAGAAAACCAGACGACTGATATGAATCTAGAGGTGGAATTATTGGATCATACACAAGTTATTACACGTTTTGTAATAATGAAGCAAATGACTAGGTAACTTGAAAAGTGAATGTGTGTGATTGTGATATCATGGAACATATATTTGTAAGAAGTGGCCAATATTTACTTCATCTTCCTGTTTTCCAGGATGAAATGCTTTGACAATACTGGCTAGGGTTATTTATAACATCAATGAAATTATGTCTTTATGCCCATTAACATGTCTGAGTCATAAGCCATGGGTTCTAATCTAGAGAATATGTCCTTCCCATCATTTTCAGAAACAATCATGGGTCTTTATGCCCATTAACATGTCTGAGTCATAAGCCATGGGTTCTAATCTAGAGAATATGTCCTTCCCATCATTTTCAGAAACAATCTGGAACTGAAGACAAGTAATGGTGACTATGTTTCTGTTTTGATGCAACAACAACAGGAAAGCAGGAACTCTCTCTAGGACTAATCTCCCTGGGGAATATCTAGAGCAAACTAAATGAACAGCTTCCTCTGCAATTCACTGAATTCAATCCTAGGTAAATTGCAATCCTTATGAATGGGCACAAGGCCAGACTGACACTTGGGAGGAAGTCATAGGAGAACATGCCTTTACCAAGACTAATAAAAATTAAAAATATATTTTATGACAAATCATTGAAATGAAGCAAACATCTTAACTGCAAAAACGTTGCATTTCTCAGAAACATAAGCTAAAAAATGCAATAAATGCATAGATCTTGAAAGAGAACAATCTAGGAACATTTGTTTACAAGTAAGTAACATTTCTAAAATTGTCAATACCTTGAATGTAGATGTTCCCATTTCCAAACATGTATTGTCCAGGTCAAGAGTGGCTGCAGTCTTTCCAATTGGTACCTCAATCAACTAAAGTGTTTTGTAATTAATCAGTGGGGACCAATACTAAACTGTGGGGCTCGGAGAAGGGCATATTTTTAAAGGCTATTTTGGTTGCGGTATGTTACTGTATCAGGAACAAAAAAAATAAAGTATTCAAGGAGGGCCCTTTGAACAAGTGGTAGCTCATGTTCTATTAAATTGTAAATTCTCACATTCCCTTCCATTTCTCAAGATACCTATATTGAGGCTTTCACAATATGTAAATATATTTGTGTTTAATTGTGTTTAATAAAAGAGAGAGAGATGATTACTCAATTAACAAACCTAGCAAATAATAAAATCAGTAACAAAAAACAAAGAAAGAAAGCTTGACCAAGCTTACCTTTGTACCTAAATAAAAGATCTGACCACCACAGTTGCTGATTGACTGGTAGCAGGCCTTCTCTCCCACCAGTGCCTATAGAAAAAGTATTTTTATTCAGGTAAGAAAACAACACTGATATTTTTCCCAAAAATTTATATGAGAAATATAAAATCCACCTGTTCAGCAGTTTATCATGTGTCTGTCACTTATATTATTACACAAAGTAATGTAGGACATCCAGGCTGCAATCCTATGCACACTGTCCTGGGAGTAAGCCCCATTGAGCACAATGGAACTTGCTTCTGAGGACACGCATAGGATTGCATTTTCAGTCCTTTGACATTCATTTGTACTGCAATAGAAAAATGTTCGTCCAGTGTCTATGCAGATTCAGTCGCAAAGCATTCATAATTAAAAGGGTTCCCTCCATTTCCTGAAAGGTTCCACAAACTATAGTACATGGGAATGCCCAGCCAATATTGGAAGAATTATGTTCACCAACCAAGTTAATTGTATAAAGCCTCAATGTACAATATAAAGGAAGATAAAGATAGATGGGGGGGATTTTATGTTGTAGCATCCTCTAGACCAGGGGTCCCCAACCACCGGGCCATGGCCCGTTTGGGACCAGGCCCTGGGCCAAGCCTCCACGGGGAGTCGCGGGAGGCAGAAGCATTGCAGTTGGGGCGTGCTTACCTTTGCTCCGCTTCAGCAGTCTTCCGCCCTCCCTGGAGCCCGAACGGCTCCAAAATAGTATCGAAACCGGCAGGGTGTGTGTGTGTACTTGGAGCCACGCTGGGCGCGCGTAGCTGACGTCACACCCAGGTCACATGGGGGCGTGGCGTCGGCACCCCCCCCCCCGGTCCGTGGGAATACATTCCGCACGGCTACCGGTCCCCAACGCCGGAAAGGTTAGGGGCCGCTGCTCTAGGCCATACTGCACTGTGTACTAACTAGACAATGTTCCAAACAGCCATATCAAACAGAAGAACAAAAAGCCTACTGTACAAGACAGAAACTAGACAATGTTGTTTAATGTCCAGTGGCTGTTACTGCTGCATCTTTTTTTAAGACTGTGAGCCCTTTTGGGACGGGGAACCATCTTTTCATTTATTCGGCTATGTGAACTTTTGCTGAAAAGAGGTAATATTAATAGTATTCATTAGCTGGAGCCCACCAGTTTTCAGAGAAGTACAGTACTATCAAGGGAACTACTATAAATGTTCATTAAGTACAGGTCTCATGCAGCAGTACCAGTGCTTGGCTGACATTGCCTCCTGTTGCTAGCGATTTGAAGTGGCTGCTGTTGTACACTAACTGAACCTCTGAAATCTCCACAGTTTCAAGCTCCTCTTGTGTTTGACGATCTATCACATGCAGCTTTTCCACACTGTCCAGAAGCACAATTGTGCGAGAGTTTATCCACTAAAAACCAAGCAAACAAGCACCAACAATTAATATGTAAGACACACACAAGGTGATACCATAGCGAACTAAGCAAGCCTTCCCAAACCCTAAACATCTTAGTTAAAAGTAGCACGATTAAATTTTAAGGTTGGGGTCTCAAAACAGGGGAGAAAGGAACGTAACGCAACGCAAGTTTCCTAAAAATATCACTAGAACCAGAAATATAAGATTTCCCATTTATGTACGACAAATTCTCTCCCTTGACTTTATAGTCGAGCACGCAACAGGCATGTACGGACACAGAGAGCAAAGCTACCCTCTTTAACCACCAACCCAAGGAATTAAAAACTGGAGCCAACTATGCTTTTATTTGTTTTACACACACACACACCATTTGATTCGTTACACTTCCTAAACCACCTTCAAATAAGAGTCTATTCTATAGAAGTTAAATGCCATGTTAAAGATGAGGAATGCAGATGTCTTAAGCCATAACCTATGAATATAAAACAAATTATTACTTACTGTAAAATTGATAAGGTCATAATGCAAATGTAGCTGCTTCTGCTTCGTGACATGTATTGCTCCAGATTCATCTCTCTTTACCTGATGACAGAATTTGAGAGTTTTCTAAATTCTTCTCCTCTGATCAATCCCTTGCAGACAAAAATACTCAACTTATACTGACGGGTGTGGACTAATTTAATCATTTGAGTACTTTTGCAATCCATGCCCGTCTGACAGCATTAAGACAAATTGTAAGCTGCCTCAAAAAGCAGGAGGGCTGATATATGAATTACCGTATATGAATTACGGTAATAAAACATTACCTTCTTGACAGAAAAATCAAATGTAAAAATGTAAGATGGAGTTATTGCAGATCAAACCACGAATCATCCAAGAAAGGCAATCATTCTGTGTTTTATTTACAGAAATATCACCCAATCTTATGGTTTGTAATAGCTTTTGCAATGTTATCTTGTTATAGCAAATGGAAGTTTTTATTCCAACTGTAACTCACTTCTTTGCACACAGCTGTGCAGTCTAACTATTTAGATCAAAAAGGGCAACTCCCATTAATTTCAGCATACACTGAATGAAAACTCAAAACTATTAAACAAAAGACAAGGAGCAAAAAGCAGCAATTTAAATGCACCACAGACTATACTGAAATTCTCTTTGGTCAAAGACACTTTGGCTTTTTCAGTAAACTAGTAAGCATAAAGACTCAATAGGATTGCTCTTCACATCCTGCAACTCTAGGTATTTTAAGTTAATGGCCAAGATCTCGACAGAAGTATATGCTGTATTTAAAAAAGCAAGTTTCCAAGTTGACAGATAAAATGAACCTTACTAGAAGGAAATGTACAACATCTCCACGACAGAAGGCAAGTACAGGATTCACAGATGTCTGTACTGCAACAAAATACCATGCCAACAATGGAACACTGGATGGGTCCATCTGGAAAACAGAAAACTCTGTTTATATTCTGCAAAGTGAAAGGAAAACGAGATAGCATACAGTGCAGAAAAGAACATTTAGAAAGAGGCTGTAAGTCAGGAGTCTTCAGAGACATAGAAATTAACCTCCCACACTAATCAAGTAACACTCCTTCTCAAGAAGAATGTAGAAGTGAAGATGATTCCACACACCAGAAGAGTCTGCACAATTTAGTACATCCTGGGTTTTCAGAAAAGTGTGAAAGGTTTCCTGCACATTTAGTTAGGCTCTAGTCTAGGTTTTTGGTCTCTGTTCTCAGCACAAGCCAGTTGCCTCCTAACCCATATACGGTATTAATGATAACCCACTACAGTACAGTCTATCATTCAAACAGCCTGTAGTACTACAGAAGGTTGCTCTAGACTTCCAAGCTAATGTTTTCCCCAATTATTCCTCATCCATTTTCACAATGTTTTGAACTAGAAGGAAGGTTTATGAAATTACTCACACGACCATATGGAAAAGTCATCCACACTTTCAAAGATGGCTTCAATCCAATGACAAGAATCTGCGGTTTAACAAACAATAATCATTCCATGTTCTACAACAAGGATTCTCAACCTCCTACCTGCCGCGTACCGCCTCCAGCACCTATCTCCCGCCGCGTACCACAAGAAGTGCTGATAACATCATCGGCACTTCTGGGTTTTTGCAGCCCTGCAATGGTAAGCTAAGGGTTGGAGGTGAATGGAGGGACTTTCCTTAGCCTGGAAACTCTCGTGCTTGAGCTCTACAGGAGTCGGTTCCAGGGCTCCAGCACTCGTTGGCGCAGGCTCCCTAGCAGCCGCCATCTTGGCAGCCAGGGAGCTGCGTACCACTAGCTGGCAGTCTACGTACCACTGGTAATACGCATACCACCAGTTGAGAACCCCTGTTCTACAATATTTTGCTGGTAATTATTTTAAAAACAGGATGCCTGTATAAAAGGAAATCACCTTTGTTAAGGAAGCCATTGCCAACAGAGAGTACTGCGTGATAGGATGGTCTCTCAGTTCAGCCTTTGCATGTAAAGGCTCAATGCAGCAAACTTCACCCTTGGAACCACTGAACAAGCAGCGTGACTCACATGTTCTCACACCCATGACTCTCCTATGAACAAAGCATACAGCATAAGCAAATATGACCAATTTACTAATGCAACTGCAGCAAAATTTGTGTCTGTATAAAACTGTGAAAAATAGATAAACTGAATCCTTTTAAATGTGTTGCATACTATTCTTAAACTTCATTAAAAATTGCATTTTCAAATCCAGTACCATTAACACCAACTAGCAGAATACCTGTGATTTTATTTTCACACTGTTCTAGTGTTCCTGACTCTGGGCACTGAGGAAGCTACAGAGGAAAAAACCAGATAGTGCAAGTACCTATTAAAGTAACATAGCACTGGTTTCATTGAGTTAGTATTTTAAGGGTTATCTGCGCGACTGCGCCACATTCTCATGATGGGACAATTAGAAATCTTGAAGAATTTGCCTTGCTCCTCACCCTCAACCATTGCAGGCCGCGATGACTGAGCTCCCCCTTACTCCCTTTCTCTGCCATCTATTTCATCTACATAGGCAGAGGTGTAGTGCGAGAAGTTTAGGCTTTCATCCCTGTATTTCCATTGTGCTTACACATGTGTAAAACTTAGGGCAACAAATCATAGTTTTCCAGCACACTGTAAACACACGTACCTTACATGTCATGATTATTTAAATAACCATGCTAGTAATATTCAAACGCACGTTCTTTCTGGGGATTGTGTAACATATAAACTGGTCCCAAGTCTCTAAATAAGAGGCAATTTCTGAAATGGATCAATAATGAGCAAAGAATTCTCAGAAGCGCAGGGAAATAACCCAGCACTGAAGTCAGTTGTTTGTGTTTTTTACTCAGCGTTAATCTTGAGCATAGCATGGAATTTAAAATAATTCATTCTGAATTCTTATAAAATACCTAAATCTAAGGATTTAATTTTAGAGTCCTTTTAACAATACACACAGATATTCTTACTTGAATGATAGTTCAAATACTGAGCCTCCACTGTCATTGCAAATTGCAAGAGTCGGGTCATCTGTAAACTAAACAGAACATTAATTTTTCCTCATGAAAATGTTCGCAACAACAACTAAACAGCATGGAAAAAAGACTTTTGTTACCTTAATGTGTAAAATCGCCGTTCCTGGAGGATGAGCATCCGTTATTGATCTCAAAAGCTTTCCACTGGCCAGATCCCACATTGTAATCTAAACGTAAAAGATCATTAAATTTCATCAAAACGTCTTATTACCAAACATGAGGACTAGTATGAGAGGTTTGCCAAACTAACCATCCGTGCAACCAAGCATTATTGAATTAACTCCCATAACCCTAATTACCAATAACAGCTTGAAAGCACGTTAAGATTTAAACTAAGATTAGATCCCAGTTTCAATTTCTGGTTTGAAAGAAAACTACTGTATAATTAACAGGAGTTCGGGTCATGGCAATTCAGATGTTATGGTGCGTACCATAGTTATAGCTAATCCGGAAAGAGAGGAGTGCAGGAATTTGAGGGAGTAGAAAGAGGCAAGAAAAGATCATGCAAGCCCTCAGAATGCTTTCATCTTCCAAACCATGATTTGCAGCCGTCAGGGAGCACAATGTCTAAACCAGGGCAATGACTGCCAACTAGCAAATACAGGTGTCTCCCACTCAACGACAGGGATATGTTCCTGTGATCATCATCATCATCTTTGTTTTCAGTACATCGAAATTAGTAAATATCAGTTATTTTCATATTGTGTGTTGTGTTGTGGCAAATTGTGTGTTGTCCAGTGTTGGGGTAGGACCCAAGGGGATTGGGTTTCATCTCCTCTTTGAGGGAAGGGTCTATTCCTGCCCTGTGTGCCCTCTGCCATTCAGAGCTCTGTTTAAACACGTGCAAGTTCTCCACACTAGTTGTGGTGATCAGGCTGGCTAGCAGCCTTTGTTGCTTATAATTAAGGGCTGTTCCTCCTGGGACTTGCTGCTTAAATATTGCCCCCGAGTTTTAGATATCCCACCCCATTATATTTTACCTCTTATGGCTGGTGTTTCATGGTCATTATAAGGTACCGTCCAAAGTTATTGTTCTGTGGTGGGGGCTGGAATTGTTTGGGAATACTCCTGGAAGCATGTTCTAAGACCCCCACTGATGAACCCTGTCGTGTATGAAATACCTTGTGAGTGTGTTGGAAATACCAAGAGACCTATTAAGGTCAGAATACAAGAGCATGAAAGGGCTGCCAGATTGTCTCAGGGAGAAAAATCAGCTGTTGCAGTGCATGTAATGTAGACTAGACACAAGATGGCTTTTGATCAGACTCGTACTTTATTTAATGAGACTAAATTTAAACAGAGACAGAATTTGGAAGCAGTAGCAATTTCTCAGAGGAAATCATTGAACCTGCTTAACAGGCAGCAAGAACTTTCTTTTGTAAATAGGATCTGGTTTCCAATTTTTTTGTGTCTAATGGTTGGAATCTTTTAAAATAATAATATAATAATAATATACAGTATTTATATACCGCCTTTCTTAGTCATTGGATTTCTCCTCTGACTTTAATCCAAGGCGGTTTACATGGGCAGGCTTTCCTAACCCCACTAATGGGGGTCTTTACAATCATGTATATAATATAAATGTTCAATCTTTCATGAACAACTGCATTCCAGATGGTATCCTTGGCCTCTCCCTGTAATTAAAGTATATTCTAGATGTTATGTGCTTTTAAAGATTTTTTTCTGGGCAATTTTAAAAGGGTTTTTACTTCTCTTTTTAGTAAAAAAAAAATTTACATGGCTTTTAAACCCCCTTTTATATCCTGTTTCATTGAAAACTGACTTCAGATTACTGAACACGGTGATTAAAGCCACTTAAAGTCTTAAAACCAGACATTGGGAAACTGGTATCACTTCATCAAGTCCATCCATCACATTAAGAATGTACCAAACAGTGAAGTAGTTGCTAAATGTGATATCCAAGATTCTTGCTAAATGATTGACTATAAGACTTTGAAAAGCTGGTATCGCTGGATCAATTTCAACTATTTTGTTGACTAAATTAAACTAAAAAGTTTCAATTGGATTTTGAATACATGTGTAATTAATTGTTACTGTTTTGAATTTTATTGTTCTCCTCCTTACTGGGTTGTGTAAACCACTATTCTGAATAATGCTTTTTATAGGGCAAGGGGCACTGGGGAGGAGTTTATGGAACCATTGGTGCATTGGCCCAAAAAGGTTTGGGAACCGCTGATCTAGACCAGGGGTTCCCAACCTTTGGAGGCCCGCGTACCCCCAGACGTACCACCTCCACATACCCCCCTTAAAATGTATTTTTCCCAGGTTACGGCGTGGGTAGCCAGGTCCTCCCACCCGTGCCGCAACCCGGAGAGCAAGGCTACAGCCCTGCCAAATCAGCAAGGCTGTAGCCTTTTTTTCCAGGTTGCGGCACGAGCGGGAGGATCCACCCGTACTGCAACCCGGAAAAAAGGCTACAGCACTGCAACCCGGAAAAACGGCTACAGCCCACCTGATGTTCCTCATAGCTCTCCCTACCTATTCTCCTGGCCGCCGCCATCTTGGATCTCGCAAAATCCAAGATGTCGGCAGCCAAGTCTCACGAGTGCTTCATGTTCCCTCACAAGATTTGGGCACCGTCATCTTGGATCTCGTGAGATTTCGCGAGATCCAAGATGGGGGCAGCCGGGAGAACAGGTAGGGGGAGCTACGGAGGTTTTTTTCCCGGGTTGTGGTGCGGGTGGGCGGGTCCTTCTGCTCGCACCGCAACCCGGGAAAAACGGTTCCGCTGCCTGTCATCAGCTGCTGATCGCAGCAGCTGACAACGGGCAGTGTCTCACGTAATCCTGGCCTGTGGTCCGCGTACCCCTGGAGGTACGTGTACCACAGGTTGGGAACGCCCGATGTAGACCACATTTATCCTCATTGGTATCATTACACTCTAGATAGTACTGTCCCTGTAAAAAAAATAAGGGACTGGTAGACAAGCCGCAGTAGAAAAAGAAGCCAGTTCTCAAGTTATCTAAATAAATGCAAAAAAATCTGTACACAGAAAATCACCATGTCTAAATTGACACTACAATCCTATGCGTACTTACCTGGAAATCAGTACTATTGATTGCAACTTACTACTGAGTAAGAATGCATATAAATCATGCTGTATATCTTTATTACCTGTCCTTTTGCAAAACCACACAGAAGTCTTGAACAATCATTGTTGATACTAAGTGCAGATATGGCCCCATACTGTGCTCCAACTGCAGTACTGCCTAAACAAAGCCGAAGAGCCTGGTTGGGATCTAAACAAAAAGCAAGTTTAGTTACTGCTGGATGTGTATAAATAATGTGAATTATCATCTCAATATCCAAATACGGACATTTCCTCAAACCTGAAAGCAAAAGTAATTCTATACATCTTGAACTAGCTCAGACACTGCATTTTGTATTCTCAAAATCATAGTTTAAAGAACCAAGAACGTGCGACATACTTCTTCCTCCACTTCACGCCTTTTCCTAGTTTGTAAAACCATAGCTTGTCATGATATTTGAACAAGGCAAGCTACGATTACCTCTTAACTAGAAATTTTTCCCACAAAAAGTTTTGGGTGGAGGGTGAAAGATGAGGAGACATGACCAACGTGATTAAAAGATGAGAGAACTGCCAAATAAATAAGATAGGGATACAATAGAATCATAAGTAATAGGTTAAGTCTGACACAATGAGTAAATAGGAACTTCATCAAGATTAAGAAAAACAAATGGGGTGAGGGAAAACCTGCCTTACAGCACAATCCTATGCATGTTTACTTGGAAGTAAGTCCCACTGACTTCAATTAAACTTACTTTCAGGTAAGTGTGCATAGCATTACACCCTTACTCTTGCCGACATTAAATTTGGGATGATACTAAGTCATCCAAGATGAAATATCAGGGATAAGCAGAGAGATTAGAACAGGGCAAATAGAGTAGAAGCATAGAGAATGTTTATAGAACATGAGCAGCAGTGGCGTCACTAGGACGTGCGTCACCCTGGGGCGGGGGACGCGCGTCACCCTAGTGAAGCTACCATATCGCGGCACGGGGGGGCGGCCCGGCCTCCCCCCCGCGTAGCGTCGGGTCGCCCTTCAGACGCTCCGAGGCCAGCCCAGGAGCCGGCCTCGGAGCGTCCGACCCCGTCGACACTCCAGGGCCTTCTGAAAGAAGGCCCAGGCAAGCGTCGATCCGGGTATTTTTTGGGTTTTCGCGCATGCGCAGACCCGTTTTCAGGGCAAAAAGCCCTCAAAACGGGTCTGCGCATGCGCGAAAACCCAAAAAATACCCAGATCGACGCGCTGCCTGGGCCTTCTTTCAGAAGGCCCTGGAGCGTCGACGGGGTCGGACGCTCCGAGGCCGGCTCCCGGGCTGGCCTCGGAGCGTCCGGAGGGTGTCGCGCTCACCCCATGACGCGCGAGGGGGTGCGCGCGTCACCCCATGATGTGCGTCAGCCCCAGGCGGCCCGCCCCCCCCGCCACGCTCCATTGACGCCCCTGATGAGCTGCACAATTACAGCAAAGACCTTAAGGCAAGTTAAGGAACATAGAGAAAGGGTAGGAGGCCTCAGTACAGAGCCCTGAGGAATGTTAAGAGAAGTGAAACTGAAGAGAAAGAAAACCATTATAAGAAACCCACATAGCACAATAAGATAGATGTGAATGAAAAAACGAAGAGGAACAGTACCACAAAAACCCAACCTTGAAAGATACAAGAAAAGATCAGGATCGTTAAGAGGTAACAAAGGCTGAGGAGAGAGCAAGAAACAGAACCGACTGAACAGCTTGAGACTTGACAAGAAAGAGATTATTCAAAATCTTGCTCAGAGTGGTATCAGTAGAAAAGTCACAGATGCTGCTGCTAGGGAAGGATGAGAATAGTGAAGAGCCCTAAGTCATTCTGTCCAATTTTGCAACAGGAAGAGGAGCAGCAGCTGCACCATGGGCTGGAACAAGGCCAGTCTGTGCTATGTACAGGAGAGGGGGCATGGCAGATATTTTCCTTATGGCCCATAAAAAAAAATTGAAGCTGACTCGCTGGCGTAACATAATGACCCAGGGTTGAGAAAAAGGATGGATAGAACAGATAGAAGTAGTAACAAATGAAAGCAAAAGCAGAAAGGGTTGCTAAATTTGCTAAGAAAAAAATAGGAGGAGAAAGATCAGAAGAGAAGGCATCAGGCAATACATTACCTACTGGAAGCATGCTTTTTCAACCATGTTTTTATATGTTAAGTAGTGTTCATGTTCACGTACAACGCAAAACACACGTTTACTCAGAAATAAGTCCAACTACATTCAATGAGGCTTACTCCCAGGTACATGTTATAGAACTGTAGCCTTAGAGGCCAGCATTAAAAAAAACATGAAACTAGTTCCATGATTCCAACTGGTTTTTTGGCTCTGGACTGTTTTTCCCCTCAAACAGCAATTGTTTCTGCCATGAGGCAAACTGCTTTTGAAACTAAGAGGAGTTTCCAAAGCAGAACATAACATGACACGGGGTGGGGTGTCAGCTCTTCAATAAGAAAAGTCAAAAATTCAATTAAGCTAGCACAAATTCCTTGGGCGAGCTTTATCAACTCTTTGGGCTCTGGTCAGATTCTGACAGTTGTGATGCCCCCAAGGCCAGATACGCAAAGCTTATTGTCTAGTCTCCAGTTACATTACAGTATGTGACATTTATGATTTCCCTGTACTAACGTGATCAAGCTTATGCATTTGGTCAAGTACTTGTATGACATGCCTGAAAAGAAACATGCCTTTGAACTGCTTGAAAAAAAGAAAGCAGCTATAAAACAAGCTGCGCCAAAAAAATAGCACAGCAATAAATCCCCAGAGCATTAAAGGCATTGCAGAACTCAAGTTTATTTGATTTTGGCAGGTGTTTGAACTTCTCATATGAAACCAACATACAGGGGGACCCCACTATCCACAGATAGTGGATAGCCCCCTGCCATGCACGTGCCCCCCCCCCCGACTCTTCCAAAGCAACTTCATTCTTCCTTCAACAAATGCGACAAGCAGCCTCTGGCTGCTTATTACAGGCAAGCAGAGTGAGACTAAGTGCCAGATAGGCTCTGCAAGGTTAACAGAAACACTTCTTCCTGTTAACCTTGCAGAGCCTAAGTGCCTGTATTTAGTGTTTGAAACTATTCCCTGTGCTGGGAAATACACAGCAGAAGAGACAAATGGATTTGTGACTCATTAACAAAGTTCTGTCTGGTTGTCTATCCTGGAAATCATTCCAGCCTGTGTCACAATTTTTATAGTGCCCATTTCTGGCAGTCTCAGAACCTGTTGCTGGGATCCAACTTTACCACTTTGGAATCACTAGTTTATGCAGTTCGGGAAGAGCTTACTCTCCTGGTGAACCTCTAAGGCCATCCGGGGATTTGGAGTTGGGTGCTATCAATATGCTGATGACACCCAGCTCCATCTCTCCTTTCCACCTGATTCCAGGGTGGCTGTTGAGGTTCTGGAGCGCTGCCTGGAGGCGGTTGGGACCTGGATGAGGGCTAATAAGCTGAAACTAAACCCAGACAAGACAGAGGTTCTCCTGGTCCGGAAATCCACGATGCAGGTACAAGAGTATCGTCCTGCTCTGAAGGGGGTTGCACTCCCTCTGAAGGAGCAGGTCCGCAGTTTGGGGGTCCGCCTCGGTCCACAGCTGCTCCTGGATTCCCAGGTGGCGGCTGTGGCCAGGGGGGCCTTTGCCCAGCTTCGGCTGGTGCGCCAGCTGCGACTGTACTTGGATCGTGCAGACCTGACCACGGTGATCCATGCCACGGTGACATTGCGACTAGATTATTGTAACACGCTCTACATGGGGCTGCCCTTGAAGACGGTTCGGAAACTGCAATTAGTGCAGAATGCGGCAGCCCGTGTGGTCACTGGAGGTAGGCGGTTCGACTCCGTCAGGCTGCTCCTCCGATGGCTGCACTGGCTGCTGATTCGTTTCTGGGCCCAATTCAAAGTGCTGGTTTTGACCTTTAAAGCCCTATACGGCTTGGGGCCAGGATATTTGAGAGACCGCCTACTTCTATATAGTCCGGCTCGTCTCCTTAGATCATCAGAGAAGGCCCTTTTGTGGGTGCCGTCGCCCAGGGAGGTGTGAGGGGCGGCGGCCAGAAACAGGGCCTTCTCAGTAGTGGCACCAACCTTATGGAATTCCCTCCCCTTTGACTTACGAACTACTCCCTCCTTGGACACTTTCCGGCGAGGCCTAAAAACCTTCTTGTTCAAAGAAGACTTCTGAGCCCCTGCCTTTTTTAACATCTCGCTGGTACAGGTGGGGGTGCTGCTGTTTTTATGCTCCTGTTTTAATTGTGCTATGATCTTTTTAATCGATTTTTAGATATTGTTTTTATTAATTTTCATTAATTGTTTTTTACTGTTTTAAAATGTGAGTATTTTTTGTATTGTATTTTCTTTGTGTTGTAAGCCGCCTTGGGTCCCTTCGGGGAGAAAGGCGGGATAAAAATACTGTAAATAAAAAAGAGACATGATCCAACCAAAGTTGAGTACTGTACAACACTATGTACATAGGCCCTGAATTATTATCTGTTACTTCAGAACTCCGAGCATCATTGCACAGTTTAAAATGTGGAGCTGTTCATGCAAACATGCACAATGCAATAGTACTATACCTTTGCCTTCTCAGTCCATGAGGAAAAAAAGTCAAGAAAAAGAAAAGCCAGAAGTCAATATGTAAGAAAAAAGGAAACAGAAACAACACACCCCACATTGCTATTTCCAATAAAATATCTCTATTCAGCAAGAGATGACCACAAACTAGCTTCTGCTTTAGAAGGGGAAGGACTGTATCAATTTATCTGTAAGAAGAGGCAAAAGTAGCACACACTGACAAAATATTCTTCAAATGCCTTAGAAATGGACAAGAATCAGCTGTTATTTGAACTTCAACCATTTTAATCCAGAAAACCTGCAACATGGTCGTAAACTAGCAGCTCTAATAGTTATAAAAGTATATCATATTGCCAACATGTAGCATTTCCTACTAAGCCTACAGTACCAACTGATGGTATGGGTTTCCTACAGCAAAGTATAGCTTATATGCCAATATGTTGTTCACAGCGATACACAGATTTCTCTATAGAAATAAATTCATATGAATTGCTAATGTTTAAGTAACCCAAAGGATACTCTAAAACCTACCAAATATCAGAGCCAGCCCATGGGATGTTCCTACCGCTATGAGATTTGATGCTGCCTAAAGAGATCAGAAAATAATTCAGATGTAAGTGTGTTAAACACTTTTAAAAATCAGTGGACAACAGCTAAGTAGCAATAAGTGGTGATCTGGATTTGGTCAATAAGAACTGAACCAACATCTATTCATCTAATAGTTTTGGCACTTGTAGAACAGATTTGCAAATAAAGATTCAGAAGTGGCCAAGTCTATCAACTTGCTGTAACACAGGAAACTGACATAAGGGAGTAAAGAAGACTCTGCAAAGAGACTACTGTATACTAATTAATCTGAGGGAACCTGTAAACAAAGCAGGTGACTATCATCACTATGCAGATACAAGTTAAGAGGCAATCAGGCTTTTTGTGTCTTCATTCAAAAACACATTTCTAGCTTACACAGGGTATGGCCATATATATATAAGGGCCACATCAATTGAATGAATCACTTTGGGTACTTTGCTTTGGATATATTTTATCACATCTACTCATTCTATAAGTGATACAAATAAAATAGTTTTGAAAACATAAAAATATTGCATCTTGGAGTAAAGTAGAACACACTTTAAGACTATAACAGCGCAATCCGACTTAACTTTTGTGCCGGTGTAACCAGCGGCGCAACGAGAACAGGAGGCCCCAGAACGGAAAAGGGATTCAAATCCCCTCCAAAAGAGGAATTCAAAGGGGATTTGAATCCCTTTTCCGTTCTGGGGCCTCCCGTTCTCGCTGTGCCACTGGTTACACCAGCACAAAAGTTAAGTCAGATTGCGCTGTAAATAACTCATTTTAAGAATATAAATAATGCTAAGTAGACATAAGGGGACTAAACCAAGCATTTGAAAAAAAATGATATAAATCACCACAACAGCAAGAACCACTACAAAATATTCTAAAACTCTTCATAAACTTACTATTGCAGTGGGTAAGCCAGCATCCACTTTGGCCTAAGACAGAGGATGTACAAGTTAATGCTTCAAAACTGTAAAGTAAGAGGTCAGGCTTATTTTATTTTAAATTTAAGTTGCGTCAAAATTAAGACTTGGCTCAACGTCTTTGACCTATAATTCCCACTAACAGGAACAGAAGCTTGGATTCAAACATGCATAAAGACTATGGGAACCCAATTGGCTATGATTAAATATCCAGGGCCCTGCTCATTCCAGGCTGGATTTTGCTTGCTCACAGACTGGAAGTATTCCATTAAGAAAGTTGCAGATGCATGGGCTAGCAGGGCCCAGTGCAGAACTAAAACTAAATTATAATGGTCAGGATTGGAATAAGGCACTACACACATTATCTCTTTGCTACCACCGCTTTGTCCTAGGTTAGGCATTATGCATGACCACCATCAACACAAGTTAACAAGGTAGGAAGACAGTGGGGAGGTGCATTTCATCTTGGATCCTGGTTCCTAAACTAATCTAGAAGAGTCATTTTCAGTTTGCACCCACATGAAGTGTCTCCAGCTGTATATTTGTCAAAGCCTAAAGGTGCAACCAAAGACATACAGCCAGCAGCATCAAGAGATGCCTCTTTAATCGGAATGATGATTCACCTGCCAATTACACTGTGTAACAAAATTTGAACAATTTCGTGTTTAGCTGAATATTTTGATGTACAGTGTACCCCACTTAATGTTCCGCTTAAACGAACCCCCGGATATACGACGGAGGTCATTAGGCAGAATGTCAATTGTTGCTTTCCCTACCTTTTGAAGTTGTAGGCCTCTCTGGAGGCCTGTTCCTGGTCTCTGCAGGCTTCCGAGAGTCTCAGAATGGCTCAAAAAGGCCTCCATAACGCTCTTCTGGTTTTCGGAGCAAACTAGGAGTGAGTTACGGAAGCCTCTGTGGGCAATTCTGAGGCCTGCAGAGACCAGGAAAGGCCCCTGGAGAGGGCCATGACCAGGAACACGCCTCCAGAGAGGCCTAAGACTTCAAAAAGGTAGGGACAGACCCACTTGATGACGGGCCTGCTTAACAATGGGGTTGAAGAAATGTATCCCCATCGTTAAGTGGGGGAAACCTGTATCTTTATTAATTTTGGTGCGAGGATTTCAAAATTGCCACTATTTTTGGCATAGCATCAATAGTTCATCCACAATTTACACTACTGGGGGAGAGCTTACAACCTCTTGTTGTGGCCATGTTTATGACAGTGTTTCAATACCAATAAAAAATTTAAGATAACTAATAAAAGTCTTGATACAAAAAAACCCATGAGTACATAGGTATGATATGACAGTCATGATTTCCCAAGGCAACCTTTTCAAGTTTCAGGGACACAGAAACATGGATGCTAGAACTGGCACTTCTATGATCCTGGTAATCTACAGAAATTAATGAGTTGCCTCCTAATCAAATATGTTATATCTTTTAACCACAGAATCACACTGAATGTGCAATGCTGTGTTTGTTGTTGGTCACCTTGTGTTTCCCATGTTATGAGAAGGCAGCAGGGGTGGTGGTGCATAAATATTTTAAATAAATATTGGGATCAACAGAGAAGAGGAGGAATCAATCCAAATATCGTCCTCCAACCAATTCTGAATTAAGATAATTACTGCCAAAGGTTGCAACAGTCACTTTTACTGCAGAGACAAGCTATCCCAACTAAAATACTCATAGAAACATATGAATTTGCCTTATACCAAATCATACCAATGGTCCCTCTAGCTCAGTATTGCCTACTCCAACAGGCAGTGGAGATACCCAAAATCCTAACTGCAGGTGTCAAGGACTGAATCTGGAACTCTTTGAACTTGCGGAGCTTATGCTCTACTACTGAGCTTTTGTCACTCCCGACTAATGTACCACCCAAAATCCTAACTGCAGGTGTCAAGGACTGAATCTGGAACTCTTTGAACTTGCGGAGCTTATGCTCTACTACTGAGCTTTTGTCACTCCCGACTAATGTACCACCCACATGTTATCTATTTGCCACAATGAACAATCCTGAAATTGGAAAGAAAAGGCACTTACTGCTGCAGACACTATCTGTGCAGAAATTCCCTTCAAAAGTGACAGTCGTATAACTGAGCCATGGACAGAGAAAGAATCATGAAGTTTCTTCTTCCTTTGTAAAGTAAGTAAGGACAACCAATCATTACATAATAATTCTTTATTTTATACACATAACCAACCAAATAAGTTGCTACATGCACAAACAATTTTGGAAGAAAACTCATACCTTTTTGCAAGCATTCAGACAAGACAAAGGAATTGAAACTGCTAGCAAAACCCTGCATGTTATTTAAATAAACCTCTTTGTTCAGTCAAAGAGTCTAAAGTAAGTGCAGGAAAACCATTTCAGATTTACATCAAGGCAACAGGCCAATTAAAAATCTACAAGCCAGCAGAAATCTTACCATACCATACTCTGAAGTGGCCATATTGCTTTTTGCCTGAATATAAAATACACAGAAGAAAGTTTCAGCCTGAATGGAGCATAAGAGACCCTTATCTGTCAATTGGCCAGGACATCACAAAGAGTACATTAGTATTTACATGTAATAAGGAAGTTGACTTTTTGGGGGCAATGAGATAGGATTCATCTATGCCAGGGGTGGCCAAACTGTGGCTCCTGAGCCACATGCGGCTCTTTGACGTATAATGTGCGGCTCCCGGAAATATGTTGGCTGAGCTCCTTTTTGCACCACAATATATAAAAAGTAAATAAGAAATTTTTAAGCTTTATAATTATTGACCAGATATAAACTGAGAGTCCACAGGATTAAACATAAATTTAATGTTCATGGGGAGTAAACATATTTAAGAATTTAAATGCTTCTGAAATATTGCGGCTCTCAAACATCTGAAGTTTATTGTATGTGGCTCTTACATTAAGCAAGTTTGGACACCCCTGATCTATGCAACGAACTGATTGAACCGAGTTCAACTCTTCATCTGGAGACTCCATGGAATTTTAGACCAATATAGCCTTCTTTGGCATACAGATCAAATAAACCTAATGAGGACCTCAGAGTTGGAGCAGGAGAATGAAAACAAAGAAAAAACTCCTACTTAAAAACACTCTACTTTGTAGAGACGGAACACTGATTATCTACGATGCAAAAGTAACAAAACTTGAGCCTTCCCATATTCCTAAACTCAAGAACAACCTATTGATTAACTGAGCACAGAAGGGAACTGTGCTGAACCCATACAACAGTTTTCTATACCATGCAATTTGTCTTATCTATCTGTCCTTGACTTGCTACCAACACTGAAAAGACTTACATGTTGCCAACCATTGAATGCTCATTTTTCTTACTCTTAACAAGGATCTCTCTCTAAAGTCTTCACCACAAAGCCGCCATATAAAAGCACTGCCGACAGGTTACCTTTTCAGGTGTGTCCTATCTCCGCTGTCAGAGCTTGCTACAGAAGAAGTATCATATGAGTGAGTGTCAATGTTATCAATATTTAAAAGAGAGGGATCCTCAAGAACAAATGGCTCTTCTTCATCATCAGTCTGAGAGAGAAAATACATAACGGTTTGCCAGTCATGCCATATTCAGCCTTCCAACACAACAGTAGCATAATTTAAGCTAGCAATATTGCCATCATCCCATTTACTAGGGCATTTTGAAAGTAGCTCCCTACTCTAGGAAGAAACATCTGTGTTTTGCTCTTCTGTCACAGTATGTGAAGAGGGAGTTCAGAGTGCCATGCTCAACTTACCTCATTTAAAATACTTTCCAGAGTTGGAGGAGTATCAACCTGGGGAATATCAAACTCCTTGTCATCTATCTAGACAAAGAAAATAATTTTTTTTAAGCTTCATCATGCGGGTGGCTGACTAATTGCTTTCCACAATGAAAGGTGTCATGTTCCTAATCCCTTTGGGTGTTCATGTATGAAAATTGGTACTTTCTACAGGAAGGTTTCAGCAAAGAGTTCTAGCACAAGAAAATGTCTGATAAATATGAAAGTCAGTTGGCCACATTTTTTGGAGCGCAACTTACATACAGGTTCCATTCTGGACATTTGTCTGGAAGTTGGAACCAATGTTAAGTTGGAACATGGCTGTGATTCAGATGCAAAAGCACAAGGCCGGACAGATCACACCTCACCAAAAGCACAGACACAGTTGTCAGTACCTCAAGATGCCTTTATGTCAGACATCCTTAAATGGAAAACTACATATATAGTAAAAATCAGTTGCAAGAGGTACAGGACAGTAGGCCTCATACTCAAAATACAACCATTTGTTACACAAACAGAAGATGGAAACTTACCAGCTCACTCTTGGAATCTAACTCCTTGCTCAGTTCAATAACAGACAGCTTTGGGGAAGGGGCTTCCTGACACAAAGGCTGCTGACTTAGTTCATCTGTCACAGAGCAAGGACCTTGATCAGGATCAAGGTTTTGACTCTCCATCTTCAATTCATCTTCCATTCTTTCCAGTTCCAACCAAAGTTGGTCAGTCAGTTGATACTAGAAGGGGGTTTAAAGAGTGCCTGCTTCCAAAGCTCAAAGACCTGTAATCAACATGCACAGGGCCACATATTATAATAGTGAGGCATATGGCCGTCATTTAAGAAAGGGTGCAACAATGAACAGTAGTCAGGCAGCAGGTTTATGCATAGCGGTTTGTGGCTAAGAAATCCTAATTAGAACGTTTCCACATTGGTTTCCTGGACTCTTGATTCAGCACTCCCATTACTAAATCAAAAGCAGGTATATCTTAGTCACCACTTCTGGGTATCTACAGCATTTAGATACTACATTTAGTATTTAGTACACTTAGAACTACATTTAGATATTAGTCATTAAATGGTCCCCATAGGCTGTATGAGTGAGCAGAGGACCAGCACCATCTGAAAAGTCTGTGTTATCCAGATGGAGGAAACTCAGATTTTTTCCATAATTATACGCATCCAATCCCGACCTGGCCAACAGTTGACGACACCCTTCCTGGAGTCCTACTTGCTACAGGTTGAAAAGGAGGCAGAATAAAGACCAAGACAGAGTGGATCGGCAGAAGCCTTGGATTCACTGGTAGTTTGAAAGGTAAAGAGCAAATCTGAGTTGTAATCTGATAACCCTACTCATAACCCTGCTGTATTAGAGACAAAATGCTTATCTAGTCTAGCAGCCTGTTTCCCACAGTGGCCAATCAAATGCTTCTGGGAAGCCCACAAGTAGAGAATGAAGGCAAAAGCTTTCTCCCACAGTTGGTCCCCAGCATATAGTCATTGAATCTGGTGGTACTTATTTAGCCATGAACAGACTTGTCCTCCAAAGACCGGTCTAATCCCCTGAATGCCATTACCACATTTTGCAACAGTGACCAATTTCATAATTTAACAACGTGCTGTGTGAAGTAGTATTTTGCCTCAAGCAAATTGTAGTTTTAGGCAGTTGAAAACCCTTTCCTCATGAAAAGGCTCACAACCTAAATGACGATTCACCTGTTCATACACACCTTTCCCCTTATGACAATCAAACCATTCCCCTATCATTTTTCTTTCAGAAAAGCGTCCACATCCAGTCCAAAATTAAAGGTAAAGGTGACCCCAAGTCCAGCCGTGTCCGACTCTAGGGTGTGGTGCTCATCCCCATTTCAAAGCCGAAGAGCCAGCGTTGTCTGAAGACGCCTCCGTGGTCATGTGGCCAGCATGACTCTCCTTGCCGCAGTGTGTAACATGCGGCTGGAACATGGAGCGCGGTTTACCTTCCTGCAAGCGGTACCTATTTATCTACTCGCATTAACATGCTTTGGAACTGCTAGGTTGGCAGGAGAATCCAAAGTTACCTTACTACAAATTACTCCTATCTCACAATCGCTCTAGACATTTCCTCCCTACTCAATCCCTCCCCCCCCATCTCACTTCCTCTCTGTGATCTACTGAAGTGGGTACATATTTGTTACACTGTATTACTATTTTAAAAAACTCTATACGTTATCAACCAGAGTAATAAAGAAAAAAGAAACAAGCTGGAACATACATAAAGATCATAAACATTGCTGAAGCAGTTGTTTAAGTCTTATAAATTCTGTAAGCACATACTTATCAAACTATTACTGGGGTGGATATATATATATATATATATATATTCCTTCCCCCCCCTCTAAACACCCCCAGTTTGGCACTATTAGATTGCTTTTAATGTTTATCCTGTGGCATCAGTGTTCTTACAGAGGACTGTACAGGACTATAGCAAGGGTGGGGCCAGTGGGTGCTCTGCTCCACCTAGGGTTTGGGGGGCGCGACACACACCATCTTTTTCATAACATGACATGAAAAAACATGACAGCCTCTATTTAAATAATAAGAGGGGCTTTAGGTTCTTAGATTCTCACGATGAGTCCAGATCTTAGAATTCAAAACAAACATTCTGCCAGGAAACTCTGTCGTATAATATAATTTTATTATTATAATCAGATGGTTAAAACTTTACGTTTCGCCTCCAGCATTATATTATACGACAGAGTTTCCCAGCGGAATGTTTGTTTTGAAAAGGGGCTTTTTCTGTTTTGTTTTAAGAACAGGGGAAGTTTGAAAAACACTATTTGGCTGCTGGTGCTTCTCGCAAAAGTGCTCTAAACTCTACCCACCTATCGGCACACCTAAGCTTCCCTCAGGCCCAGGATAGATCATTTATCACAATCACTCTTAATATACTTAAGTGATCTTAAAACAACACACTCTGCGTTACCCATCATGAGTGTGAGCAAAACAGGGTGCTTGAAAGGGGTAACTCAAAGCAGTGTCGAGATCTATGCTAAGTTATCCATCACTCTTTAAAAGCATCCTGCTATAGTCACAATTGTAGTGGCTAAAAGGAGGATTTTTTCCCCAGGAGCGATATAAAATGGCGATATAATGGATATTAATGGCGATATAAAAACATATACATGCATACATACACACACCACAGAGAGAGGGGGGGGTACCTCCTTTTCACATAAACATGCACGATATCTCCTTCCCAAACAATAACCTTGCTGTAGAAAGATAAGAGGCAGCAGATGCTCTTCTCATCCTTTCCAGGACTGAAACATTGTACTGCTTGCTTTCCACTCTCTTAGCTGAGGAAAGGGAGTGAGGAACAGAACCCTAAGACTCCTAGGCTAGGAGATAAACAGAAACACCGGGCATACGCCAATAAGCTGGTTCACCCACCTATGCCAGCCCTGTCATTAGAAGGGGAATGGTATTAAACCAACTCCTGGGCAAATGGCATCAGGTGGATGGGCAAGCAGCACTTAAGAGTACCCACTCCTCACAAAGTGTAAGTTCTGGGACCCAAACTTCAGGGCTCAGGCACACCAAAGGCTGGCTAAGAGAGCAGCTCTTGAGGCTCTCCACGCCCAAATGCTCCAGTTCTTCTGATACCAAACATGTAACAATGCTGAACCATACTGAAACTGGCTAAAATTCACATCGTGAGCGTGGCCTGCGCTTTTGGCTTCTTGGCTAGCGTCAGTGAGCTGCTTCGGCTGACACCAGTCAAGGTAAAGGCTGCACAACACCAGCCAGGCGGTCTCTACCCTCCGGAAGGGAAAGGAGCGAGGCGCTGTCTTTCAGCTCCCCAAACACTGACGCTTCACTGACAAACGAAAGGCAACAGAAGCCACATACCCAGGAGCTACCTCGCAAGGCTGAAATTCAGCCGCAGCCACCCACCACCACCAGCTTCTTACCCCAACCCCATCAGCTTACTTCCGCCCGAGTCAGCGCAGCCTCTTCGCCCGACGTCCGCTTAAAGGGACCGCTCTGCCTTCTATCAGTTGGGTTTCGATTTCACAGCTCCCCCTTCTGGCTCCACGAAAAGATGCATGGCAGCTTGATTGCGTAAACGTAAAACCTTCGTGTTTCTGTTCTGTTTATTTTACCAGGTGACTTGTTTTGCTTTGTATTTTAAATTCAGCGTCGCCCACCACGCGAATATTCAATAAGCTCAATGTGATCAATAATATAAAGGCTATAATATAAGTATTTCCAGCTTCCCTCTCCCCACACAACGGTGGAAAGCTAAAATCAAAGGCAGTGTTTCTCGCTGTTTGAAATTAAAACACACGACGCGCGCAAGAGGTTTCAGGATCGTTCGTGTGTGTCACATATTCCAGATGATGTTGTAAACGTTGATACAAGAGATGAGTCAACCCTTTTGCGCTATAGAATTAGCATTGCGTGTGAAAATATCCCTACATATGAGAACAGAGAGTGCCCCTGTGAAGGAGTGCCTGGCCGAGGTTGCACTCGTATGCACTGAGGGCGCAGTGGGACTTGCTTCCGAGTGAACATGGTTCATGTCTCATATATAATATCAGCTTTTTCCTGCCATCGGTTTACCCCAATGTTAATGTTAAATCCGTTTATCCCACATCTCTGCGCCTAGACCAGTGATGGCGAACCTTTTGGGCTTGGTGTGTCAAATTTTTTGAAAATGCCTAACTTGTCCTAATAGTGGAGGACAGGAAGGCCTGACGGGATATGGTTCATGGGATCACGAAGAGTCGGACACGACTTAACGACTGAACAACAACTTGACTTTGCTGGTGTGTCGCCGTCGTTGTCCCCCCTGAACTTTTAATAGTGCTTTGACTATTGCTACTTTTAATAGTAATTTTGAATTGAACTGAACTGAAAACTATAGAACACATTGCATTTTCTTTAACATCAATTAGTGACTATTTTGTTGCTGAGTTTTACTAGATAATAATTTGAAAGAGGTCTGCCAAAATCCCAGCCCTAAATGTTCAAGACAAGCCTGTAAAACTTTTGCGAAAATGTAAGGTGTGTCGGGGCCCTGGGGGAAACGCTGGCATGTCACCCAAAATGACCTCGTGTGTCACCTGTGACACGCGTGTCATAGGTTCGCCATCATGGGCCTAGACAGAGAAAAATAGAGACCAAGCAGAGGCGTCACTAGCCCTTTTGGCACCTGGTGCTGTCCAAACCCCCCCCCCATTATTCACCCCTCCCTTTTTTGCAAAAAAAAAAACCCCATTTTTGTCTTGGTCTGACCAAGACGCTAATTTCTGAACATTTTCCAATAAAATTAGAGGAAACTGCCTCACAAACATGTGCTGGGCTATTTTTCAGTGTTGCAAATAACAAAGAAAAAAAAATCTCCCAACCAGTGATGTATGTGGTTTCGTTCTTGGTGCATATACATTTCAACCTCATAGTTCTGGGGTTTAAATTTGAGGAAATAACTCAGGATGACTTTCCTTTGTGCAACTCAGTTAGGCAGAGGCATAGGAAGGGGGGCAGTATGCCCCTGGGGGGCGGGCAGGAGGCCCTGCCCCTCTCCAGGCAGCAAATGGAGATGCGCAGCAAAAACGGTGACTGCAGCGGCTTTTTTTTTCTGGCGCCGTGGCCGCGCTAGTGTGGCCTGCCCGGCCTATTAGAGGCTTTTTATGGCCAAAAAATGCCGGGGTGTGTGTGTGTGTGTGTGTGTGTGTGTGTGTTTGGCTGGAAAAGGACGCGATCGCAACTCGGTGGCTGGAGGGGGCGGAGCAAGTGACGTTACAGGGGGGGTGCATCAGACTCCCGCCCCCGGCAGCACACGTCGACGCCCCCAGCCTTCTCCCCCACCTCTGCACATCTTCCTTCTCCTGGATGAAGTAACTGCTGGGCTAGGACACTTGTTGAGAGCCAAGCTGAGAGACAGAGAGCACGCGTGAGAATGAGCAAGAGCAAGTAATCAACCCCACAATTTAGATTGTGGATGTGGAATTTTTTTTAATCCCTAAATACAGTACAGTACTTGAATGTCTTTATTACAACAATGATCAGGTGCAAGTACCATCAAGGAAAAAAACACCAGCAACATACATTAATTGTGTAAAAGTTCTCAAGAACAGAGAATAGTGGAGTATAAATTGACCAATAAGATCTCCAAATGTTGTAGCAACTCATTGCTATAAGCAGCAAAAGTGTTTTACCATATAGAGATTGTCTACCTGTGTCAGAAAAGTCATGTTGTCAATCTAGCAAGTAGTGTATGCAGTCACCCTATTGGAATCCATGGCAATAAATCACATTCTGATCAATATTTCAGCCCCTACTAGAATTAGGTTGTAATCCTATACTGTACATACTTAAGGTAAAGGTATCCCTTGACAAGGTGACAAGAGTCAGACAAGGTGTCTGACTCTAGGGAGCGGTGCTCATCTCCATTTGAAAGCCGAAGAGCCAGCGCTGTCCGAAGACGTTTCCATGGTCATGTGGCCAGCGTGACTCAACACCAAGGCGCATGGAACGCTGTTACCGTCCCGCTGACGCGGTACCTATTAATCTACTTGGTTGGCAGGAGCCATCGCACGGATTCGAACTGCCGACCTTTCGATCGACAACTCATGGTTCAGTGGTTTAACCCACTGCGCCACCTGCTGGCTCACTGTACATACTTACCTGGGAGTAAATCTCAATGACTTCTGTGAGCTTTACTTCTGAGTAGACATGCATAGGACTGCACTGTTAGAAAATTAATTCCACCGATAAAAACAACTTTGTGTGAACCAAGGAGATCAATAACATTTCTGCCATATTGGATTCAAAGATGACTACTTCAGATTTGCAGTTCTGTTCATTAGTAGATACCCTAAGGGTATAAGCTACTAGTGAGCTTAAACTGGGGAATCAGGCAGGAAGGCCAAAGGGCCTTAAGTCTGATCTACACCGCACAAATTCCGGCACGTCCCGAGCGCATGTGGAGCGGTGCCTTTCATTTTAACAGATCGCAACGGAATGCAGGAGAGCGCTGCTCTCCCGAGTTCCAGTGCATTCAGACTTGGAGCATGCTGATGTCTGGCCGTGTTCGACCAATCGGAAGAAAGTGGGGGCGAGATGTAGAACAAAGCGTTTCACCAATGGGAGGAGAGGAGGGGCTTTCAGCCAATCGGAGCACACTTGTTTGGAGCACACCCAATCACAGGGGCCAGCAATCAATCAATCAGGAGGGACACTACGAGGGGAAAAAATCTGGTGGAGCAAGGGCAGCGTCTCGAGGCGGGGCATCCCGTCCCCTACACTTGTGACCCCCCCGAACGCGAATGGGTTCAGTGTAGTTCCACCTTTACTCTCTGCACCACCAAGCAATTCACAGGTAGAAAACATTGCTAGTTTGATTATTGTTCTATAGCACCACACTCATAATGGTCAGAAAGTGTACTGCAACTTGTCAGCCCAACTAGATTGGATATGCTGTTTTTATGTTATTGCTGTTTATACATTCTTAATTGCATCTGTATCATTTTAATTGTTTTAAATGTTTTTACTTAAATGTTTTATTATTGTATTTTATTATATTTTATGTTGTGAAACACTTTGAGCACCAGAAAAGCAGTACAGAAACCTTTTAAAATAAATAAAATTATTTGGGGAGCAAGAGGGGCCTTGCTGGCCTTATATACGGTAAGTGCTACCTCAGGCGTGGCACACATAACGTGACCTGGTGTTTGTTTATTTGTTTAAATAAGAGGACGGGGGGGCACATATGGTAAATGGAATATGGGCTGGGGGAAGAGTGGAACTGTGCAAGGGAGATGAGGGGGCTTTAAGATTTTGCCCCTGTTGTGATTTGTCTCCCAATCTCCCCCCCATGCCATTTTAAGGAGAAAAAACATGCATTGAAAACCAATGGAAGCTTTTTTTCCCTGTAGGCAACAGCTGTACTACTGTAAACGTGGTATTATAATCTAGCATTTAGACTGAAGGAGACAACGACTCAGTTAATTAGTTTATCAAAGCATGTCACATTATACCAAACATGTATGAAAATATCATTAGTATGTCAAATGTTGGCCAGCGGGTGGCGCAGTGGGTTAAACCGCTGAACCATGAGCTGTTGATCGAAAGGTCGGCAGTTCGAATCCGCGACAGGGTGAGCTCTCGTTGCTTGGCCAGCTCCTGCCAACCTAGCAGTTCCAAAGCATTTTAATACGAGTAGATAAATAGGTACCGCTTGTGGGAAGGTAAACAGCGCTCCGTGTTGCAGCCGCGTGCTACGCGCTGCGGCAAGGAGAGTCATGGCGGCCGCATGACCACGGAGGCGTCTTCGGACAACGCTGGCTCTTCGGCTTTGAAATGGGGATGAGCACCACACCCTAGAGTCGGACACGACTGGACTTAATTGTCATAGGTCACCTTTACCTTTTTTATGTCAAATGTCATCTCATGTTATGGTTATACATTTTTTTCGGTTCAATATGTTGCTGGTTTTCTTCTGAACAGAAGGCACTTTCTGTCTAATCTTCAACTAATTTAGCAACTACCATAGTCACCATTTTGCCACTAGGTAAACTGTGATGATATGGACACCTCCCACTTGCTGTAGGCCAGGGGTGGCCGACCTTTCAACATGAATGCTCCTGGACCTTTAATGGTTGTATAAGTGAGGGCATTTCAGCAGGTGCAGCTGCTTTAGCAGCACCATCTGCAATTGCAGCTGCCAAGATTCTGTCTTCTACACTATTCTTGAGAACTCAAAGGCTCTAATGCTGGAAGGTTGGCCACCCCTGCTGTAGGCAGTACAGGACAAAATGCAACAATTGATTCTTTTTAAGTACTGTATTACCAGAAATGGCAGCAACAGGCATTACTTTTCTAGATTGGTAACATAACTATTCAGACACTTGTAGATAATCTCTGCTTTAAAAATACACGTTTGCTGCTTGTGGCAAGAATTAACTATGGGTGACACTGTTACCCTTCTTCCCCCCACCCCACCCTTATAGAGGGAACATTTGTCTTTAAAAAATTGTATCCTCTCCCAAATGGCAGCTGGAAAGCCAATCCCAGAATGGGTGAATTAATCTGGAAAGAAAAGAGAAAGAGAAAACTGACAAAAGAAGGTCAAATGTAAATCTTGAAGGCAATCTTGAAGGAAAGATACTGTATATGTTTTGATATTTTAAACTGAAAAATTGTTTCAGCCTTCTAAATTATCTTGCATGTAATACTCTTATAAATGTAATACTCTTTTCAGTTTTAATCTGTACGTAATTTCTTACACTAAAAGTCTGCTGATGTCGTTCAAATAAGAGCAAGAAAACGCGGCTCAATCCTACCTGTCTCCTGGGCTGGTGTAGTGCCTCCTGGGCTGGCCCGGAGCTGTCGCAAAACCTGCCATAAAGCAGTTGCACCAGCCCCAGGTGCAGGCCCCAGAAGCTTATTTTATTTGTTGCACAGTGCTTATTTTAGCAGTGCTTATTTGTTGCACATTCTTTTCTTAACAGAATGTTTCTTTTTCTCTTGTAAAACACACAGGGCACAATCCAAACCTACTTAGGCCGCTGTTGTAACCAGCGGCCCAGCGAAAACGAGAGGCCACAGAACGGAAAGGGGATTCAAATCCCCTTTGAAATCCCCTTTTGGAGGGGATTTGAATCCCCTTTTCATTCTGGGGCCTCCCGTTTTCGCTGGGCCGCTGGTTACAACGGCGGCCTAAGTAGGTTTGGATTGCGCCCACAATGTCTTAAGAAGGGAATTAAAGAAGAAGAAACAAACCAGCTATCACTGAATCAATCAAGATGGGAAATAAATATGAAACAAAGGTAACTACTGCTAGGCAGCTGAGCAGTAAGAATTAGCAAATTTATACATGTCTGGGTACACAATGTATCCTACCCAGCTCCTTACCCCTATAAGGAGCCTCCAGGTCCTTACCCTGTAAGGAGAAGCTCTACCAGGGCTGAGTAATCTCATGAAGAAAAGATGACAATAACATGGATCTAAAGCTTTTGAGAATTGTCACAGCCCAATCCTATCCAACTTTCCAGGGCTAATGTAGCTGTGCCAGTGGAGCATGCGCTGCATCCTGTGGTGGGGAGCCAGTCACTGAGGCTTCCTCGAGGTAAGGGAACATTTGTTGCTAGAAAGTTGGATAGGATTGGGCTCTCAGACTGCAATCCTATGCACATTTTCCTTGGAGTAAGTCACTTCATTGAACACAGTGAGACTTACTGCTGAGTAAACATGCATAGGATTGAGCTGTCAGTTTCATACAAAGAAAATCGACACTATAGGAGCGGTGGTGGGTCATACCACTGAGAAGCACAACGTACCTACTTCAACTTTTTCACTGTCTTCTTCCTCTTCATCTTCCTCCTCATCCTCTTCATCTTCTCCAACAGCACTACTCTCTTCTTCCTTAGGGAAGGCCTCATCCTGAATCTAGCTTAATAGCATGAGAGGGTGTTGGTTATAGACTGTTTTTTGAAAAGCAAACATTTGAAATATTTACGTTTTAGCAATTTACTACAGGAGCTATCTTTCCAGGGCAAATAGCCACGGGGGAGGAAGGAAATGTGGTGGAGGACCATGGTGGAGGCAAAGGATTAAAGCCTCCAGCTTCCCATGCCATTGTTCCAATCTGGGTCATCATGTCCTTTCTCCCCCACAGCTGCTATTTATGAAAAACACACATGGAAATGCTAAGCACACATTTCTCATAACACGTAGTTTGATACTAAGACAACTTTTTAGACTTTATGATGCTATTTAAAAGATATTGCAATTAAGTGGCAAGAAACTGGATTACCACCACTCTCTCTGCCCCATGATCCAAGACCTTCCTTTCTGCCTCCAGCTGTTCCAGAATGGTTTTCTGTAGCAATGGTGCATTTGCTCCTCTTACGACTGCTATTAACTCTCCCCCCTTAAAGGAAATAGGAATTAATAACCAATATAACTTGCAAATGCAGTTTATGTCAACACACATTAATATTACCTATGGCAGAGTCTGGGGTTCATTTTACTGCTGGCAGACAATGTGGTGTTATAAAGATAGCAAGCAATAATTTAGATTCCCAGCATGGGCTGGCTGTTATACAGACAAATCCTGTTCTATATTGAGTTGAAAACAGATAGTTGTGGAAATGGGAACAGAGAACTGAAACATCATGGAATGGCCCACAGGGAAGATATTACCCTTTGATTCAATAAAATCAAGTTCCTTGACTTTCATATTGCTTAACAGCCAGTCTTTTCTGCCAGAGGCATCACTACGGTGGGGGCAGTACTGTAAGTTGCGCCCCGTCCTAGTCCCGTTTACAAGCCGGCACGAGGAGGCCCCGCCCCCTTGCCATTGGAGCCATTCCGTGCGGGCAAGGCAGTGGGCAGGAGGCGTCACCCCTTGAGGCCTCCGCGTCACCCCTCGAGGCCGGCCGGTATGAGCCGGGAGAAGGTTATGACACGTTCTCTTCAGCCGCCAGCTCAGCCGCTTCTGACGAGGCCCTCAGCGGCGTTTTCGCACATGAAGCCTCTTGCCCCAAGCAGTGTTGTGCACATGTGCAAAAACGCCGCTGAGGGCCTCGTCAGAAGCAGCTGAGCTGCCGCCCGAAGAGGACGTATCGTAACCCTCTCCTGGCTCGTACCAGGTGGCCTTGGGGGGTGGCGCAGAGGCCTCGGGGGTGGTGCGGAGGCCTCGGGGGTGGCACAGGATTGACGTGGTCCACAACATTGGGCACATCACCCTTGGCGCGTCACCCCCCGGCGGCCCACCCCCATGCCACGCCCTAGTGACGCTAGTGCCTCCACCATATCCTATCCCCCTTCCCGGGCCTGTTGGGCCTTACACTGGCCCCTCGATGTGCACCAGCAAAATGGCTGGCACACATTTGAGTAGACCCATTGGGGCAGCTGGGGTTCTACTCGGAGTAAAGGGACAAATGTCCCTTTACCCCGGGGAGGCCTCCGGCTCTGCCGGCACAGGCCCCATCCTGCACAGGATGCAGCGGGTACCTTATTTGCACCGCCACGTCCTCCTAGACAAGGTTGAGCTGTTAGAGTGTTATCTGGAAGAGGTTGGGGTCTGGATGAGGGCCAATAAGATGAAATTAAATTCAGACAAGACTGAGGTCCTCCTGGTCTGGAAATCATGCAGGTACTGAGTCATCCTCCTGTTCTGTGGGGTTGCATTCCCCCTGCTGGAATGAGTGCGCAGCTTCAGAGTGCTCCTGGATTCACAGGTCTACCTGGAGGGCCAGGTAGCGGCTGTGGCCAAGGGTGTGGTTGCCAAGGTTGTTCAGCTGGTACTCTGGTCGTACTTAAGTCGATCAGACCTGACCACAGTGGCCAAGTCTTAATGACATCACAATTGGATTACTGTAAGGGGCTCTGCATGGGGCTGCCCTTGAAGACAGTCCGGAAGTTGCAATTAGTGCAGAATGCGGTGGTTCCTGTGATCACTGGAGCTGCCCATTCAGTTCCAGGCCCAATTCAAGGTGCTGGTATTGACCTTTAAAGCCCTTCACAGCTTTTAAACTAATTTGATAGTAGGCTTATTGGAAAAGCTGACACACACATGAGCTCAACTAGTGGGGAAAGTTTGAAGTCAAATCTATTTAAAAGACATTTCAAATATGACTCCAGCCTTTTGAATGAACTTACGCCATAAAACAGAAATGTAGGCTCACACTTTCCACGATATTTCTCTAGGGCATCAATTGAATCTACTTCAGCCTAAATAAAAAGTAAATGAGACAATTTATTTAGAACAAAGGATTATGGTGACAGGAGCACTATTTAAGTGGGGCAGGAAAGGGCTATTTTTCACCTAGTGTTTTATCTCAATTATTCATCATTCTTCAAAATCACAGTTCCATTAAGTGTTACATCTGCATGTTTACTTGAAAGTAAATTCTACTGAGTTCACTGGGACCTACTCTGAGCTAAGTGGGCATAGAATTACTGCATTATCTGGTCCACTAACACATTTTGAGATATATACTATGTTTATCTATCTCACAGGGACTGTTTTTTGTTTGTTTGTTTTTTGCCTGCTATTCTTTGTGCCTTTGTACTTCTTACCACAGCAAAATGCAGGAGGTCATCACCAAGCTCATTTCTGATTTTCCTGAAGAGGTTTACAACTGTTTTACATGGTCCACACCAGCCTTGATAAACATCTACCACTGCAAAGAGATTAAGCTGTCTGAGATGAATTCCCAGTTGTGATGTGTCAGAATACACAGAGTTTAATCAAGCACACACAAATGAGATCTAGTAATTCCCACTGCTCCACAATGTTTATTTATTTATTTATTTATTTATTTATATACCGCCTTTCTTCATAATCAAATTTCTCATCAGATATTTATTCAAGGCAGTTTACATAGGCAGGCTGTCCTAGATCTGATAAGGGTCTTTACAATATTGTTCTATTCATATATAGAACCTTCCATTCTTCAGATGTTTCCCTTCCACAGTGTGGCTATCTCCCTGGCTGCACAGCTCTTGCCTTTCGAAGCTTCCACAGATGACTGAACTGTCTACAATTGCTCTACTAATCTTACCTTGTGACAAGCTTACGCTCAGGAACT
This sequence comes from Plestiodon gilberti rubricaudatus, assembly GCA_026170595.1. Lineage (NCBI taxonomy): Eukaryota > Metazoa > Chordata > Lepidosauria > Squamata > Scincidae > Plestiodon > Plestiodon gilberti. Next base: position 43,078,052 of record JANXHW010000003.1, read on the forward strand.
TGCTATGATGGTTGTGAGTGATATAACGTGAGGTGCTGCAAGTGGTCCTCTCTTTGTTACTTCCTCATCCTCCCCCAAAAGCTTCTTGTGTTGTGCTCCTGCACTGCAGCTTGACTTCTCCAAAGCACCAATACAGTTGGAGAAGCAGCCATCTGGACTCAAGTCTCAATATCCACCTAAATGTTACAGACCCACCTGGAGGCTGCTGTTGGCTGCATATTGCCACATGTAGCAGCACTTCCATAGAGGAGCCTTTATGTATATCACACACTGCTTACCAAGAGTCTCCACACTGCATGGGTAGTCTGAACACCAGTATTGGACACCTCCATGAATGTACAACACTGGCTTGGAAATGCAGAGGTTCCATGTAGTTAGTGGTATGATACAGCAAGAGTTAGACAAGTTTGTTAAGCATGGAGGCTATAGTGTGCAGACCAGTCTTTGGGTTTATAACAGAAGGAGAAGTTAAGGTGGAGGTGAAATTGAAGGACAATCTCTTCTAACAGAAAAACAAAATGGAGATTTGGGGCCCAATCCTATAATTTTCCAGCACCAATGCAGCTGTAATGCAGTCGTGAGAACAAATGTTTCCTTACCTTAAGGAGGCCTCCATGACGGCAGGATGCAGCGCATGCTCCACTGGCATGGCTGCATCACCGCTGGAAAGTTGGTTAGGATCAGGCCCTTCCTTTTCTAACTTGTCCTACAAAGATTGTCAGCATCTAGAATACTGATGGGTAGTGGCAGGGGTGAGTTCTGTGTCACATTTGCATCAAAGGTCTTACCAATTAGTCCTTTGGAACACAGCATTTCTTCCCAAAGTTCCTGATTACTGACCATCATCTGTGTATAAACAAGATCACTGAGATAGTTTATTGACAGAATTTTGTAATTTATTTACAGCAGAACACTTTCAGATCAGTCTCTAAGTAGCATGCTCAGACTCGGTCATATGGGAGTAGCTCAAGTGAAATCAATAGGTCTACTCTAATGTAGGTGGTTAGTAAGACTGAAGCAATAATGTTCTTCTTCTGACCACTTGATGGCAGGATTTATAGAGACTATACTCCTTATGGATCCATTTTTTAAAAAAAGAAATCACAAAATATTACCGTAGATTCTTATCTGAAGATTTGTCATGCTTTGTTAATGCACATGTGTGTTGCATAAAGATGAATATTCATGGAGTAATAATATTCTTATGTCTAAAGTTCCACTGAGATAAACTGATCTCCAGAGAAGCACAGCCCATCTGTATTTTTCCAATTATTACTAGAATATGTTCAGTGGTTTAGTAATAATATCCTCCTAAAAGGGATACTAATTTCTATTTGAGTATAAAAGAAATTATGTAGCTGTAGACTGTTCTGGTTATTGTACAGATGAACTTTCAGTCACTGATTTTTATTCTACCTTATTCTGCTGAACAGAAGAATGCTTTGTGCCAGCTATTTCTTCCCTGAAAAGTGCACTGTGGTGATTAGTTTAAATCAGCGCTTAAATGTTCTGATTAGTTCAAACATAAAGAAAATTTCATTATTGGCTGTTGCCCTGGGATACTGGTAAATCCGTTTTAGAATTACAGCTTTCTATTTTAGAACCCCTGCTTTGTTGTAGAATGGTTTTATTAGAAGAATATTATGCAAGCTTGGACCGAACTCCCTCCCTCCATACTAGCAGGAAATATCAAGGAGGACAGACACTGCTGAATATTTGGTGCATCCAACTTTCTTACTAACCTGTAAAGGTAATTCCTTCTTTCTGCTGGTCATTGTGCTGTCAAACACAAAACAAAATACCAAAACATTGTTACTATATAACACTACCACTCAGTCTAGCATAGTTAAGGCTTTCTGCTAACAAACATCATTAGTGCCACATGGTATAAAACACTAGCAATGACATTTGCAATATATAAACCATATTAACTCTGAAGTCTGCTGTACTATGTTCAGTGGGGCTTCCCCCACATAGTAGGATTACAGATTCTCCTTTCTTATTATTCTTTTACCTTCAGGTCGGGTTTCTTGCACATTGGTGGCAGGGAGAGGAGAACTCAAACCAGGGGGTAATAAATGGCAGCACAAGGTCCATCTCCTGAACTTTGGGATCCCTCTTGTCTGCAGTCTGAGAGATCTGCTCTCTGCAGCCATTGTCCCCTGGTTTAGGAAAACCCAGTGGAGGGGGAGGAACCATTGTTTCAGTCTGGCTGAACCTGAATCTCATACTGATATCCTTCCTCTTTTCCTGCCTATATGGAAAGGGAGGTAGGGGACAGGAAGTAGGATGAGATGTAGATTGCTGGAGAGAGAGGAAATTAACCAGAGAGTTGAAAGGGTAGGTGAACCATGAAGAAGAGGCAGTGCGGGTAAATGAAGTTGGATCTCAACTGATGTCAAATGAGGAGATCCAATTTCTAGGAGGAAGCAGGAAGTATAAACAAATAGGGAAATGGGTAGCTGTGTTGTTCATTGGAACTTGATTACTGAATTCAGGCTCCACACAGACACTAGTAACTTACCCGATTTACTTCTAAGCAAGGTTATATTCTATACATCACCTAGTACATATCCTCCTATCACAGAACTGCACAGGATTTTCTCTTAGATTGAGGAGGGGAAAGTCTGGAGGCTGGGCTGTTTTTAGGGAGATAGACAGTGCACACTTAACTCACTGTGTCTGAAAACAAACTGCATGTTTATTATGCTAAAATCAGATTGCCTAGGTGAAAACGAACATGTGATTGAAAAGGCAAGTACACTGTGACTGTGTAGAAAGACTTTTAAACCCTGTGGCTGCCTCTGGTTACTCAGCGAGGAAAGGTCCACATAGCCATAGGCACCCTTCTTTATGATCACTTCAGATGCACCAGTGTCAGCAGCCACAGCAGTTAGAGGCTTTCAGGGGTTAAATCCTGGCAGCCATAGAAACAGGCAAGAGAGGTCAGAGGAAGGAAAAGAGATGTGAACAATAGAATTAGTGGGGGCTCCCATCGTTTGCCGTTATGGGACTATCCTGCCTGCACTGAGAACTATAGGGGTATTGCAAAAGCCTGGTACCTGCTCCACAGATCGGCAATGGCTCCCACGCAGCAACACCGTGGTCGCGTCTCTGGTTTCCATAGCAACACAACCGGCCAATGGGAGAGAGCTCTGCCCTCAAACTCATTCCCTTCCTTGACCGATCTGAGCTTCTGGCCCTCCGTGTGCAGCCAGATGGCTCAGTCCCTCTTGTCCCTGAAACTGCCTGACAAGTCAGGAAGTGAAGAGGAAGAATGGATTTGCTAGCTGAAGTACTGTCTAGGGGGGGGGGGGGGGGAAGAGGCTTGACACTGTTTTTACATGAGATTCTTACAATACGCAAAACTAGTGGGAAGAATTAATGTTCCAACATTTTCCCGGATATTTGGTATATTTAAAAAAAATCTCTTCACATGTATGCGTGCATGTTCTCTTCACATGTATGCGTGGCGTGCACATATGAGAGGAGAGATGATGCGATGGAAAAGGGGAAGGTTTTTTTTAATACATTCACTTCTCTTCCTTTGGAGCACTAATCTCCCTCTTTTCAAAGAGCATTATTCTAAAATCCACTGATATTCGAGTGCTTGTTTGATTTTGGAAACTACTATATTATTAAAATGACTGGTGCTTTGAAGAATAAATGGATGGTGGGAAAAAACAAAGAAATCATATGACCGAGAAACTAGAACTATTGTCCAGCCAGTGCAATTAAATGGGTCAGGTACCTGATAAGGTGCTTTAAATATACAGTATTTTACTACACAAGTTTCCACTTTAAGGAATTAGCCAGCATACTGCAGCAGCCATAGGAGATGAAAGGACACACTCATCATAAATTTCAGTTCAAATTATCAGATGTTTGTAGCACCCATGCCATCCTGCATAGCAGAAGGTGTTGGCAGAAAAAACATCCCTGTGCTAAACATTCCAGGCTCTATAATGATGGAACATGGGTACAACGCCGCCTGCAGGACTCTAAGGACTGGAGCAGTGTATTGTTCAGTTGCCTGAGACCCCTCACCTGTCCTTATGGTACCTGTAGGAGGTATATCCGTTGAGTAACTTCCTACCACATGTTCTTCCCTTTTTCACTTCCTGACCACTGAAGGAGCAGCATCCAGGCTGCTGAAATGTCCCCAAATGGCAGGCAGCCATTGCTGAAGAGCATGTAACCCCTTATTTTTTTCCCCACAAAGAGAACAGTTTTCTGTTCCGTTATAGAAGCCTCCGATACCTGTATTCTTTTGGAAATATTAACTGCCTCTACTCCTGTGTGTTTACTGATAGCAAACTAGCTGGGTGGTGGTGTTTACCAAAGGAAAGGGATCTTCTGCTGATTGCTTTGCTTGTTAGAGCCCACCCACGTTTCCAACACTTAATGCATTGTGCCTTTAATCAGCAAGGTAAACTTCCTCTTGACTACAATTCTATGCACCCTTACCTAGGCTGGAAGTCCCACTAAACTCTGAAAAACTTACTTCTGGCCTGGGAAGACATGCACAGGATTGCTCTGTTAATCAAATCCTTCTCAAATAGTGATCAAATAGTTTAAATAAAGAAATAAGATGTCCATTTTATCCCTTTGGTATGAAACACATGAAATTGGGTTAATTTCGCTTCCCCCTTTCCCTTCCAAAGCCCCTACCCCAGTGACTGCACTAGCAGGGGAGAAGGATAGGATTGGGCTGTGCAGTCAGTGGGGTAGGGGCTTTGGAAGGGAAAGGGGGAAGAGAAATTAACCCAATTTCATGTGTTTCATACCAAAGGGATAAAATGGACATCTTATTTCTTTATTTAAACTATTTATATCCCACCTTTCCTCCCATAACATGGGACACCCAAGGGTACTAACAAGAACTGATTACAGGCTGAACCCGAAACCAAGCCTCTTCATAACTACAGACTTGATTTGAACCACACTGGGAACAGCCCCATTTCTGCTTTTGCTAAGGAAGGAAGGGGAAAACCATATATGGCTGGAGAATTTCCTAAAAGAACACCTCATATTTCAAAGGGTTATATTTTATTCCAGAAACCAGAGGTCCATACAATTAAATGGTCCCTTATCTGCACAGGTGACACTTGTAAGAAAACTGTATTTATTTCATCAAGCATCTCAGGAAGCCTTGAATCAAAATGGACCTGAAGTTGTTTTAGTGCCCCCTAGCACCTTCTGTAAAGGAGCATGTGGTTGCTGTTTTTATCTGTTGGGGTCTGGTGTTGCAAATCTAAGCACATGCATGAGATACGATGAAGGCCTGGAACACTGGGAGTTACTGCAGACAGTAATGGTCAGCATATGCAGAATGAGAAGAAGAAAAGCCAAGGGTCTGGTGTCTAAATAAACACTTGCACCAAAGATGCACGATGGCTATGACTATTATAAGCACATACTGTATATGTTAAAATTCTCATTTAGAAGATACTACCACAAGCAAGTAGTATACAGTTGGCCCACATCTTATGCGCAATTGACTTGCACAAATTCAAGTATACACACTCAGTCCCATCCCCCTGCATTAAGACAGAGATAAATAGTGTAGGTGATTCCTGCCATTCAACTTGTGCTGTTTATGCTCTAGGGCCTAGAGCAAGCTGAAATGAGAGAATGAAACTGCTGTTCCCTCAGTTATCTCAGTTCCTGTGTGTGTGTCATACTGTGCTTTTAATTCTTAAAGATACGGTATGTAGCCGCTTTGGGTCCCCCCTCCGCTAAGGGGGGGAAAAGCGGGATGGGATATAAATTCAATAATAATAATAATTGTTGGATTTAAGGAAGTTTCGACTATAGGCAATTTTGGCTTTATGTGCTGACCTCAGAATATAACCCTTACGTAAGTTGCGGGCTGGCTATATATGATTATGATAAATAATAAACTTCTCCAGTGTCCATGTTCAGCTGCTGCATTTCTTTCTGTAGTAACAATGATACTGTCTGGTCTTTAGCCCAAAAGCCATAAAGCTAGGACCTTTGGTTGGGGTTCTCATGTCAAATTTCCCCTATGCCACCAATAAGGTCTGGTCAAAGAAGAACTGCAGGTAGGCATGCCTAAGGAGGCCTGAAAAGCCTTTGGGCAACCTGGAGCAGGTAAAGCTCTGTTTTCTATACAAACGTCAAGTCTGGTTTTTGCTGGGAGAAACTAGGCCTCAGTTTTCTGCTGTTGCCGTCCATAGATTGCTTTGGACTCTGAAAACGGCTACTCCGTTCCAGGAGGACCCCAGTGTGCTCATAAAATCCTCTGGATCAGGTAGTGCCAATTAGATTCCAGTAAGATATCTCCTGGGACAGAACTGTTTATGTTGGCACTTCCTAGATATCAGCTACGAATAAAATCTAATTTTCACAGCTTTCACATTTTAAAACATTTTTCACATATAGGACAGAAATTTCTAGTGCAACTCCACTGAGCTATACTAGGGCAATTGTAACCCTTCTTGAACAAGAAAAGGTAGTATGCTGTCAACATCACTATACAAAGACATACATAAATGCATATTCATTGTACATAGCGGTAAACAGAATACAATAATTTGACATTCATTTAATGGAAGAATCCAGTATCTCCTGATAATCTTGCTTTCTAAAGTCCTTCCAAGTTAGTTTATAGCATGCAAGGAAAAAGACACTAATGATGATAACAGCTCCTCCAATCATATCATAGATGCTAGGGAAGATACGTAACACAAGAAGTTGAAGGATCATGGCGATTACAATTTCCAGATGCTGCACTGTGCTGACCAAGGCTGGATGGAATTTGCTCAAGGCATAATAGACACCCAGAAAAGCCAGTGTGGAACATATACAGATGCCAATAAGATAGCCCCAGCTTTCTCCATTCAGGGGAATGATTGGTTCTTGAAGAAAGAACATGGTAGAGGCTCCCCACACTGTTCCAGTCCAACCAAAGGTAAACAGTGCTGTCCACATGCTGACATTATCCTTGATTGACCTGTACACTATCATGGAGAGAGCAGTAGTTAAGCCTGCCATAACTGTCATGGTGTAGCCAAAGGCCTCCTTCCAAATATTCAACAGAGAATTTTCTTCATCTACAAGGTTGGGGATCATGACAAGGCAAACACCAAAGACGCTACTCACTACAGTCATTACATCAATGCAAGCCATTCGCTCATCCACTAGTAAAAAGGCCAAAATGGCACTAAAGACAGTGGTGGTAGCTCTCCACATAGTAGTCCCATTGCTTGGGGGGACTATTGTGAAGGAAGTGTAAGCACAAGTAATGGAAATAACATTGCACACTCCATAGAAGAACAGTCGCAATCTGTGGCCTTTGGGGCCAAAAGGATCCTCGTGATAGTAGCACACAACTAAGACAGAAAACACTTGTAAGACAGAACGAATGAAGATCAGTTCTAGAGATGGCACTTTGGAACGATCAGAAGCAAGTCTAGTTATCAGGGCTACACAGCCGTGGGCCAGGGCAGATGCAAAAAGCACAGCCCAAGTCTTTCTGGACTGAAAAATGCTTCCATCTACAAAACCTTGGCCTTGCCCACCCTTGTTTGCTTCTAGCTTTTGTGTTGTCTGAGGCGGGATGTCAATAGTCCCAAAGAAAGACCTTCCTTTCCGTTGTCCACCACTCAGCAGTCTTCTCTTTGGATTATCTTCCAAAAAACTCTCATGGTCTTCAGTAGTGTCTTCATATTCCTCTTCTCCAGGTTGTGGATAATGGGAAGTATATTTCACTGTCACTGTATTGGGATGTATTTTCACTCGTTTTTTCACTGGATACTGCTTCGACGGTGAAATATCCATTTCCTCAGATAACTAGCACTGGTCATAAAGAAAAAAATGTAACAAATTCAGCAATAATCATGCTGTTCAGGTTGAAATGTCTGGATGATTTAAACATGACTAGAATAACCCTAACTCTAATCCCAGTGAACTATTAATCCTTTATGAAAACTGAGCTGGCTTTGGAAAGAAACCGGAGTCCAAATATAAATGCCAATAAAAAAACAAATTGTGACAACAGATTACTATGCTGCGCCACAATCATCAATGCATTTGCTGTTTGACATTTAAAAAATTGTGGTTGATGTTTTCCTGTCCTGCAACACCCCACACAATTCCCCCCTGGGCTTTAATTATACTTTTGCTGTTCAAGAAATGGCTTATTCTGAAGGAATAAGTAAAAGTAAAATATCAATAGATTCCATTTTGAACCAGATTCAAAACAACATTCAATGTCTACCTGTCACAAAATATGTTTGTGGTATCAATGAAGGTGTCTCAACAGATATGGGCCCTCAAGTATCTATAACTGTTTTGGGGACATCAAGCAGCATGCTACACAGCTGCAGTATCTTGTAAATACGTGGGCCACCTTGCAAGTAAGGCACACACAAGTTAAAATGCTGTGTCTCTGTTCCAATAATATTGGTTTCCAATACCATTGATATGCCCTAGTATCAGGTGCATGTGACTCTGCTAACATGTCTTTGTAATGGTTTAAAATCTTGAGGATGCCACATAAGCAAGTAACCCCCAGTTCTAGTCTGTCTTCACCTACTTCTGTGCCATGCAACAGCTTTAGTGATGAGAGCTTTTAGTAATGCTGGTGCTGATCTGGATCAGTTTTGGGATGCTAGTGCAATGCTATTTTTTCTGGCACATAGTTTGGGTCTAAAACTCATAAGAGCAACAAGAATGAGTTTTGTTACTATTTGGAAACATCGTAAGAAAGCTGCCAATTAAAGGAGTTAAAATGCCAATTTTAATATCTTATTATTACATAAGGATTAACTTCAGTCCTCCAACCTGCCCTTTCTCCCACCTCCCTAACTGCAGTCTTTACATGCATAGCATAAGAACACTATCTTACTATTTATGTATAGGAAATATGGTTGTTAAGTTCTAAGGAACTGGGGACAAATACAGGAATGTTGACCTGTATGTCAATATAAAATACAGGAAAGAAATGAGGTATCCTCAGAGCTAGTGAATGCCAGCAAGAAAGATTCAGTTCCAGCAACAAAACAGAGATAAGAGAAAGCTTCTTCAAATACTGTATATACGACAGAATTCTTGCTATAATGTTAGTCACTGCAATGTTGTTGAATCTTTACTTAGGGGTGGTGGAAGAACAGTTCCTCTGTGTTATTTCCCACTGAAACTCATTCATGGATTGAAGAGATGGCAGCTGTAAAGTCATGTTCCTGCCAAATATGATACACATTCATGGAGATGAAATGGTATTGCTTAAATAGACACTGAATGACACAGATGTCTTTTTATCATATGAGAGAGAGCGAGAGAGCGCAAATGAGGAAATAATTCTTTACCTTTTTATTTAGAAGATGTTGAACAAGTATTCCTTCAAAATGTTCCCAAGGTTGAAAGATGTTAAAGAGAGTAAATCTGCTCTCCAGAATTCAGCAGTGTGTCCATTTCTGTCTTGTAGATTAAAAGAAAACAGACAAAATTGGTAATAGCTGCCTGTGAATCCAAATGTACTGGAAAGCCAGAAACACAGAGTCAAATATTGTCAGTTTAGGGCGTGTGCAGGAGGGAAAAAAAATGCAGATTCTCTTTTTTCTACCCTCTCTTTTGTCTGCACATAGAGGCACTGAAGAGGAGAGAGAGGCTACAGCTAAAGAATCAAATGCAATGAACAGACCAGAAAAAGTGAGCATGCTCAGTAGAGCTCAAGGACATTTGACAGTACCATCACTACTAACTGTAGAATGGAATAAATATTCTTTTCTTAATCATGACTCTGTCAGTGAAACATATGTTTTAAATGGCATAGTAGCTATTTACCAAAATAACATTTATAATACCTTCTTGGTAGCAAAGAAAAACAATATACACTAAAAACAAAAGATGTATGATTTTCATGACATGCATGGTTTGAGCATGAGAGCAGGCCAGCTCATGCAGCTGCAAAGTCAGATTCTTAGTCAGCATTGTTTATGGGAGATGTTTAGGACATGCTCAGTGAAACCTCATAATCATAATAATTGTATTGGATAGATTTAACCTATATTTTAGATATTTTAAATGCTAATGTACAATATATGTAAATGCATTCCATAGAAATCATTTGAAGTGACTTGGAAGAAAATGTATTTAGAATAAGGGATCATAACATCATAATAGGGAAACTAGTCAAAGGTTAGGACATTGAGCATTTCAGTAGTAGGGAGCAACAAGGAAGAACAAGATCAACTGTAATATTGAAGATGTAATACTGTACAGTATTTGGCTCATAGAAAACAAGTGTCTCTGAGGAATGAAGAGATTGGGAGATGAGAGGGGAGATAGAAAAGAAAGATAAGAAACAGGAAAATGCATGAGTATGAAGACATTTGAGTCAGTAAGAATAAAAGTGATCTAGGAAGACAGTAGGAGTTAATGCAAGAATGCAAGGAGTTAATGCAAGTGATGTGATTTGATCATAATGATGTTTCAGAATAAAGCAGGCCAGCAAAAGAAGGGGGGGGGGAGAATGGGACAGCACGGGTGCTGAGGAAATAAAAAGAGCTAGTAATAATTAATGTAAGAAATAGGAGTGAATGTGAGCTTTAGTTACTTCAGAAGAAAGAGAAACAAATTTAATGGACTTTACAATGGTGAACATGACAAAATTTAGCAACTGAAGGATATATGAGAGGAGAAAGTGCAAGAGGAATCGAAGGTAATCATGAGTTCATCCGTATGAAGGGAAGAAGCATTTGCAGCAGTAAAACTGTCAAGCAGGAAAGTGAAGGAGGAGAGGAAGAAATGTGGAGAGAGAAATGCTACAGACCAGTTTTAGAAGGAGTGCACTTTTATTTTAAATATTTTATCCTGTTTTTCAAGGTTCTCAGAGTGGTTCACACAAATAAAATGAGATGTATAGATGCATAATATGCCTCTTTAAACTGTCTTCAGAATACCAGGTGCTGTCAATGGTGTGGAATGATGCTATCATGTGGTTCCTACCTCTGCTTCTCCTCAACAGCTCTGGTCGCAAAGGGAGATGGTGGAAAGGGGCAGACAGACCAGACCTTCTTCATGGTCCTCTCCTCAGTCCTGCAGATGTTCCTACTGCCACAGGTGCTCTGGGAACGTGGTATTAACAGCTAGCTCCCAGTCGTCCGGAGAACTCTCAGGGGTAGTGGCTTCAGAGGGAGTGATTATGTATGAAGTCACTTCACATCCCTCCTGCTGGTGTTACTTCTATCTCACTGTAATAGTCAAGTAGAAGAATCAAATTCAGCAGATACAGGGCATATTAGTTTTGTTTGAATTATGTGGCTTGCCAAGATGCACCTGCTCAAATTCTTCTGCATGAGGGTGCTGACTGCCGAGACATTCTGTCACCTCTTGTCATCCAACTGTATTTCCAATCCCACTCATAACTGTGCATGCATTGCACATGCTAACAACAATAAACAGCCCAATCCTATGCATGTCTACTCAGAAGTCCCATTTATAGTCAATGGGGCTTACTTTCAGGTAAGTGTGCATAGGATTGCGGCCACATTCTCCTAACTAAGAAAAGTATTATTTGCTGAATTTCTAGCCTGCCTTTCTCCCCCACATAGGGGGACCCAAAATAGTGCATTATCTCTGGGGACAAAATAACACATCCTCTCATCTAATGGCAAACAGCACAAACTTGAAGGAAGATGTCTCTGGACTGTACATAGGAAACAGTAACTTTTTATATATACTGTATTGCGTTAAATTCCAGAGGATTGTTGCTATTAAAAATAACACAGCGCCTTGCAACTAAGACAGTAAGATTCTTGACACAAGGGACTTGCATTCTAAATATAGGCACAATAGATGAGGGAGAGGGACGTGCAGGTAAGGCAGCCGTATTTGTTAAAACATTGATTTTCTGGAAAAGCGCTCTCAGAATCTGGATCTGGAGAGTGGAGAAGGTGAAAAAACGCTGCCCCCAAAAAGAAGCATCCAAGCCACAATTAGTCAGTTCGGGGAAAGAAAAGGCACCGTTTAATCGCTCCCGTGCAGCCTATTTACTCAAAAGAAAGCCGCACGCACGCTACAGTACTCAATGAATGCGGCTTGCTGGCGTCCAGAAGCCAACAAAACAGAAGCGCTCCTCGCGTGAGCAGAACTGGGCGGGGCGGAAGGTTCTCGGGTTGTCTCCAAGCTCGCGAAAGAGCCTGCGCATGCTCCTTTACAGCCCAGTTAGTTATGGCCGCTTTACGGATCTTGCCCTTTCGGCTCCTCCGGGGTCCTCCAAGGCTTTCACGGCAGTTCAGCAACAGCAGCCCTCCTCAGCGCGCGCTCACTGTTCCCGAGCGCATAGAGGAGAAGCGTCAGGCTGCGCTGCTCGGGGGTGGCCAGGCCCGCATAGATGCACAGCACCGGCGGGTGAGCGAGAGCGCGCGCAAGGGAGCCCCATTGCGTGGCCTGTGGCAGCTGCCTGGCTGCTCCTGGCCGATTCCATGTGGCGCACCGTGAGAAGTTTGCCTGCGGCTCCGCTTAGCGCGAGAAGGCGGTACATCCCAGAGGAGAGCCTCGGCGATTTTTTCCCTTGGAGGGGCGGGGGGGGGGGTTGCGTTAAAACACTCGTGCCCAGACCTTCCTCTTCCTGTATTCCTGTAGAGCTGAACGTGGGTCTCTGAAGACATCAGCAGCACCACGTGCCTTGAAATAGCCCCCCCCCCTCTGAGACGGCGAGCTTTGCTCTGATTTGTCTGCTTCAGTGCATAGAGGCAAGGAAGCAGCTTTTGTGTGTGTTTGTGTGGGGGGAACAGTTCACCTGTTTTGCTGCAACTAGAAACTTTGTCCACTGGAATGCAATGGCACTGCAGGAAGAGCTCCTGAGGCCACTCGTTCTCACGTGATATTTTTAATAAACTGATACACTCCTGGGTCTCTCCAGAGATGTTACCTTTCCTTACTTTTCTTTCCTAATTTTTCCTTCCGAAAGGGAAAGCAGCAATAAAATGGCTCACCTAGGTATGAGGGTTGGTCAAATCACTCTGAATCAGAAGCATGTGTCGCAAAACTCCCAAGATCTTTTTGATAACTTTTACATTATACAGCCCCCTTATAGCTATTTCCCTACATGTGTTTTCATCTTGAAATTAGATGTAATAGCTGCAGCGGAAACAAAGTACTTCACAAAACACATCATACAGTTAGGGAATTCACAACCATATTGTATTGTAATGGCCAATAACTCAGGTGGCTTTTTTTTTTTTTAAAAAAAGGAACTCAGTGGAGCATCCACGTAATCTGAGTGCCAGATGTCAGGAACAAAGAATAGGATGTGGCTGTCATAATCATGCTGTGTTATGAACAGCCAAAAGCATCTAACTGACCACTGTTACAGACAGAATGTTGGGCTGAATTGACCTTGGTGTGACTTAGCAAGGCAGTTTTTACATTAATTCAACTCTGCCCTGCCCCACTCTCTGCATTTTAGACTTACAGAGAAACACAGTCACTTTTCAGATTTCATCTTGTGGGATGCATCTGTAGGGCCAAAAATCAATCAGCAACTGAGAAAAGTTTTTAATGCAAAGTTACAAACTGCCCTTCAGTGCAGCGTAGAGTCAGCTAGTGTTAGCAGCCCCTTTTGTTTGACAAATAGAGTTGGTATGAGGCTGCATCTTATGCACATTTTCCTGGGAGTAAGTCTCACTGAGCATAGTGGGACTGACCTGAGTAAACGTATGTAGGAGTGTGCTGTAAGTACTGTACTCTCAGATATTTTTAAAGTGAAATATTTCTGCAGAGGGCATTACCAGATTACATCAGAGCTAATGCTGACTAAAAAAGAAAATTTGACTGATGACTGTACACAAGCAATTGCTAACGGGCAGCCCAATCCAGCATAAAGACTGAGGCCATCCGAGGAAGCAGGCAGCCCATGGCAGAAAGTCTACTCGGGGAAGGGGACGCTTGTCCCCTTCCCCGAGTGTAATGGCGGCTGGGGCCGATAGGCCTCCTCGGATTTCTGCCAGCTATTTTGCTGGCGGAAGTCGGAGGAGGCCATGTAACAGCCTAGCCGCTCGGCAGGGACCGGGACATAGCGGACGACATGGCCGCACTCCCGCCTCCGCCGTTCCTCCCCCGGCTCTGCTGTCCCTCCCCCGGCTCCGCCGCCCCCCCGCCCGCTGGATCCAGACCTACCTGGGTCCGGTGGCAGGCCTAGTCCTCAATTGGCGGAGCTGGAAAGGCCGGCCTTGTGCCGGCCTTCCCAGCTCTAATGTAGTCTGCAAACGTATGCCTGTAATGTAGCCCGTAACTTGCGCAGGATTGCGCTGTAAATAACTGAAGAAGGCAATACAGTTTTCTCTGACAAAAGTTCTTTAAGGATAGGATTGTGAAGTGATCATAACATGTTCAGTTAGTTACACATTTACCACTTTGGTGTTTTTGGCTGCTGGCTTTTTCTGCTCAGTTAGTCTACATGCAGGAAATGTAGATGTAGTTTATTTCACTTTCAGTTGCTATCCTAGATTAGCACATTTATAATGTCTCCTGTTACTTTGAATAGTCTAATTACAGCCAGAAAGTTAAAACATGTGTGAATGTATAGTAATTTTTGTCCTGTCAGTTGATTCTTACTTCTTATTCAGTCCTTTGCAAATACAATTTTAAAACATTCATTTTACAATTGAGAGATTTGAAATTGAGATTTCTACTTCCTAGCTCCTTTCCTCTACTGGGCTTCTTTATGGATCACTTACTTTTATCTTTCACATTGTTATTATTAAGGTTATTTATATACCGCTTTTCAACAAAAAAGTTCACAAAGCGGTTTACAGAGAAAATAAAATAACTAAATGTTTCCCTGACCCAAAAGGGCTCACAATCTAAAAATAAAATAAAAATGCAAAACATACAAGTCTAATTGACTTGTTTAAAAGGAAACAAAGCCTTTTAAAACACTATACTTGATCCTTACAGAAGAAGCAACTTTTACAATCAAAGGAGAGGCTCATGATTTATAGTAAGGAAGGGTATTACAATATTGAGTTTAAGAGAAATGCTTGGCAGGACATAAACAGGTATGAATGAAATCTTAAATTGGTAGTTGTTCCTCTATATCTTTAAGGATGCTTAGTCCTAGCTTTACTAGCCTTACCTTGTTAATATTATTTCCTGCTCCTCAGGGAAAGCTGACTGCAAGGGAGCGCATTCTTCTCTTACTGGATCCTGACAGTTTTGTAGAATATGACATGTTTGTGGAACACAGATGTGCAGATTTTGGGATGGAAGCTGAAAAAAACAAGGTACATGTTTATTTTTTTTTTATTTTGATTGAAGTGGGAGAGCCATCTGGTGTGACCCAATCTGATCTGCCGCCCAAAATAGTGACTGATATGCCATCCCAACCCCCAAATTCCACCCCGTGTGCCAGCATCCCTAGCGCCAGGCAGCACGCTCACACAAAATTTGTCCCCCTGTGTGATGAATGACCTAATTTCCCCCCTATTTTTTTTTTGCCTATTTTTCCTTTCATACTCCTCAGAAGCTCCTGTGCAGCTTCAGCAGTCTGAGAGTTGCTGGAGCTTCCTACCTTTGGCCTTTGTCTGAAACACCATTATCAACCAGCTATACGCTGTTGTGGATTCGAGTTATTCCTTCCTGTCTGGAGTAGCTAGCCTTCCTAGTGATTGGCATGCACTTATCAATTGGGCAACCAAACCTGTCTGTCTAGTTGAAGGGGTGGGATGGACTCGCCAGGTGGGTTTCACTCTTCTAATCAAGTAACTTGATGACATCATCAACCCCATGTTACTTAAGTTCAAGCACAGCGCTGCTTGTGTGTTCGTATTTGTTCAGCCAGGTCTGCCGTGAGATCTAATATTGGTTTGCTAGAGGTGAACCCACTTACTCTCCAGTGTATGCTGGGACTAGGATTCCCAGGACCATGTACAGGCATACCATACATTTTTGTCTTGTTAGGGAGTGGTGAATTGATGAAAGTAAAAAATGGATGAATGTCGACAATCTTTTTGTTTAAAGGGGCCGGGTGTTGTTTAAAGGGGCCAGATGTTGTTTAACGTTGCTGAGCACTCGGAAGTGGCCCGCATGGAGCTCGTCTTGGGAGGTAAAGCCTTCCACAGGACAGGGAATGGTGGAATCACCGGCCCAGGCCCATGGAGTCCCTATGCCTCTCAGTGACTCGGGTGGGAGACTTTGCCTTCCAAGCCAAGCTCCGCACGGGCCAAATGACTTCAGCTGGCTGAGGATGAAAGAGGAAAGTGACGAAAGTCAAGGCAATGAAAGTCAAGGTATTGATGTAGATAACTAGTGATAGGAACTGTCATCCTAGCTAGACACATCAATGAATTCATTTTTTGTTACTGTTTGCTTTCATTCCAAGCCAAGCTGTACATTTCGTCACTTCGCTACAAGGGTTTGGTTTGGTGTGTTTTGCTCTCGAGTAGCCTCTCATCTCAGCTCTATCAGCTAGGCGTTACTAGTTAGCATATCTAATTTACAGTGCAATCCTATCCAACTTACATAAGCTTACCAGATCTCCAACCGGGACAGAGTGCTAGACCTTTAGGAGAAGGAATGTGGGCAGGTGTAGCTTGTTAAGTCCTAGAGCACAATCCTAGGCATGTCTACTCAGAAGCAAGCCCCATTGAACACAATGGGGCTTGCTTCTGAGTAGACATGCCTAGGATTGTGCTGTAAGGTTTAACAAGCTACACCTGTCCACATTCCTTCTCCTAAAGGTCTAGCACTCTGTCCCGGTTGGAGATCTGGTAAGCCTAAACTTACACCACTGGTGTAACCAGTGGTGCAGTGAGAACGGGAGGCCCCAGAATGTCAAGGTGATTCAAATCTCCTCCAAAGGGGGATTCAAAGGGGATTTGAATCCCCTTTCCGTTCTGGGGCCTCCTGTTCTCGCTGCACCGCTGGTTTCACCAATAGTGTAAGTTGGATAGGATTGCGCTGTCAGTCAAGCTTTTTCTTTGTGTCCATTCAGCCAAATTTAGGCAATTTCCATCATCCTGCTTATAGATTTTCTACCCCATCCCCCTTTTTCCCATTTGGTTTATTTCACTTTCTTTTGGAATTTTAATAAATTAGTTACATTTTGACTCTTTGCCTTGCCTAGTCCATATTCACAGTTAATTCAGTGGGTTGTCTCATCTGATCACTCTTGCAGACCCTACTGTGGTTTTGATTTTTAATAAGAACCCCTGGGGTTCATTACTCTCCTGGGAGGAGGAATCTCTCCCATGTGGTGACAGATAGAAACTACCAGATTTCCCCCTATTCAGCTCCCTAAGTAAAGGGGTGGGATAGGGATACAGGTAAGGGGTTATTCTTGACCCCCCCCCCCCATAGGGTAGCCACCAGTGTCTAAAAGTTACAAGAGTCAGCCCGCTATCTGTCGTTTGGCTCATACAGGTGGTGGTGCTGCCTGCCAACAGCATCGTTGAGGGTGGAAACAGTAAGGGGGTAGACAGCTCTCTCACAGAGAATGGTCTCCTGGACCTCGGCCTACCTTGAGGCAATGAGTCTGTCCGGGGACAGGGGGCCCTCGACGCTCGGGAACACGCCAAACCGCCGAGCGGGCGTGTTCGCGGGCGGCGCCCGGCCTCCTGAACCCCGGCCTTCTGCTGCCCCATGTCGGCCCGGGGATGGGGGTCCTCGGCGCTCAGGAACGCGCCAAACCGCCGAACAGGCGCGTTCGCGGGCGACGCCCGGCCTCCTGAACCCCGGCCTTCGGCCGGCCCACGTTAGCCCCAGCGGCACGAGCGGGACCGAGCCGCTGGGGCCACGGCTCGCTCAGGAGTCGGGCGGGCGGGCGGCAGCGGCTCAGCCGGGGGCCTGCCTGAGCGGGAGGATGGCGCGGCCGGACGCCATGCTGACCGGACTTGGGGGCGCGCCTGTCTCCCACGTAGAGGGACGTGGCGCAGGGGAGGCCGACGGAGGCGGGGAAGGCGGGCACCCTCCGAGTCAACCCGCCCCAAAGGACTCTCACCTGGAGGGGAAAAGCCTCCCCGCCCGGATACGAGGAGAGGACCGGCGGGCAACCAACAGGGATGGATGTCCGCCCTGAGCAGGGGGAAACCAGCCGGGGCTCTAGGGGCTGGTGGGAGTGGCTGACGGGGAAAGGGGTGGAAGCAATGGGGCGGGACCCAAACCAGGGAGAAGGGTATAAAGAGGGTTGCATTGGCCAATCCATTGGCCTCGCCCTTCCCCAAGATTGCCATCAGCTGAGCTGGGCGGCATCTTGAGGAATCCCAGTGCTTGGCAACAGTGTCATCGCTGAGTGTAGGACTGGGTAGCTGTGTTCCCGTGTGGTTCAGAGGAAGCTGTGGCCCACACTATTGTAATGTTTTTTTCATAGTTCAGGTGCTAGTAGGAGATATTGCTCCCTTGTCACTACATTGGCCACATTCACAGACCATTTTTGTTGCTTATTTTTGGTTCTCAAAATGGCGTACTGGTTCATATCTCATTCTTTTATAGGGCTCGCTGGCAAAATACAACAAGGATCCCAAATGCAACAAGGATCCAATTATTTTCTTTTTCTAATTTTCCCATTAGTTCAGTTCATCTGCTATAGATATTTCATGTGGATTTGATCATTTTTTAAAGCTTGAACAACTTTTCAAACCTTGTTTTCTAGCTGTGTTCTTTTCTCTCAGTTTTCTGTTGTTCACGGGGTACCTTGGTTTCCTGTAATATAGTGACAAGTCAGTCTTGGAGCTTCTGATAATTTAGAGGCTGGTGGTAGTGTTCAGAGTTTGTGTTCAGAGTTTTAGGAAGCTATATCAAGATACTTTTTATCTCATCCCATAGATGATTTTTTAATATGAAATTATATGCCAAATATTTGGAGGAGGATGATGATACACAATTTAGCCTGAATCCTTTAGAGCAGGCTAGGGGCCCAATCCTATCCAACTTTCCAGCACTGATGTAGCCATGCCAATGGGGCATGCGCTGCATCTTGTGGTGGGAGGGCAGTCACAGAGGCCTCCTCAAGGCAAGGGGAATTTGTTTCCTTACCTTGGGGCTGCATTGGCGCTGGAAATTTGGATAGGATTTGGCTCTAAATTAGTCAAAAAGCTGTACTCAGCCCTAGAGATGCAGTTTGAATTTCAGGCTAGCAAATATTGACTCTGATTATTTATAAGAACTGGATTTCATTTTTAATAATGTTGTTGTTCTGAACTATATGTTCTCTTTTGCAGTACCCTGGGGATAGTGTGGTAACTGGCCAAGGCAGAATTAATGGGAGACTGGCTTATGTCTTCAGTCAGGTATTGCTTTTCAGTTCAGGAGTTTTCCTTTGAAACCTCATAAACACTTTCCTCCTACTTTTAAATGTGTTTAATGTATAGTGCATTTATTATGTATTTTGCTTATGAGTTCACAGAACTTTAATTTTACAATCAATTACATGCCCCCCTCTCTGTCCATTTTTTCTCATTTAATTTATCATTTATTTATTTAAAATATGTATAGGAAGTGCATAAACAAAGTGAAAAATAAGGCAAAGGCACAGTAAAATGGGCAATAAAACAAAATAATACAATAACAAATCAATAAAAAACTCCAGATAGCTGCAAGATTAACACGGGTGGAGTCATTCAAGCCCATAACTATGGCAAAATAAGGTACTTTTCACCATACACCAAAACACCATCAGAGAAGAAGTGAGATTGAGCCTCTTGGGGCAAGGTGTTCCATAGTCTAGGGCTGCAATCCTATACACGCTTTCCTGAGAGTAAATCCCATTGAACACAGTGGGACTTCCTCTTGAGTAAATCTGTATAGGATTGTGCTGCAGATTCCGTATCTGAAAAGGACCTGTCAAACTTTTCCACCAGCTTCCTATGGTGGTCTTACTTCATGGCTCAGGTGGTGGGCCATAATGTAGGGCTCCCAAAGTTGACCCAAATGATGGGATGGAGTAGATTGCCCAATGCCAGGGACCTCTGGCATATGTCCTCTAAAGCTGCCCTTGTCTCCATTGGTGGTGGGCCATGAAGCAGGGCTTCCAAAGTTGACCCAAATGGGTGGGTATGATGATCCTTTTAAATATCCTGACCCCAAGCCGTTTAGGCTATAGGTTGTGTTGTACAGCATACTTGTTCTTGTACAGTGGAATCCTCATGCCATATAGGAATAGGGGTAGAATTTTTTTCAGATTCCAGAAACCTTCTGGAATCTTTTTCAGAGTTTTTAATACTTGTATTACTTTTTAACGTTACAAAAATGCATGTCTTTGGCCATTTCTTGACAGTTTCTCTAGATACATTCTTAAAATTTAAGACACAAGTGATCCTTACCTTCTCTGTGGAAGAAGCGTGTTTTTGGTTGTATGTAAGTGATGGATTAGTTTGGAAAACTCCTGATGAAAGTGTAGCAAATCACATGGCAGTGATTACCGTAGAACCAGGTTCATTCGAAAAAGTCATTACAGATCAAAAGTACTCATGACAAATATCGGGGAAAATACTTCAGACTGAAGTTCTGGGATGTTTGGATAAGTTAGTGGTTCCCAACCTGGGGGTTGCAATCGCTCAGGCCAGTGGGAACCACTGTCTACCCCCTTAATGGGTGTGATGACCCAGCGGGAGGGTAGTAACTTGAACTGTTAGGTGAGAGCCCCTAGGTCAGAGGAAAGACTGGATGGGGATACAGGAGGTTGACACAGGCATCCACTACATTACCTGGAGGTAGTGTCCTGGTGAGCTGCTTGTGCACCTATCTGTGTACTATGCATACAAAGAGGGAAAGGGCTCTGTTGAGCCCTATGCCAGTTTCTCCATACATGGGTGCCTTTGCCTCTGTAGGGATGGAGTGTGCCTCTAGTCTTAAGAGGTAGTCTGTTGATACTTTCAAGTGTTCAAAAATATTTTTTTAATTAAATGTTTTACTCTAGATTTAAGCTGGTGTTGAGGGGCAAGAAAGAATCTGAATCCTGCACCAGTCTTTGGCATGTTGGAATATTTTTATATTTTATCTTAAAACATGGGTTTCTTTGTAGGACTTCACTGTGTTTGGAGGCAGTCTGTCTGGAGCTCACGCTCAAAAGATCTGCAAGGTATGCATTGTAGAAGATGATAACATGTGCAGTGCAGGCAAGCTGAAGCAAAATACAAGACCAGATGTTTGTTGTATAGCTTGAAAGTACCTCCTTTAGTTTATAGTTTTAAAGTTCCTGGTTTACATGAATCCTTTCTGCATGAAGTTTCTTCCTATCCCATCTCTTACTCAGTCCTTTTTAAGCCTTAGGACACCCTTTTTTGTATTTTAAAAACAATTTTAACAACCCCAACAGCCCAATCCTGTGTAACTCTTGCATTGGTGTAACAGTAGATCCAAAAAGGCCAGCGGGTGGCGCAGTGGGTTAAACCGCTGAACCATAAGCTGTCGATCGAAAGGTCGGCAGTTCGATTCCCGCGACGGGGTGAGCGCTCGTTGCTTGGCCAGCTCCTGCCAACCTAGCAGTTCCAAAGCATGTCAATGCGAGTAGATAAATAGGTACCGCTTGCGGGAAGGTAAACAGCGCTCCGTGTTCCAGTCGCATGCTACGCGCTTCGGCAAGGAGAGTCATGCCGGCCACATGACCACGGAGGCGTCTTCGGACAACGCTAGCTCTTCGGCTTTGAAATGGAGATGAGCACCACACCCTAGAGTCGGACACGACTGGACTTAATTGTCAGGGGATACCTTTACCTTTACTTAACAGTAGATCCACCAGTGTAAGTGCACTTATGCCAGTGTAACTTGCCGTATGCCGATGGATGCAGGACGGACACCAGCGTAACCCCCCTCGGATGCCATGCACATGTAGTTCGCACACAGGACGGACACCAGCACAACTCCACCAGCACAGGGGGCATTCTGGGGGTGTCTGAATGCCCCTGGAATGCCCCCTGTGCTGGTGGAGTTGCAGCAGCGTCCGTCCTGTGTCCAAACTGCGTGTGCGCATCGTCCGATGGGGGTTACGCCGGTGTCTGTCCTACGTCTGTCGGCATACAGCAAGTTACACTGGCATAAGTGCACTTACACTGGCAGAGGTGAACGTAGAACCTCATGGGGTGGGGGCCGCTGCCGCCATGCCCCCACGGCCGCCACACGCCCCGCCCCGACTTAGCATGCCTCCACAGCACGGAAACGCCCTCCCCCCTGGCTTTTTAGCTCTTTTTTCGAGCCAAACAGCGCCAGGAAGGACGGGAGGGCCAAACCTGCAGCGTTCTCGCTGCGAAGAAGACAAGGTAAGATCCGGGAGAAGGCGCGCACCCTGGGGTCCACCGCCCCAACTGCCCCCAGTGCCACGTCGCCGCTGTACACCGGTGGATCTACTGTTACACCGGTGCAAGACTTACACAGGATTGGGCTGTGAATCTCAGCTGCAGTAATGCCTCCCATAATACAGGGGTAAGGTTCTGCAAAGCTGAGTGCTGTATGAAACAGCGCTATAGCCTATAAGAGACGTCATTAGGATAAGGCAGGAAACTGGTGCTGATTGGTCTGTGCTAGCCAGAATACATTGTCCCCATTGGCTGCCAGTCACACCCACAACAAAGCACTGTAACACAACGGTGCTAAAAAGAAGCAGTGTTTTGGGAGGCATTACTGTATTAGAGCCTCTTCCTTTGACATAACTTCCCTTCCACATTCAGATCATGCATCCTAGGTTTCTCATGTCCCCAGATTTTAGTCTATTGCTTGTCCAGCCCCACTGGCACTGAATTCCCTATCCTTAAATTTAAGTCTTCCTCTGTAATAGCCATTTCTTGCTGCAGAAACCAAAATATTGATAGGATACTGTTCACTTAATGCATCCATCAACATATTTGAGGCCAGAACAATCTCAAATAAGTGTCAGGATAGATAAGTTCCTAGTTAAGTTTAGTAATGGTGTAGTGGTTTGGGAGTCGGACTTAGAACTGGAAGATCCAGGTTCAAATCCCCACTCAACCACGAAGCTTCCTGGGTGACCTTGGGCTAGTCACTATCTCTCAGCCCCACCTACCTCACAGGGTTGTTGTGAGGACAAAAAAAAAGGAGAGGAGGAAATATGTATACCACTCTGAGCTCCTTGGAGGAAGGGTGGTATAAAAATGTGGAAATAAATAAATAAATAAATAAATAAATAAATATTTTAGGGAAGTGTTCATATTTGACTTGAATATAAGTTAATTTATATACTGTTCCACTTCTCCTTTTGGAAGATAGTCATTTAATTGTTAAAATATGTGCTTTATTTCTAGTAACTAATAGCTAGCTATTCATATTAATGTGCTTCATTTCTCATATAGCTCTTTAGTGCTCAGTAACAGAGACATTATTAGGGTCAATAATTTATGAGATGAACATTAATGAACAGAGTTAATTGTAACATGCAAATATAATAATAGTGATGCTTCCAGGTGAGCCAAGGTGTAGTGAGTTAACCAATACATGCAGTTTATTTGAGGAGGCTATACAAGACAGCAGACATTACAAGTCAAACTTGGAGATATTCAGATTAAAAGTTCCTCTTTTACCGTAAGACTGAGTGACAAAGTCACAATGGGCTACTTTATCCTGTTGCACTTGTAGCAGTAATTTACTGGCTAATCATGAGCTTTGGTTTCTCCAGATCATGGATCAGGCTGTTATGGTTGGTGCTCCTGTAATTGGACTGAATGATTCAGGAGGGGCTCGTATCCAAGAAGGAGTAGAGTCACTGGCTGGTTATGCTGATATTTTTTTGGTAAGAAGCCTGTTAGGTAAGCAGGCGGATCCTCAGCCCTACAAATATGAAGTATATAGTACAGTAAGTCCTCACTTAAAGTCGTTTCGTTTTAAAGTCGATGGGAAAATGCCATAGGAATGATTGCGTTTATCAGTTAGCTTATGGCAAAATTGGTTTCATTATACGTTGTTTCACTTAAAGTTGCAGCTTCCAAGAAGAACCTATCAACAACTTTAAGTGAGGACTTGCTGTATAGGAGCCACTTTGGATGTTCTAAAGTGATGGCAGAGAAGCGTGAATGATACACCTCTACTTCTGCTTCCATGTCTTGTGCAAAAGGAAGGCGATGCTGCTCTCCTGATGCATAGTTTTCACCTCTTTGTATCTCTGTGCTGTAATTTCTAAATTGTTATACTTCTACATTTGCCAGCTTATATGTTACAAAAGTTATATCCTGATTCTTGGACGTGTTATTGTCCTTCTTGACTTGACTAGTGTTTAATTTTCTAAGAACACATTCGGCTTCTGTAGCCTCTTTGTTGTCATCCACTCTTCTGATTTTGAGACCTGTTTTAATAGGATGCTCAGTTAGGGTGTTTCTAGACAGTGTTGCTGAAGTGACAATAGAAGGAAGACAGCTTTTGAAACAAAATATGCATCTTTTAAGGGGTAATTTATATTGCAAGAGTTCAGGGCCTTCCCACTTCCCTCCACAGAATTGCCACCTCACTGTGGATGAGGGGGGAAGTCAGGCGAGCAAGCAAGGGACCTCACTCACTCATCCTCATCCTGCCTGCCTGCTCACTCTCCCTATCTAAGGGGAGGATGAGCAAGTGAGCGTTCCTGCCTGTGAATAGGGAGGGGAGAGAGGAACCTCCCATCCTCCTTCCCTTCACTTACCAGGATCGCGGCACGTAGCCTCCTTCCTCCGCACTGCTTGTGGTTTGAGTGGAGAGGGAAGGCAACGGGGGTGAGCTCCAGATAACTTCTCCGTGTCCACTTGGTGCTTTGAAAGTGTGTGTGTGTGTGTGTGTGGGGGGGAATGTTATTTGGAGCTGTGGCAGCTTTTCTTCTTCTTCTCCCTCCAGCAGAACAGAGCTGGAGGGAGAGGGGGGCTGCCACTGCCATCATGCTCTTCTAACTTGTTCTCAGTGAGTTGGAAGAGAATCAGAGCCCCACTATAGCTGCAGGACTGGAGAGGGCAGCAGACTGACGTTGGGAGCCCATCAGGTTGGCGCCCCTGCAACTTTGCTGCTCCATGCGACCGTTTCAGGTCAGTTCATAGTAAGGCTGGCCATGCAAGGGTTAAAAGTTACTGGTGCTGTTTAGGCACAGTGATGTTTCTCCCCCATCCACCTGAATGGTCTAGAGTGTAAACTGGTGAATTTTGTTAGATGTTGCATAAGTGCTTTGTTTTAGCTTTTCCTTGTCCCACGTCTGTGCTCCAGGCAAGGAGAAAGCTGCTGAAGCCATCACTGCTCACTTACACTCCAGGCAAGAAGAAGGAATCCTTTTTGTTGGATTGATGAAAGACCATGACAGCAGCATTGCTCTCTGGGAGTGCAATTCCAGGGTATCAAGAAGGCTGGAACAGGGCTCTTTATCTGTGTCTGTCTCTACCAGGTGTCAGGAGCAACGGCTGCTACAGACAGATACAGGGTTTGGTATTTGTGGAACCTCATTTAAAGATTGCTGTATGAACTGGGACCTTGTCTCTAATGCCTACTAGTATATTCTCTGAATGAATATTCTTTTCCTATTTCCTTGTCTATTTGTGATGCACACAATTGTGAAGAAGTCTGATTAATTTGGTAAAGAAGGGATAGGAACTTGAGGTTTTGATTCATGGATCAACCCAAAACACTTAGAATAGAGCTGTTTTACTTTTTGTAAGTTTAGATCTTCCTACTATTTGCCCCTATTTTATATGTAATTGTTTATTGTAAAATTTGAACCCAGACTTAGGAATGTGGAATATTTTATAATGGTAGCTACTTTGGAAACTTGACTGGGATAAAAATGTGTAAATAAGCGTGTGTGCTTTCTGTTGCAGAGAAATGTTTTATGTTCTGGGGTAGTACCGCAGATCTCTCTTATCATGGGCCCTTGTGCAGGAGGTGCTGTCTACTCTCCCGCTTTAACAGATTTCACATTCATGGTCAAGGTAAGGATTAGCATTAGATAATCCCATTCCCGACTACTGTAACGAAGTACTAAGGGCATAATCCTATCCAAATTTCCAGTGCTGATGCAGCCCCGAGGTAAGGGAGCAAACATTCTCTTACCCTGAGGAGGCCTCCGTGGCTGCCCCCCCCCACTGCAGGATGTAGTGCACGCCCCGTCGCTTGCTAATGGCTGAGGTAAAAAGGGCGCGCTTTAAACTCTGGCTGCTGTGAGGGCCGATGCGAAAGCACCTCAACGCCCCCGATAGCCGCCCTCCTGGCTAGGAAAGGGGAAGAGTAGGGATGGGGCAGCGGGAGCAGGAGGAAGGAAGGAAGAAATATAGAAGTAAAGGGCTCTGGTCTCTGAGGTAAATCGTTGAAAAAAGTAGCTCTAAGCAACAACACCGACCGCGCTCTGTAAGAGGCAGGACCGGACTGGGGAGGTGGAGCTACCAGCAGAGGGAGTCAACGTTCGTTGAGCCGATCCTGCCTCTGAAGACGGAGGGGTTAACCCATTCGTTACCGCATGCCCCCCCTTCCTTCTCCAGAGAACAAACATTCTCTTACCCTGAGGAGGCCTCCGTGGCTGCCCCCCCCCCCACTGCAGGATGTAGTGCACGCCCCGTTGACACTGCTGCATCAGCCCTGGAAAGTTGGATAGAATTGAGCCCTAAGTTAAATATGTGTAACTAAAACAATTGCATGCGCTTC
Source organism: Plestiodon gilberti rubricaudatus (assembly GCA_026170595.1). Lineage (NCBI taxonomy): Eukaryota > Metazoa > Chordata > Lepidosauria > Squamata > Scincidae > Plestiodon > Plestiodon gilberti. Next base: position 43,104,614 of record JANXHW010000003.1, read on the forward strand.
CCCTATTTACCCCTGTTTCTTTCCTTCCCTCTGTTGACCCCCTTAAGTCAATTTCTAGAGTGTGAACACCTTGGAGGAGGAACCTATGGCTTTTCTTTGTGTAAAGCATGTACATTGATAGTACTATACAGGTTGAGTATTCCTTATCTGGATTGCTTGGGACACAAAGTTGTCTGGATTTCAGATTTGTCTAGATTTTGGAATATTTGCATACAGATAATGAGATGTCTTAGAGATGAGTCTAAGCACAAAATTCATTTGTCTCATATACGACTTATACACATAGCCTGAAGGTAATTTTATACAGTATTTTTAAAAATTTTGTGCTCCAGCAAACCTTGTGCTATGCCAGCCAGGTGCTGGAACAAGTTTTTTTTTTAAGTCATAGCCACCAAAATGCCTGGATTTATTATTTATTTTTATTTACAGTATTTTTATCCCGCCTTTCTCCCCGAAGGGACCCAAGGCGGCTTACAACAGAAAAAAATACATACAAAAAAACACAGTATAAAAAAATCAGTAAAAACAATCAATAAAAATTAATAAAAACAATGTCTAAAAATAATTAAAATTTTGGAATAGTCTGGATTTCAGATGTCCGGATAAGGGGTAATCAACCTGTATAAATACCTCTCAGGTACTATATATTGGGATTTACCTCTCAGGTACTATATATTGGGATTTCCCCCCTCCCAGCACCCTTTTGCATGTGTGTGGACTGTTTAAAGAAAATAAGACAGCAAACTCATCTGTTCTAAAAAATGACACATTTTTATCATGCAAAATCCAGTTCTCCTGTTGTGCCTCCTATATGCCATAGGTCAGAGGTTCTCAACCTGAGGTACGGATACCCCTAGGGGTATGTGAACCTCTTGCTGGGGGTACGCCAAGCCCTGCCCATTATCTGCCCCATCAGCAGCTAATTAAGTGTTAATTAACATGGATTTTAAATGGAATTATTTTCAGAGCCCTTCTGTCTCTCTGATTTTGGTTTTGGGCTTATTTTTGTACTTTGGAAAATGTACTTTGGTGGGGTGGGGGAAGGAGGAGCTGATTTTGGGAAGCGTGACTTGGAGGAAAAAAAAGATCCTTGCACCTCTCTCTCTCTCTCTCTCTCTCTCTCACACACACACACACAGAGTTAAATAAGACATTTTTTCACATTTAAAATTGTTTTAGTACTTTTTATTTAACGATTAATTACCTAATTAATTGATTAATGCAATTAATTAGCAGTTAATTAGCAGGGGGTACTTCAGAAAATTGGACCGTGATAGGGGGTACCCGGGCCTCCAAAGGTTGCGAACCCCTGCCATAGGTAACCAAGAAATTACCCTGAGATAAGTAAACATACTTTTTCATTGGACCACTTTCATTATAAAGTGGTCACTTTAAGTCTTTAGAACTTAAAAGTCACAGTTTTTACTGCCCTGGTATTTCAGGCTTTAATTGTTAGTTATGCACCTAATTGTGCTCTATCATAAATGACAATTGAAGCAGTAAAGAGTGTTTGTTTGGAAATAAAAGATAGGAGAGGTTCAGTAGTGCCATACCTGTATTTAAGGTGATATATATTTTTTTAGATTGTGAGCCCTTTGGGGACAGGGAGCCATTTCATCATTTGATTTTGTCTGTAAACCACTTTGTGAACTTTTTGTTGAAAAGCGGTATATAAATACTGTTAGTTAATTAATTAATTAATTAATTAATATCTTTGGTTTTGTTTTGTATTACGGTATTTCTTTGTCTGTCTGTATATTTCAAAGATTTAGGAAAACAAATGTTTCATTGGAAATAAAGTAGAGAGAATTCCAACTACATTGTTAATTTGCATAAAATACATTAAAATTGATAGCTGTATAGTTTTCTACTAAGTGTTCATATTTTGAAAACATTTAGGGGGTGAAGAATACAAACACTTGAATGTTGCATCTTGCACCTCACATTTTTCAGGACACATCCTATCTATTCATAACTGGTCCTGATGTTGTCAAATCAGTTACCAATGAAGATGTTACTCAGGAGCAACTTGGGGGTGCCAAGACGCACACAGCAGTCTCAGGTCAGATATGGCTACATTGCTTCATTAGCATCTTCAACTGCTTCCTAGTCTCATTATAAAGTGATTGGAATATGTTGTAGTCCTGTCAATCAGTAGTACAGTTTAGTTTGAGATGTGGTAACAATAGTTGTTCTCTTCCACTGAAAATTATGTTGCAGAGGGCAGAAATTAGAGTAATGATAATAAAAGAGACCTGACATATTGGAACTGCCCCTTTCTGGAGGAAATATGGGGACATGTACCATAAGAACTACCCTGTGTAATTAGACCAAAGGTCCAGCTCTGAACCAGCATTCTGTTTTGAACAGCAGCCAGCCAATTGCCCTAGAGAGGCTTGCAAAACAGGGCAGGAAGGTAACATCCCTTTACTATTGTTTGTTGCCTCATATCTAGTATTCAGAGGTATGTTGGCTTTGAACGTGGGGATACCGTTTTGCTGTCATAGCTGATAGCCATAGGTATACATGTCCTCCATGATTTTTTGCAATCCTTAAAAAGAAGCTACATAAGCAAACATTCATCATGTGGACGGTTGCCAATAATTTGGCATGTATTTTGTCAGTAAATTGGGCACTGTGAAAAAGTACTGTACTGTCTTTACTCGGTCTTGGCAGTCACTTTCATGGAGTGATCCTGAGTTCTGATATTATGAGTGTTCTCTACACCATTTTATCCTGATCTCTAAAACCCCATGTGCCTTTCATTGTAAGGAATCTGCTTAACCTCTTGATAATGAGCGATACTGCAATGGCGAATTGAGCTCAACGCCTTGTGTCTTGAGCAAAGGGTAATTAAAACAGAAGAATTCAAAACATGAACAAGTTTTCCACATAGTGTTATTGCATGAGAACATGTTGTCATAGAATGTGCATTGAGACACAAGTTTAAGGTGATTCTCAGAGGTATTGGCCCTTTTGATGGATGTCAAGAACGTCTACGGATGTTAAAGTTAATGCTATTACATTAGAGCTTATTTGCTGTGAGGATCTAATAAATAGAATTTTATCTCTTGAGAGGGGCCACACTTCATTTTCTAGACGAGTAGATTCTTGTTACTTTGGCTTGAAAATTTGGCAGAACATCAACCTTTGGTTAATGCAGGTTTCTTTAAAAATAATATTGTTAATAGCTTTTTTGTTACACATTTGAAAGCTCAGTGGACTCTTTGCAAAGTCTATTTTGTTCTGTTTTTCCCCTGTAGGAGTTGCACATTGTGCTTTTGAGAATGACATAGATGCTTTGCTTAATCTCAGAGAATTTTTTAATTACCTACCTCTTAGTAACCAGGATCCTGCTCCTGTCCGCGAATGCCATGATCCTGGGTAAGTAGGTGTAGTTTTACAAATGATAGAATCAAAGTGTGTCTCAGATCTCAGCTAGTCAACCCATGGAAAGGGGATTCAAATCCCCTTCAAAGGGGATTTAAATCTCCCCTCCCCTCCAAAGCCTCCCGCCCTGCCCTTCCCCGCTGGTTACACCTGTTTCTTAACAGAATAATTTTCTCATACGGATGATATATAAGCTGCTTGTTTTTTATTCCATTTGTTTAAAGTAACCGGTTGGTTCCTGAGTTGGATACAATTGTTCCAATGGAGTCTACTAAAGCTTATGACATGGTGGATATTGTACATTCGGTAAGCTCTGCACGCCAGTGAATTATGAAACTCTGGTGATGGGACACATAACTTTTGGGTTTACATAAGATGTATCTCAGAGTTGCTACAAGATGAAAACAAGAGATCTTGAAAAGTATTGTTCTAGTAATGGACAAAACCCTTTCTACAAATTTATCCTTTATCTTTAAATGCCAGTTTCTTTTTCTGCTTCTTTGTTGCCAATTAGCCACATGGTTGATATAGCCCACTAAAGTGTGCTTCTGTGTTTGATTGTGGTGCTTGGGCTAGAGTACATTGCTGTGCTGTAGCACGGGGTCATTTAAGAGAGAGATTTCTAGAGCTGGTGCTCATATTAGTAGCGCTGTAGAGTTAGCAGTTTTTGCCAGAGCTACTGTAGTCCATAATGTTCTTTAAACAGATGGAATGGATAAAGGATGGAACTGGATTAGTGCATTAGAGAGTTAAATCAAAATGTTAACTATTTTAAAGTGATTCTTATTAAATCTTTGGCTCTGGTGCTATGTAGAGAAAACATTACTAACAAAACTTCTGAGATAATGAGAGAAGCTGTTCAAAAATTCTGCTTCAGCTATCTTAGATGTTTAATCTACTTTGTGTGATGCAGCTGTTCTGATGTCTATAGAAATGAGTAAATGTTTTGTCCTATATTTTATCACTCTGCTGCAGTGAAATGTTTGAATCTTATTTGTGCAGATCGTTGACGAGAGAGAATTCTTTGAGATCATGCCCTCCTATGCCAGAAACATCATAGTTGGGTTTGCCAGAATGAATGGAAGAACTGTTGGAATAGTTGGCAACCAGCCCAAAGTAGCATCAGGTGAGAGCAGGGTGGCCAACTGCATATTTGAGAAATGAGGTTAGAAAACTCCTATTCCTGCTTGTTACATCTGTTATGAGCCCATCACTGATCTGAATACTGTATGTGTCTTGAAGTGTTTTCTCATAAGAAAGTTTTACCGTTAAAACAGTGGCTGGCTGGGGTGGGGCTGCTTGGGACATGCTGTGCAGCCTATAACTGGAGCTTGAACTGCTTTATGCAACTGCTTGCGTGTTATTGGTTTTTTGCCATTGAAGTACCCTTGGCCAGTATGCAAAGAACTAGGAAATGAGGCTGGTTTTTCATGAGAGTTTTTGATGTAAGTGGTATGTTCAGTATTAGGAGCAGGCACATAGCACAGCCTTCTATATAAATGCTTGGAATCCATTGACCTCCCCTGCTGCTGTGTTTTGTCCACCCAATGACTGCCATTTTTTTTCTCTTCTCATAATGGTGTTGATACAACTGCTAGTTCCAAAATTCATTGATATGGGAAGATTTTGAACATCACGGTTATATGATCTTACAAAATTTATATGTAGGACTTAATTATTCCTCCAAAACTCTTGCATTAAATGTAAACAATTTCCTAAACTCAGTTATAATCAGAAAACTGGTATAGCTAAAAATAGCAAGTGCTGGTGTTCCATGAACATTTATACAGATTGGATAACATAGAAATACAGTTCAGTATATACCACTGAGATAATACTCTAGGCATATTGTTACTAAAGTGCTGTTAGTGTTCTGTGTTTGTATATTACAGAAGTAGTGCTTTGATTATTGGAAAGTGATGTTGTTAAATATCTTGAAAAAGTCTTATATCGATATTGTCTGCTGTTCCTTCAAAAATTAGGTTGTTTGGACATAAATTCTTCTGTGAAGGGAGCCCGTTTTGTTCGCTTTTGTGATGCTTTCAACATCCCTCTGATAACATTTGTGGATGTGCCTGGATTTTTACCAGGTAGGGTCTTCTGCATCCTTCTTGATTGCAATGATGGAAATTAATTGATTGGAGGACTTTATTCCTCTTACATGAAAGCTATCATGGCAGATCCTGTATTTAAGGAATTGGGGTTTGCCTTTTCTAGCAAATGGAGAGGCAAAGCCATTATTCAGTGACTAAGTTACAAAGGAAGATTTTACTAGTTAACTTGTTAAATCAGAAAGTAATATTTTGATCTGTATATTGTTAGAAAGGCTATCCATCTTCTTTATTGCCTTATATAGTCCAGAAGGTGGAATGAGAGCCTGCCCTGTATTTAGTAATGCAGCATTATTGAGAGTTGTGTATATGGCTCTGTTCCTTCTCCCAGTTGCTGTTATGGATGCAGTACTGGTGTTAAGGCTGACCTCCACCGCACAAATTCTATTGCGCTTGCGTCTGAAGGCACGCGAGCGTAGGGGACAGGACGCCCCGCCCGAAATGCTGCCCTGGGCTCCACCAGTTTCTTCAACGCATAGTTCCTCCGGATTGTCCCGCCTTCTAAATAAATCTCAATGGTGATTGGCTGCTCATCAGCGCACAGGTGGCACTGCCCGCCTGCCCACCCACCCGCCGAGCCTGCCTGCTGGTAGCCCACACCGGACGTGCATGCGTGACCCACTCGGCCATGGTCCTGCCTGTCCCACCTGGGGGAGGGGAGGGTGGGCAGCAGACGGTACCTCGGAGAGTAGCGTCCAAAGTGCTTTGGAGAGAGCAGTCTTTGGAGTGCTCCCATAAAAACGCCCCTACAAGAAAAACAATGCAGCACGGAGAAGGAAGATCTAGAACTGTGCTCTCTGACACACTAGGGTCAGTTGTGGTGTGTTTCAGGGTTACGTTTTTTTTAACGCTTCGACGAGGTGCGCAAATAGTCCCTCCTGATTATCCCGCCTTCTAATAAATCTCAACGGTGATTGGCTGAAACACGTGTGCTCCAATTGGCTGAAACCCCCCTCTTATCCCATTGGTCAAAGAATTAGCTCCGTGTCCTGCCCCCTCAAAATCATGGACATGGTCGACGGCCGATCGCAACGAATCTCGGCAGTGCGCGGCTCTCCCGCTTTCCGATGCGATCAGATAACATGGAAGCCACACAGCTCCCCTCTCTCCACACGCACCTGGGACACACCGGAAATCGTGCAGTGGAGGTCAGCCTTTAGAAGAGCGAAAGCAGGTGAACTAGATCATCCCTACCAGCAAGGGGGGGGGGGTTTGTTGCCTCTTCAGTTTCTAGTTTAAAGGCTTGTAGATTGCTTTCAGCTTCTTTTCCTGTTGTTGTTTTTACGTTTCCCTGCGCAAGTCGCCATGACCAGTTGCTTCGCTTGCTCTTATTTTGCAATGTGTATATAAAACTCTTTGTGTAACTCAGCTCCTCTGTAAATGAATTTTGTCCAAAGCTCTGCTATCAGTAAGACTGGTTCCTTCTTAGGCAGTTGTTACCGGTACTTATTGCAGGTAATTTGGCAAGTGTTAAATTACAAGGCTGTCATACTTAAAATGGGTTTATTGGACCATTTAATTCCAGGTTTAAAAACAAAATGATAGTTTTTTTTCCTGTAATTAAAAAGATTTGGACTCATGGATCACTTTCAGTCAAGTCAAGAATTGCCACACCAAAGGTGTGTCAGTGTCACAACAAGGCTGTACATCTGTTATACCTCCTGTTGATGCTTGGTGCAATCAGGCTTTCCACTTGTTACTCAAATAATGCCTGAGACTTTGACCGCTATCCTCATTAATGCTGAGTTATTATAACAACTTATTTTATCAAATGTCCTCTCCCAGAGAAAGTGACTTTCATTTAACAATGTTTAATTGGTTCGTGTTGTTTTCAGGGACAGCTCAAGAATATGGTGGAATTATACGGCATGGTGCAAAACTCCTCTTTGCTTTTGCAGAAGCGACTGTGCCAAAAATCACTATTATCACGAGGAAGGTGAAGTAAGATTGCATTTTATAGCTACTAGCTATGCACTATTGAGTGTGCATAGAGGAGACTGGTCTACCCCTTGGCTCAACTCATCTAATTAGTGCCTGTGCTTCTAAGCTCTGTCACTTTTGATATGTCTGTCTTAATATAACTTCTCTGTATTATTTTGCCTCTGGACTTCTACTTACCATCCTCTGCCTCACCACTGCTGCCTCTAATTCCCTTGCATCCCTCATAATCAAGCCTGGTTTTTTATGCATTCAGAGCCTAATTCTGCCTGAGCAATTGTTACTTAATGCTTTTTATCTTCAGGATCTGACTATAACGCAAACATCAATTTCTTCTTTGAATCACTCTGAACCTGAAGTCTTGGGCTATGTAACTTTTCTGACTGTGGTGTTGCTCACCTGGCACCAAACAGTGATTTCTAGGCATCAGGCTACTGTTTGTTTATTTTTACTATCTTAAATGCTACTTTTGTGTGTGTGTGTGTGTGTGTGTGTGTGTGTGTTCTTAGTGACTGTATTTTAATATTGTTAATTGTTATTAGGTTAACTATTTTTATAAGCAGCTTTGAGAATTTTTAATTATAATTGATTGCATTTCTTGAATAATAACTATTACCAGGAGAGGCTATTATAGAGAAGGGAATAGATAAGGGAGAGGGGATGGAGTGGGGAGAGAAGCCTTTGAGGTTGGAGTTTGTATTTCATTTTAAGATGAGAGCAGGATTCTACTTAGATGGGTTTAACCATTTCCTCCTTTCCTGAAACAAGTTTGTTGCTATCAGAGGCAAGACTTTTTCTTCTTAACAACATATAAGAAATAGTCTACATGTATGCCCATTCTGTTCATTTCAATGGGATTGACACAGGAATAATTCCCAGTATTTCCTTGTCTGTAACCTGACCAGGCTCATAAAAATGTGATGCTGGAACCTCAAGAGTTAAATGTTTTCTGTTATTTGGTTGCCACAATGCTTGATGTTGCCTTCCACAAATTTGATTTTTTTCTAGCCTCATCATGATGTAAACTTACATTGACAGGTTAATACTACTTGTTCTCCAGGGCCATCTCTCTACCTTAGAACAAGACAACAGATGGCAATATACATACATTATCTGATGGAAGCTGTCTTTAGATGATCTTTGGGGAACCCAACTGTCATGTTATAGCTGAGCTGAAGCATCTGGGAAATGGAGTTGCTGCCCTGGCTGTGATAGACATACTGTACCTTGTCGGGCAGCACGATCCTGCTGCTGCCCCTGGTGCTGGAACGAGTGTTCCGGCGCCGGGAGAAGTCGCAAACGTGCTGGAAAGCACGTTTGCGACGACTCGTGAGCAAAGGAGGCTGGCGCAGAGGCCGGAGCACCCCTGCTACTGAACCCAGGTAAAAATCCGGCAGGCGTGTGTGTGTGTGTTTTGCTGAGCTGGGGGGCCATTGGTCCAGCCAGCCTGGGAGGGGCGGTGGATGGCTTCGGCTATATCCCAGACCAAGCCAGGCAGCTGAGCCGTTAAACGGCCTCCTACTACTACCGCCAGCAATTTTGCTGGCGGAAATCTGAGGAGGCCGGTCAGGGCAGCCTGCGTTTACACTCGGGGAAGGGGATGAACGTCCCCTTCCCTGAGTAGACCTCCACCCAGGGGGCACCCTGGCTGTCGGGGAACAGGGTCCAGCGGGCGGCGCTGGGTTGCCAGCCGGATACTTATGTAGGATTGCGCTGTGAGTGTGCTAAACTTTACCAGCTGAATGGTTTTGCAGCTCGTAGAGTGTTGTTTGGTTAACTATAGTCTGTTGTTCCAGGGTTTGATGCAGCACATAATATCAAAACTGCAAACAGTTATGAAAACAGCTCAAACACAGAGTCAATCAAATGCCTGCTGCTAACTTAAAACAACATAGTGGGCTGGCAACCCTTACAGAAATGAACCAGAGACGAGTTCATCCTAGAGGCAAATCATTGCACAGTCTTGGGGCCATTGGAGGAACCTTGTTTTCTCTGGAGTAGGAAGGGGGGTCATTCGGTACTGAATGGGTTAACCCCTTCCAACTTCAGAGGCAGGATCGGTAGAGCTGAGTTGACTCCTCCTCCTCTGTGGGCGTTGCTCCCCGGTCCGGTCCTGCCTCGTCAGAGAATGGTCGGTGTGTTTGTGTGAGCTGAAAGTTTTGAAGGATTTGCTTAGTGACCAGAGCTTCTTTCCTTCTCTATTGTTTTTTCCTACTGCCTTCCCTCTTCCCTTCCTGACCCGCCCCCGTTTCCCTAGTCAGAAGAAAGTAATTTGGGGGTCGTTGGAGCGCGAGCTCATCAACGCTTCACGGCGTCTGAGAGCTCCCGCCCTTTTTTCGCCTCAGGCAGTGGAGTTGTCTGAGGCGCGCGGCCTGGACGAGCGAGTGCGAACCTGCTGGGCGCCCTTCGCCGTCGTAATCGGGGCTTCTCCCCTCCCCGCTCTTCATTCACGAGACCTCGTCGTGACGCTCGAAGCCCGAACTCACCGGGGTTGTAATCGGACGAACTTGGCTGCAGTTTTCTTTGGGCCTGACGAATCACCGTGCTGCTTTTGCAGGCCGATGGAGCCTTCGGGACACGCTACTGTCGTTCTTCTGCTGGTAAGGCCATCATGGCGGATTCGAAGGGGGAGGAGGCTCGGGCGGCTAGTGGTGACCAAACGGAGGGCGCCGCGGTCAGCGCCCCGCAGTTAGATCCAGCGCTTCACGCTCACCTGCAACTGTTGGTCAGGGAGGCTGTGGCAGGCGTGATAAGTTCTCTAGCGGGTCATAACTCAGATAAGAGTTAAGCGGTGTAAGAGATCCAAATCCAGGGACTCAGCACCTCGTTCGTGCCATGGGGATTCGGTTCACTCTGATTCTACCTCACCTAAACGTGCCTCAAAGCATAGGAGACATCGTTCCCCTAGCGTGCACTCTGAATCTCGTTTCCCTAACGCTTCCAAGCGGGTCAGCGCTGCGTACCTGAGCTCCACGCCATCCTCCTCTGGTGGCTCCGATAGGGAGGAGGGGGAGCTATCTGATGATGGGGAAGGGGGAGAAAGAGACCACAACCCCGACAGGCTCTTTCCCTCTGAATTATTTCAAAGAATGGTCAGCAAGGTTACTTCTGCTTTAAACCTGAATCCCTTGGAGACCACTAGTGTGCGCCAGGGGGAGCCATCGGCGCCCAAAGGCATTTTTCCCCAGGGGCCCGTTCTGCCCACTACTGTTCCTTTTCTGGCCTCTTTCCAGTCTGCCATGGAATTAGAGTGGAAAAACCCGATTAAGTCCAAGTACAGTTCTAAGCTTATCAATAAACTTTATTCTCTTCCGGAACAAGCTATGACAATGCTTAAAGTTCCCACGGTGGATGCGCCGATTGCGGCCCTTTCTTGTGCCGCGGTTATTCCATCGGAAGGGGAGGGGGCCCCCAGGGACCCGTGTGATAAAAAGGTGGACATCTCTCTTAAAAAGAACTTCGAGACCACCTCACAGTCACTGAGAGCCTCAGTCTCCAATTCCCTATTCTCTAGAGCTGCTTTTCTTTGGGTGGAGGACCTGATTAAGTCGGAACCAGGTCTGTCCAAGAAAGTCAAAAATACTCTTAAAAAGATCGTGTTGGCATCTGCCTTCGCGGCGGATTCTTCATTTGATTCATTACAACTTAGTGCCAGGGCGTTGGCTTCCAACGTGGTGGCCAGGCGTAATGTGTGGCTCCGTAACTGGGACGTTGATTCGGGTTCACAGCATAGACTGGTAGGAGTGCCTTTTCAGGGTGCGAAACTTTTCGGGGATGCCCTCGAACCCCTCTTGATCGAAAGTAAGGATAAGAGAAAGGTCCTCCCGTCCACCAGCAAGGACGTGCCAAAGAACAAGCCCCCGCCTTTTCGTTCCTTTCGGACCTCAGCTCGACCCAGAGAGCCCAACAGAGGGCCCAATAAGTGGAACAAGGCCAGGGTCTTCCCCAAAGGCAGACCCAGGAATTACCAAGGAGACTCTGCTCGCAAACCTTTCCGCTCTCAGCGCAACGCATGACGCCTCATTAGAAGACGTCTCCGCGCCTATCGGAGGGCGTCTTCTCGTCTTCGCCTCGTGTTGGCAGGAGACGACCTCGGACCAGTGGATATTGGACATTGTTACCAGAGGATATTCTCTGGAATTTACCAGGTTCCCGAAAAACCGATTTTGGAGGGTCCCTCCCTCCAGGGATCGCACCAAACACCGCAATATGCTGAGGGCAATTGGCCACCTTTCCAGTATCCGGGCTATAGAGCCGATTCCCCGCAGTCAATGGGGGAAGGGCGTCTACTCCATTCTCTTTCTCGTAGAGAAGAAGAGCGGGGACTTCAGACCCATCCTGGACCTGAAGTGGCTGAATCTGTTCATGGCCCGAAGACGCTTCAAGATGGAGTCGTGGAGGTCCATTGCGGCGATCCTCCGGAGGGTGGATTTTCTCACCTCCATAGACCTATCCAAGGCGTATCTTCATATACCAATCCGCCCGAGACATCGTCAGTTTCTGCGATTCGCATACGGGACCTCACATCATCAGTTCCGGGCCTTGCCCGGAACGCCCCCCCCCCGAGTTTTTACAAAGACACTGGCGGGGGCCCTGGCCTGGTTGAGAGCGAGCGGGATTTCCGTCGTCCCTTACTTGGACGACATTCTGATCCGCTCGAACTCCAGAGATTCTTCTCTTCTGGACACACAGACAACGATGCATTGTCTTCAACGACACGGCTTCGTGCTCAACGTGCTCAAGAGTTCGCTGGCTCCTGCACAGACGATCGAACACCTCGGCTTGGTGTTCGACACCAGGAACCTCACGATCTCTCTGTCCCCGGAACGTCAAAGGAACCTACTGACTCTCCTTCAGGGGACCAGGACGACGGACGACCTGCTGGCATTGGCTAAACTCCAAGGCGTCATGGTCTCCTGTCAGGACATCGCGTGGGCCAGGTTTCACACACGCCCCCTTCAGAGACTCCTTCGACCGTATGCGAGACAGATAGAACGCAAGCTGAGCAGACCCGTCCGGTTGATTCCGGACTTCTTGATCAGCCTGGACTGGTGGTTATGTCCCGGACGCCTGTCGACGCCATCGAGCCTGGAGACGCGAGAACCCCTGATTGTGACCACAGACGCCAGCCTTCTAGGCTGGGGGGGCCCACATGGGTCACCTAGTCACGCAGGGGACGTGGTCCCTCCCGGAGACCAAACTCAGCATCAACCTATTAGAGCTCCGGGCTATAAAGTTGGCCCTTCTTCGGTTTCAGGATCAGGTTCGGTCTCAAGCTATTCTCATAAAAACCGACAACATGACGGCCAAAGCCTATATAAATCGGCAAGGAGGGACAAGATCAGACAGTCTGGCCAAAGAAGCGGAGAAGTTGCTGGCTTGGGCAGAGGGGAACTTGCTATCCATCAAGGCCAAACACCTCGCGGGTGCGGTGAACGTCACGGCGGACTGGCTAAGTCGCCAGAGCATAGGCGAGGCAATTGAACCCGATGATGTTCTCTCTCCTCGTGGAAAGATTCGGGATGCCAATGGTAGACCTCTTCGCCTCAAGATCAAACGCCCAGTTACCGAGGTTCTACGTGAGGCAACAGGGCCAAGGGGAAGAGGGGGTGGACGCTCTAAGGACCGTGTGGCCCTCGGGACTCCTTTATGCCTTTCCTCCCATCGCCCTGCTCCCTCGGGTGCTGAAAAGAATTCGACACCTGAGAGCACGAGTGATCTTAATTGCTCCTCGGTGGCCCAGGAGGTCTTGGTTTTCCGATCTTGTGCTGATGTCAGTGGGAAAGCCCTGGCCGCTGCCACTCAGGGAGGACCTACTCAGGCAGGGGCCAATAGTCCACCCACAACCGCAACATTTCCATCTAACAGCTTGGATGTTGAAAGGCGAGTGCTAAACCGGTGCGGTTACACTACCCGTGTGGTGGATACCCTCCTGGCGTCTCGGCGTCACTCCACCAGAAAAATCTACGGTACGACTTGGAGGCGTTTTGCGGGCTGGTGCGAGCACAGGGGAATCAGGCCTCTCCAGCCAGAATTGCATCAAGTCCTCGAATTTTTACAGGACGGTTTGGCCCTCAGGCTTAGTACCAGCAATCTCCGTCGCCAGGTGGCGGCGCTCAAGAGTGTTTTGGGGACTGGGGGAAAGGGCAGTGTCCTGGATCATCCCCACGTCCACCGTTTTCTTAAAGGGGTGTCGCTTATTAATCCTCCTGTTGTTCACAGGTTCTCTACTTGGGACCTCAATCTGGTCCTCAGGGCCCTTATGAAAGGTCCTTTCGAACCCCTTGCCGAAGCCTCAGTCCTGGACCTTACCTTAAAGACAGTCCTGTTGGTGGCGCTGACATCTGCCAGACGTGTATCCGAGTTGGGTGCGTTATCCATTAATGACAAATTAACGGTATTTCATAAGGACAAGGTGGTACTTACACTTGACCCAACCTTTCTTCGTAAAGTTAATTCTCTCTTTCACCGTTTGCAAGCTATCGTCCTTCCTACATTTTGTCCCAACCCAAGACACCCAAGGGAACGTGAATGGCATTCCCTGGATGTGCGTAGGGCTTTGCGCTTTTATATGCAACGGACTGAGACTTTTAGAAAAACGGAGGCTCTCTTTGTAGTTTTTCAGGGTAGGTCCATGGGTAAGAAGGCTTCCGCCTCCCTTATTGCCAAGTGAATTCGTCGGGCCATACAGTCAGCCTGCACGGCTTCGGGTCAGACCCCTCCGGAGGGTATTTTGGCGCATTCCGTCAGAGGGGCCGCTACCTCGGCGGTTTTTGATGGGTCTTCCTCTTTAATTGACATTTGTCGGTCAGCAACTTGGCCTTCTCCCAATACCTTTCTGACTCATTACAAGATTGATAAGTTGGCTTCGTCGGATGCTCGTTTTGGCTGCAGGGTGCTGCAGCAGGTGGTTCATGGTGGAGACAAGCCCCCCCCCCCGGGATGCCATGGCTCTGATATATCCCATTCAGTACCGAATGACCCCCCTTCCTACTCCAGAGAAAAAAGGAATTCCCTACCTGTGAATCTCCTGTTCTGGGAGAGGAAGGGGGGCATTCGACCCACCCAGTAATTTAACTTTGTCTCCTCTCTACGTTGGTCAGTTTTCAGGTTGCGCGATTAGTTAGCTTATCTGGTGGGAGTTAATTACCTGTTAACCTGTTTTTTCTTTTCAAGCTCTGGTCTGTTCTTCTAGTTGACTGCCTTCTCCAGGTCTTGTGTAAGTCGTTTGTGTATCTTACCGGGACGATTCTGGGTGTTGGCGAGACATTCCCTGGTTCATCTTCTTGCAGTACCGGACTGGGGAGCAATGCCCACAGAGGAGGAGGAGTCAACTCAGCTTTACCGATCCTGCCTCTGAAGTTGGAAGGGGTTAACCCATTCAGTACCGAATGCCCCCCCCCTTCCTATCCCAGAACAGGAGATTCACAGGTAGGGAATTCCGTTTTTTTGCTTGCACAGTTCTAACTTCGTATGATGGAGGCTCCCACAGCACTGCTGTTATTGAGGCACTAGTATTGGTTAATCAGATCCTGGGCAGAATGGCAACAGCTGTAAAATATTTTGCTCCCAAACTTTGCAGGACATTTCATTATTATTGTTATATCATTCTTATCAATTTATAAGCTGATATGAATGTATATAGACACTGTTCTAAAGTATAATTGTTACAGGCCTCAAGATGATTTATTAGGGGCTTTTCACATTTCCACCTCTTCAGTTTTACTGGTTTCTTCATATCCTAAAAGGTGAATGCATGTTGAATAATGTGAAATCACAAAAAACAGATGTCATTATGCATAGCAGTCATTATGCAATTGCTGTAGTAGTGGAAATGATTCTCTTCATGCCATGTAACATTTTTACACTATCATAGCATAGAAATAGGGGTTGAGTGATTGATGGCAGAATTGTGGTTGACTGACAGTTTCCTTATTTTTCTTGATCCAGGCTTATGGTGGGGCCTATGATGTGATGAGTTCAAAGCATTTAAGAGGAGATGCAAATTATGCCTGGCCAACAGCAGAGGTAGCTGTAATGGGTGCAAAGGTAATTGCAGGAAGCTGGTCCTTCAGCAATCTCTATCCGTCAAGTGTTACTTTCCAGTTTGTTACTATTTACAAGCTGCTTAAGAGTATGTAGATGAACTAATCCCACATTCCAAAATCTTCAAAAAGAAAAAAAATCAAGTCATTTTACAGACTTGGGATATTTGTTTTTAGGGAGCTGTCCAGATCATTTTCAGAGGAAAACAGAACAATGCAGAAGCAGAGTATGTGGAAAAGTTTGCAAATCCTTTCCCTGCAGCGATAAGAGGTATGACAACTTTGGGAATGTTATCATCAAAGCCTTTTCAAATTCTTGTTGATTATGATTTCAAAGCCTTTCACCCATTTCCTGATCGCAATTTCATTTTGGTATCTAAGGAGGTG
This sequence comes from Plestiodon gilberti rubricaudatus, assembly GCA_026170595.1. Taxonomy (NCBI): domain Eukaryota; kingdom Metazoa; phylum Chordata; class Lepidosauria; order Squamata; family Scincidae; genus Plestiodon; species Plestiodon gilberti. The sequence continues at coordinate 43,120,485 of JANXHW010000003.1, forward strand.
ATTTTTATATTGGTCATTCAAAGGCCAAGGGACACAGCTGTTTTGAATTTGCCAAATGCTAGAAACAAAACTTCCTAGTGGGTGGGCCCTTAAGTATTTGAAAGAAGTGATATAACAAAAGCATAATGAACAATTCAGTTATGTGAAGGATAATAAAAATCTGTATGAAATCTAGACATCATCAGAGAATTGAACCAAACTTGAACCTGTTCAAAGAGGGTTTTTTCCAGTGAACCAAACCCAGAGCAAAAAGTTCCTTTATTGCCTTTGCCCAACCCTGAAACACAAAAGGTGGTTACCGATTCAAAACAAGCGGCTCAGTAATCAGGTGCTAAGCTGTTACTTTCCTTTTTAAAAAAATCTTGCTGTATTTGATTTTTTTGGTTTTAACAAAGTTTCTCCCCCTCAAATTATCACTGTGTTCATTTTATAACTTTACATTGCAAGCAAAAGTATTTTTTTTACAGTTAGTGTCTCTTTCACCTAAACTGAACTCCCAACTTTTAATAGCTTGGCTCTCCGATTACCAGATTGCCTGTGTTAGATCTATGTTTGATTTGTTAAACACGTGGTAATTTATAGCTATCTTTTCATGATCAGTCACTCATTTTGTGACTCACTGCAGGGGGAGTGTAGCTCCAGGATTTCTCCTACAATAGAAGCAGTAATGTCATCTTGTGTGCTCTTAGGTGCTCAATAGGAAGCAATCTGAAAAATTTGCCTAGGGACATCTGTTAATGCCTAGGAGGCCATCATCCTACCCAAGGAATACCTGTGAAGATAGTATATGGCTTATGTTACATTAAGGCCCAACCATGAGGCCACCTGAAATGTTTGCATGGAGCAGCACCCATGGAGGGGGAGGGCAGCAAACAGACAAGTCCGCTGTCCTCCCCAGTCTGTTGTTCAGAACTCTTCCAACTTGCTTGGGAGCAAGGTAGAAGAGGCTTGCAGCCAGAGGCGTCGCTGTGGTGTGGCGAGGCATGTGGGGTGCCCCAGGTGACGCGCGCACACGCCGCGCAGAAAGGTGACGCGTGCACATGCGCGCGTCGCCTCCCATGCGCGCACACGCGTGTGTCGCCTGAGAGCCTCCGGCCCGCCTCGCCAGGCCGGGCGCCCCCTCAATCGGGAGAGCCGGCTCGGGGAGGTCTTCCCCGGCCGGCTGCCCGGGGCCTTCTGAGGAAGGCCCGCTGCGCGAACGTTATTTATAAGGTTCGGTTTGCGCATGGGCAGACCGTTCCTGAGGGAAAAGGGCAGCCCTTTTCCCTCAGGAACAGTCTGCGCATGTGCAAATTGAACCTTATAAATAACGTTCGCGCAGCGGGCCTTCCTCAGAAGGCCCCAGGCAGCCGGCCGGGGATGACCTCCCCGAGCCGGCTGTCCCGACTGAGGGGGCGCCCGGAGCGGCGACCTGTCGTGCGCCCCCACCCCCAAATCGCTGCGCGGCCTATGGCTGCGCCGAAGATTAATAAAGGGTGTGTGTCCGGGGGGGAGGCGTCACTAGGGTAACGCGCGCACCCGCCCTGGGGCAGCGCGCACCCTAGTGACGTCTCTGCTTGCAGCAGCACTGCTGGAAGGAGGAGAAAAAAAAAGCTGCTGTGGCTCCAGATCACCTCTCCCCAGCCACTTATTGCTTACGAAGCACCAAGTGGGTAGGGACAGGCGATTTGGAGCCCTCACACCCTTTCCCTGTACTTAAAGATCACTGCATGCAGCTTCCCCACACCACCCCTCTTCTGTTTACAATGGGCATGAGGAGAAACCGAACATCCCCTATGCCTGTTCATTTCAAACAGATGTGCGGACCAAGGAGGCTGCATTGTGTGTGCTTTGTAAGTAAAAGGGGAGACAGAAGCATGACTGTGCTCATTCATCCTCCTGTCCTCTATGGGAGGGGTTTATGCAAGGAGAGGCGGCACTTTCTGTCCCTGATTAAAGCTACAATCCTATACACATGTTTTCCTGGGTATAAATCCCAGTGAGTGCAGTGAGACTTACTTCTGAATAAATATACTTTTATTTGGGACATAGTTTGAATCTTATTTTTTCAGATCTTACACACTTATTTTAAAACTTTTGCAACTGACTCCCAAGAATTGGAGATGAAATGAGCTATCAGGGGTTTTCAAACCCTTCCCAGCCGTGTACCACCTCTGGCGCCACTCTCTTGCTGTGTACCACTGGAAGTGACTGGTGATGACATCATTGCCAGTTACTTTTGGGTTTTTGGAGGCCAGAAAACACAGGCAGGAGGGTTGGGAGGGCCCTTCTCAGCATTCCCGAGAGGCTTGGCCAAAGGCAGGAGCCAAAAGTGCCATGTTGGAGTGCAGTTCTGGCGGTCCGCGTACCACCAGCCGTCAGCTGAAGTACCACTGGTGGTACGAGTACCACTGGTTGAGAACCTCTGAACTAGATCTCTAAATGAAATATAATAAGTTTCATAGTTGAAATGTGACAAGCAACAAAAACACTAATAAAGACATTTAAAGCTGATTTGTTTAGCCTTAGTGGAGCATGGCTATGGGAAGGCGACGAGTGTCTGTACTTTAAAATTTATTCTACTGATTATAAATGGAAGTTGTGCTTAGAGTGAATAGCAAACTTCACAATATTTCTAAATTAACCTTTTTGTGTTTAAAGTTCTAACTATCAAGATGGACAGTCATGCATTTTCACATGTAAACAATGGCAACTGTTTCTATAATTTTATATTTCAGCTATTTGGCTCAGGGCTATTTTTGTTACTGCAGATCTCAGAGAGACACCCTCTCTCCCCCAGTTAGCACTTAATTTGACTGTACTTATTGTGGAAAATAGGCCAGCAGGTGGCGCAGCGGGTTAAACCGCTGAACCATAAGCTGTTGATCGAAAGGTCGGCAGTTCGATTCCCGTGACGGGGTGAGCGCTTGTTGTTTGGCCAGCTCCTGCCAACCTAGCAGTTCCAAAGTAGATAAATAGGTACCGCTTGCGGGAAGGTAAACAGCGCTCCGTGTTCCAGCTGCATGCTACGCACTGCGGCAAGGAGAGTCACGCCGGCCACATGACCACGGAGGCGTCTTCGGACAACGCTGGCTCTTCGGCTTTGAAATGGAGATGAGCACCACACCCTAGAGTCGGACACAACTGGACTTAATTGTCAGGGGATACCTTTACCTTTATTGTGGAAAATAAGTATCACATTTTAGCAGTTTTTTAAATCAAAAAAATGCAATCTATCCTGGTTTAATAGAAGGCTAATGTGAGCTAGCTATAGCTGTCTGTAGTATGTTAACTTTTTGGCACAGGTTCACATGCATAATACTAGATAGTTCACATAGTACTAGAAATAATTTCTATTTTAAAATCTGTTTAACAGGGTTTGTGGATGACATAATCCAACCCTCTACTACTCGGCTTCGTATTTGCCGTGACTTGGACGTTCTGGCCAGCAAGAGACAATCTAACCCCTGGAAGAAGCATGCTAACATTCCGCTCTAAATTGTCTTTAAGGGAGAGGCTCATGGTATAAGGAAAAATCATTACAGCCAAGATATATGTGTGGTTTCAAATCTTGTGAAGTATATGAAACTAGAAAGACTTCTGGGTAACACTAAAGAGATGGGGTAGTATGTGAATGGTAGAATTAGAAGAAATCAGAGTTATACCTTTAAGACGGAGGTATAAAACTTGTGGAAGTGGTCTAATGCTTCAGCTTTATATCCTGCAACAGCATGTCTAAGACTAAATTTTCATTCACAAATGTAAAATCAGCACATTGCAGCAGAAGTCATATAGTTACTATGGAAATAAAGCATTTGGATTCCTTTAAACATAGCATGTTTCTTGGGGGAGGTTATTTAACAAGTAGATCCGAAGGATAATTGCGCAAATTACAGGCAATATAAGCTGCAAGAAGATGGAAATTGTCAATATTACAATTGTTACGCAACAGCATCATAATCTTACATGGTTCAATGCAGATGTTATTTCAGCATACCGTATCTTTCGCTCTATAAGATGCACTGCCCCCCCAAAATAGGGGGAAATGTCTGTGCGTCTTATGGAGCAAAGTTTAAAAAAAATGACTTGCTTTTAACATTTTTCCGACCGCTTGGCCGCTTACCTGGTTGTTGTTTTGCAGCTCCTCTTCCTGTGCCTCAGCTCCCAGTCGTGTTTGGCGCCTCTGCCAAGTTCCCAGGCGCTGGACGCGACCAGGGAGCCCTGAGGAAACATTGCAGGAAATGCGATGTTTCCGGAGGGGTTGCAGACGCGGTCAGCGCATGCGCAAAGTTCCCTGACTTTGCACACGCGCTGACCGCGTCTGCAACCCCTTCGGAAACATCGCATTTCCTGCAATGTTTCCTCAGGGCTCCCTGGTCGCGTCCAGCGCCTGGGAACTTGGCGGAGGCGCCAAACGCAACTGGGAGCTGAGGCACAGGAAGAGGAGCTGCAAAACAACAACTACGTAAGTGGCCAAGCGGCCGGAAAAATGTTAAAAACGAGATATATTTTTCCCCTATTTTTAGCTCCATAATACACATGCGTCCTATGGTCCGGTGCATCTTATGGAGCAAAAAATACGGTAAATCTTGATCTATATTTGTCAGTTATTGATTAGTCTTAAAGTAGGTGCATTACAGGGCCTTTTTCCTCCAGTCCTATTATGATTATTTGTTCTGGGTCCCTGGAAGGTCCTTGTGTGGGACCTATTCCTTTGCAGGGTGCTTCTGGCTGAGGTCCCTTTATGGCATAGAGTCCCCCCTCCACCATCTCCCGATGGATCAGTCCCTCAAGGAATATTAGCACACACACTATGGGGAGCACCTAGCTGTACTGCATACTGGGCCTCACCTGCCCTTGAAAGTGTCAGGCAGCTACCTGGAGCTCGATTCATCTGTTCACCAAGCATTACAAGCTGGACTCATACACCTCCACCAAGGCTGCCTTTGGCAGGCAGGTCTTATCTGCAGGCAGTGGGTGGTCACAAGGTCCTCAGAATAGGTCCCACCCTTAGTGGATACATCTTGGGTATATCCCGGATGCCAAAAACTAAACCACCCTGGAACCAATGCAGGATGGGAAGATTTGAGCTTACCTGTGAATTACCCTTCTCAGTGGTTTCAGGATGGCTCAGTATACCCACCTGGCCACGGCCAGACACAGGGAGATGAAGGGAAAAGCAGAAAGAGACCTTAGAGAAGTGGTTCCCAAAACTGGGAGCCGCGAAAACAAGCCAGGGGAGCCGCAGAGTGCCACAGAATCCTCTTGGAAAACAGTGCAATGCCAATTGGCAGGCATCAACATAATGTAATGGAGAGCCACGGACAATGGTCGCCAATGGTCAAGAGAGTTGCAGATAGAAAAAGTTTGGGAAACACTGCCTTAGAGACAGAGCTGCATGCAGCTAGTTCATTAACAATGGGAGGGGTAGCCCTCTATGTATAGCCTTACCAGATCCCCCCCCCGACGCAGGGGGGCAGAAGTGATAATGGCCGGGACACGGCCAGGATTGGGGGCGTGGCCGGGGACTTTGTCTCAGCGAGGCTAGAAGCTCTCCGTAATGGCCCGAGTTTACTCGGGCTGTTTCTGAGAGCTTCCAGCTTTGCGCGACGAGGCTGGAAGCACTTTGAAAACTTCCAAGTGAACTCGGACATTTTTAAAGTGCTTGCAGCCTCGCGCAGCTGGAAAAAGACAGGGGCAAGTCCCAGCTGGCTGGGACAATGACGGAGACCGGCCGGGAGCCTGGGATTGGGCTCCCAAACCGTGAATGTCCCGGCCAGAACCAGGACTATGGTAAGGCTATCTATGTACATAGTTTCCTATGCAGGTTCTGGTTACGCCTGGTATCATTACAGTTACAGTTCTTCAATTCCAAGCAATGTTTCAGATATGGGGAGGGGTTCCGAGGCTTGTCTACATCTGGGGAACCAGGTGAGCCCCTCCCCCCAGCAAGAATTGGATCATCTGATGTTGCCTGCCTGGGAGGGAGGAGCTTCTTAGATGCCATGGACGGATCCACCCTGGAACCACTGAGAAGAGGAATTCACAGCTCAAATCTTCCTGTTTACAAGTATGTGGGAAAATAATTATTAGAGATGAAATAAGGTTTAAAAAAGGAAAACATGTTAGAAACAAAAAAACAGATTAGATCCATTACATTGTCTGAAAGCGTCCAGTATTAATTTGTGCTTTCTGTGCGGGAGGACTGAGGCATTATTCTTCTGGTTTTTATAACTGAAAGGATATTAAATGTGGTTTACCAGGAGTTAAGATTTTAACAAACTTTTCAAGATAATTAATTAGGACAAGACTACTTGCTAGCATAGTTGCACTATTTAAGATGTATTAAAAAAAACTTAGCTTGACAATCACTATGGTGATTCTGCCACAGTCCTTGCCAACCTCTAGAATGGGGAAATATCTAGGGCAGGGGCTCCCAACATTCGGAGGCCCGCGTAACCCCTATGCGGACCTCTGGCTGCCCTGCCCCGGATCGGCTACCACTGCGTACCCCCTGGTCTCCTTTGGGGGCAGCGAGGGATTTCCCTCCGGGTAGCAGCACAAGCGGGAGGATCCACCTGCCCGAGCCACAACTCGGAAAAGAAGGCTACAAGTCTGCACTGTCCCTGGTAGCTCCTCCTAACATGTTTCCCTGATAATAAGAAATCCCCCGAAAGACATCCCCCGTTTCCCCAGTACATCTGTTTCCCCAGTTATATAAGACATCCCCTGAAAATAAGACCTAGTAAAGAAACGGTTGACCCTAACAACAAGCGACAAAAAATTGCAAGCACCAAATTGCTGGCACTTTTTTAAACCTTTTCTGCGGTGCTTGGCCGCCTGGCCTTGCGCCACTGCTGCTTGCCCTTGCTGCCTCCTGTCTCGCGGGCCGGCTGTACCACGGACCGCCAGGAACAGCCCCCCCCCCAGCTTTCCGGGGTTTTTTCAGCGAGCACCAGGCTGCACTCCGAATGCGACCGCAAGAACGCCGGGTCTCCCATCACTGCTTGCCCTTGCTGCCTCCTGTCCCGTGGGCCGGCTGCACCACGGCCTGCCAGGAATGCTCCCCCCCAGCTCTCCGGTTAACTTTTTTTTCAGAGTGCACCAGGCTGGACTCTGAATGCGGCCACAAGCCTGCCGGGAACAACCCAACCCCCCCCCCCCCCGCTCAGCATTGCTCTCACTGAACGCAGCAGTGGGCTATCAGGAAACGTCCGAGTTCACTCGTATGTTTCCAGAGAGCCCGCAGCCGCGCTCAGAAGCCGAATGCAGCAGCAGGCTCTCTGGAAACGTCTGAGTTCACTCAGTAAACAACAAAGTTAAAAACAAGCTAAAAAACAGCACAACGTTTCATTCATGACTATGAATATCCTCATGTGATTAGCAAAGAGCCGCGCAGACTGCAAAGACGCCTGCACTTAGCAAGGTGTCTGTTACAGCTGTAAATGTTGAATAGGGCTACTTCAGGTCACTCCCGTTCTTTCAGTATTGTTACAGCCTCTAAGGTGTCTGTTACAGCTTTAAATGTTGGATAGGGTTACTTCAGGTCATTTTTGTTCCTCCATTTTGTTAGGTTAATTGTCTCCATCTGTTGCTCTGCTGCCTTGTCTCTCCATAAAAAGCCGGCTGCTCTGTTGTTGCTGTTAACATCTTTGCAGCCTGTGCGGCTCTTTGCTAATCATTTGAGGATATTCATGGTCACGAATGAAACATTGTGCTGTTTTTTAGCTTGTTTTTAACTTTGTTGTCTACTGTTTTTAACTTGCTTTTTTAACATAAATATTTGATTTTTTACATGGCTTTTAATCCCGTTTTGGAGTTTCAATCGTACTACATTTGGGTTATTATTTTGGCAAACTGAAAAACGCTGTGGAAGGAGAGGTCTGAGTAAGCAATTGGCAATAAGAGGGAAACTGAGCACCTATTGAATATTAAAACATTTTGTGTGTATTTTCAGACACCACTACAACCATAAGGACTAGAAACCTGCTTTGAAAAAAGTAAAGCTGAGACCCCAGGAGCCTATGCTAGCTATCAGTTTCTGCAAGATACAAGTCTCATAACCCTACTTGCAACTCCACACACTCACTCTAAATTTCTTTATAATTGAATGACATACCAGGTATGGGTGGAGAAAGTAAATGCCACCTGAATCCATCTGTTTACTAGCAGCTGCTAGGAGAAAAAAACCCTCCTATGAGTTAAAAAGTGAATCGAAACATTTGATCATTTTTATTACAAAAAAAATAAAGCCCAAAAAGAAGCAAAAGGAAAAAAAAACCCTCAAAATCTGCTCTGCCCAGAATGCTGGGCCGAACCGTGATAAACACACATAAGGACTGAAAGGAACACAGCTTTTCAAGCTTCACTAAGGGGAAATATTTAGTGGAAGACAGACCAAACAGAAAGCACTCATTTTTCAAATGCTTTTGTGGAAAGGACTCCACTGCACATGTGATTTTGAGGAGTTTATTAAAGGAAAAGTGAAGCATCAGTTTTAAATTGTACAAAAGGAAAAAACCTCATATTGTAAATGTACAATTTACAGAATTACTAGCAAAACCAATCAAGGAGACACATTAAAAAAACCTATTGACTGCAAACTGAACTGGAAACCCACTGGAGGTAACTTACTTGTAAAAGGCTTTTGCTTTACAGAATTCTATCATGATCAATTAAAATTCAGTTTTCCATATGGAGGGCTGTGGAGCACAAGGTTTGTCTGTGATAGACTCAAACCAGCAGCAGTGATGCCAACCTGCCCGCAAAAATGAAGTGCTACTACTGCACCTCTTCCTGGCCACTTTTTGAGATAATTTTTCACCTTGTCCTGAAGCACCAAGCCAGTGACTTTAGCAACGTTAAATTCCTAAAGAGCTGCCTTGATGGAATGACTAAATTGCCAGATCAAACATTTTTGGCAACCACAATTTGACAACTACACAGGGTTTTTTTTAGGGGAGGAAAAGTGCCAACTGTTAGATGAAGGTAATGTGATTTGTCTGACATGTCAGTTTTTGTCTCCCAAAAGGTAAGCATTGGATGCACCTCGTCTCTCCTGACAGGACCTTTTAAAAAGGGAGAATGTCACAGTTATTTTGCAGCTGCTATAAAAAGCACCTCTGAAGTGTATGGATGAAAATTGGGTCAATTTAGATCTGCTTTCAAGCACTACATTCAAACTCCAAAAAGACAACTAGTTTGGCCTCATTTTCACAGATGTTCTTATCAACAGGAGCTGTGCTCAACACTGTGGGAAAAAAATCAGTCCTTCAACTACATTAGCAGCTACCAGGAAGAGTCATAATATCTAAGCAGAATGAAAGTCCAAATCATTGAAGACACCGAAACTCTCTTAGAACAATGAATTAGCTGATTACTTTTTGGATTGTTCTGCTTTTTAGAAAAATCATTTAATAATTACTCTTAATAATGCACAGTTAACACTGAGAATGTAGCTGTATTCCATTGTAAGCTTAAGAACGTCACCATCTAAGCACAAGTTTCTATGCAGCACATACAGTAAATCTAACTGGCAAAATTAATTTACAAAAATAGCACAAAAGGGTATTTACGGCATGGAAAGTTAGACACTTCTCTATGGTACAGTTAAAATTGTTTTGAAAATGCAAGTGTGACTCCTGCTCCCCATCCCCACCCCTTCATCCCCTGTGATCTACGCTCCATAGGAAAGTTGCTGCTTATGTACCTCAGATCTGATAGGGCATGACATAGGTAGTAGAAACAGCAAATAGATTACTTTAGAACCACTGGTTTATTTTACTGAGAATATTTTATTTGCTGGTATAAGTTGCTAAAAATGCACAGAACAAGTACCAATAGAAAATGTGCTGTTTTGTGTGTTCCCCTAGTGCTATATAAAATGAATGTTACACAGCGTCTGTTGGAAAAGTGGCTTCATGGACATCTCTTACTTTATGCCCTATTATAAATAAAAATAAATCTTCTCAGAAGTATAAAATCTGGGTTTTTCTTTTCAGAATCTGACTTTTTGGCAGAGATGTACACAACTGACTTCTAAACTCTTTTGCAAGAGGGTTCTGCTCTCAATGGTCAGAGAGGACCTAGAAGCGTACCATACTGCTAGTCACATCCAGTGTGTTTAACAACACTTCTCCAGGCAGGATGGCCTGATGGCTGATAGCATCGCTGCTGGTCAATGGCTGACAGGCGTAAATTTAATAAAAATGGCTAGCTTCTAAAACATAAAAAGGCAAACGTTAAAACATTTCTGAAGTTGTACAGCAGAAAAATAAAGTTAAAAAGTTTTGTTTTCATTCAATGTTTTCTGAAAACATGAGTAGAACAGTGTTTATTTCATAACTGTTTTAATTTAAAAGCTCCTCCCCATCCAGGAAAAAAACCTGTATAAGGACTGTCAAGGACAGGGAAACAAATGATTTGTAGGTCAGCCTTTCTGAGGTGACTGATTGGCCAATATTCCTCGTTTCATTATGAAGCTCCTCTTCTCAATCTCTCATTACAAAAAGGAAATGACCTTAATCATTTGGTTAAAAATCAAACCAAATCACATCAAAAATGTGGTTTTCATATAAGCTATCACAGTATATAGGCCTTGAGCTCTAAAGAACAGAGTTCCACATTTGTATAATGTCTTCACCAGACTTCAGAACATTGGCATTCCAAATCCCTAGGAAAAAAAATGATTGAGAACATCAATAACGTACAGCAGAATCACTTGCAGGTTTAAGTGGAAAACAAGGTCTAGTAAAGTCTTACCGAATCATCCTCAATGATAGCTGCAGAGTCAAAGAAATCTGGCCTCAATTCAGCTCGTTCTCGTCTGTTTCTTGAAGGGGGCTGGAAAAGAAATATTTAATGATGTTGTAGTTCGGGTAGAGAAGATCAAAACATTAGACAAAGACTAATGACTTCTCTTTGGAGCTAAGGATGATACCCTGACTAGGTAACTCTTCCCACTGTGTTCTGCAGGCAGGCAGAGCTAGTCAAGTAAACTTCTTGTCTCCTCTTGTGGGAGAGATCACCTCCCATATAACAGATCACCTCCCTATAACAGATTACCAAACTCCTTCAGGTCAATCTACTGGAGTAGTGAAAAAGTGAAAGGAAAAAATAGGTAGCAATGCAGGATAGATCAGGAGATCATCAGTAAACAGGTTGTACTTGCTGACTGAAGCAGCAAGTGCGTGTGTAACACTTCTAAGACCCATTTTGGATTTAAAATTTTGTACTCGGGGGACAAGCAGATTAATGGCGATCAGTTCCAAACAGCATAATGACTTATAAACTGCACCACATCATACTTGCCATAAGTATATGGCTAAAGCAGAAATCTTTGTGCCCTCACAATTCCAAAACAAACAAACTTATACTCAATGCTCAGAACAACAATGCTCTGGCAAAAATTTGGCAATAGAAGGAATTAAGAGATGGGAGTGGAAAGGGGACAGGGCATTGGGTACAGATGACATGCCCCCAATATTGGCAGTCCTGCCTAAATGCCTCCTTTAGATATTTCTTTCTCTTAGTTGTGTTTGAAAGTAAGGATCTACTGACCAGATCAATCACCATGGTGTCTTCGAATTCTTCATTCATGTCTTCTAACTGACCTCGTGAAGACATCATTACATCTTCAAAGATGGGCTCAGCATCATCCTCCATTAGACCCCGCCTTATTGGGAGAAAGAAGGAACATGAATACATGAAGTGCAATCCTCAGCATTGGCTTATTGTAATATAGGTAAAGGTGACCCCTGACAATTAAGTCCAGTTGTGTCCGACTCTAGGGTGTGGTGCTCATCCCCATTTCAAAGCCGAAGAGCCAGCGTTGTCCGAAGACGCCTCCGTGGTCATGTGGCCGGCATGACTCTCCTTGCCGCAACGCGTAGCATGCAGCTGGAACACGGAGCGCTGTTTACCTTCCCGCAAGCGGTACCTATTTATCTACTCGCATTAACATGCTTTGGAACTGCTAGGTTGGCAGGAGCTGGCCAAGCAACGAGAGCTCACCCCGTCGCGGATTCGAACTGCCGACCTTTCGATTGACAACTCATTGTAATATACTGGATAGGTAATGACTACAGCACAAGATAGGGAAGCCTATTTTTGAACGTTAGGTTTCCTCCCCAAAAGGAGCTGAATCAATCTCTGCCTACCACATTGCTCCATCTTGCAGGCACCAAAATATGCTATTACCCACATAGAGGAACACATCTGCCCAAACTACTCAGGAGGGCCTCTTTTAGCATAGCATTTTCTTACAGTAACCATCTATTATCTGCTATTTCAGAAGTACAGTCACTACATGCTGCTATATTCCATAACTTACTTGAGCTACTGCCTATGACAGGGTGAAATCAATCCATAAGTGCAAAGATCTCAATTTTAAGATCTCAATTCCACATGTTTATACCAAGCTGGTTTATTTTACATCTATTTACATAAGCCTAAAACTTGCGAAATCACTAGCTCAAAACAGCGTTTGGCAACTCTAAATTGGCCTGCAACATCATTGTGCTTAAGACGATTGTGCTTAAGCCTCACTCCTGATATTTTCAATTCTGCCCAGCAAAACATACAAACCACTTCAATCCCATGATTTTGGTAAGAGTGAACCAGGGCTGATAACATGCAGACAATACAAAATAAGGACGTTATGGCATGGCACAAAAGGTTTTCCTGAAAATGTATGTTCACGCAGCTTTGAGAAGACACCCAAGAGTTTTTCAGATTAGAGCAGGGGTGTCAAACCCATTTCATACAGTGGGCCGAATAGCATTCATGATGTCTGCTGAGGGCCACAAGTGACTAAGCAGATGACCAAAAATAAGCACTTTTTTCTCACAGGAACTCATTAGCTGCAAACAACAGAAGAGAAAATATGCAAATCTTGATTGTATTTTCAAGATATGGGAGAGTCCAATTATTATGCAGGCTGCGCTTTTAGCATCACTGCTTCTGCCGAGGCATCACTGCAGCTCAGCAGATGAGAGGTGCTCTGCAGAGTGACGCCTCCACAGAAAAGTGGCGCTGTTGAAAATGCAGCCCATGTGATAATTGGGCTCTTCCTGCACACTTTGTCACCTTTTCCCTCCCCCTCCTGGTCAGCCCCTTCCCCTCCTAGCGTTCCTCACCTTCTGAGGTCTCCGTCATCTCTCTCTCCCAGCGCCTTGGCAGAAGTGGCAAAGCTGAAAGGGCGGCACCGGGAGAGCCCAATTTCCACTTGGGCTTCCCTTTCAACCACGACACCTCGATAGAAGCAGTGCTGCTAAAAGAGTGCCCTGCATGATAATTGACCACTCACAGCACTATCCATTCAGCAATGCCTCTTCTGCTGATGCATCAACTTTGCATCTCAGAGCAGCTGATGGTGGTGCTGGGAGAGCCCAATTATCATGGGAGCTGGATAACAAGCTTCCATGGGACATATCTGGCCTGTTGGCCTTATGTTTGACACCCCTGGATAAGAGTAATTATGCTTAATGTCTTCTCTACTGAGTAGTTAGTGTAAATCTTGTTACAAGTCCTAACATCTGTCATGGTTTTGCGTTGTCTGTATGTCATCAGGCCTGGTGCACTCCTACCAACATTATGGCTGATTTGTATGTCTTGCAGGTAACTAACTGTGTGCCACCTGCTTTTTTTGAGCTGTTAAAAGCCATGGTAACATAGCAAAATGGTGACTGTATTGCAGGTAAGCCACACCCATATATCAGCCAGTGAGTTATTAGGCACCAAATATATCCCTGGCTCTTGTTAGTACTAGAATTATGAACACTTACACTGCATGTCTGACACCACTTCTGCCTTTCATGTAATTCATTCCCGTTCTGTCCTTTCGACTTAAGTCTTCTAGTTTCTGTTGTCCCAACCAAGATATCTGCATCTGAGGACTTAAGATTGAATAAGTTAGTCACAGGATGTATCCTTAATATGTTATCTTTTATGTTACTGACATATAAGTGCCACTGGAGAGCCTCAGACATGGACCAGGGACACCCAAGTACTAATCACTAGTCAGTCATGATTCATAAATCACACTAGGTAAACCTTTAGTCGGACACCATCTGTTAATTTAATCTACATCACAGGGTTGTTGTGGGGATAAAATGGAAGGGGGTGCATGCTCCTTGATGAAAGACAAAATAAAATGTAACACAGAATAAAAGTAAGATTGACTGCGCAATCTGACTCTAGGTCAGCGCCGGTGCTGCGCAATCTGACTCTAGGCCAGCGCCGGCGCTGTGCAATCTGACTCTAGGCCAGCGCTGGCACTGACCATTGCAAATGTGTCGTAAAGCATGCTGTGACAACTCAGGAGTAGTCAGTGCTGACAGGAGTAGTCAGTGTCGTCCCGCCAGCACTGAATCTTGACAACAGCGCTGTGCAGCAGGCAAGCCCTACTCCGAGTGGCATAGGGGCTGGTGGAGGGCAAGAGTTACCATTTAAACATTAACCAGTAACAATTTGTTCATCTCACTGATTATGCACAAAGTGTAAGTTTATTAGTAAATTGTCTAAAACAGCTAGGCACTATACAAGGAAGGAACTAAAAAGGATTTACACAAGATTTACAAGATGACTACAAATCCATCTGGATTCAGTCAACTGAGCAGAAAATAACTTTGCTGGGCTTCTCTTTGCCGATGTTGTTAAATATGGGATTTGATCAGGCAAGAGCAAATATCAGGTAGCACATTATAGACACTAAAAGACAGAGCGAGCGACCTTAGCAGCACTTCAGAATTTCTTATTAGGGAGGAACTTGAATATATTGCCTCTCTTGTACCCTATCTAGCTCAGTTGGAGATGCTTAAGCATAGAAGGGCATTTACTCTGGCCCGCTATCGTGGATTTCCCTTAGCAGTGTCTGAGGGTCGCTATAAAAAGATCCCCTTTTTTGAATCGCCTTTGCCCTTGTGGCATGGAACAAATTGAAACAACTGAACACGTGTTGCTGAACTGTTTGTTTTATAGGGATATTCGTGCTGCTCTTATATTTCCATTGTTGAATCGCTTCCCGGGTCGTACATGTCATCAATATACCCATCTGCTCCTATCGGATTCTAACCCTGCAATTACATATAGTGTTGCCAAGTTCTTTGCGGCCACGATAAGTGTTCAGAAAAAGATGATGGAGTGTGGACCCATTTGTTTTCAATAAAGGCATTGTACAGACAGCAGTATACCAATTTGTAACTTATGGTTTGATGTGCATCAGTAGATCATTATTCGATAGAGTAGCTGCTTTCCTGGGTTGATGATAATTTTAAATGTAATTTTAACCTTAACTGTTTAATATCTTTATTTCATTTGCTCTTTTTGTATCTTATTTATTTTGGGCTGGTCTTTGACCGTAATAAAGATATTGATTGACACAAAATTTACAATGTATTAATACAGGTGGACCCCCGTATCCACTGGGGATATGTTCCAGGCCCCTCCGTGGATACTTGAAACCGTGGATAAGAGCGAACACCCCCTCCATGGTTTCCTGAGGGGCCCCACCCACCCTGCCTCCCCTGCGGGCAGGCATGCTTGCTCCCTCAGCTCTTATTTTTCTTTCAGCAAGCTTTGTTTCTTCCTTAAAACAAACAGAGAAGCAGCCTCCATTGCAGGCAGGTAGAATGAGACTAAGTCCTAGAGAGGCTCTGCAAGGTTTCTGTTAACCTTGCAGAGCCTCTCTAGTACTTAGTCTCGTTCTACTTGCCTGTAATAAGCAGCCAGAGGCTGCTTCTCCTGTTTCTTTAAGGAAGAAACAAAGCTTACTGGGAAAAAAGTAAAAGCCTGGGGGGGGGGGGTCCCCACGATCCGTGGATAACTGAAACCGTGGATAGCGAATCAGTGGATATGGGGGCCCACCTGTACTTCTAGAACTCATAATGATTTTCCACAAATTCCATTTATGGCAATAAATGCAACATCCCTGCAAGAGGGGTGCCACCTCACAGGGTGGCACAGTCCATCTCTTCTCTCAGTGTTGCATGAAAATTGCACTCAGCACTTCATTGTACCCAAGAAAAATGCAATACTTTCCCCTTCATTACTTTTGCCATGGAAATGCAAGAGTATCACAAGAATTGACTGGATATCTTTTGTGATGGCATTCGTGACTAGCAAAGCAGGTTCCCCCTCCTAATAAACTGATAATTTTTCTTAAGCTTTCAAAACTGGCACATAAATTGGGAGGTTGTGAACTTCCTTCACCTAAACTAAAGTACTCATCAGATTTTATTTTGTTTGTTTACACAAAAAATAGTACCCTAGTTAACCCTGCTAACTAGCCAGAGGCAACTTTTGAGGTGATGCCTCTCTTAAATTTGGCAGGAGGAAAAGCAACTATCCCTATTCATTCCAACATATCTCTCCCAGTGGATGTTACTGGTATTTCCCTTTTGTTTCTTTTTAGACTGATAGTCCCATTGGGACAGGAAACTTTTTCTCTCTCTCTTTTATTACAAAAATCACACCAAGAACGTTTTGGCTGAAAAGCAGAAAGTGACAACTGCATTTTTAAACATTTCCATTCTTTTAACACGCTCCCATAAATCCAAGATTTTGTACTTTAATTGACATTTCAGCAGTAATTTTCTTATTTGCTGTCACTGGAGAAGCACTTTGTTTGTACATACTTGTGTAAAAAATCTTGTTCTGAACCAGGTTCTGACTCGTGCTCCTGAATCTGCTCCCCAATTTGCCGAGTGTTCTCTCTCAGCACCGTTGATGTGAGCTGTGGTGTCTGTAGAGCACCTGGAGTTTGAATGCTGTCATGTCTATTCAGCCAGGAGCCTTCAAGGTTCTCATCTATAAGCCAGATAAGCATGTAAGACAATAAACCGTTACAATCAACAGCAGCAGAGTACAGTTGTCATTCCATACTTATGCAGGCTAATGTAATTTATTTGGGACAAGAGTTTTGCTTGGAACACGCACATAATACAAAATCTAGCTTTACACCATTCTGAGCAGGTTCATTTTGGTTTATGATTAAATGAAATCTAGTATCTTCCCCAAGGTTGAATACAGGTAAATAACATGCACCAATTTCTGTCTCATCTGATGATCCACACAAAAGGAAAGGAGCAAATTTGCACAGGCTCAGAAAGTGCTTTAAGGCCCACTAAGGAAGGAAAATAGAAAACCAAAACACTCATGAAGAGATTCAACATTAAGTTCTCAGCAGGCCTGCAGCTGATCAGCTATGTGGCATCTACATCCAGGCTAGATCAAAAAACAGGAAAACAAAACACAAGGAATTCAAAACCACTGTTGGTGGGTGGTTTGTCCCTCTAGGAAGATGGTGTTTATTCTGTTCTGGATAAGGTTGCATTTTTCCCAATAAAAGTTTCCTAAAGTACAGGTTTTCAGGCTGGAGATGGCTATAGACCCAGCTATCTCACCGAAGATCTGAGTGTGGGTGTGTCAGCTCTTTGGACAGAGAGACATTGGCTTCGGTTATTCATTCTCTGATAACCTTCAGATTAGACTGCTGAAACTTCTTGAACAAGAAGGCTATCCTTTGAAAACTGTGTGGAAACCAGTTTGTTCAAAATGCAAACACTAAGCTGCTAATTGGGTGTTTAAACAGCTGCACTGGCTCCCAGTCTGTTTCCAGACACAATTTAATGTGCTGGTACCCACCTTCAGAGTCGTGCATGGCTTGGGATATGGGTACCTGAATGATCACCTACCCCAACATAAACCTGTTAATATACAGAGGGGCCCCTGCTGTCCAAAGTGGGAGGCGACTTTCTCAGTTATGCTGCCTAGCCTCCCCAGGAAGGCACACCTGGCACCTAGTCTGATGTCTTTTTGATGCCAGGCAGATACCTTTATATTTTCTCAGACCTTTTAAGCTTTTTAATCTCTAATGAGATTGGCTCTTTATGCTGCATTTATATCTATTTTTATTTGTGTTTTATATGATGCTATTGTTTTTCATGCGTTTTTTTGGAAGATGTCCTAGAAAATTTTATTGGACAGTGGGGTATAAATGTGTAAAATAAATACAAAAATTACTAGTGCATCCTTAATGAGACCATATTTGAATCAGTGAGTCTAAATTATCAACACAGTACTCACTATTCCTGAAAATGGTTTCTGTGCCACTTCTTCCTACAAATTCTATAAATTTGCTTCAGTCCTTCATACAACACAGCAGATGCTCACAGCTGCTTTAAAAACACTGTGTTGCTTTGTTTGGTCTCAATGTCTCTGCCTCCCCTGCAAGTTTAGTCTTCCATATGAAACAAACTCATCTGGCTATGCTACAGCAGAAACATGTACAGACCTTTACTGAATCAATTATCAAGCTTTTGCTTTTATTTCTGCCAGAGGAATATCTCAGCGAAATTTTAACTCTCAATTGCTTTGCAAAGAAACCTTGGTCTGTTATTAAGATGTCATGGCTATTCCTCAACATCTATTTCAACCACATAAAGTCAGAGAAAGTCTTACATTTTAGCCCAATGCAAACCTGTTCCACTGCACGGGATGAAAGCCATACTCACCCTCAACCCTTTTTTTGTGAAGTGGAGGCCGACCTTTCTTGTTCCTCACTGAAGAAGCTTTGCTACTGCTGCTTCCACTATTCACAGACATTCTATCATCCTCACCACCTGTAACTAATGAATTCCTGTAGGAAATCAATGGAAGCCATACATCTTCCCTCCTTTCCATCATTTGTTCTGTTAGGAACTTCTCCAAGTAAGTGTGACTGGAGAGTAGGAAGAGAGAACAGGAATAAGGAATAAAATGGCTTCTTGCAGTTACAGTATAACTTGTAATTCAACAAACAGATGTCCTTCATACACTAGATTCTTGCTATCCCACAGTAGGCAGCTTTGCCTTGACTGTTTGGAGGAGGTGTACAGCCAAGGGGAGTGAAATATGTTTTATTTATTTATTTATTTACAATATTTTTATCCCGCCTTTCTCCCCGGAGGGACCCAAGGCGGCTTACAACAAAAAAGAAAATAAAGTACAAAAAATACAATAGAAAAATAATTACATTTAAAACATTAAAAAACAATTAATGACAACTAATAAAAACAATATCTAAAATCGATTAAAAAGATTACTACAATTAAAACAAGGGCATAAAAACAGCAGCACTTCACCTGTACCAGCAGGATGTTAAAAGAGGCAAGAGCTCAGAAGGCTTCTTTGAACAAGAAGGTTTTTAGGCCTCGCCGGAAAGTGTCCAAGGAGGGAGCAGTTCGTAAATCAAAAGGGAGGGAATTCCATAAGGTTGGTGCCACTACTGAGAAGGCCCTATTTCTGGCCGCCACCCCTCGCACCTCCCTGGGTGACAGTACCCACAAGAGGGCCTTCTCCGATGACCTAAGGAGACGGGCTGGACTATATAGAAGTAGGCGGTCTCTCAAACATCCTGGCCCCAAGCTGTATAGGGTTTTAAAGGTCAAAACCAGCACTTTGAATTGGGCCCGGAAACGAATCGGCAGCCAGTGCAGCCGTAGGAGTAGCGGCACAACAGAGTCAAACTGCCCACTTCCAGTGACTACACGGGCCGCCACATTCTGCACTAATTGCAGTTTCTGAACCGTCTTCAAGGGCAGCCCCACGTAGTGCGCGTTACAATAATCTAATCGCGATGTCACCGTGGTATGGATCACCGTGGTCAGGTCTGCACGATCCAAGTACGGTTGCAGCTGGCGCACCAGCCGAAGCTGGGCAAAGGCCCCCCTGGCCACAGCCGCCACCTGGAAATCCAGGAGCAGCTGCGGATCCAGGCAGACCACCAAGCTGCGGACCTGCTCCTTCAGAGGGAGTGCAACCCCATTCAGAGCAGGGCGATACTCTAGTACCTGCATCGTGGATTTCCGGACCAGGAGAACCTCTGTCTTGTCCGGATTTAATTTCAGCTTATTAGCCCTCATCCAGGTCCCAACCGCCTCCAGGCAGTGCTCCAGAACCTCAACAGCCACCCTAGAATCAGGTGGAAAGGAAAGATAGAGCTGGGTGTCATCAGCATATTGATAGCACCCAACTCCAAATCCCCGGATGATCTCTCCCAGCGGTTTCATGTAGATGTTAAATAGCATGGGGGACAAGATGGAACCCTGTGGCACCCCACACCTCAAGGGCCAAGGTGCCAAACAGGCATCCCCCAGCACCACCATCTGGGACCTATCTGCCAAGTAGGAGCGGAACCACCGCAAAACGGTGCCTCCAACCCCCAACTCGGTCAGTCAGCCCAAAAGGACACCATGGTCGATGGTGTCTAAAGCCGCTGAGAGGTCCAGCAGAACCAACAGGGACGCACTCCCCCTGTCCAGTCCTCGGTGTAGATCATCCACTAAGGCGACCAAGGCTGTTTCCGTCCCAAAGCCTGGCCTGAAACCAGATTGAAAGGGATCTAGATAATCCGCTTCATCCAGGACCCTCTGGAGTTGAGACGCCACCACCCGCTCAATTACCTTGCCCAAGAACGGGAGGTTTGAAACTGGCCGGTAGTTGTCCATTATTGTGGAATAAAGGGAGGGCTTCTTCAGAAGAGGTCGAACCACCGCCCCCCTCAAAGCGAGCGGCAGCACCCCCTCCACCAAAGAAGAGTTGACCACTCTCCCCGTCCACTCGGCCAGCCCCTCCCGGGCAGATCTAATTAGCCAAGCAGGGCAAGGGTCAAGCAGGCAGGCAGTCGGCCTCACACTCCAAAGGAGCCTGTCCACATGCTCAGGCTGTACAAGCTGAAAAGAATCCCACAACATTGGACAAGCAGATGTTTATTGCATATGGATCTGAGACCACAGGGTTTGAACATCTGTCACATCTAAATCCTTTTACAGAAATCATCATTAAAGGTACTTTCACATAGCATAACACACTTAGTTTTCATGTACACCAGCCATTTATTACTGTCTTGAGTTGGAAGCTGTCCTGGAAATATTTTTCTTGAACAGTGGTATATAAATTCTTAAGAGAACACAACCAGCAAAGTATCACTTACACTGTCTTTTTGTCTTGCCGCAGGAGTTTAGAAGAAAATTCGCTAAGAACTTCCAAGAAAGCAAGATTAGGAGGTGGATATTCCTGTCCTTTTTGATTCTGATATTTGAAGGCAAATTCTATGCCATCCCTGTAATAAGATGCAAAACAAATAAGCCTTTGTACCTGCACAGCCATGATATACTTACTCTCTTACTGAGAAACATTTTACGAATCTCAAACATTTCTGTTAAAACCTATAAGTGCAAGGAACATTTCCAAAACACAAAGTGAAGTAAACATTTTTATCCTGATTTGGCAAGGGAGGATTCTGGTGCAGAAGCAGGTTTCCCTGCACTCAACTGATGCCAATGCTCCTCTAGGCCTTGCTGAACATATTGGTGCATCTAGCCCATTATTTCCTACTCTGACTGAAATCAGATCTCAAGGGTCACAAGAAGAGGTCTTTCTAGCATCTGCCACCTGAAAACCTTTACCTGAAAAAGCTAGCGATCAAACTTGGGACCCTCCTGCATGTAAAGCATGCACTCTTACTACTTGGCAATGGTCCCATCCCAGCTGGATGCATCTTTTGATGTTGATGGGCCATGAATGATGGCAATATATATCCTCACCCAGGACATTGCTTGCGGCAGCTGTGAAGAAGGCCAATTCCATGCTCGGGATCATTAAAAAAGGGATTGAGAATAAAACAGCCAATATTATTATGCCATTGTACAAACAGATGATAAGGCCACATCTAGAGTATTGTGTCCAGTTCTGGTCGCCATGTCTCAAAAAGAATATAGTGGAACTACAAAAGGTGCAGAAGAGAGTAACCAAAATGATTAGCGGGCTGGGGCACCTCCCTTATGAGGAAAGGCTACAGCGTTTGGGACTCTTTAGTCTAGAAAAAAGGCGCCTGAGGGGGGACATGTTTGAGATGCATAAAATCAGAGGCGTAACAAGCCTTCGATCCACCCTTGTTACGCCTCTGCATAAAATTATGCATGGGATGGATAGAGGGAAGTTCTTTTCCCTCTCACACAACACTAGATCTAGGGGACACTCACTAAAACTGAGTGGCGAGAGAATTAGAACAGATAAAAGAAAATATTTCTTTACCCAGAGTGTAATTAATCTGTGGAACTCCTTGACACAGGATGTGGTGATGGCACCTGGCCTGGATGCCTTTATATGCAACCTCCTGGTTTTAGTAGTAGGCTATCTCTTAATGCTAGGTGCAAGGGAGTGGCGACAGGATACAGGTAGCTTGTTATCTTGTGTGCTCCCTGAGGCATCTGGTGGGGCCACTGTAAGATACAGGAAGCTGGACTAGATGGGCCTTTGGCCTGATTCAGCAGGACTCTTCTTATTCTTATTGGTGTGAGACTAGCTGTGCACAAGCAGAGCTGGGGCATTTATGTTTTATACTTTTACATTGATGTAACAGAATTCTGGAATTTGCATAGCTTTGGCTTATTTGCAGCCATTTTTAATATTACAACATTCTGTGAACTATTTTATCATAGAAGTTGCTACTGAAATCATTTTAACAGTTCAAAGCTTGTTCAATTTAAGCATTTTAGTAAAAAAGTAATAAGCAAGCATTTTTATACCCATATTCACAACTCACAGTGAAAATATGCAATCTTCCCATGTATAAATCATCACTCTCTACAAGATGATTGGGGCAAAGTACAACTCGAATATACGATATTTGAACTGCCTTTTAGTAATCTGTGACTAACAGCTATTAATAGTCATTTCCTTAATGAGCAAGGGCAAGCACTTCAGTCAACAAATTTTAAAATATTAATACAAAAGGATAATTATTCCTCACCAGCCTTTGTATCAGGAAATAGCTGCATGCTGCCCATATGAAAACATATCTAATACATAAGTACAGTAGAACACAGAACTGTAATTCTTGCTTAACAAGTTGACATAACTCTCCATTACAAAAAAAGCTCACATATATGAATTGCCTTTTCATATACTGTATCCCTTGTCACTCACTTGTGTAACGTGGCTACAGCTTCTCTTGTCTTGATCTGGTCCAGGCCAAAAGTGAGAGCAAACCTTCGAGCCAACTCCTTAATACCACTGACATGGGCAGATGTCCTGTCCAAGTTGGGACCTTGCTCTTGAACAAGCTCATTAAACAGCTAAACAAATAACTGAATGGTTAAAACCTTAAAAACGTAATGTAATAGTTTTTATGTGAAAGTTTGCAGTGGTGCTAGCTATTACATAACTGATATTTAGGATTAAAATGAATTGATACTACATTGCCAATTAATTATTTTAATACATGGCAGTAAAGAAGAATTGACACCAAGAAATGAGACAGATGGAAAGGAGAGACGGTCACATCCCTCCAAGAGCTATAGCAAACCAGGAAACCTACTATTATTCAGGGTTGTTTAACAAGTTACAATTCCCTACACAAAAGATTGATCTGTGTTGGAAGTATACATATGTAAGATGTGGCATGGTGCGGATAGTTCCTCTCTGCTAAGCATATTGATCAGACAGCTGATAAACGCAGCTTATTTGTACATATACCGTATTTTTCGCTCCATAACACGCACCGGACCATTAGACTCACGTGTATTTTGGAGCTAAAAATGGGGGGGGGGGGGCGGAGAGAATGTCTTCCTTTAACAAGTTTTCCAGCTGCTTGGCTGCTTACCGCATTGTTGTTTTGCAGTTCCAATCTTCGTCCCGCGTTGCCGACTGCATTGCGGGCCTGCCGGGCCTGCCCCCAGTCAACAGCTCCAAGACGGGAGCCTCCCAGGCACTGGACGCGACCAGGAAGCTCTGCGCAAACATCATAGCAACTGCGATGTTTGCACAGAGCTGGCAGTCGCGTTCAGCGCCTGCGCAAAGTTCCCAGGCGCTGGACGCGACCAGGAAGCTCTGCGCAAACATCGCAGTTACTACGATGTTTATGCAGAGCTCCCTGGTCACGTCCAGCGCCTGGGAAATTCACGCAGGCGCTGAACGCGACTGCCAGCTCTACACAAACATCGCAGTTGCTATGATGTTTGCGCAGAGCTTCCTGGTCGCGTCCAGCGCCTGGGAGGCTCGCGTCTTGGAGCTGTTGATTGGAGGCAGTCCTGGTGGGGCCACAATGCAGCCGGCAACGCGGGACAAAGATTGGAGGTGCTAAGCAGCAGCGCGGTAAGTGGCCAAGCGGCAGAAAACTTGTTAAAAGGACCCGATTTGGGGCAACATTCGCTCCATAAGATGCACAGACATTTCCCCCTATTTTTTGGGGGGGGGGAAGTGCATCTTATGGAGCGAAAAATATGGTACTTTTTCCTGCATGGAGATGAAAGAAACTAACTATGAAGAGTGGCCTAACTAACTATCCTCAGAGTGGCCAGAGGATACTCTCAAAATTCTCCACTCTCAAAATTCTTCCGCTACAAAATAATATTATGGTAGCTGACAAATGCTGAAATTAGACTCCATATTGTGAACACTGAACAGCAGTAATTATTTACTGTATTTTTGATTATGTAAGATATGATGCGAAAATTAAGAGGATATGTAAGATTCTTACCTGCTGCAAACTGAGAATGAGGGTTTTTGCACATTGGATTTTATCAATCTGTCTTGTTTTACTCAAGGTCTCCTTAATGATATCCCCATAATCATTGTAGTACTAATGAAGAAAGAAGAAAACACTTGCAGCATTTTTTTTAATTATGGTATTCATAAAACAAATGAACTCATTTTGAATGTGTATGACTTTTGTCCAGACTATGCTTCTGGCTCAGTTGACAAAACTCAGTTTCATTAATAAACGGAAGACTGCCATTGAGGACCGAGCAAAAGAAATTGTTGGCTTATTTTAAAATACAAAGAACAGGATTAGCAAAATGCAATGCTGGCTGGGCCAGAACTTGCTTGTTGGATCTCTCTTCCTGCCAAAGAGCCAGTGATCACTTCCACAGGCCAATGTACTTCACCAATATTAGAAACATAGAATACCAGAGTTGCAAGGTACCTTGAAGGTCATCTAACCCACCCCCCTGCTCAGCGCAGGTAACTAAAGTATCTGTGACAGACGGTATCCAGCCTCTGTTTGATGGCCCAATCCTATGGGCTACTGGTGCCAGTGCTGTGGTGCAGCGCTGGCGCCAGGTGTCACAAATGCGCTGTATGCCAAGTTTCGACACTTGGAGAGGAGGCAGCGCCAGCAGGAAGGCCTGCATTGTCCTGCTGGTGTTGCATACGGGCCCCACATGCACCAGAGCAGGTAAGGCTGCTCTGAGGAGAACGGGGGCTGGGGAAGGGCAGGGGGCATAATGGGCAGGGGGAAGGTGGGGTGGGCAGATTGTGCCTGGGAAGGGGCTGAAACCGGCATCTGTGATGGACAAGGTATCCTATCCCCCCTCCTAGGCCTCCAGCCCTGACAAGGGGCTGAATGGTCCTATGCCAGCTGAAGAGCTGGCATTGAACCAAGTAGTCCAATTGCACATTCAAAGCCAAGCACTGGAAGTGAGACAGAATCACATTTTTCAGATACAACTCTGACTTATGAGGAGAAGAAAGCAAATTATGGAGTCATACCTTCATATAATGCTTGAAGATATCGGCTGCTGCATGCATGTCCACAATATCATAAATTATAAGCTTGCTAAAAGCAGCCAAAAGGTTCCTCCTCTTGTGTAAAGCTTCAATTTTATTAGCTTCATCTTCTTCGTCTCCCTCTAAAAGAGTTTTAAAAAATTCACTTTTTTAAGATAATGCTGAGCCTTACGTCAACTGGCATCATGCAATTCACTAAAATATGACTATATGGTTCCATTGTGATCACAGTCAGGTGGAAATTCAATAATGACTTAAATCAGAAGAGCAAATTGTGACTACCCATTAGAATACGAGTTATGTAAGCTGAACTCTCCCTGCAACCATATTCAACCTCTTGAG
The DNA here is from genome assembly GCA_026170595.1 of Plestiodon gilberti rubricaudatus. NCBI lineage: Eukaryota > Metazoa > Chordata > Lepidosauria > Squamata > Scincidae > Plestiodon > Plestiodon gilberti. The sequence continues at coordinate 43,146,357 of JANXHW010000003.1, forward strand.
TCACCAAATGTATTCACTACTTAAAAACAACAACCCGGAGCAAAGACTATTAACCTCAAAGGTTCATAGAAGCAAAATTTTAACACTCCAAATTATTCTCTCCTTCCAGCTATAATGAATGTACCAAACACTAAACTTAATGCAAATAAATAAATAAATAAATAAATAAATAAATAAATAAATAATCTAATTTAAAGCCACTCATATTACTTTTTTTAAGATACGTATGCTACTGAGAGAGAGTTACCACCTTGTCAAGATTGTGCCATTGTCAATATTTTATGTCCGTTATTTCTGTTTAATTTGGGGCTGGAGATACACATTTAAATACATGTACTTAGTTGCTAGGTGCCTGCTTGGAGAGCAAAGGACCTGACTGGTAACATGTCTATGTACAGGACTGATGACAAGAGGCCACATATCCAAAGGCCAGGAAGGCCACACTTTTCACTGAACCATGTCTATCACCCCCTCCCCCTGAATTAATCCATGGAATTCAATACTCTAAAACAGGGTCCTTAACTAGCAACAGGTGATCCTCTGACTGAGTCACCCCACCTAAGAATCCCATAGGATTCTGTGGGGCAAAATTTGATAAAAAAAACAAACCCAAGGGCTTTTAGAGCCTTGTGTTCTTCCTTCTTCCCATGGTTCTTTGCTCTTTGTCTGCTGTGCTGCCTTGCTGTTAGTCTGTAGAGTAACAATCCACTGCTGCTGCGTCAAATCATCCCCTAGTCCAGCCCCCAACTGAGAACCACCATGCCAGCTGGCACTCTGGATCACCAACACCCAGCAGCACCCTTTGCTTTCCAGTTTCCTCTAGTTCTATTTTCCTGAGGACTACTGGGTCTTTTGATCCAGTGTAGATTGGACAGCTAGCCTTTCAGGCTACTTTTTCTCTTTCTCTCTCTCCGCCCCCCAAGTGCTCCACCCTCCATCTTAAGAAAGGCAGCTCAGCTCCCCTGCCAGGCTACTGCCTTATTACATGTTAAGGGCTTACTTCATAGCCCCTTTTCCACCTTTGAGAACCCCCTTTGCCCAGGGAGAATCATGTGGCCGGCCTCTGGCCGCCACGACCCATGCAACCTCGCCAATGGAAAGATGCACCAAATAAGCTGAACATATGTACTAAACGCTAGTCAAATGAAACTACAAAATATGGTATTTTTCCTGCTATTTTTGAGTACAAATCAGTCAATACATACCCATGCTCTGGTTCTCATCATCCTGGTCAATGAAGACATGGTCCATTACAAAGTTAAGGAGTTCTGACTGGAGGCATGAATCTGGGTTAAAAACCAAAGGCTGAAGACCCTCTCTGCCTCCACTCATCAGCTGGTGGCTAAAAATCATCAAGAGGTCACAGAGCAGCATAAAAGCCTGAAATGTAAGATTTATGCAGTCACCCCTCAAGCATTAAGAAAAGCTTAAATATATAGATTTCAAATAAACATTCCCAATTATCTTCAAGTTAACACAATAAATTGGTGTGCCACATCATTCAATTGTAGCAGAGGGAAGCAAGTTCAGAAAAACATGAGCAACAGTGGTATTAAGTGACTGGCAGTAGGAAAATCCCACAGAGAAGGACATAGGGAAGGGAAAAGGGGACTGAACCACTCCCTGAATTCTGAAAAGAGGAATTAGTTCTACAGGAGCATCAGCATTTTGTTTTCCATGAAACATGGTAGGACAACACAATTTTACAAATGTTTGCAAAAGTTTGGCAGAGTGCAATTTAATTAATTCAATGCATTTTAAATATTTATACCGTTTTTTCCTCCCAGGGCAAGGAGTTTCACTGCCACAGAGAAGACTCTCCTTCATATGCCCATACAGAAATTCCTCTACTTATGTACTTTCAGCTTACGAACACAGCTAGCCAGAGCTTCTGTCACCAGAAGTATCGTGAGGGGTCCGAAAGGACGCCAATCCAGCTACTGTTGCTGTCTGGGGAAATTAACTGGCGATTCTCCTGTGGGTCACCAATGGGAGGTTTCCTGCCTTCAAAAAGGACCCTTTAAAAGGGCTGGACTGGGCTGTTCGCTACTGATCATGATGATGTTGGACTTAAGAACAGACCCCCAGAATCTAACCTGTTTGTAAGCAGGGGAACCTCTGTACTTCTGAAACTGACAAAACATCCAGGAGACCATCTTCAGATAACTTTATACTGTACACAGGTTTGTACCGGGAAGGTAATTCTTTAGAACTTTTCCCAAGTCATTCAGGGTTTTAAAAGCAATAGAATCACAGAACTGGAAGGAATTTATAAGATAATTGAGTCCAACCCCTACCAAATGCAGGCTGTTCACAATTACAGCATCCCCAACAGATGGCTATGCAGGGTGTTTCAATTTTCCAAAGTTCCTATTTTCATGTCAATTTCCTCATCCACTTGGTTCTATTCATCTAAGTGATCCTTATGCTAAATTTTAGACAAATTGAATAATATTTAGAGGTTGCACACTTTTGTCAGGTTGTTCAGCTTTTTTTGCTAGAGAGCTGTAGCATGTAGTTATACTACCGTATATACAGTACTCGCTTACAAGATGAGAAATTTAGGCAAAAAGAAAAAAGGACCCTGAAAAGCTGCCTCGTCTTCATATCGGGTCAATGCATGTTCTCCTTTCACTGTATCCCCCCCGCGGTGCCCCCCCCATTACCTTTGTTGTAATTCAATCCTGGAGCAGAGGGATCACTAGGACGCGCATCACCCCAAGGCGGGGGGGACGCGTCACCCTACTGACCCCCCGACTATGCCCCCCAATCGAACAATCGGCGCGGCCATAGGCCGCTCCGCGATTTTTTTGGGGGGGACCCGGCTGCACCCTGCCCCGGGTGCCCCCCACCCCTTTGCATCGCCCTCCGGACGCTCAGAGGCCGGCCCGGGAGCTGGCCTCGGAGCATCCGGCCCTGCCGGTGCTCCAGGGCCTTCTGAAAGAAGGCCCAATGCGTCAATACAGTACGCGAACTTTTACTGTTTTCGCGCATGCGCTGAGACCGTTTCTGAGGGCAAGGGCCTGCCCTCTTGCCCTCAAAACGGTCTGCGCATGCACGAAAACAGTAAAAGTTCCCGTATTGACGCATTGGGCCTTCTTTCGGAAGGCCCTGGAGCGCTGGCCGGGCTGGACGCTCCAAGGCCGGCTCCCGGGCCGGCCTCGGAGCGTCCAGAGGGCGACGCGCGTCACCCCTGTGCGTGCGTCACCCCGTAGCGGCCCGCTCCCGTCACTTGACGGGAGCGACGCCATTGGCCTGGAGTTTGAATTAAATTCCTGGAGAAAACGGGACTTGTATCTTACAAATTTAACTAACATAGATAACATGAAAGTTATTTAAGTTGTTTCATCTAAGTCTTGTTTGAAGTTTAGTTTCGTTGGATGGATTTGAGAATAAAAACAATAATCACTGGAAATCTTGTTTGTTTAGCCTATATAGTATATACTATATATTAGTGTGAAAAGTGTACAACCTCTAATTATTACCCAATCTTCCTTAAATTTGTCAGATATCATTTTTATATCAATAGGAATGAGGGAATGAGCAAAGTAAACAAAAATGTAATATTTTTATTTTAACCCTATAATATGAAACACCCTACTATACAGCCTCTGCCTAAAGACCTCCAACAATGGAAAGTCTACCATCTTCTGAGGCAGGCTGTTCTACTGCTGAACACTTCATACTGTCGGGAAGGTCTTCCTAATGTTTAATCAAAATATCCCTTGTAATTTCTCCCTGCCCTGGTCCTACCCTCTGGAGCAACAGAGAACAAATCTGCTCCCTCTTCCATGTGATCCTCTCAGGCAATCTCATCTCCAAAATAAAGATGCTCAACTCCTTCAACCTGTCCTCATAGGACATGGTTTCCAGCTCACACAGCATCCTAGTCACAATGCTCTGGACCTGCTCCAGTTTGTCAATATCCCTCTTAAAAACTGCAGCGCCCAGAACTGGACACAATATTCCAGGTGGGGTCTGATTAAAGCAGAATACAGTACAGTGGTACCATTACTTCTCATGATCTGGATACTATACTTCTGTTGATGCAGCCTAGAATCACGTTCACCTTCTTTGCTGCTGCATCACACTGCAGGTTCATGGTTTAGCTTGTTATCTACTAAAACACACAGGTCTCTTTCAAATGTATTACTGCTCAGGCAAGCACTCCCAATCATGTGCGCACTGTTCTGGTTTTCTCTACCCAAATGCAGAACTTTACATTTATCCTCGTTCAAGTTCATTTTGCTTGCATTTGCCCAGTCTTCCATCCTGTCAAGATCATCTTGAATCCTGTTTTTAATTTTCTAGGGCAGTGATGGCAAACCTTTTTAAGCCCAAGTGCCCAAACTGCAAACCAAAACGACTTTTTTTTTCAAAGTGCCAACACTGCAATTAAACCTGAATAACGAATTTAGCGCCTTTTGAGTGATCTTTTGAGCGATTTTTTTGGGGGGTGCACCCTCAGGGACCCTGCTCCGGGTGTCCCCCGGCCCCCCCGGGTGCCCCCTGCCCGCCTCCCGCCTGCTTACCTGCAGCTGCTCCTTTCCCACGTGCAAGGAGTTTCATCTGCCTGCTACCACGTTGCCGCCGGGACGCTCCTCCTGGAACTGGAAGGGCGGGCAGGCAGGCAGGCAGGCAGGCTAGGCGGCGGCAGCAGCAGCAGCGCCGGGGCCCGGCCGCGCCGCACCTCCGCAGCCAACCAGCCGGGGTGGGAATCCTCACTCCTCCTCCTCCACCCGCCCTTAGCGGAAAGAAGGAGGAGGTGACTTCCGGCTAAGGGCGGGTGGGGAAGGAGGAGGAAGAGGAGAGCCTCCCCCGGCCCCGTCTCCCCCCGCCCAGCCCAGCCACTGAGGAGGCTGCTGAGGAGGAGAAGAAGCGAACTGGACCCGCCCCCGCCTGTGGCAGGCAGGCAGGTCGCACTCTCAGCTGGGAGGTAGGCGCTCTCAGCTGGGAGGCGGGCGCTCTGCTCTCAGCTGGGAGGCGCTCCGCTCTCAGCTGAGAGCAGGGCGCTCTGGAGTCCGGCGGCGCTCTCTGTCCTTAGGGGTGGCTGGCCAGCGCGGCGGCGCGCCGCGGCTCGCCACACCACAGCGTGCCCACAGAAACGGCTCGGCGTGCCGGCAGCGGCACGCGTGCCACGCGTTCACCATCACTGTTCTAGGGCTACCTACCCCTATTACCTACCCCTCTCAGTTTGGTGTCATATGCAGATTTGATTAGCATCCCCTCTATTCTCTCATCCAAGTCATTTATAAAGATACTGAACAACACTAGGCCCAAGACAGAGCCCTGAGATACCCCACTCATTACTTCCCTCCAGGGAGGCAAGGAGCTGTTACTCTGAGTATGTTTCCTCAGCGAGCCTGGAATCCACCTAACAACAACATCATCTAGCCCACATCTCACCAGCATGTCCACAAAGATGTTGTGTGGAAACTTCTCAAAAGCCTGACTAATCCTTATATATTATGTCCACCACACCCCCAATATACAGTGCTAGTCACTGTATCATAGAAGGAAATAAGGTTTGTCTGGCAAGACCTGCCCTTGCGAAAATCATGCTGGCACTTAATCACCTCCTTTCTAAATGCTCACAGACAGACCACTTAATGATTTGCTCCAGCACCTTCCCAGGTATCAATATTAAGCTGACCAAGAGGAAGTTGCCCGGATCTTTTTTCCCTTCTTCAAGATAGGGATCACATTAGCTCCGCCTCCAGATTCCCAGCACTTCCCTGTTTCTCCAGGACTGGAATAAACAGACTTTGAATTGAGGCTGGAAATGAATTGAATTGCTTTTACCTGTTCCTTGACTGGAGTGTTGACATTTGACAGACACTGTTGGCAGACAGCCAGAAACGATTTCACCGTTTTCCTCAACACCAACAAATCTTCCTAGAGTAAACATTAAAAATAGGTTATTGTTTACATATTAAAGTTTGTCAACTCAAGGAAAAAACTACAAATAAATGACAGCAGCATTAGCCAACAAGCCCTAGCCAATCAAAATCATGACACAGAGAGAAACCAGAGAAATAAAGTCAGATTTCAAACAAGTAAAGAGGCATATAAGGCTGAAGGCACACAGAAACAGTAACTTAGGTTTTCTGAACTAGGTTAAAGAGTCAAATGGAAACAGTTTTGTGATAGATGAACAAGTTTCCAAAAGAGTGAGGGAATGCATAAAAACGTTTGTTTTCTTAACTTAAAAGCAGCAGTCGGTTCCTTCCAGTTTCAGTACATGGAGAGAGGTAAAGGGTTGCTAATTTTCCCTTCTCCAAAATGCTTTGTATCCCAAGGTCAAAAAAGAAATATGGTAGGCATCCTATATCTTTTCCCTTGTAAGTGGGAAAGCAGCTGGGAAAGGGGTTGATTTTGATTTGAAAACAGCTGGGGGTGAAACACCCAGTAATGACATGAGCCCTCCCGGTGCCCGGGCCAAGGGGGCGGGGCCTAAGTGGCGTGACACGCCCAGCGTGACTCCGACCACGCCCCCCGCCGGTTTCAGCACCTTTTTGGAGCCAAACTAGCTCCAGGGAGGGTGGGAGGGCCGAAACATCGCGCGGTAAGTAGTACCCCCCCCCAACGCTGTCTGCGCCCCCGCCTGGAGCAGCTGCTCCACGCACTCCGTTCTTCTTCCGCCCCTGGAAACACCCCTCCCTCCACCCAACCCCACTCTACCCTTCCTGACTGACCTGTTGCTGCTTTTCAGTTTAAAATGTCCTGAAAGACAGGGGTCCCCAACCCCCGGTCCGCGGCCCGGTACCAGTCTGTGGCCTGTTCGGGACCGGGCCGCCCGGCCAGAAGTGTCGTCGGGGTTGGGGCGGTGGGCCCCAGGGCGGGGGCCGGATGTGGCGGCGAAGGGGCGTACTTGCCTCCGCAATGCGTCGCCTCCGCTTCGGCCATCTTGGTGTTCGGCCCTCCCGCCCGCCCTGGAGCTCGAACGGCTCCAAAATAGTAACTAAACCGGCAGGGGGGGGTTGATTGGAGCTGCGCTGGGCATGCACAGATGAAGTGACGCCCAAGTCACGTGGGGGCGTGGCGTCGGTGCCCCCCGTGGAAAAACATTCCACGACGATACCGGTCCCTGACACCACAAAGGTTGGGGACCGCTGCTGTAAGGGATGTGTGAATCATCTCATTTCATCTACTTTGGAAAAAATCCTCCTCAGGTCAGGGAAACCCTCCAGAGTGGCACCCCAAGAAGTATATGGGGTTGCTACTATAATAAGGCAACTTTGCCCCTCTAGCCATGCGCAAGCAGAAGCACTTTCTAAATAGGTTTTGAGATTTTCATGGCCAGCGATAATCAACGAAGATTGTATGTCCAATACAGGTTTAAAAGCCATGACACATTTAATACGATTAAAGACTGAGTTCAACGTAGTTAAAAACAGCACTAAAAACACAGGAAAATAAGGTTTAAAATGAAGTTAAAAACTTGCAAGGTTTAAAATAGATAAGTGTTGTTGTCTCTACGGAGGTCATTTACTTTCATGTAACAGCAGGGTCACCTGCTGTTGATTAGAGGAAACAGATCTTCCACTTCTTATCGTCTCCAGCTGGCCGGCTGGTGCGGTTTATAAGTATGGGTGCTTCACAAATTGAACTTACCACCTTGCTGCAGACCACTGTGTCCACAGCCTGAAGAAGTTTGTCGCAGGACAATTGAAACGTTGCTGTTTTGCTGTTTTTAATGTTGCTTTTAAACCTTGCAAGTTTTTAACTTCATTTTAAACCTTGCTTGCATGTGTTTTTAGCGCTGTTTTTAACTACGTTGAACTCAGTTTTTAATCATATTAAATGTGTCATGGCTTTTAAACCTGTATTGGACATACAATCTTCGTTGAGAAGCACTTTCGGTTTGCGCAGTGGTTCCCAAACTTTGACTCGCGGCTCCCTTGACCTCCCTCGCCGTTAGCTGTGACTCCCCATTACAGTGCATGGAAGAAACAGGCACTCTTTACATGCTCAGAGGCACCCTTTCTTATATGTATGTGTATATGTATGTGTATATTTCTTAAAACGAGCCCTAAAGTGGATTTTCCATGCTTATGCTGAGCAGCAGCTAAGCCAGGAGTGCGCAGGGTGGGGTTGGGATGCTGCCCTCCCTCCATTGGCAGGCCTGGGTAGAGGGCACTGATGTCGTCTGTGTTAGTCCTATTCATGGCAAGAGAAACATCAAAGCATGGGAGGGAAGCATTGGTCATGCCTCACCCCAGTTGCATGAGAGAGAGAGAGAGAGAAAGCTAGCTCCTTTTGGTAGCATCTTTGCAAGATGAAAAACAGATTCTTATACTGCCTGGCAGTTTCCGGGGGGGGGGGGGGGTTGTCCCAGCAAATAGAGTGGGGAACTAACTTAGAGGTGGGTCAGAAAGGAAGAAGGAGAGAAATCCTAATAATTAAACAACCAAACTAAACATAGAAATCAAAGACTGTATGTAAAGCAGAACCTGCTCTGCACCATTTTCAATTGCAGTTCTTGCATTTGTTTTGTGTTTGCTTTATTAAAAACATTCAACAGAAAGAAAATACTTTATTTGCAAACCTGCAATGTCTGACTGAAAATACCTTATCTGCAAACTTACAATGAGAGAAACGGGATGCTGTCTTGTCTCCAGGAGCGCTGTCTTGTCTCCAGGAGCTCTCGCTGTCTCCAGCTCAGCTTGAGTACTTAGCGGCTTGTTAATTGTTCTTTAACATAAGATAAGCAAGGGCTTCCCTCACGTTGTGGTTAAAAACAAGACGTGGACACTGCCTACAAACCTGAAGTGTTTTGAAATTAACTTTGAGTGACCCGATGTGAAGATCCGGGTCTTTGTTTTTGCTCTCTCTCTCTTGCAAGCAAGAATATGTGTTAATTAAAAGACTAACGTGACGCCCCTGGCTGCTTTCGATGACGCACTTGGGAGTCGCGCCTCACACTTAGAGAACCTCTGGGTTTGCGTATGGGAGGGATTGGCTTTCACTTCATAGAAACAACAATAATAATAAATGGTGGTGATGACTTATACTTGTTCTGAACAGTAACAAGCATAAGTTATAAATCAGGGAGCAATAATAGTTGGAGACCAGTTACCCCATCAATACCTTGACAGAAAGTTCACACATGCAACCAAACATTTTTTTTCACAGAAAGGGGACTGAGATGCAAGAAGTGAAAAGATATGGAAACATTTCTCTACAGGTAGGGCTTTTCATACAAATAACCGACGGAAGAAATGCACACATTGCAAGAACAATTCTTTCCTTGGTAACTACTGTATATTATTTAACTACAGATACACGGAGGCTAATTGCAGGGAGATACTAAGTCTTCTCCAACTAGCCAAGGTGCACAGAACAAGAACTTCAGCTAGGGAATGATATACAAGAAATGTGTTCAAAGCTTGACACTAGTTTCTGAAACATATTCATGCTACTGACATGACTCTTTTTTTCTAACTATAATACTGACTCAGTTCACATAAATTTTTGCTATAGATTGTGTTAGTTTTTCCTAAGTGAGGATAGCCAGTAGGACAAGTAGATTCTAACAAGAAATACTGCTTGGGCGATAGGAGTAGCAATATCCAGCTAAGATACTATTGTCTGGAAGATTGTGCTACTTTAGCACGACACAGAAATACAAATGCATTAATATTTCACATACGGGGCTGGCTACCAACTCAAATTAAGCCACCTTGTACCTCTAATTTATTCACAACTGAAGGAGTTGGCCCAACTGCCAAGATACTAAAACCCAACCTACAGTACGCAATGATAGGCAGAAGCATCACTAGGGTTTGCATCTCCCGGTGCGCAAGCTCATCACGTCACACCTGTGGTGTCACTAGGGTTAGCGTCACCAGGTACATTAACTCACGGTGTCACTCCCATTAACTTTAATCATTTTAATTATAACAGTACAGGTCACCCATCAAATCAGTAACCAACAACAACAACAAAAAAAACCACTGGCCAACTTGATGACATACACACAACTGAATAAGAGTTCTAGTATTAGCTCTGAAACATGGAAATGAGAGCTGACTCATACTAACACCTTATTGGTTCCACACTGTGTCATAACACCTCACTGGCTCTCGGAACAATCAGTCTTATTGGTCAGTTTTGAGTTAAGGAAATCCACTTTTTGTTACATATGGCAGTTGCGTTTTCTTTTTCTGGTTATTTGGCCATAACATTTGATAGAATACAGATAATTCAACACAGTGTGTTTCTAATTTTAGAATGGAAGCTTTCATGGCTGGTTATAATAGTAGAGGACACAGGTATTATGGGTTTGAAATCCATGTATTATTTGTTAGAGACCGACGTTTCAACCTCCTAGCCGAGGTCTTTGTCAAGGTGGTTACAGCAAGGCTGCGAGGATGGAAAGCCGGGGAAAGCCTTCAGTGGTGTTAATGGGTCATGATGTAGTTAACCTCCCCAGCAGTATCGTGATGCAATTAGAGACAATAGGTGTTACTTACAGAATTGCTTTCCCCAGCATGATCGCAATGCAATTGGAGACAATAGGTGTTCTTGCAAGGTTGTTTGGTGTAATTAAGTGCAAAAGAGGAAAGGAAATCAAAGGGGGTCACTAGAGAAAAGGAGTCCTTGTGAGTTGCTATTAGTATGTTTTTGTAATATAGGGAACCAAATTTTGTCCACAAAACGGTGCAAAATGGTGTGTTTCATTAAAGTACCTTTCCAATGATATATAATTTATGGTATTATTCATAAATACAAATGTTCCAAAAGATTTCCACAATTTTGACCATTAGTGGTGGCAACCCCCCCCCCCAGGGTGTCACCTGGTGCAGTCCATACCCCCCTAGTGAGGCTACTGTGCAGAAGAACACAAAGGGTAGAGCATGGTTAAATCAAATTCAACGTAAACTGCTTTCAGAAATATTGGGATCCGGAAGATCTCTTACTTTTGAAGGAGATCCTTCTGTGATCTTCACCAGCTGCCAGAGAATAGAATAATGGGAACACTGAAGAGCCTGAACCACTATCTAAAACAAAGGGACACAAAATGAAGACAACAGGTCCAGTGTTCACACTATTTGCATAACACTTTTATTAGTTTAGCATATTTTTGTCTAAAGGGCCAGCTTAATTGTCTTTGGAGGAAAAACTGGTGAAAGTTGGGGAAAAAGTGAGACTTTTCCTATACAGTTGTGTAAAGCAAAAGATAAGTAACTTTTAAACAGAACACACACAACACAGCATCTGAGCATTTCCACTTTAAAACTTGCTGCTAAATTCCTAAACTGGAATTTAGTCTGATAATATGAACACTGATTGCTAGGACAGAAGATTAACGCCACCATGACTGACCTCAAGGAGGCATCACAGAATGAGAAAAAAGCATAAGAAAGTTAGCAACACATTGGACTGCAAGGTATTGTCTTTATTAAGGACAAACATGCCTATCAACAAACCAGTGGCAATCAATATAAATAATGATGAATCAGGCTGGCTTCTTAGAACCTCAAGTTGCTTCAGCTAGGACAGGCACATTGGATGCTGGAGCCCTGCCTACAGAAATTAATCTTTTTCTACACTCAAGGCAGCCAATCATTAAATTTATCTTTGTGCATAGTTAGTATCTCTATCACTGTTTTATCTGTGGTGCTAATTTAAAAGTTCTGATCACAATCTTGAGTTTGCATTTTGTCACAGCTCTAAAAATCCCCCCACATAGTATAACTTTTGCTGTGCAATATGTTTCACACATGTAATCAATGTGCTGTTCTTCTGGGACTATCTATGCACTGATATTTTTATATAATCACTGGATTGTTTTAGGTCTGAAGTAAAGTTCGCAATTTTACTGAATGGCTTATAGGCGTGATGGGCGCTTTTTACTATTGGCTTATAGGAAAGGCTGAAGAGAGAGAGAGAGTTACAGGAGATGGTGACCATCAGATTACCCTTTTCAAGATGATGGAAAACTAAGCTACAGCAGGTAAGAAAATGGTTGTGTCTGAGTCTGGAGCTGACAGGCCACAATTCTCCAAGGTGTAATGAAGAGAACTGGCTGAGAACTGCTGGAGTCTCCCAAAACAGAGAAGCAAGTGCAACTGTCAGAAGTTCAAAGAGGTTTTTGAAAACAGTTTCCAAAATAGAGGAAAAGTGAAAAGGAAAACAAGTCTTTATCAGAGATGAACCAGATTATCATGATCCAGGCAAGTACCAAACCAACACCAGTATCACTTCATCTCTGCTGGGCAACACTTATTTCAAGAAGGGTTGTGTTCCATAGATCGCTATGTCTGGAAGGGCAAGGGTCCAGACTGACGGCACAATCCTCCACAAGTATGCGCGGCCAGCCTAAAAGATTTCTATACCACTTTTCTAAAATTCCAATTCTAATATTGGAGAAATACTCTCCCCTCCCCCCCCCACCAGTATGAACTTGCTGGATGAATGCTGCAAAAGGAAAAAGGCTTAAAACCATTTTCCCGCCTCTCAATTAAAGCTACAGATTGTTCTGGCCAAGTGATCATAATATGCTAGATAAGCATGAAGGAACAAATGGTGACTGAGCGTTTCCCGTGTCTTCCGAGTCTTCCCCAAGATCCCACATGATTTGTGGAGTGATTGTCCTCTGACATAGAGCACTAGAGAATATCACAATATTTATCAATTTGCAAGAGAGACTGTATGTATTTAAAGTTTCTCTAGGAAAACAATGAAGTTTCTAGCAGGGCTATGGAGTCAGTACACAAAACCCCCAACTCTGCCTCCAAGCCCACCCAAAATTGCTTCTGACTTCGACCACACAACCCTGAGCAGGGCTGTGGACGTAGGAGTCGTGGAATCAGAAGCAATTTTGGGTGCAGTCAGAGGTTTTGTGTACCAACTCCACAGTGTTGGTTTCTAACACTGTTCACTTATATGCAAGAAAAAATGATTGTACTTGGGGAAGGTTAAAAAGTAAAGCTCTTAAACAACAAAACCATACTCAATAGAGCCAATAGAGACCACAAAGAAAACCCAGGGATATTTGCATACTTTGAACATGGACCTTGGATTGGTGGCTATCTTTTTATTTTATGAGTTAGAATACCAACTACTGTATTCATACAATACGCCAAACTGCAAAAAACTAACTCAAATTTTAATCCTGTTCAAGGAGCTAAACCTGCTGCTCAACTAACAGTGCAATTCAATGCATGCTTACTTGGAAGTAATCTCTACGGATTTCAAGAGCACTGATTTCAAGAGCACTAATGTTTTAAGAGTTTTATATTGTTGTAAGCCGCTTTGAGTCCCCCCCTATGGGGGGAGAAAGCGGGGTAGAAATCTAATAAATAATAAAGAATATTTCCTCTAAGTATGTCCACAATTGCAGCTTAAACAGAAAATGCAACCTCTAGTAGAACAATCTGGCTTTTTATCTCTCATGATGTTATAAGGGTTAGCAAAAGACTAGTAAACATAGTTATCTAGTAACTATGGATTGGATCCTACAAACCACTTGTAGAATGGGATTTTCCTGCTGCTTCTTTCCTGCAGCAACACATCTTGTGCTCCCCAAAAGCTGCCCCTGACTGTCAGAGGACTTTCTAGAATGAAACACAGTGCAGTGTTGTACAATGAGAGTCAGCGTAGTGCAGGATTAGAGTGCTGGAATTGAACCAGAAAGACCCAGGTTTAAATCCCTGCCCAGACATGAACGCTTTTGAAACAGAGAAACATTTGTTTAGCTATGTAAACAGTTTCATTAACTTTTTGTTGAAAAAGCAGTTACGTATTGTTTATTATTACTACATGAAGAAAAGTGAACTAATTCGAAGATAGCAGAATGGCTAAAACTCACATTTGCTCCTCCAACATTTATACAACAATCATTAAAAGTGTGCTTGAATTTACACCTTAAAGTTATGAATCAGAACGTATCTTATTTTGCATTTGGTTTTTCTTTAAAGCTATGTTTGTGTCACATGTTTGCATCATTACCTGCTCTGGCATAGCTCCATGTTCAATACCTGTCCTCAGTAATCTGTAGCAGTTACTAAACAAATCCCATTTTGTAAGATCATGAGCACTGAAAGAAGTAGTAAGAAAATATTATCATGTTGGAAAAAAAAACTTTAAAAAGTCATTTGTCACAATGAATAAAATCAATACCATGATTACGTGGACTGATAATTCTGCCGTATATAATATCTTGGTATAAAATGTAGATCATTCCAGAACATGTACGCTCCAGAACAATCATGTTTAGAACATTATACACTTTACTTAATAAATTCCAACACATGTGCTTAAGCATTATACAAGATTAGAAGACTTCCAGACTTTAGTATTCTCCAGTCTTTGAAATATTATGTATTTTTCACATCTTCCCCAATGCTGAGCAGGTATAACTGGCTACGCAAATGACAGTTTGATTTGGCTAAAAAAAACACAAAAAACTACATACTTGTGAAATGATGTTAACCTCTTTAAAGTGGAAAGAACATTATATATGTCGTCATCGTCAGCTTCTTCTCCCTGAAAGTGGAACATACTAGATCCAGGATTGAGCAATTAATACTATTCTTTATTTACACGCTTTATGAGACTACACTCATGAATTTAGACTCTACTACTTAAACTAGAGATGATGTCAAAGCGTGAGAGTTCTCCCCCCAAAACTAACTTTTCCAGTTTCAACCCCCCCTCCCACAACCTATTACAAGCAGAGCCAAATAACCTCTGAAATTCAGGCCCAGCTTATAATGTGCTGGGCCTGGCACCACCACACCCTTACAGCTACCCCATTCTTTTTCCTATCCAAATTTGCTGCAGCAGCCAGGGAGCCTCACTGTGGGACCTCCATTAGATGTTCAGCACTGTCACACCTGTGCCTGAGGTGCAAGAATCCATGGGTTGTCAGATCAATGGGAACTACATTTCCCAAGAATCCCTGTGTCCATAATACGATTATGCTGAAGATCTAATTGAAGCCCTTACTGAACATTATGCATCCTAGGGACCAAATGAAATACAGGATATGATCTAATCTGACAATGTTGCCTACAGACAAGTAGAAAAATAAGCCTTATTTAAAGCTTCAAAAATTCTTAGTTGAACTTGTTCTGTTTTTGAAGAAAAACACTTTTTGCCACATTGTTGAGTAGCCTCACAAACGTAAATTACTGGTATGAGATTGGAGAAGAGACAGAATTGAATGTGAGCAATACCAACACAGGGACTTGTTTGAAAAAGTGCCTTGGAGAGAAAATAATGGTCAGAAGTTAACATATCTTGAAGACTGAGTACATAGTCTTGGATGTATTGGAATTTGAAGAACACTTTGGCATATTTGACAGGCATATTAAAGAGCTAGGTGTAAACAAGATGGCACAGATTCTGACAGATGACCAGAAACCAGTTAAATGACACCTGATCTACTATCCAACTATATTCTCATGACAATAGAAGACTACTACACAGTGGCCTACTATATCCTCTTCTGTACATGTTGATCAGATTCAAAAGGACAATGTACAAAGTTCGTATTATAAATGAGAAAAGAAGTGTTCTTGTTTTTCCACTTACTTCACCTTCAAATTACAAAAGCAACAAGATTAAGGCACATCTGCAGTACGTTTACATAAAAATGCCTTGCCTCCAAGAAAAGGTCTACCTAAAGTCCTTCCTGTTTGAAACCCTCTGGTTCCTCCAAGCCAGTGGTTTTTAACCTTTTTGGGTCACAAACCCTTTGAAGTCTGATGAAAACTATGGCCTCTCTCCCCAGAAAAAATGCACACTATCACATACACACCAAAAACATTTTGCACCCAGTTCATGGACCCCCAAATCCTATGCATGGACCCCCTAAGGATCTACGGACCCCAGGTTAAGAACCCCCACACCAAGCAACCTACCCACTTTGTCCCTATGTGAGCATTTCCACATTTGTCAAACACAGATAACTCTTTGCAAGAAAAACAAATATATCAAATTCATTGGAAGCAACAACATTGGAATTTCAATTTGATTGCATCAACATCACTCTAATCTGCATCTAACCGAACCACAGGATCATTACAGAGAAATGATTCCATCTTTCTATTTGTGCTCTGTGGTAAACATGTTCGTGTTGTTTTTCCACCCACCTCTGTCTAGGCCCTCTGTCTTTTACACCCCCAATACAATAGAAACTTAGTTCTCATTTGGTGTTCTGGGACATAAACAAAAAATAAATAGTTGAAATTAGTAGTGTTCTGGTACTATGGTAATAAGCGGGCAGATATTTTACTGTGCAAGGGGATAAAAGGAAGATTCAAACAAACCTCATTTAATAAATCCTCTACAGAATGGTTGAATCGGTCCACAAATTCATCAATGAGCTGGCTGTGAGCTATGTCAACTCTGTTCTGAATAGTATATTCTTCGCTGCACAGAATACTATATGTTTTGCTGCAGGCTTCAAGAACATCCGATTCTACATGCTTTTCCACAACAAATTTAATCTGTTTCAACAAGGCATCCAAATGCTGCGGAACAGAGAGGAGGTTCTGTCAGGTTTTTTTTACACTATTAAATATATGGCGAATTTCCCCATGTTTAGCACACCATTAAAGCACCACAAGATAGCAAACTAACACAAGAAACCTAACAATATGAATATGTTACCAGGTATTTGGAAATTAACCAAAGCAGCTATTTTGGCCTACTGTACCTTCTCCATTCTTCCTGTACTATAGATTTCCAAGTCAAAATATTGAGGGATTTGAAGAAGGTTTGCCACCTTCTCTGCATCAGCAGAATACTGGCAACAGAGAAAACAGGAAAGTAAGTGTCCAACTTATGAAGAATAAATATACAATTAGTATTACAAAATAACATACAGAATATTACCTTTGACAGCAGCATGGGAAGTGCAATAATGAACTGTTCTGTTAATTTGTTTCGGTCATCTATCTGAGTTTTCCTTTCTTTTGCTGTTAAAACCTATAAAAATGGTACATTATATCAAAAACAGCTTTTGAGAATTCTGAACCAAAATTCTGCAAATGCTTTCAATTTTTTTAAAAGGTAGCAATGGAACACTGCCAATTGTTCCATTAAAATGTAGCACTTAAAATAATAGGCACATAATGTGCCCATTGTCCAAAAAGGCACTGAATTAATGCTGTTAACCGCTTGAGGTTTTGTTTTAAAAAAATTGTAAAGTTGAATGCTTTAAGTAGACTCCATTCTAATATCACGTCAAAACTGTGTACTTCCCAGCTGGGATTACTTTAGTATAAATACAGTTGGCCCTCAGTATCCATGGGGGATTGGTTTCGGGACCGCGAGCCCTCGGAGACTGCTTCTGAGTCGCGCTGGGCCTGCGACGCACTCCATTGGCCTCCACGGGCCCCAGGACACCTTGAGGAAGCAACCAGAAGTCATGGAAGCAAATCAGAAGTTGCTTCCACAAAATTGGAAGTCACTTCCGGTTGCTTCCCCAAGGTGTCCTGGATTCCACGGAGGCCAATGGAGTGCATCACGGGTCTGGCACGACCCACAAGCAGTCTCCGGAAGCTTGATTCACGGATGGTTAAGTCCGTGGATATGGGATTCACGAATAAGGAGGGCTCACTCTAATTAAAACAACATTTCTTAAAATAATTTATAAGTGGAACAGAAGTTATTAAACAAAAGTTTACAAGAGCAACAGCAGAAGTCTGTATATTGATTATATGGAAACTGATTATTTCATCAAAACTGTGCCAGCTATAGTATACAAGAATGTTAAGTGGTAAAAATGAGGTCTGATCCATGGAATTTTTTCTCTGTGATCTATATTTCAAAGTGAAGCTACAGGAGGACATATTCTATTCTAACATCAACAGAACTTCAATATTTTTGAATATCTCCAACATAGTAATGATCAAATTCACCAGGGATCTTGAGATGATCCAGAGCAACTAACTGAAAGCACTTCACACTTTGTGGCAGCCAGATACATAATTGTTTCCACTGCAAATGTGAAAAGAGAAACACACATCTACAAACGGCATGCATCTCCCCCCCCCCTTTTTTGTGTGGAGAATCTGTCTTTCCCTTCGTGGTGTTTCCTTCAAGTTTCCCTTCATGTTCGTCAAAGCAAATACGGACACCCCTGTTCTGCACATAAAGTGTGAACGTGGTTGTGAATTTTCAGTAACCAATGGAAATTTGCATGCCATAAGAATGCTTGTGGAATGAGATTGCATGCCATAAGAATGCCATAAGAATTGCATGCCATAAGAATGCTACAGACATAGATGCGTAACATTGTATAGGAGGAAGCAACTAAAACCATCCCAAAGAAAAAGAAATGCAAGAAGGCAAAGTGGCTGTCATATGAGGCTTTACAAATAGCTATGGAAAGAAGGAATGCGAAAAGCAAGGGTGAAAGGGAAAGATATAACCAACTGAATGCAGATTTCCAGAGAATAGCAAGGAGAGATAAGAAGACCTTCTTAAATGAGCAATGCAAAGAAATCGAGGAAAACAACAGAATGGGGAGGACTAGAGATCTCTTCAAGAAAATTGGAGATATCAAGGGAACGTTTTGTGCAAAGATGGGCATGATAAAGGACAAAAAAGGCAGGGACTTGACAGAAGCAGAAGAGATTAAGAAGAGATGGCAAGAATACACAGAAGAACTATACAAGAAAGATCTTAATGTTCCTGATGACCACGCTGGTGTGGTCACTGACCCAGAGCCGGACATCCTAGAGAGTGAAGTCAAGTGGGCCTTAGGTAGCATTACTAACAACAAAGCTAGCGGAGATGATAATATCCCAGCTGAGCTACTTAAAATCCTAAATGATGATGCTGTTAAAGTGCTGCACTCAATATGCCAACAAATTTGGAAAACTCAGCAGTGGCCAAAGGATTGGAAAAGATGCTTACTCCTTGGAAGGAAAGCTATGGCAAATTTAGATAGCATAATAAAAAGCAGAGATATCACCATGCCAACAAAAGTTCGTATAGTCAGGGCGATGGTGTTCCCAGTAGCAATGTATGGTTGCGAGAGTTGGACCATAAGGAAGGCTGAGCGCCGAAGAATAGATGCTTTCGAACTGTGGTGCTGGAGAAGACTCCTGAGAGTCCCTTGGACTGCTAGGAGATCAAATCAGTCAATCCTAAATGAAATCAACCCTGACTGTTCCCTGGAAGGACAGGTACTAAGGCTGAAACTCAAATATTTTGGCCACCTAATGCGAAGAGAAGAGTCTCTGGAGAAGACTCTGATGCTGGGAAAGATTGAAGGCAAAAGGAGAAGGGGAAGGCAAAGGATGAGATGGTTAGACAGCATCACCGATGCAACGAACATGAAAATGAGCGAACTCAGGAAGATAGTGGAGGACAGGAAGGCCTGGCGGGATATGGTTCATGGGATCACGAAGGGTCGGACACGACTTAACGACTGAACAACAACAACAACAAGAATGCTTGTAAAAAGGACACAGATATATGAAGTGCCAGTAGTTTGTATTTTTCAGATATTGTTTCCCATTACAGACAGCCCAGCCCAGCCCAGGTGATTCACGTGATTTCCAACTATACGTGCCCAGCCGCCCCCAAAAAGACAGAGAAAAATAACAGTTTGAATAGTGCGACTACCATTAGTCCGACTACCAGAATAGCGACTCTGCCTACCATTCAACTTACTCTGTTTATGCCCCAGAGGGAACCTGAAATGGGAGAATGAAACTGTTGTTTCCCTAGTTCCCATTGCGTCTCTCGTATTGTGCTTTTAGTTCTTATAGAGACAGTACATATTTGTTGGCTTTAAGGGAGTTTTGAATATATGCAATTTTGGCTTTACAAGCTGACCTCAGAATGTAACCTTCAGGTAAGATGTGGGCTGACTATGTGTTTTTGAATTACAGGTTTACACCTGTAATATAAATTACAGGTTTATATTTACACCATGGATAAGTATTCATCCATACTATCCCTGCTAACTCAGCAAAGAGTCACCTTTTAAAGTGGTGGTTCTCTTATATTTAAGCAGGGGGAGAGCAACTGTTCCTACTCATCCCAGCACAGCATCCTCCCAGTGACTAGTTGCTGGCATCTCTCGTGTCTTTTTTAAAGAATGTGAACCCTTTTGGGGACAGGAAATCATGTCTTATTTCTTTGCTATGTAACTGCTTTGAGAATTTTTTAGCTGAAAACAAATATATAAATATTCTAAAATGAACAATACATTCGATTGTACAGAATGAAAAGTAAAACTTACTCGCTTTCCAGTTCCCCTGCCCACTGGAGGATGTGCTTCTGCAGCTTGTCGAATTGTACATACCATCAGCTCTATAAGTGCACTTTCCTGACGATCAGACATTGCTACATGCAGAGACAACAAGATCTTAAAATGTACCAATAAAAGGCAGACAACCAATTATGAAAGATTTAGTGCACAAAGGGCAACCTAAACGATCTGTACAGTGGAGTCTTTTCTACAAAGAAAGAGGACAATGATTGGAGCTTTTTAGTTTAGAGAAGGGGTCTCCAAACTTTTTAGGATGTGAGCCACATTAGATTTTTTTTTAAGTGCTTTGCAGGCTGGAGAGAAAAAAATGTGTATTTGAAAAGCCACCCTGCTATGCCATTCCTACATTAAACTGTAAATTAGATGTAAGTGAAGAAAATTAGTCAATATATCAAAAATCACTTCAATTTTTATTTATTTTAGAACACCGCAGTTTGGATGATACAAATTTACTTCAGGATATAACAGGATACATGTATCTTGCTTTCTTGTGTGCTCTCTGAGGCATCTGATGGGCTACTGTGAGATATAGGAAGCTGTATTAGATGGGTCTTTGGCCTGATCCAGCAAGGCTCTTCTTATGTTCATAGAGGTGTGGTACTGGTACAGAATCATTTCCCTGGGACTTTCCCAGCTTCTTCTTTCTGTCAGGAGAGAGCCTTCATCCAGCCCTCCACTTCACACTCAGCCAACCTCATCCCTGGGCTAGAACTGAAGTTTTAAACTCTCGCTTGCATTCCATACATGCGCTTTTCCCTAGCCCCACCCACTCGTTATTTGGTGTCTGCGTTGTTATGGAAGCAGGGACTCCATTTTGTGCACTGTGGAGCCACTTGAGAAGTCCCTGAGCGGCTCCCATCGCTTGAAGCTGGTTTGCCTGCTGCACGGTGGGCAGCCAAAGCATGTCCATGGCTTCTCTGTTTGCTCCACGGCAAGGGGCTTGGGTGGGGAATTCCAATATGGGTGGACAAATCAGCCAAGTGCCACGGGCCACTTAAACCACTGCTGCAGACTGGAGCCAGCCCGTGGGCAGTAGAGACCCCTGGTTTAGATAAACGTTTACCATGTGGAGATATGATAGAGGATTATAAAATGATGCATGGCATAAAGAAAGATGATAAACAATTTTGTTTCTCCTCTCATAACTGTAGAATCTGGGGTCATTCAATGAAATTGATTGGCAGGAGATTCAAGATGGACAAAAGTATTTCACGCAATACATTATTAATTTATGAATTCACTGCTTCAGGTTGTGGGCACAGCCACTAGCTTAGATGGCTTCAGAAGGGGATTCATGAAGGATAAGTCTATCTATGACTACTAGTCACAATGGCTAGCATGCAACTGAATACCAGTAGCTGGGAAGGAACAGGACAGGACAGGACTAGTGCTACCATGTCCTGCTTGTGGGCTTCCTAGATGAAGCTGGCTGGTCACTGTGAAAAACAGGTTTCTAGACTTGATGGCTCATATGTAAAAATCATCCTAAGGTTCTTATTAGACATCTTGTGTGTTTTTTGTTACAGATTTGTTCTATTATCAGTAGAAGAAAGTTGCCTTATGCCGAGGAAAACCATTTGTTTGTCCAGCTCTCTGTTGTTGTTGTTGTTGTTCAGGCGTTAAGTCGTGTCCGACCCTTCATGATCCCATGAACCATATCCCGCCAGGCCTTCCTGTCCTCCACTATCTTCCTGAGTTCGCTCATTTTCATGTTCGTTGCATTTTCATGTTCGTTGCATCATTTTCATGTTCGTTGCAAGCTCTCTACTTCTATACAAAAAGTGTGAAGCAGGTCATATTTCAAAGGAGTCCTTGAATATACAATCATGGTTGACATGCCACAAGTGAAAGTAGCCTTCAGAGACCAAAATGGATGCCCACATAAGTACAAACGAAATGGGAAACACTACTGAAACAGGTTTACCTAATACACAGCTCAATCCTAACCAGGACCACCCGCCGGATCCTATCCCCATTTGTGGTCGCTCTGGAGCGGCTCGGAGGTCTACTCAGGGAAAGGGGACGTTTGTCCCCTTTCCCTGGTGTCGAACGGGGAAGGCCCGATGGGCCTCCTTGGATTTCCGCCAGCTATTTAGTAAGAGGAGGCTGTGTAACGGCTGAGCCGGCCCAGAGGGAGACAGGGATATGGCGGCCGCCATCCCCGCCCCCCCCAGCCAGCTCGGCCAATGGCCCCCCCTCCTTTGTCGGAGCTGGACTTACCTCCTTCGGCGACCGCAGGGGTGATCTGACGCCTGAGTGAGGGCAGCTGGCCTGCCTCCATGCTGGCCTCCCTTACTCCTGAGTTGTCACGAACATGCTTTACGGCACGTTTGCGATGGCTTCAGGCGGCGGAGCGCTTGTTCCGCTGCCCGACCGTTCTGGAGGATTGCGCCGACAAAGGCTTATTAGTGCTTTGGCACAAACTAACTGCATCTTTTGAAAGTAAACCATGTTGAACAGCTTTTTGCTAAATGAATGTAGGATAAATTGTGATTAAATACTCTTAGATACCACTTCGCATGTTGGCAAGACTTTACTCCATTTGCTTATTTGTAAAATTAAGTGATAACTTGCACTGAATTATTCTTAATAAGAATTTTATTGCCTTTCAGAATATATAGATATTATTGGAAAGACTCCTATCATCAGTGGAATACCCAAGTTTCCAGTAAGCTACTAATTACCTTGCAATTTTAAAAAAATTCATTGCACTTAATAGTGCACCATTCCAGAAGAGGCATTTGAAGGGACAGGTATTCCCATGCCTCTAAAATTTACGAGATCAGTACCATATCGATTTCACAAATCTAACATATGTGATAAGTACCTTCTTCTCCTTGGACAGGTTCTTCCAGCAGCAATTCTGTCATGCATTCCCAGTCTTTTAACAGTTCTTGAGAGCTCTCCCATAAACTGTCCACCAAGTAAGCTGCATGTTCATGCAACTAGAAACAACACAGAATGACTTAATAGAAAGTTTCACAGACTCATACTATTCATTATTTGCCTATATTCAGGAAGAACACAAGTGATACAATGATGAAGGATATGCACTACTCAGTCCTATTCCTTATTGCAGAAATTACAGTACAAATACCTGAACTACAATGGCAACACACCCTTGTAAAGGGTGCCACAAGCAGGGCAGTGCTAAACAATTTTTACTGCTAACCAAAAGATGAAAAACCTTAGGACAGTATAGCAAGGGATAATGATGTTTACCCTTTTCCCCTGCTCCCAAACAGTTCCAGTAAAGCACACTGGCTACCATTGCTTCAGTGCAAATAAGGTTCTATTGCCATTGAAAGGGGATGAAGGATTCCTCTGTATTGATCAGCACTAGACCGTATTCTTTTAAACTCTTTTGCAGCTAAGCATAGTGGGCTTTGTTTGATGAAGATGACAAAGCAATTATTCTATTAACTACAAACACAACAAATTGCTTACTTATATCTAATTGTTAACTTTGCAGTCACAATTGCAATTGCAGTTTAACTTGTAGACTGACTGATATTATAATTGAAATGTTGTGTGGGTTCCAACCCCTCCATCCCATGGCATTCTATACTCGACATCATGATTTCTGCATTTGGGTTGGCTAATTTCTACCTACATACACACTCCACATATATGAGACGTTACGCAAAATTCAACAGTAAGTTCACAAAGCACACACTCTTCCTTGAAAGAATAAAAACTTTAGCTCAAAATATTCCAGTAAGGGGCAAAGTCTTCACCTAGAGTTTTTGAACCACATCTTCAGCCTTAGGATCTTGTAGTAATTTATAATATGAAACCAAATTAGGAGTAACTTATAACCCTATCTATACATCACAGGCCAGTGGTTCCCAAACTGGGGCATTGAGACAACCCAGTCGAGAAGAATAGGTCACTACTCCCTTAAGGGGACTGCAGTGATGGCACTCCCGGGATTGTGCCACCACCGCAAAAAATAAAGGGGGAGTCTCCACACACCTGGGGATTGCCTCCAGCCACCGGAGGGTGCAGGGAGCCTGCAGCCCCCTTTGCGGGCCTCCTCGCGCCTCAATGGCTCCTTGGAGCTATCGTGACCCACTTCTAGTTTTTGGCAAAAAATGGGTGTGCGTTGCGATCACTCCAGGGGGTCATTCTGAGGTGCAGGGAGGCTGCAGAGGGGGCCGTGGGCTCCCCGTACCCTCTGGAGGCCCTGCACCCCCACCAGGTGAGCGGAGACCCATTATTCGCGGCGGCAGTGTGATCCTGGGAACACCCCCCTCCGGCACACACAACGGGGGGAAAAGTTTGGAAACCGTTGTCATAGGCATTCATTATGTGCTTTACCACATGTTCATTTCTTTCAGCAACAGACTTATCATGTTTACAGTACCTAGAGGCAGTACAAGAGGACCCATATCCTTTTTAGAACTAGTAACAATGCATAAAACATAATTTAACAGGAGGCTGAACAATATATAAGACAGAGCATAATTTTACCTCACTTTCAAGAAAGAAAAGAACCAGCATCCGAATAAGATTCCCATTTGGACTGTTCCGTCCTCTCCTCTTGGCTAGTGCTTCTTCTGCTTGAGGGTCATGCCGGCTAAACAATCTAGAAACAGAAGACAGTACCTTTTAATAACTCTGATGTCTTGGGCTACAATCCTATACACACTTTCCTGAGAGTAAGCACAATTGAACACAATGGGATTTATTAAAGAATGTCTTTTGGGTAAAACAGCCATGTAATCAATATACTGTAAAAACAAATTTTACTTCAAGGCAAATTTACAATGGAACTTATTTCTGAGTATTCATGCATAGGATTGCACTGTCAGTCTTAGGTGACACGGCAGTACAAATGTATTGCTTCATCAGATCAAATAAAATCAATGGGGGGTGGTCAATTTTACATATGCTGTTCTCAACCCTCAATATTCATTCTATTAAAATGAAGCTGCCCTTCATAACATCAGAGCAGAAAAATAAAAGATCAACAAAGTTCCTGGTGAAACTGGTTATTTAGTGAATGGATGTTCTGAATAGCATCTTTTGTAAATTGATGATATGGTGATATGAATTGATGATATGATGATAAACACAATTACTGTCTTAAATACCTTAATTGTATATTTGTGAATATTTTATTATTAATATAGGGCATTGAGTCTTCAAAATATTTTGCAAATACCCATTCATCTGCACAGCCATCTTGTGAGGCTGGCCACTGACATTCCGTTTTACAGATGTATACTGAGGGTGAGATAGCAATTTACCATACTTTTGTTCTGCTATGCTAAAGATTGCACATCTGCAGGAATATAAGGCAAAATACCCAACCTATATTCAAATTAAGCTGTCAATTTGCAAACAAATGCTTGTAGTGTAAGAAATTCCATTACAATGCAATCAGCATGGCTAAGAGCACATCAAGGAATATAAAGGACTACTGTAGCTATTTGACCACTGTACCCTTAATGGTAACTCTCTAGCTTTTCCTAAGATTAAATAGGCTTACTTTTTGTGAAGGAACTCCCCCGCTGCTACTGCAACAGGCCGATGTGCCGAATACACCAAATGATAAACATTCTCACAGTCTTCATTGGACAAAGCTTCTTCACTCCCACTGAAAAAGCCAGAACGTATTCACCTGAATTAAATTACTCAGCTTCAGCTCTACCATCTCCCATTAAGTTACCCTTAGAACATGGGCCTTATTCAAAATTCACTGATATCAACCAAGGTTTGTATATGAACAGAATCAGATACTGAAATATACTGTATGATTATAACACTAAAAATAGTAGTCCAAACAACAATGATGATTATGTAGCATACAACAGGGTGCTTGCATCCATGTAAACCTAGGCATATTACAATAAAAAGTACTTCTACAGAATGAATTGGGATTACTTTAGGAAGGGGCCACAGTTCAGTAGTGGAGAACATGCACTAGGTCCCAGGTTCAATCTCTAGCATCTCCAGGAAGGGCTGAGAAAGGTTTGTCTGGAACCTTGGAGAGCTACTGCTCAGTGTATAATGCTGAGTTAGATAGATCAAGTCTGATTCAGTAGCGTAACAAGGGCAGGACGGGGTGTGTGTGTGTGTGATTCTGCCCTGGGTGTCAAATATGCCATTGAAATGGCCAGTAGACCTGGCCTCCACCACAAGATTCCCTTGTGGAGGGTGTACAGTTCAGAACATGAAGTGAACTCAACAAATCTCATCTCAAGCTCTTGCGTCTTATATGGAGTAATAGACCATTTTTCTTAGTTTTCTAGTACAGTACTTAGTTTTCTAGTACAAACTGTTTCCATACAATATATATTGCCTTAGAGATTTCCTAAGCTGATGCTGAAATGAAAGCACAGCCACTTTAATTTTGTCCTCAGTTTCAATCAACCAGTTGGCTGCTAAGCAAACAAAATTGTTCGGAGAAGATATGGAATGCCATACCTTTGGTGCTATGAATTACTGCTTTTCTGTTCTTTCATTACTAGACATAATGGATTACAGTCTGGTCTCATAACCACAGTTAGAAGATTGTGCAGAAGGGCACACAGATTCCTCCTGCCACCTCCCGTCATTTTCTCTAACCATGGTGCCAGCATTGGCGCTGTCCATGTTTAATGCCAACGAGGGACTGCCTTCAAAACTTGTCTCTCAAAATTCTGGTTCTAAGGACAATCTAGGACGCTAACTATGGTCAGCACCGATGCTACACCATGGAATGAAGGAGGAATTAATGCAGGACAGAAGATGAGTCAAACAGGAAGGAGTGTGAGCCTGCAGTACACAGTCCATTTGTCAACCATGGTTGCATTGTGTTTACAATGCTTTAGAAACATTTGGACAGAGAAACTTTTGGACTCATATATAAAACATTCATCTTTCTGCATGTTAAAAGGAAAAGATTGTTTTGTAATTTATCATTTACATTTTGTGTCAAAGGTTCCAACAATATTAAATTCTTCTAAGATAGTTAACCTGTCATTTATCTTGTAAATCAGGGGTGGGGAACCAGGTGTAAATCAGGGGTGGGTTCAAAAGGAGTCGCGCGAACAGTACGCGCGGGGCCGCTGCCGCCTGAAAAAGGTAAGGAGAGCATGGGGAGGGGGTAAGGAGAGCATGGGGAGGGGGTAAGGAGAGCATGGGGGTGGTGTGTGTGTGTGCGCCCCCCCTAGCGGGCGCCGGGGGAACCCATTTGCGATGGAGGGGCACATGGCCCGCGGGACATTTTCCCCATGGGAAAATGGCCCTCCATCTCAAATAGGTTCCCCACCCCTGCTGTAAATAGTAATGTCACTCATAAATACTGTAAATAGTAATGTCTTTCATCACACCAAGAATAATTATATCATTGATATAAAATATTGCAGGAAAATAAATTGTACTGCTTTAAAATATACTTACTGAAGTATTAGTGTGACTAATCGAATGGCTTCTACAGCAACATCATATTCCTTATCAAGTGTCATTGATACAATGCGATCCTGAAAAACAGGTAAATCATACATATTTTCAAAAGCAACAGCAGGAAATTATTAAAAAAGAATCTAACAAACTTTACCATTATATATGACAAATACATAGGCAAAGATTCTATTTCAACAGAGGAGGAGCTATAAAGAAGTGAAGTAACACTTTTATTCAGAAATAGGTGTTGCGAGCACAAGGTCCCATTCAGGCAGGGCAAAGGCTGTAAGTGCTGCTGTAATAATAGAAATGGAGGGGGGAGCGTCAGGGACAGTGTAATCTCGCATGCCACCTGACACAGTCAAGTCTGCCATGATGCCCGCACGCGCGAGAAGCCTGTTATTACTATGATCCATCGTGCAGTTTTCTCAAATCCAGAAGTGCATTTTTATTTAAAGGGACCATGCGAATCAACAGCGTCCTTAGTTTGTGTGGTCCTTTAAATCAGGGGTTCTCAACTAGTGGTATGTGTACCAGCAGTGGTACTCCGGCTGCCCGGAGGTGGTATGCAAACCACTGGTCTGCCGGAACTCTGCTCCAATGTGGTGTTTTTCGGCCACATTTTCACGCTCGAGAGGCTCCTACCTTAAGACGAGTCTCTCAGGAGCACTGGGAAGGGCTCTCCGGCCAGCCCTGACCTTGCTACCTGCATTATCTGGCTCTGGAAAATGCGAAAACCCGGAAGTAACTGGTGATGACATCGCAGGTCACTTCTGGTGGTATGCGAAGGATGAGCGGTGTCAGAGGTGGTACAAGGCCGGTCAGGGATTGAGAAAAACGGAATTTCTTACCTGAGAATTCCTGTTCTGGGAAGAGGAAAGGGGGTATTCACTACACATGGGTATGCCTCTCCTACTCGACAAGGCAGGGTCGAACTTGAACAAGGTCTCCTCCCAGTAGGAGGGCAGCCCCATTCCTAGTCTGGTGATGAAGAGCAGAAACCCTCCTTTCCCGTCCTGATCACCAGGGCCCCTAGAAGCCTGTGGTAAAGACCCGGCAGAAACAGGAAAGAAAAACAGCAGCAACAAAACTGGCAACCATGTCCTCTCATTCCCTGGAAGGACTGCAACAAACAATACGGCAACAGGCCAACAGAAGAAAACACATAGAAAAGGAACTGAGGGGGCACAGCAATCCCCACCCCTCGCCTTCCCCTAACAGATCATGTCTGCCTAGTCTGAGACCTTGCACCTTCAGTACCCGTGAGGCGAGCTGAAGCTGCCCCGAGTGGAGGGCTGAATGCCACCCTTCCTCTTCCCAGAACAGGAATTCTCAGGTAAGAATTTTTTTCTCTGGAAGGAGGAAGGGGGGCATTTACTACACATGGGATATGCAAAAGCAGTACCACCCAGGGTGGGAAGGGCAGTGTGGATTGCTCAGGGGGCCACTACCCGCTGAAGCACCCGTTGCCCAAGGGAAGCATCCACCAACGCAGCCACATCCAACTCGTAGTTCTCTTTCCCATTTTGGACCCAGGTCACGAACAGGGACTCAGTTTTGAGGATATCCTTGGTCCGCTCAGTGTAAAAATGCAGGGCCATGCTAACATCCAAGGAATGCCACAGCTTCTCCTTGGGATACCCAGGATTTGGGCAAAAGGAAGGGAGAATCAGTTCCTGGCTTCTATGAAAGAGTTAGCCTTAGCCATGAAGCCCAGATCGGTCCTGAGGACCACCTTATCCTTATGGAACAAAACAGAGGTTGAGATTAATGGATAGGGCCCCCAACTCTGACACCCTCCTGGTTGATGTTACTGTGGTGAGGAACAAGGTTTTGAGAGTCAGTTTTCGCAGTGGAACCTTAGCCATCGGCTAGAATGGAGATCTTGTGACGGCTGACAGTACAATATTCAAATCTCAGTTGGGAAACCTATGAATCAAGGGAGAATTAAGAAATGCTACCCAGGGGCGTCGCTAGGGCGTGGCAGACTGCCGGGGGTGATACGCCTGCTGCCCTCGCGCTCGGTGCTTCGCCTTTGCCACGCGGCCTTCTTCATCCCGTTCGGGACTTCAGCAGGCTGGCGGCGCTTCCCCTCCGCTGTTTGTGCGCAGGCTGCAGCGCATGCACAAGCCGGGATGGGATGACGCGCCAGGAGTGCAACTGGAAATCTTTGGCTCGTGCACCTGCGCAAACAGCAGTACTTGAGCAGGCTGGGGATTCTCGACATGGACTCCTTCTTAATAACCCCAGGCGTCTGACAAATTCCAAGGAATAGCCCCTGGATACTGTTTCCAGCACCCAAGCGTCTTGGGTCATGTCCCTCTAGCCATCTGCAAACCTCAGCAGGTGCCCTCCTACAGTGTTGGAGGCGCTTGGCCTGGCATCATGCTCTTCACTGATCCTTGCCAGGCTTAGGCACACTCGACTGTGGACCTCCCTGGAATCGACTCTTGGGGAACACCCTGGATTTATTCTATTTGTTCCTATGTTTGGCCCCGTCCCTGGTTCTAGGCTCTGTTCTGCTGGAACGAAAGGAGGGTTTTTAAAAATTTGGCTGCCTCCTTCCTACCTTGGGGAAGAACCTTTCTTTTATCTTTGTTTTCGATCAACAGGAGCTCCAGTGCTTGCCCGAACAATTATCCACTTGGGAAGGGTAGCCCCACTAATCTCGTTTGGGAGCTGGAATCTACCTCCCACTGGCGCAACCAAATGTTGCACCATGCCACTACGTTGGCCGCAATTGCCCTGGCATTAAACTGCAGGGCGCCGAAAGACGTGCCTGCAGAGAAGGCCGAAGCCAGTGCTAACATTCTAAGGCAGCTTTTAGTTCTTGTAGAGAGGTCCGGCTCCAAAGCAGTGAGCTCCTCTGCCCATAGGAAAGCTGCACTAGACATAACGGAATTGGTGGCTGCTGCTCTGAGAGTGTGAGAGGAGAACTCAACGTTTCTTTTGAGAGACGTCTCCACCCTATTGTCGCAGGGATCCCTTGGTCCGCCTTCACCCTCTGAGGGGAGCATGGTGGAGGAAGACGGTACTTTGAGTGAGGAGACGACTGGTTCTGGTAGTAAATAAAACTTATCAATCAGCATAGGGGTATGTTTTGTGTGAATCGGGTTAGCCCATTCCGCATCCAGGATGCGCTGAAAAGGTTCTGGGAATGTTATGGTAGTGGGTTGCAAGGGCTCTGAGGAAATAACTTGGAGGAGATTTGGTGGCAGGGTTCTCTTGGTCAGTACGGGGAGGGGGCCCCAACTCCAGAGCCTGAACCGCCTTACCCAGCATCCTGGGAAATAACTCCATAGGAAACAGCCTGTCAAATTATTTTCCTGCTCCTCCTCCTCTTCCCCAGAAAGTTCCCCCTCTTCTTTACAAGACTCCGAAAAAGATGGGGTAGAAGAAGCCAACAATGAGCTGTGAGTACGAGCTTCTTTCGTTTTTTATGATGGGTCTCTTGCCCCAGTGAGATCAGGATGACTTGGTCTTGATCTTTCTCTTATGTTTGTGTCTGGCCACATAATCCTCAGACAGAGAATCATCGGAGGATAAAGATACTGGGTTGGAAACCCTGCGCTTCTTGGTTTTGTGAAGATGGACTTTGGGCGTGGACTCAGTGTTTGTTAAGCCCCTTTGTGCCTTGAGCGCTCCTCCCACCTCAGCTTTAAAGGCTGATCTCCACCGCACAAATTCCGGCATGCCCCGGGCATGTGCGGAGAGTGCGGAGCTGTGTGGCTTCCATTTTATCTGACCGCATCGGAATGTGAGAGAGCCGCACTCTCGAGTTCCGTTGTGATCGGCCGTGGACCATGCTCATGATTTTGAGAGGGCGGGACGCAGAGCTAATTATTTGACCGATGGGATTAGAGGGAGTTTTCAGCCAATCGGAGCGCACTTGTGTTTCAGCCAATCACTGTTGAGATTTATTAGAAGGTGGGACAATCAGGAGGCACTATTTGCACTGAAGAAACTGGTGGAGCCCAGGGCAGCGTTTCGGGTGGAGTGTCCTGTCCCCTACGCTCGCTCACGCGCCTCCAGACACAAGCGCAACGCAACCGGAGCTGGTGGAGATCAGCCTTAATAATGTCACGGATTTGGGCCAGGGTAGCTGGATCCAATGACCTCTCCGACGCTTCCCCCCTGCGGGTGCCTTGGAAGGACTGCCCCCCACTTCCCTCATCATCTGCCATACCTGTCTGACGATGGAGCGAGGTTCTATGCAGCACACCAGCCCCTTAACTGCAAAAAGGGTGCCTGTGCGCCGGGGATAACTGTTCTTCCACTCCGCCGCTGCCGGAGTTGGGCACGGTCGCGGATTCCGAAACCCCAAGCCTGAGCCGTATGGGGTCTTTCAGCAGGGAGAAGAGATGGTGGCAGCAACCCTGGCCTGGGAGCTCGTCCACTCTCCTGTCCCCGTTGTGCTCCTCCCTACGGCTTTGCCGCTTCTGCTGCTGCCGGCAAGGCACGCCCGCCCTCCGGCTTCGGCTGCTCAGCAGTGGGCCCAGTGCCCTTGTGGGCCTCCTCAGTTCCCTCTCCGCAAGTGGGGGGGGGGAATGGACAAAAGGCAAGCAGGGGAGCGGCAGAAAGAAAAATAAAGAAAAGAAGAAGAGAAAAAAGAGAGGAAACCTAAAGAAAGGGAAACAGAAAGTGAAAGAAAAGAAAGGCTGAGCTAAACAGAGCTCAGCAGCATCCAACACCTTAGCTTTGAAGAGGCAGAGTCGAACTGGGAATGAGGCTGCCCTCCTACTGGGAGGAGACCATGTTCAAGTCCGACCCTGCCTCATGGAGTAAGAGGGGCATGCATACCCATGTGTAGTGAACGCCTCCCTTCCTCCTTCCAGAGAACCCCTGCTTTAAATAAAACTAGAAATAAAACCACACAGGTCTGAGAAAACTACATGATGGAGCATGGTAAGGAGGCAGATGATTTGCTTCTCACTTGAGTGAGCAGGAAGTGGATAAATGCTGTAGCAGGCTAGAGGGATGCGGCAGCAGAAGGCTCAGGATGAAGAGCACCCCAAACCACTGCTCCTCCCGCTGCCTACCCTGATGTGAGCCACATCAGGCAGTTCCATGGTTGGGCCAGCAGTGGAAAGTGCCCCAAGAGGAACTTTGTTTATTATAAAGCAATGTCCTGATTGAGACAAAGCAGGAAAAGCGAAACATAAGGGTGGGGGTAATTGATAAATCATTGAAAAAGTGGAAGATTAAAAAAGGATAAGGGATCTCAGCAGACCATTTGTTTTATAAAATCATGAAGTTGGAAGCTTCTGCTGTTATGCACAACAATTTACATATCAACTGTGCACCAGGGTCAACCTAGCCATGAGGTCAGCTAAATTCTTTGTTTCAGGCGGCTGGAGGAGATAGAAAGCTGGTGAGGGATGCCCTCTGTCTGCCTACCAGCTCCCCTTTCTCACCACCTGCCTGTCAGCCCCATTCTCTTTGAAGTGTGCAAGAGAAGGTTGGGGGGGGGGGGAATACATTACTTCCTCATTCTCCAATCCACCACTGCTGTGATCTTTCCCTGAGTGATCCCAGAGGAGAGCTTAGAAATAGAGCCAGAGTGGCCAGGTGGTAAGGACGGTGGGAGTGGAGAAGTTCCACTACCAGGATCCTCCAATCGCTGGCCACTCTACAAAAAGCAGCAGCTAAAGAGAAAAGGGATTATGAGAGGTGCACTGGTAGGAGTGGCAAAGGTGCTGAGCTGAACTTTTTAGTTCCACCTGCTACACATGCTCACAACCAACCTGATCACTAAGGGTAATGCATACACCTGTGGTTTACAACCCAAGAAGGTTGCCTTCATAGGCCCTAGAAATTCATTATGAAAATAAATCTCTTGAAGAAATCAGAAAAAAAGGATAACACAGCAAGCATATAGCCAAGGCATGCTATATTACACTCACTTCAGCAACTAGAATTTATTCTATAAACATATTTAAATGTTAGCATAGCAACAAATTTTATGGTAATCTTAATCCAAATGAGCAATATAAGACAAGGTTAATTTACCTTAAATCTATTCGTAAATAGCTCCAATTTGGGGAACAACTCTCTGTTGGTGTACAAACTCTGTAAAGCTTTCAGACACTTCAATCGCACTTCACCTTGCTAAATAAAAGCATATTAGAATTTACTGAGAGCAATAAAATCCATAGGAAAATCATGTACCAGTGTATTAGCAATTCTTTTCATACACCACTTTATCACAAGAAATTATCGAACAAACATTCCTGACACAAAATGTTTCATTTAAGTTTTCACATGTACTAGTTGCCGTTCACCAAGTAAGTTTCAAGAGTGGAAGGAAATTAATATGGGGAGACAAAATGATGTTTATGAATGATGCTATATTTAATATAATTGCCCCAGAGCCACTTGGTTCACTTAACTATCAAGTTAAACATACAAAATAGGAAGTTCTAACTGTAAATTTCTGTTCTGGGAACAAGAAGGAGAGCATTCCTGATTCTTTGGGAAAAACCCTCCCAGGCACATGGAGACAGGACTAGATAGCTGAATTGTCTCGTTATCCACAAAGGCACCCCTTTTCTGGAAAACCCAGAAACATCACTGGCAATTCTCTGAACATGGTCACTACCCTTGAAGGTGAAGGTGACCCTGACAATTAAGTCCAGTCGTGTCCGACTCTAGGGTGTGGTGCTCATCCCCATTTCAAAGCTGAAGAGCCAGCGTTGTCCGAAGACGCCTCCGTGGTCATGTGGCCGGCATGACTCTCCTTGCCGCAGCGCGTAGCATGCAGCTGGAACACGGAGCGTTGTTTACCTTCCCGCAAGCGGTACCTATTTATCTACTCGCATTAACATGCTTTAGAACTGCTAGGTTGGCAGGAGCTGGCCAAGCAACGAGAGCTCACCCCGTCGCGGATTCGAACTGCCGACCTTTCGATCGACAGCTCATGGTTCAGCGGTTTAACCCACTGCGCCACGGTCACTACCCTTACAGGGATACATTTCAAAAAGAAATGAACAGCACCAACTTGAACAGATAGTGTTAAGGCAATGAGAAATAGTCATTGTTGCCATACACAGAAAGTAGAGCTTCACAGTGGGAACTCATCCCCAGGAGAACCTAGAGGCCACCCCACATTTAAACTACCATTCAGAAGAATGAACAGCCTGAACCCAAACAGAAGTAGTGGATGCAATGTCCCCCTTCCTCTCCTCAGAACAGGAATTTAAATACTTCCTAATAATACAGAATAAAAAACTGGCAGAGGAAGGTGAGGCATTCCTGATCCTTTGGGATCCAAGCAGTACTGACTCAGGGTGGGCCTTGAGGTGTAGTGAGAACTATGCCTTCAGAACTCTCTGCAGAACCCTCCTCCCAAATGCCACATCAGCTGGGAAGAACACAAACTTCTTACAATGCCTGGTAAAGGTGTGAACTGAGGATCAGGTTGCTGCCCTACAGATCTTGTCTAAAAAAGAATTGCCCTAAAAGGCTACAGAAGCTGAAGCTATTGCCCCCTCAGAGAATGAGCTATAGTCTGGGTGTGTGTGTGTCCCCATAGCTTTATAGGCCAGTTCTACACAAGAGTACAGACACTGAGTGCTTGCAGTTACTTTATCCCCCAAGGACGACCCCTAGTACGATACAATAAGTCCTCCAATTTCCTAGCCTGAGTCATTCTATTCAAGGAAGAAAAAAAAAAAAGCACTCCACACATCCAACTTGTGAATGCATTGGATTAGGGCAAAAGGACCGGTTCTTGGGACCTATGGAACGAAGAAGTGACTTTGGGTACGCACGCCAAATCTGGCCTCCGTACCACATCCTTGTGCACAACTCTGCATTACAGGGCAGGACCCCAAGCTCCAAAAGCCTTCTTTGCAAAGGTAACAGACACTAAGACAAGTCTTGAAGGTAGCTCATGCAATGGTACCTTCACATGGGCTCAAAGGGAGATCCCATGAGTGCTGTGAGCACCCAGTAAAGATTCCAGATGAGGAACCTGAGCACTGACAATGGCTTCAGTAGCACCACGCCTTTCAAGGAACTCTATGCGTGGAAGGGAAGAAAAGGTGCTGCCACTGTGTGTGTGCTGCCAGCTGCTGTTTTAGAATGCTAGTGCTCAGGCCCTTCTCCAAACCATCTTGTAAAAAAATATGCCGGATCTGAGATAGGTCCAGGGTTACTTCCCAAGCCATGCCCTACTCCAGAAAAGTCTTCCATGTGGAACTGTGTACCTTTTGTGTGAATGGATGCCTTGAGGCTAGTAATGTGTCAAGCACTTGCCAGAATAGCTGAAGTGTTTTAGTCAATGCCGTGCAGCCTCCGTACTGTCACACAGAACAGATGGAGAATCAGACCTTGTGACAGCAAATCATCCCTTGCCAATAAGATCTGATTGCCAACAAGTGCCAGATGGCCTTCATCAAGACATACTTATCCTTGTTTCCGAACTTGGGAGAAAACCGGAACTGCCAATTCCAGAGCATACTCTATGGCACCGGTGGGGAACTGGCGGCCCGTGGTCCGGATCTGGCCCCCGGAGCGGTCCGGTCCAGCCCGCACGAGCCTGGATGTGATTCCATCCCATCTGGCCCGCGTGCGCTCAGACCGGAGGCCCCGTGCACGCTCACCTCGCCGGACTCCTTACTCCTTCTCAACCCAGCTGTTATTGACATGCGCAGAAACAGCCGGGTTGAGGAGTTGCGCGAGGTGAGCGCGTGCCCGCCCCCCACTGCGCGCACGCTCACCTCGCGCAACTCCTCAACCCGGCTGTTTCTGCGCATGTCCATAACAGCCGGGTTGAGGAGTCGGGCGAGGTGAGCACGCGTGGGGCCACCGCCACTAGCGGCGGCGGCCCGGAGGTAGAAGAAGGTAAGGAGGAGAGCGATGGGGGGGATGGGCGCCTGTGCCTGGGGGGGCATGGTGCGTGCCCGTGTACCGGGGGGGTGCGTGCCCATGCGCCGGGGTGGTTCCCCACCCCTGCTCTATGGTATGCATACCCAAAGCATACCTTCTCCAGGACCCATGCACCCTTCATGGATCTGTGCTACTGAGAAATGTGGAGGATAGCTACCAATCAAACAAGGGGTGATGGGTTCTCTGCCATCAATTGGCATGCTGGGTTTTGCTCCCCTTTACAGTGGCAGAAGTGAAAGCTCCCCCTGTGGTTCTGCAATTCCCTTTTGAACACTTGGGACTGGACCACTGTTTTTGGAATCTGTATTGCTCCTTGGGCCTGTATGACTGCTAGTAGGTTCGAAACAGCTGGTGGGCTTTAGGTTCTTTGTCTTCTGCCACAGAAAGAGCTGCCTTCTTGTCCTCTTTCCACTAGGACGAGATCTAGCGCTTCTCCAAACAGTTTAGATCGAAGAACAGGATATCCAGCAGGTGAGCTTGGGAACTTTGGTTGACTTCCCTTTGCTGCAGCTATATTATGTACCTGTGCTAAACTGAACCACATCCAGCGATGAGTCTCATCAATGCCCATAGGAACATCTTTTTTAAGCTACCCACACTAGAAGTGAATGGGTCCTACAACACTGTTTCCCCACAAGTAGGTAGCTCTAGCAAAAACCAAATGGGTAATGGGAGCTCGAAGGGTACTGAAGATGCCTTTAAGTTCCTTCTGAATACTGTCCCTATGCTTGTCAGTGGCATCCCCTTCTGTGCATCTGCTGAATGGGTACTAAGCTTCTCAAGGACTTGCTCAGGTGGAGTGTTCAACTTGTTGAGCAACTGATGGAAATGTTTTTTCTAAGCTAGATGTGATCACTCTGCATCCAAGACCCTCTGAAAGGATTCCAGAAAGGCAACTACTGCAGACATAGCAAGGAAAACTGTCTTAACCACTCTGGGCTGGGAAGGGCCCACTTCAGCATTACCCTCTATTGCAGAGGTGAGTGGTAGAACACATGCCACCATAGCTTCAAGTCTCAGAAAAAGGTTTGCTGAAAAAAGTCCAATAGCACATTCCTATGCATGTCTGACTATACGAACTTTTGTTGGCATGGTGATATCTCTGCTTTTTATTATGCTATCTAAATTTGCCATAGCTTTCCTTCCAAGGAGTAAGCGTCTTTTAATTTCATGGCTGCTGTCTCTGTCTGCAGTGATCTTGGAACCCAAAAAAGTAAAATCTGTTACTGCTTCCATTTCTGCCCCTTCTATTTGCCAGGAATTGATGGGACCAGATGCCATGATCTTAGTTTTATTAATGTTGAGTTTCATGCCAACTTTTGCACTCTCCTCTTTCACTCTCATCAAGAGGCTCTTTAGTTCTTCTTCACTTTCTGCCATTAGGGTGGTATCGTCTGCATATCTGAGGTTGTTGATGTTTCTCCCGGCAATCTTGATTCCGGCTTGCGATTCATTCAGCCCTGCATTTCTCATAATGTACTCTGCATATAAGTTAAATAAGCAGGGTGACAATATACAGCCTTTCCATACTCCCTTCCCAATTTTGAACCAATCAGTTGTTCCATGGCCGGTTCGAACTGTTGCTTCTTGACCCGCATACAGGTTTCTCAGGAGACAGGTAAGGTGGTCTGGTACCCCCATCTCTTTAAGAATTTGCCACAGTTTGTTGTGATCCACACAATCAAAGGCTTTTGCGTAGTCAATGAAGAAGAAGGAGGTGTTGTTTTTTTTAACTCTTGTGCTTTCTCCATGATCCAGCGCATGTTGGCAATTTGACCTCTAGTTCCTCTGCCTCTTCGAAACCCAGCTTGTACTTCCGGTAGTTCTCGGTCCACGTGCTGCTGAAGCCTAGCTTGTAGGATTTTGAGCATAACCTTGCTAGCATGTGAAATGCAATTGTGCGGTAGTTTGAACACTCTTTGGCACTGCCCTTCATTTGGAATTGGAACGTAAACTGACCTTTTCCAATCCTTTGGCCACTGCTGAGTTTTCCAAATTTGTTGGCATATTGAGTGCAGCACTTTAACAGCATCATCATTTAGGATTTTATGTAGCTCAGCTGGGATATTATCATCTCCGCTAGCTTTGTTGTTAGTGATGCTACCTAAGGCCCACTTGACTTCACTCTCTAGGATGTCCGGCTCTGGGTCAGTGACCACACCAGCGTGGTCATCAGGAACATTAAGATCTTTCTTGTATAGTTCTTCTGTGTATTCTTGCCATCTCTTCTTAATCTCTTCTGCTTCTGTCAAGTCCCTGCTTTTTTGTCCTTTATCATGCCCATCTTTGCACAAAACGTTCCCTTGATATCTCCAATTTTCTTGAAGAGATCTCTAGTCCTCCCCATTCTGTTGTTTTCTTTGATTTCTTTGCATTGTTCATTTAAGAAGGTCTTCTTATCTCTCCTTGCTATTCTCTGGAAATCTGCATTCAGTTGTTTATATCTTTCCCTTTCACCCTTGCTTTTCGCATTCCTTCTTTCCACAGCTATTTGTAAAGCCTCATCTGACAGCCACTTTGCCTTCTTGCATTTCTTTTTCTTTGGGATGGTTTTAGTTGCTGCCTCTTGTACAATGTTACGAATCTCCGTCCATAGTTCTTCAGGCACTCTGTCTACCAGATCTAATGCCCTAAATCTATTGTTCACCTCCACTGTATACTCATAAGGGATATGATTTAGGTCATATCTGACTGGTCTAGTGGTGTTCCCTACATTCTTCAATTTAAGCCTGAATTTTGCAATAAGAAGCTCATGATCTGAGCCACAGTCAGCTCCAGGTCTTGTTTTTACTGACTGTATAGAGCTTCTCCATCTTTGGCTGCAAAGCACATAATCTATCTGGTTTCGGTATTGACCATCTGGTGATGTCCGTGTGTAGAGTCGCCTCTTATGTTGTTGGAAAAGAGTGTTTGCTATGACCAGCGTGTTCTCTTGACAGAACTCCGTTAGCCTTTGCCCTGCTTCATTTTGCGCTCCAAAAGTTCGTATAGTCAGGGCGATGGTGTTCCCAGTAGCTATGTATGGTTGCGAGAGTTGGACCATAAGGAAGGCTTGATGATGCTTGAAGATAGATGCTTTCGAACTGTGGTGCTGGAGAAGACTCCTGAGAGTCCCTTGGACTGCTAGGAGATCAAATCAGTCAATCCTAAATGAAATCAACCCTGACTGTTCCCTGGAAGGACAGGTACTAAGGCTGAAACTCAAATATTTTGGCCACCTAATGCGAAGAGAGGAGTCTCTGGAGAAGACTCTGATGCTGGGAAAGATTGAAGGCAAAAGGAGAAGGGGAAGGCAAAGGATGAGATGGTTAGACAGCATCACCGATGCAACGAACATGAAAATGAGCGAACTCAGGAAGATAGTGGAGGACAGGAAGGCCTGGCGGGATATGGTTCATGGGATCACAAAGGGTTGGACACGACTTAACGACTGAACAACAACAAATGCATGTCTACTTGGACATAAGTCCCATTGTGTTCAATGGAGCTTACTCCCAGGAAAGTGCATGCCTATTTCTTCTCCTGGTAACACCCACTTCTTCTTTGGGGGCCTTCTGATTAAAAATGGGAAAGCTCACAAAGCAAGTCCTTCACCCACACTTGTCCCCCAACTCAGAACAATCTTGGACATGGTAGGCCCTAGGCCCTGTTGTTGCCTTACACTTGGCTGGATAGGACTTGGGAAGTGGGGATGGGTTCCATTACTGAGAGCTGCAAATTAAGTCATTCTTGGTGGGAGACTATGATGAAGATGGCTATGGTGCCTCTAGTGTGTTTCTTCCGCGACCATGGAAATACTGCTTGTGACTTCTACACCTTTTGTAAGGTGAGCAGGAATGGACTCTCTCCTCCTCCATTCGGGTGACAACCTCAGCATCTTGTTCAGTACTTGTTCAGCACCATCATGCCCTGATTTATTCCAGGACCTGTGGTCATGTGTGATGTCCCAACATGTTGGGAAAGGATATAAGGGGAACTGTCATGCACCCTGTCTCCAAAATGCCCCCCCCCCAGGATTCTAGTAAGACACCCTGCCCTTCTAAAAGGGCTCTCCCCTCCCCTGAGATACTGCCCCTGGCCTACATAACTGGGTTGCTAGTGCAGTTGCTGACATGAGCCAGCTATAGTCCCCACCAAACAGAAAGGCATTTCTTTTTTGGGGGGTGGGGGGTGTTTACTGTTCTTGCCAGCAGCACTCAACTCAATCTACCCCACCCAGCCCTGGGGAAAAGGTAAGAGGGGGGGGGACAGTGCTGGTGAGTGCTGGACAAGGCTGTTCACTCCATTCACTGTGCCACAGAACTTGCAGAACCCTACCCCACAAGGAAGAGCGGGGCAAGTCAGGGAGGTGCCTCCCATGATCTTCCAGCTTTGCTACAGCAAGTGACAAGGAACCCATGACAAGGAACCTGTCCTTGTGGCACAGTACAGTTCTGAGCCTGTGGAGAAGGCCTCCAGTCCTCCTCAGCCCATCCTTCATGAGCCCTGCCACTTGCTGTTCCAGTGGAAGCTAGGTCGTCAGGCCATCACTGTGCTCTAGCATGGCTATATGCTCCTTTCCTCGTGCTGAATGGCAAGGAGTTTTGGGGGGGAGGGGGGAATTGGAGAGCTGTCTTTTCTTCCACTCTTCCCATGAAGTGCCCCAGCCCTAACTGTAAGCTTGTAGGGAGGGAGGTAGAAGAGAGAGAGAGGAAAAAATAGAGGATAAAATACTGTAAACAGAATACAAACTTTAAATTAGCAACACTGAGCTCTGCAGAGTTCAGTCAAGAATCCTGCTTCCTGGCTTGATGGAGGGCTGATCTGTGGGCTGGGTGCACCTCCATGGAGGAGATAACAATTCAGCTAGCTCTTATGTTGTATGAAATGCAAATAAAGGTTTCTGAATACTGAATTCAGCTAGCTGGCCCTTCTCCAACATCTTTTGGAGATATTGGATCCTTCAGGGTTATCCTCAACAATATCCTTACTCTACTAGTAAGAGCAGAGGGGTCTAGCTGGGCAGAGGGGTCTGGCTCAGTGGGCAGAGCCGCTGCCTTGTAAAACCTGAAGATCGGCAAATGGCAAGTTCGAGACACACTGCCGACAAAAAGCTGCGAAAAAGCCTCCGTGAGGAGAGATAAGAGCTCCCAGCTGCGTCGGTCGAGTGTGGAAAGTGCCGGCCAGCAGAAAAGCCAGACTGCAAAAGGATACCACCTGGAATGTAGCTGTTCACAAAAGATTGGACATTTATATATTGTAAAAAAACCCATTAGGGGAGATAGGAAAGCCTGTACATGTACACCACCTTGGATTAAAGTCGGAGAAATCCAATGATCAAGAAAGGCGGTATATAAATACTGTATATAATTATTATATATTACTAGAAAAATATGAGGAACCAAGAATTTTTCTTTTTACATCAAATGGGAAACTTAATACAGGAAAAGGACATACTTTGCAAGGAAATCTATAGCATGCAGGACTTACTCTGTCATGAAGTGTCCAACCAACATACTTTAAATAACTATCATTCAGGAAGGCATCACTGTACATTTTCATCCACACTCCGATTTCTTCAATACAAACAGCTCTAATCTCAGCAATTGCATCACTGTGGAAAAAGGGAGAAAGTAGTTTCGCCCCGCTGCATCATTTTGTTTGCGTACACACACACACACACACACACACACACACACACACAGTTAATTCCCAATGTTCTGCGCAACTTTGACAATATGCTGTCATACTCTACAATGAATAAGACAAAGAACCCAGGATGAAACCTGATTATTAATGGCTGAAATCAGATCAACCCCAACCCAGATGCACTCTTGTTTTCTCATATACATGTGAAAAGCTGCTATTAATTCCTATGGGGAAATGTACTTGTGGACAATACTGCAATGGGAATATGCCTGCCTTGCCTACTACCCGAC
Organism: Plestiodon gilberti rubricaudatus; assembly: GCA_026170595.1. Classification (NCBI taxonomy): domain Eukaryota; kingdom Metazoa; phylum Chordata; class Lepidosauria; order Squamata; family Scincidae; genus Plestiodon; species Plestiodon gilberti. The sequence goes on from JANXHW010000003.1 coordinate 43,188,798, forward strand.
TATAGGTGATCTGATAACAGAGATGCTGTGGGGAGTCGGAGAGAAAGACTCTCGTTTCTCTTTTGAAGGCTGCTCTTCAGAAAAGGGGCAACACCTTGCCAACATTTCATCACCATCCCAAGTTCACAAGACAAATTCAAGAGGTAGGAGGAAAGAACACAGCAATGTTCCCTACTTGTGTTTCAGGGCCCAGAATCCATGTTTTGTTTGGGAGAATGAAAGGAGGAGGTTTTGAAGAGTAGGCTTGGCCCCACACCTTCCTCTACACACAAGACCATGCTTCTTTATCCCTTTCTCTACCCTGCTCACCATACTTTAATACAGAAATGTTCCTGAAACCATCAAAAGTAGTATACCTCAGACAGACACAAACGTTCTGCCACTGCCTTTTTCATTTCAGGTAAATATCACATTGGAAGAAGCCCAAAGAGTGCTATATCACCAATTCCTCAAACGTGTGAATCACTATGACAGTATCTTAATCCAAGCTCTATTAAGAGCCAAATTACACCATATCCCTAGTTTCCCATCAGTTCAGGGATCATTACAAAAAGCAGAATCAGAGCTAAGTATCTGATAACTAAAGTAATGAATACATCAGAGATAGGACATCTTCAGTTATCTGATCATCAATGCAATTGATGTTTTGCTGTGATCAAGAACTTCATGCTGCAAGGGTTAGCTCTAATAACCTGTTGCAGTAAATACAACCAAGAGTCTTGTGGCACCTTAACGACTAACACATTTATTTTGGCATAAGTTTTTGCAAACTAGAGTACACCATCAGATAAATGAAGTCCTATCCTCAGTTGGCTGTAAGTGCATGTACATGTACATGTATACATGCACAGGGTACAGAAAGCGGAGAAAAAAATGGGGTGAAAGGACTATGGACTACAAAAGGTGCAGTTTGAGGCCATTATTATCTGAAGCTTTAAAGTAAATGATAAGTTCAGTGAGAATCCACAACAGTAGTAGCTCTTATATAGAAAATTTAAAAGTTACTTGATAATTCTCAACTGATATAGTGTTAATGCCACTGGGAACAGTTCATCATTTTGTTCATAAAATGCACATATTTATCCATTAATGAGCCTTTCAGAGAACATATTACTGATAAGCTATTTGGTATATTTTCTTTCTTTTTTGCTTAGAAGTCATTGGTACTGCACAAAATACACTAAAGAATCTGTGACATTATACAGGTAGACTACCTCTTATTCAGACATCTGAAATTTGGACTACTTCAAAATCCGGACATTTTTGTCCAATACTGTACTTTTTTTTTTTTAATTTCCCCCTGCACCTGGCCAGTGCTACTCACAGCAATAGGCAGTTGTAGACAGTTTTCGGCACTCAGCAAGGAAGCCAGCAGTGATTTTTCCGGTTGCTTTTTTAGCGCTATGCATTATGGGGTGCGATTCAGCTGGCTTTTTAAATTTTGCACGGGCTCAGCACAAGAAGCCTGCAAGGATTTTTCACATGTCTACAGGGACTTTTCGTGCGTCTGACGAGAGAGGCAGCTGGCTATGCTGTGACTCCTGTGATCGGGCAACACATTGCTGTTTTAAATTTTGTGCAGGCTCAGTGAGCGCAGCAAACCTTCTGGGATTTATTTATAAGACATAAATTAATGTTGTGTTTAGACTTCGGTCCCACCCCCAAGATATGTCATTATATTTATGCAATTATTCCGACAAATCCAAAATCCAGACACCTTCCCATCCCAAGCAGTCCAGATAAGGGATACTCAATCTGTAATACAAACTGCTGAACTTCGCAGGGATGTTTACAGTTAATGAAAAAGGACCGGTCGAGATAGTAAACCCTGATTCTTGGAATTTTTCCCAGGCATCCATACATTTTAAGCAATCAGGTAAAAAATTATCCTCTGACCCAGTTCAAAGTATGCCTTTTCTTCACTTACCGATATCTATGGACAAATATACCCTTGAAAATGGAATTCATCATATTTTCAATTTCATCTTGATTTTCTTGTAGCTGGAATAAAAATTAACGATACTAATTTCAGACTTCTAAATGGGAAGCCATGTTGGTCTATAGCAGCAAAAACAACAAAGAAACTTGTGGCACCTTGAAGGCTAACACATTTATTTCAACATACGCTTTCATGGACTACAGCCCAATTCATCAGATTCTCATGCATCTGATGGTGGACTGTAGTCCATGAAAGCTTATGCTTTGCTGTGTTTTTTCTTCAGGGTGCCACAAAAGATTCTTTAATGTAATTTTAAGCTTACACCTTGGTAATTACCCAGATATTATACACCTGAATATATTGCAAACAAAGGCATTCATTGTGCTTATGTTCTTACAAACTCAGCACCCCCACATTTATAAACATGCATTTTCATAGTAGACAACATTATTTTACTTTTGTAATTACAAAATCAATACTAGTTGGCCACCCTATTTCATTAGACATTTAGTTCCTATGCACCAATTTCATACCCAAAAATGCTACAGGACCAGTTAGATGTTATAAAATCTTACTAAAACCAAGCAAGCTATTTTCATGTTTATAAGTTCTCCATGAGACTCCAAATTAACTGAAATTTCAAACCTAAAAATTCTCTTCTGTTAGAAAAAGAATAAGTATTTAAATTAAATTCATTGTTTTTATATTAGAAAAGGCCTGTTATGATCTTTTTATCTACCTCTATAAACAAGATGTGGAATTTAGAGTAATACAGGATAATGTTTTAGTCTTCAAATTGCCCCACTATCTAAAACAGTTCTTTAAGCTTAAGTTGTGGTCTGTAGTGCCCTTTTAGTTGATCTAAGATCATGAATGAAAATAGTAATGAAAAAGTTATGTTTTATTAAGGAAATTTGTACCATGTCTTTCAACCTCCAAAATGGAGATGTTCAAGGTGGTTTACGCCCAACATCAGGGTAAAACTATCAGACCTTGCACAGTGTTTTCTTAAGCAATTAAGAGTATGCATTCTATTTCATTGATTGTAAGTTTTGATCCAAACAAAACACCACATTTGAAGTTCAAACTGGTGAGGTTTAAAATCTATTTTTCCTGTAGTAGGCTTTCTAGGCAGGTGGCAGACCTTAACAGTGCACTGGAATGCCAAGGGGCAGTCTCTGTGTCTTCCCATCAACACATAAAGTGGTTTTCAAAATGGACAGCAGTGTTAAATCTCCCAGTAACTCACCACTTCCCCATGTGAAATCTAAAGTGGATTCTTCCAGATCTCACGGAGGTTCCCACTGAATGCTTGGCTAAACATTCTTTGAAAGTGTTAACCCTTAAGATTATGCTTACCAGTGTCCTGGAATCGACGCTGGCTTCGGCCTAGAGCGGATCCGAGCCGCTCCCAAGAGTGCACCGCGGCTGCCCAATGGGCTTCTAGCTTCCGGAACGTCTGGTCAACGATGCAACAGAAGCCGGAACCCCGTTGGGCAGCCGTGGTGCACCCTTGGGAGCGGCTCGGGTCCGCTCTAGGCCTAAGCCAGCGTCGATTCTGGGATGCTGGTAAGCCTACTTAAGATGGTGTTTCTAGTTGCTACCTGTCCGTCAAGAGGGTTTTAGAGCTGGAAGCCCTATTCTCTGGCCCACAGTTTTGCGTCTTCTACAACAGAGGTTCCCAACCTGTGGTATGTGTACCACAGGCTGGTGGTATGCGGGCTGCCAACAGCCAAAATGGCGGCCACCATCTCAGTCGAGCTGTGCTGCGACCAAGCCTGAAAAGCTTGAAGCTCCCCCCCCCCCCCCCCGCGTCTTACTCTGCCTTTTCTGCCCTTCTTGGAGCTCCGGCCGGCCACGAACCAAGAAGAAAGTGCCAATGACATCATCGGCACGTTCTTCTGGTGGTATGCGGCTGGCCGGAGGTCCGCGTAGGACCTCCGCAGACCTCCGAAGTTTGGGAAACATTGTTCTACAAGAACTACCGTATTTTACGCTCCATAAGACGCATCGGTCCATAGGACGCATGCATCCTATGGAGCATAAAATACAGAATTTTTTTTTTACTTACCTGGGCTTGGGGGCACTTCGGGGAGGCCTGTGGGGGCTTCGGGGAGGCCTGCGCAAACCTCTGTAGGCCTCCCCGGTGTTCACTTCGGCCGAAAACAGCGATTTTCGGCCATTTCCGGAAATGGCCGAAAATCGCTGTTTTTGGCCTAAGTGAACATCGGGGAGGCCTGCAGAGGCTCGCGCAGGCCCCCACAGGCCTCCCCGATGTTCACTTCGGGAGAAAACAGCGATTTTCGGCCATTTCCGGAAATGGCCGAAAATCGCTGTTTTCTCCCGAAGTGAACATCGGGGAGGCCTGCGGAGACTCAGTGCAATGCCAATTGGGGCATCAAAACAGTGCAATGCCAATTGGGGCATCAACATAATGTAATGGGGAGCCACGGCCAATGGTTGCCAATGGTCAAGGGATCCACAGGCCAATAAAGTTTGGGAAACACTGCCTTAGACTATAATTGATAAGCAGCTGCCGGTTTTCATTATGGTTAACTCTGGGGGGGGGGGGGCACTGGCATCCTTTACGGGTCATTCCCCTTTGTAGTCACTTGTAGAGCAACTACTTGGGCCTCTGTTCACACATTTTCCCAGCACTATGAAGCTGATGCTTTCTCTTCTACAGATGCAGAAAACATCTTTGTTTATCAAAACAAAAGTTTGATAGGCAAGTGCTGCACATATTCTTGCAAGGTGATCCAGTTATCTCAATCTTTCTGGAATGCCCTTTGAGAGTCTAGGAAGAAGAGATTTCTCACCACCAATTCCTGTTCTCTAAGACACCCAAGGCAGCACCCAGCCATCACCTGATGCTTCTATAAGTCGTATAACAAAGGCAAAAGATTTAGAAATACATGTGGGAGTTAGGAGAGAGGAAACCTACCCAGGTAGCCCTTTCCTTCATTTTTTGTCCCATCTATTTTGTCTTTTTTTTCTCCACAGTTTTTATCTGCTGTAGTACATTTGGAGTTGAGGGGAACCTGAGCTCTTTTGCTCTGTGTCCCTAACCCATGAAGAAGCCACTTGTGGACTGGACCCTGTCTACTGTCCAGGAAAAGGCACCAACCCAATCTTTCAGCAATGTCCTCCAGAAGTAGAGGAGAACAAGAATTCATGGTGAGAAATCTCTCAGAACACAGCTTCATGTATAAATATGTATCTTTTTTCTGGAAAGTACACTGCACAATGAGGGCATAGTTTTGTTTAGCTGACTTACCTCTTTCCGTTTCTGAAGAAGCAGCTCCAGTCTTTCATTGGCTCTTTTACCAATCATTTTGTTCCTCTCAGCTTCATACTGCCTCTGTGTATTATCCTGATGAATACTCAGGTTTAAGGCAACATTCACAAGAGCAGTCATAAGCTTCATAGCTGGGAAAAATGCACAATAAAAGATTGCAAGTATTTTAGTACCTGCAACTAGTTGAAATTCAACATCCTTCGTTTTCATGCTTAAAGAAACTTGAGAAATAAAATCCAAGAATGGAATATGTATACAGCTTCTTCCAATCTCAGTTCAAACATCGGCTAAGTAGAGAAGGAATCTACCCAATATCAATGTACCTGGACTTCTTTCCCCAGACTAAAGCAGTCACATTTTAACATGTTAGACAAATCTCTCCTACATATCAAAGTCTATATCTTCCAATACAGCAACACTTGAACTGAAAACATTTATGCTATGATCTGTTCTCTAGCAATTGTCTCCAGTCCTGCATTCAATCTGCACCACCAACGTCTATAGAAAGTAACTGGGCTGCAAATGAGGACATTGAGTTAGGAGAAAAACCTATCCCTCGCCCACACATTGCTCCACCAATATTGTATACCCACATGCAGATTCTTTACTGGTTTTCCCATACACATTCATAGAAGCCATTAACTTTTAAAGGTGAAATAAATATACTTTAAAATTCCATTTAGGTAAATAGGCAGCTACCAGGGTTTCGTCACAACCTATCACAACCTAGCACTAACATCAAGAAAAATAATTTAAGGGCTACATATGATAGATGCTGGCTCGTTTCCATAGCTTACCTTGAGTTAAATGGGACAAAATAAACAGGCTGAAATCTGGGATAGTTAGAAGGGGCAAAACCTGACCCTCAACCCAGACATTATGGCCACCAGGCTTAGCAACACTACTAGGGTGGGTGCTAAGTACACTCTGTTTCTTTATCCCTTGAAACGAATGGTTGCCATTCATTCATGCTTTGAATACAACAAAGGACCAATATTCTTAGGATAAGAAACTTATTACAATGAAAACATGGATGGCACCTAACTGAAAAGGTCATTTTGAGCGTAATTGCTTATATGGACTAATTCAGTTTTTTATGTTAAAACCCAAAACAGTGATTCTAAAACATTTTGAAAATCTTATATTTAAAATTTACCTACCAGCAAGTGTACTGGTATGCCTGAAAGCTCGGACCTGTGAATCTGACAAACCAGTCAGAAGTGAGATCACTGTGTCCATCATATATTCATCATAAATGATGCTGTACTGACACTGTCGTATTAAAACTCCTATGAATTCACAAAAATTTGATCGAAATTTTTTCCACTGTGGTCCAGGCATGGTAAGTGGGTAATCACCACTGTCCTGAAAGAAGACAAAATACACATACTAGATTTAACAGATGTTCAGCTTACAGTCCTAACGTACGTTTCCTAAGATTTGGTATTTTTCATACAGAATACAACTGAAAATTTATCAAAATGGTCTAAAGGTTACCCAAGTAGTCTAGGAAGTAAGCAGTGCTTCATGCTGATTAGCAGACTGCTATGGAGAATAAAACTGATGAGTTTCCAAGTACAAGATTTATTTCTTATACAGTACATATACACATGACATTTTGCAGCAAGGTGGAATAGATGTTTTTTAAACTACACGAACAGCTCTGAGTCCTAATAGTCACACAGAAACTATCTATTGCCTGCTTCTAGTCTAGCAGATGCCTGCAGATCAAACATGATGGGTCTGAGGCAGTTTTAGCTCAATTAGGTCAAAGATACCGTATTGACCTGAGTATAAGACTCACTTTTGACCCCCAAGGTAAGCCTTTAAAGTAGGGGTGTGGCCTACAATCAAAGTCTAGCATTTTCTGCCTAGAGTTTTCTGCAAAGTGTCCCTTTTTCAAGCCTCTCCAAGTCTCTTTCAAAGGTAAAACATTTTTTCTTTTTTAAAACTGCAAAAGCTGTGTTTTCAGCTCTTAATCACTTGCTAAATGGCCAGGATCTCTCTAGCAACCTCTAGCCTTAGAGGCATTTGAAAAAATTAACCCTTAAGTTCCAGCCCCAGGACTCTGTGGAAACTAAGATATTTATTGATCCTGCAGTTTGAAAGTTGAGAGTACAGTTTGAAAGCAAGAGCTCCTGCATAGGCTTATCATATCCAAAGGGGGACAGAGTGCCAACCTTTAGGCTGCAATCCTATGCACACCTTCCTGGGAGTAAGCCCCATTGAATGCAATGGGACTTACTTCTGAGTAGACATGCATAGAATTGTGCTGTTAACCATTGAAATTTGAGCAGGTGCAGCTCATCATCATGGAAGGGTGCAAGAAGCTGCACCTGCCCAAATTCCAAAGGTTAAAGGTAGGTACTCTGTCCCCCTTTGGATCTGGGAAGGCTACTTATACTAGGGTGCCCAGATTCAATAAGGGACAGGGTGCCTATGCCTTTAACTGTACTAAAGCTGTACTGTTTTACTGTTCTACTAATGTGTACATTTTCTTTAAGTTAAAAAAAGTTAAAAATGTATGTTTTAAAAAATAGCACCAAACTTTAAGGGTGCAGCTTATAATCAGGAGCGTCCTATACTCAGGGCAATACGGTAATTCCTTGATCAAAATTCTACCTTTCTGTTCTCAACCAGATGATAGCTAATAGTGTTTTTATGGATTTGTAAGAACTGATTTTTTCATTTCAAATGCCAGATGAAAGCCTTGCAACTTCTATAAATGTGTGGTGACTAGCATTACTTAGAAGTTTCTTATTTTAGATTGTTACCCTCAAGAGAAGGTTTATGAGGAAAAAAATGGAATGCATGTTTTGCAACAAACAGACAACATGTGATCCAAATGTAAAGATAAATTAGTGGATTTATTTTGTGTTCTCAACAAATTCCAATGTATTCTAATAAAAAAAACGTGCTGCAATTACAGGAACATACAGAGTATTCATTATACAAGAAATATGTTATGTTGTTGACTGCATAACTCCTTGAAGTGTTCTGCAACTGTCAACAGTCCTATGCTCCTCCAAAATAAAGCCTGAGAGTCCCCCCAAAACTTTTTTTTACTTCTTTTTGAATGTTCTACATCAAGGGTAGAACGGTGCTAGTTCTACTATAGTACTAGTGATACTAGTACCACCAGTGGTACTTTGGCTGACTGCTGGTGGTACTTGGAATGCCGAAACCCCGCTCTGACGTGGCACTTTCAGCAGTGCATTTTTGCTCCTGAGAGGCTCCTGCCTTTGACAGAGTCTCTCAGGAACACTGAGAACGGTCCTCCCACCCGCCCAGAGCCTCCTACCTGCATTTTCTGGCCTCCAAAAACCTAAAAACTCAATAGCAACTGGCGATGATGTCATCCCCAGTCACTTCTGGTAGTACACAGCAGGAGAGTGGCTCCAGAGGTTGTATTCAGCTGGGAAGGGGTTGAGAACACCTGTTCTAAATGAAGTCTCTTCTATGACTAGGGAACAATCCAGCCACAGAAAATTTTTAATTCCATTATCACAATGGAGAGTTAAATGAATGCTTAAATCTTTGCAACTGAAATCAAAGGGAATTGAGTGCAGAGCTTTGATTAGATCATGTCACTGCTTTGCATCTGGATAGTTGCTACTCACATCTATAAGCACTTCCTCATTTCTTACCCACAAGTGTAAGTGATACAATTACCGTTTTATCCTAGATGGTATAGTTCCTTAAATAACAAGACTGCTTATCATAGAATAAAGCTCTTTCTTCTGGAGAACTCCCAGCAACCTTTTTACCTACAAGCTCAACACAGTTCTTTATGTTTATACTTTACCTCATCAAATTCTTCAGTCATTTTCCTGATGATTTCTGCATTTTGCATGTTTCTAAACATTTCGATTCGGACAGTGCCTGTGATTTAACAAACAAATATAATTATGTATTTCCCTCCGTTTAAAGATTTTACTGTATATTTTTTAAATTATGACTCATACATTAAAGAACATGATGGCAAATAAAAAGCATATCAGATTCCATCCCTCTGTCCACTAGCCAGCAACCGAAGTGTTGCTGAACAGATGGGTGGAGCCTTCTACCAGTGGATCAGTAAGGCAGGACTGAAGCCCATGTTCCTGGGGAACGGCTTTTTCCCTTCTATCCTATTAATGGTACTTAAGCTTGAGAAATAGCTAACTTTGACATTGCTATACTATCAACATTCTTCACTAGAAAAGGACAGAACATGATGCCAGGCATCTTGCTCAGCACAACAAAACAGGAAGAAGAGCAATACAGCAGGGAGATCACTAAGTAGGGAGATCACTAACCTACCACCCTTCCTAATATGATTCAAGACTGTTCCTCTCGGATCAACAGATCATCTGGCTGTGTAGAGGACAGATAGAAAACTCAGTGCCCAGTCGCACTTTTCTAGGTAGCTCATCCCTCCTTGAATTGTTGGGTTTGGCACAGAAAAAAAGGAAAAGTCCTGATCTGTAAGAATGTATTGACTTAAAAGGATAACGGACAGATCTGCCCAATGTCAAGTTTTTCCTATCTGAAAAGAACTGACATCACTTTCAATTTAAATCGAGCACCCATAAGAACATAAGAGCCCTGCTGCATCAGACCAAGCGCCCATCTAGTCCAGCTTCCTGTATCACATAGTGGCCTACCAGTTACCTCAGGAAGAGCTCAAGACAGGATACTTGCATTGTGTTGCCACTCCCTCACATCTGACATTCAGAGATAGGCTACCTCTAAGACCCAAAGGTTGCATATAGTCATCATGGCTTGTAATCTGTGATGAACTTTCCCTCCACAAATCTGTCCAATCCCTTTTTAAAGGCCTCCAAGCCAAGTGCCATCACAATATCCAGAGGCAAAGAGCTTCACGATCTCCTTTTTGAGATGGGGTAGCCATAACTGCCATTCTTAACACACCAGCTTTCTTGGTGATTATATATACAGTAAGTCCTCACGTAAAGTCGTTTCATTTAAAGTTGATGGGAAAATGCCATGGGAACGTTTACATCTATCAATTAGTCCAGTGGTTCTCAAACGTTTTAACACCGGGACCCACTTTTTAAAATGACACTCTATTGGGACCCACCTAGCTTTATGATACTTTTTTTAAAAAAGGTGATCTAGAAATAAATATATTTATATACAAGTAAAGAGCTCAGCTGCTTGCAGGGTAATTAGCAGCTACCTTCCAAACTGCTGGAGCTCAGCTCTTTGAAGGGCAATTAGTAGCTATCGGATTTTTGAACAGCCTCAGGGCTTGTGGCAATTATCTGATCTTTCCATCACCTGGGACCCACCAGTAATTAGGTCCCGACCCACAGTTTGAGAAACACTGAATTAGTCTATGGTTAAACTGGCTTCATTATAAGTCGCTTCATTTAAAGTTGCAGTTTCCAAGAAGAACCGATCGACAACTTTAAGTGAGGACTTGCTGTACTAACTATACAGATTTATATCCCGACTCTCCAAACATACATCACCCCAAGGCAGCTAACAAGTTACTCAAACGTTATAAAATATAGTAAAATGTAAGCCAAAATTTACTAAAGTATCAGGTGAAAACCACACATTTTAAAAGACCATGCAGAATAAAAAAGCTTTCAGTATTCAGTTAAAAACAGGAAGCTAAGCAAACCTCTTTGGGAAGTTCCAAAGCTGTGGCACTACCACCAAGAGGGTCCTGTCCCTGGTACATGCCAATTGCTCCAAGATCCATTTCAAGGCCCTAGCAGACACATTATGAGAGGAGACGGTTCTGGAGGCAACATGGTCCCAGATAATTTAGAGCTTTAAACAGAATTGTATTATACTTGTCATTTCATTTTTAAGCTCCTGTTCTAGTAATTCCGAACAATGAATTCACCTTTGACTGGTACAGCACATGTACAGCCCAACCCTATCCCCCACCACTCCACAGCATTCAGCTGCGCCAACATGCATGCTCTGCATGCTATGATGGGGGGACAAAAAGGGTAATGAGAAGTAAGTAAAACACTTTTTTACTTACCTCTCGGTAGGCCTTCTGGTTTGCCTATGAACCTCCTTGGACCCATGCCACCTATGTAGCTGGTATAAATTTGAGGAGAGGAAGGGGGTGGGCCCAACCTGGGAAGGGTGGGGGACAGGATCTGGGCACACTGCTGCCACTGAGATCCACCCCCTCCTTCCCTGATCCTCTCCTGGCCACCACCTTACCTGCTTCAGTGTAGCCAGGGTGGGTGCTTTGAGCTCGGTGTGCCATATACAGGGGCACCGCACCGTTTACAACAACAGACAGGATTAGGCTGTCAAGGTTTTCAGTGAACTTTTCCACAATAGCCACAAAATGGATTTCAGGGCTACTCAAAGCAACTTCAAACCTATCCATGTGTCATAAAGTGATTTCATCATCCTGAATAAACTGATGTAATCTGTAAACTTGGAAACCTCACCTCCCCCACTCCAGATCATATACAGTATATTATATCAATCAAACACCTACGATTACTAAAGCCTACTTTCTCCACTGAACTGTCAATTTATCCCTACTCTTTGTTTCTTATTCTTAGTTTAACCAGTTATCAATTCATAAGGGGACGTGTTCTCTTATCTTGTGACCGCTAAATTTAGTCAGGAACTTTGATGAGAGACAGTGTCAAAAACTTTTTGAGAAGTTCACATATATACATATATTTATCTACTGTATTGCTACATGCTCAATAACATGCAAAAAAAATCTAAGTAGTTGGTGAGGCAAGGCTTCCCCTTTGCAGAAGCCATGCTGACCTCTAACCTCCTCTCCATGAGGATAATCTCTCCCTTGTTAGTATGACAATATCCCAGCAGGGGAAGGAACAATCATTGTTTGAAAGCAACACTTTATTTCAGTCATGCCTTAAGCTTATAAAGAGTTTTGACAAATAAATTGCCTCTCCACTATAGCCGAGACAATGTTTTACACTTTAGCACCTTCCCAGAAAAATGCCTAGTACAAGCAGTCAAAATGCCAACTTTCACGCACTTAGCGACACTGGAGATTTTTGCTCCCTTTCCAGCAGAAAACAATGTCACAGTGAGAGGTCAAACTGTTATGGGAATACTTTTGCTATCAGAAAGAGGCCAGCAAGGAAGAATGTTAAGCGACTCACTATATCTTGCTGAGTGGATCGCATGTGGATCGCACCGGGTGACACCCCAGGGAGGGGTGACACCAAAATGACTTTCTATTCTATTAAATATTGTACTGTAATTGTTACCAATAGTGCGAAAATGCACTATAGTAGAAACCCATTTACTACCACTGGTGTGGTTCGCACCACTGGTAACAAATTAATCCTATGCCAGCAGGCTCCTACTTCCAGGAAATATGCCTACAAAACATGACAGGGCATGCAGAGAATGCTCACAAGAGAAATAACTTTAACCTACTGCAATGGTCTTTCCCACTGCAGCTACTTGAGATCCTTTTTAGCCTCCCTTTTCAAAGCCTCCTTTGCTATCATGACTCTCAAACCCACCTCCTTCTGAAGCCTCATTTTTGGGGTTGTGGCAACTTATGGCAACCAAAATTGCCGCTGGTGGGGGGTAATGCAGGGGAGTAGGGAACCTGCTAGGGGGTGTCCACAGGGGGTTCATTCCCCTCCTCCCCCTCCCTCTTTCTATTTGCAGGGGAGACGGTGAGGAACTGCGGCTCGGCTCTCCTGTTCCGGAATGCCCTCGCTGCTGGTGGTGCAGGCCAGGTGAGCTGGGCAGGACGAAGCTGCTGGTGTCAGGGTGGGGTGGGGGTGGCAGATCGGGTCCCAGGAGGAAGGCGGAACCAATGGTGGGTCCCCAGCCTTATACTATTTATTTATTGGGGTCGTGGCACAAAAAAGGTTGAAGACCACTACATGTACTGTAATCTGTTGTTGGATAAGGCAGGAGCATAGGGGCTGGGATTGAGAAGGCTTTGTTTTTTACCACGAGGCTTGGTTTTGGGGGATTGCAATAGGGCTTCCCTTCTCTCTGCTGGAGTCTAGCTAGTCAGTGACTGGTTTGGTGGATGTTCATGTTATTGCCCCCCATTGAATGTGGGATCTCTTAGGGCAGTGGTTCCCTAACTGGAGCGTCGCGACGCCCCAGCCGGGAACAAAGGGTTGCTATGCCCTTAAGGGGCATGGCAACCCGCGGCGACGTCGACGGCGCGCCCAGGATCGTGCTGTCGCCGCGGCCGATATCGTCCTTTTTACTTTCATTGGTGGGCAGTGGATGTCCGGCGGGGGTTGTGGGGAGCCTGCGGACCCCTCCGCAGACCTCCCCAAGCGTCGGAGCAGCGCTCCAACGCGATCGCAACCCAAACCGTAAAACCGGAAGTGGGTTGCGATCGCTTCGGAGCGCTGCTCCGACGTTTGTGGAGGCCTGCGGAAGGGTCCGCAGGCTCCCCGCAACCCCCACCGGACATCCACTGCCCACCAATGAAGGTAAAAAGGACGATTTCGGTCACGGCGGTGGCGGCGACGGCGACGGCGCGATCCCTGGGAAGGCCCCGCTGCCACTTAGAGCAGCGTAGGGCCTTCCCAGGAGTTAGGGAACCTCTGTCTTAGGGGGTTGCCATGATTTCTGTAACTACAATTACCATTACATTCAGTGATATATGGGAATTATGATTTACGAGTAACATCTGTACAAAAAACATTACTAAGGATTCTGTGTCCTTAGTATGGGAGGAGGCCCATGGGGGTGACGCCATGAGTTCTCGCCCCAGGTGACGTTAACCCCACTGACAACTCTGGAAAAGACCATCTTTCCAATGCTTGTTGAAGGTTCCTAACAAAGGCAATCTAAGAGTCTATCCAGCCCTGCCTATCTGCCCTCACATAGGAAAAAAATAGCATATGAATGGGTGGAGCTATTTTTCCCAAAACTGAAGCACAGTTAATACACTTAAATCAGGGGCAGGGAACCTTTTCCCTGGCGAAGGCCGTTTTAAATACCGTATTGTCCCGAGTATAAGACGCACCTGATTATAAGACGCACCCTTAAAGTTTGGTGCTATTAAAAAAAATTTAATTAAATCACTGGCATTAAATTGCAACAGCCTGATTATAAGTCACACCCCTAGTTTAAAAACTTAAATTAGGAGAAAAAAGTGAGTCTTATACTCAGACCAATACGGTATTAGAAATTTGCTTGAGGGCCGGCTGTAAGGCCGGGCACCATTTTAATTTATTTAATTAATTTTTGCTTCCGCCCCCCCCCCCCATCGGCCTACGGAGGCTCCGCGCTCACCGTCCGAAGCCGCCGCCGGGTCTGCGCGTCACCTCCGGCGTACCATGCTGATGAGGGCAAGAGCTTGCCCTCATCGGTGTGGTACGCATGTGCGAAATGGCCAACGGCCTGGTGAGAAGGGGTCGAGGCGGCGGCCGGGGAGGACTTGCAAAGGTCCTCTCCCGGCCTCCGGAGGTGACGTGCGGACCCGGCGGAGCCTCCAGGGGGACGGTTGGGCGGCCTCCCAGCAATCTCTCCAGGGGCCAGACCGGATGGCCTCGGGGGCCTGATCCAGCCCGGGGGCCGGAGGTTCCCCACCGCTGACTTAAATCCTTCCTATTGTTCCACTGGTGGAATGTTCTACTCCCCTCTTCTAGATTATCTGTTAGCATAGGTGATTCATCCTCTTGTCAATGAGAGAAGATTTCTCTAACATGAATGTAGAATGTTCATACAGATATTTCTAAAACATTTTAAATTAGACTACCAAGTGCAATTGTCCTGGGAAAGACCCATTTCCAACATTGTACCTATATGCAAGAAATGGTGAAAAAAGCAGAACAGAAAATACTTACACTGAATCAGTGGTTCTCAAACCTGGCGGGACCATGTGGGTCACGACCCACCGCCTGCAGCCGCTCCCACATCGCACTAGTATGGGATGGCCTCCAAAGGCCTCCCGACGTGACCAGAAGTCGCATCGGCAAAACTGGAAGTGACCTCTAGGTCACCTCTGGAGGCCTTCTGAGGCCGTCCCCAGGCTGGAGCGACACAGGAGTAGCTGCCTAAGGTATGTCAGGCCCCAGAAGTAGTGTCTGGTTGTTTCCGTTTGGCTCCAATTTGGAGCCAAACGGAGGCAAGGCTGGGCGAGAAGGCCCAACTGACAACCCACCTCATCTCACCAAGTAGGTTGTGACCCACAGATTGAGAAACCCTGCACTGAATAATAATTCATGTGTCCTCCCTATTAAAAAAAAAAGGGAGGATTAACATGCAGCTGGAATACCACCCTAGCCAAAGGTAGAAGCAGCAGCAGGGGTCACAAGGCTTCCACAATTTATTTTTTACTGCAGACAGAGAAAGAAGTCCTAACAAAATGCTAACAATTATGAAGGATCAATGCAGGCCACGGAGAGCAGATTTCAACAAGGTGTAGTTTTTCAAGATTGGAAGTACAGGTAGTACATTCACTGAATGTTTGCCCATAAAATTACAATGTATAGAGTTTTGTTTTGGAGGACTGAAGGAAGTATCTTTTGTAGATTCAGCAAAATAGAAGCAAGTAACAAGGGTTATATCCTAACCTACACGTAGGCGGAAGGAAGTTCTTGCGCAGGAACTTCCCTGCTACTTGTCTTCACAGCAGCCCCCCACAATCCATCTGAGGCATAGAAATGATTGTGCAAATGATTTAGGCTAGAATACAACCCCAAGAGGTCTAATGTTGTGGCTGAGATCATAAAAATTGAACATATTCCATGTGCTACAGTAACTGATATCCCAGTACAGATTTATCAGACATGCTTATCCAAAATTACTTGTTATAATAAAATAATAATAATAATAATACCACCACCACCACCAGTATTTATATACTGCCTTTCTTGGTCATTGGATTTCTCCTCCAACTTTAATTCAAGGTGGATTACAGAGGCATTTAATCATTTGATTTTCTCTGTAAACCGCTTTGTGAACTTTTTGTTGAAAAGCGGTATATAAATACTGTTATAATAATAATAATAATAATAATAATAATAATAATAATAATAATAATAATAATAAGGCATTTCTAAACCAAAGCGGTTTTTACATTTTACAATAAATGTTCTAATATTTCATAGAACATTTCATTCCAGGTGGCTTCCTTTCACTACCTGGCCTCTCTCAGGCAAACTCTGCCTCCCACAAACTCTGCCTCCCACACAGAGTGCCAGCTGCAGCTTTCTCTCTCATACAGAGACTCTGTAGCTCGTCAGCAGCGTGGGCATCTCGAACTGCCCTCCTTAGATCTTCAGGCATATGAGGCTGCAGCTCTACCAACCGAGTCAGACCTCCTGTCCTGTTTTACATTCTCAAAGATAAGATCTACCATTCAGGGAAAGAGCAACCAGATTTCCACATCTTCAAAACCTCCCTTAACTCAAAGAAATAGGATCTCCCTACTTAATTCCATTGGCTTGTATTTAAAAATTGATTATGTTTCTAAAATTAACATCACCGTTGCTAATACAACTACATTTTACCTTCTTTGGTTTCTGCCTTCTAAGGTTTCTATATATCCAAACAACTGGATTTCGGATGTGTTGAGCTCTGACTGTTTTATTTCCAAAGGAAATGTGTACTTTTACTGTCTGCTTTGCCCCTGGAAAGTCTTTTAGTAACTTGAATCTCATCAGCATGGTCTGTGGCTATGCCAGGGGATGGCAACCATCTTCTGCATAGGGGCCAGACATCATGTCCATCAATAGTAAGAATGCATGCGTGTTCGATATGTATGCGCAAACCTTCCAATTATGCCAGAGAGCTAAGAAAAAAAGAGAAGGGCACGGTATGGATAGACGCATGCCCAGACAGAAAAAGATGCTCAAAGAAAGCGTCTGCCGTTGGTCTGCTTACACTGTACGCCTTACAGAGAGAGAATTACAAACTTGCGTTCTTTTTTAGGACCATTGTGGACCAGGTGGATATATCTTTTTGGGAATACGGGCCAGATTATTTTGGGTGGTGGGCGGATCCAGGCCATAGGTTGCCTACCCCCTCGCATATGCTAATCAGACTGAAGTATATGCATTAACTAAGTTGCCACGTCTGACCTATATGAAGAGCAGACACGGCTAAGTAACAATAACTTAACAGGAAGCTGGACTAGATGGGCCTTTGGCCTGATCCAGCAGGGCTCTTCTTATGTTCTTATATCCCCCTCCCCCATTTTGTTCCATATATTAAAACCTGAGAAGCACTTTTGTAACTTGAAAGGTTAAAATCAGCATTTTAAACACACAAGGCAGGCTAAAAATCTATTACTTTTGTTCTAACGTTACAGCTCATAAAGGGTTGGGGCACACAATTTACTGTGTTTATGCATGGAGTCCCAACCTTCTTCTGTATATGTCTGCATGAAAACGTGTAATATACTAACTTGTTGCCCCTGAATATGGTTGGTGTTACTGTCCAAGACAAGTCTAATTAGCAGGAAAGGAAGGCCCTGAGAAACGTACTTCAGAATAGAGAAGGGCACAAAAAAGACAAAATGATTACTACATGTACTTAAGTTAAACTTCCTATGGTCCACGACGCGACCATATCCTCGAATTAAAAATCCGCATGTTGCCGGGAAACTCCGTCGTTATAGATAAATTTCCTGTATTTCTTCAATTCTAAGACGCATGTTTTTTCCCAATTAAGCATTTCAAAAAATGGGGTGCGTCTTAGAATCGAAGGCCTCCAAAAAGCACCCCAAAATGCTATCTTCTTACTTACTGGGGCTTGGGGAAGCTTCAGGGAGACCTGCGCGACCCTCTGCAGGCCTCCTCGATCTTCAGTTCGGCAAAAAACGGTGATTTTCAGCCATTTCCGGTTTTCGAGAAAACCAGAAATGGCCAAAAATCGCTGTTTTTCGCCGAACTGAAGATTAGGGAGGCCTGCAGAGGGTTGCGCAGGCCTCCCTGAAGCTCCCCCAAGCCCAGGTAACGAAGGAAATGGCACTTTCTGGTGGGGCCAGAAATGCTATGCAAAGGCAGTGCACTCAGTCATCCTCAGCTGCTGGAGACATGCTGGGGAGAGTTGGTGCTGAGCGGGTAGATTCAATGAAGGGAGATGAGTCTTACAATCGATGGATTTTTTTTTCCCCTGCTGGTGGTACTGAAAGTAAAGGTGCGCCTTAGAATGGATGGCGCCTTAGACTCGAAGAAATACGGTATTACAAAAAATAAATTTCTGATGATGCCACGAGTGTTACGTGAGCGAAACGTCAAAAGTATGTTTTACCATCTGTGAAATTTATTTTCTGTAATAAATTTATCTATAATGAAGGAGTTTCCCGGCAACATGCGATTTTTAATTCGAGGATTCCTGTGGTATCTTGTTTCTTCGCACTTAGGAGTTCATCTCAAAACCATGCAGACAATACTTTGTCAGATTTTCTCTGACTTCCATGGCATAACACTGAGCTCACTATCAAGAAGGTACGGTAAGACTCTGAACTATCAGATTTTCATGCTAACCACTAGGAAAATGCCACAAACTAAAGGAATCTGGAACATACCCTATGGAAGCCTGTTTCTGCAAAACTCTCTCTCCAAGCCTTCAATCAGGCAAATTTCTTGGCTGCTTCATCCTCCGCTTCCATAAACTTAAGTATCCTCCTCTGACTAGGTGATTACTCTATTTATAGCCTGGCAATCTGCCCAGGATTTCTATATTTATCCAGTGCATGACAGTAGGCTCAGAATCAAAACTACTATTTGAAAATGTTCAAAATTTCTTGCTACATTCAGAACTATGGAGGCTAAATGTGGGGGCAAAAACTAGTGACAGTCTTACTGCCACAATGAATGTAATATTAGACCTGTGAGAGCTACTTTTTGTATTACAGTTTCAAGACATGAATTAACACAAGGCAATCCTGTTTCTGAAGCTAGATTTAAACATATTGGCCCTAAGCCAGGCAAAACGCTATTGCATATGATGTGGGTGTGCACACACAGCTGGATGCTTTCGCTTACATAGGCAAAACGCAGCAACCCCCTTTTAAACACAGGGCAGGTTAAAATGTGACTGAACAGACGAGTCACATTTTAACCTGCCCTGTGTTTAAAAGTGCAGCTTATGTTTTGGCAGGGTGTTGCATGAGTCCAAATGGAAATGAAAGACTCAATTGTGGACACAGACTCAAAAGTGGATACAGATTCCTGCATTGCAACTATTATTATGACAATACAGTACGCGCAACCAGAGATTCTTACTATTTACAGATCTCATCCTTGGACTAGTTGTATTTAGTTTAATGCAGGCGTTCCCAACCTGTGGTACGTGTACCCCTAGGAGTGTGCGGGCCACAGGCTGGAGGTACGTGAGACGCTGTCCCTTATCAGCTGCTGCGATCAGCAGCTGATAAGCGACAGCTGATTTTTCCCGGGTTGCAGCGTGGGTGGGCGAATCCTCCTATCCATGCCACAACCCGGAAAAGGAGGCTATAGTCTTGCTGATTCGCCAAGGCTGTAGCCTTTCCCTCTGGGTTGCAATGCAAGCGGGAGGACCCGCCCACGCCACAACCCGAAAAAGAAGGCTAAAGGCCTACACTGTCCCCTGCAGTACAGGCCTGCATCCTACCTTTTCTCGGCACCACCACCTCGGAACTCACAAAATCTCGTGAGATCCAAGATGGCGGCACCCAAATTTCGTGAGGGCACATGTGGGCCTCTGAACGCTGGGAACCCCTGGTATACAGCATTCTCAAAAAGCAACCAGTAATTTACAATTCAGATACGAAAGCAACCAGTAATTTACAATTCAGATAGTCACAGTACCTACATTACACTTTAAACACAATTCATATAGAAAAATTGTATTAACGATCCTGAGACAGCAGCCACACTTTTTTCTTTAGATCCCTAAATATTAACCTTAGCTATTGTTTCAGGCATTTATTCATATGTTATTACTACACTGGAATTTCTTGATTAAAGGTTGAATTTATCTTCCTGATTAAACCTTGTATCTTCTATATAGAAATGCTTTCATCTTGGCAAAATGCAATCTTGTGGCAGCTTCTCTCTACGTGTGAACTCAATTGTGTTAATTTAGCAATGTCAGTTTAACACTTCTCCCAAAAGTCTAGTACTTCTTTGCCTATAATTTTTCTGTTTCTAAGCCAGTATGTGCATCTATGATAATTTTGACTATACACATGAGATTAACTGTTCTAGCTGAAGTTGAATCTATTCCATTTTGTTTTTAAAATACGAAGATAATTGGCCTTCCTCTCAGTTTTTGAAGGAAGATCTTTTATTAATCACATTTTTATAACTGGATCAGCATGTTTAGATAATTCTGATATAATTAATGAGAATCTGAAGCTTTGGTGAAGCTTCACATTACAATCTTACATTTCTAACAGCGCAACCCTATTCAACTTACACCACCGGTGCAGCGAGAACGGGAGGCTCCAGAACGGAAAGGGGATTCAAATCCCCTCCAAAGGGGGATTCAAAGGGGATTTAAATCTCCCCTCCCCTCCAAAGCCTCCTGCCCTGCCCTCCCCCGTTGGTTACACTGGTGGTGTAAGTTGGATAGGATTGCGCTGAAAGTCAAAGTATCAGTTCAGTCTCGTCTAGTCAGATGAATCTCCATTTTAATTCCTAACACATGTTACAGTATTTGCTAAAAGTTAGAATTTCAGGTTAGAATATCTATCCATTTGCAAGAGCATGCAAAAATCTATTTGGATAAACTACTCTCTCTAACAACAGATAATTCCCTATCAAAATTCATGGTATTTCCCCCCTCCCCCATAATGCCTTGTCTTTTTAGAAGTCCTACACAAACACAATGGATGATAGGTTACACAGATTTAGAGCAGGTTTATGACATTATTATTATTAATCTGTACCTCGGCATCCTGAACACTGAATGAAGAAGTTGATTAAATCCAGAAGTGCTATGTCCCTGTCCTGTTTATATGATTCAATCCAGTCGTCCACCACAGACTGTCAACAAAAAAGAAATATCCAATATTCATTGCACAATCTTGGAAGATAAAAGGTTCTACTTGCTTCCTTCAAAGAATACACGCATTCAGAAGGCTAATCATTAGATCCAAGTTTGTGTTTCGATCTAATGACTAGATCCAAAGTAAGCTTCCCACAAAAACCTCGATGACTGGTGGGTTTTTTGGTATTCTTTATAAACATAAATTTGTGACAGAAATACAATCCAATACTGAAATCAGTAGTACCTTCCCTCCCTGGGGCACACTGCAACTTGTGGGTTGGATTTTTGACAGGACTGCACCACAAGAAAAAAAGTTAACCCTGCCCCCATGCCAAGATGCCCCCACACTGCTCCATGGCTATTAAAAAATATATGTAATATATGAGTTTAATGTAATGTGAAGCTTGGCTCTTGTTTTTGTAGTCACAGACTATTTCAAAGGCAATCCTCAAATTTTAAATGTTTCCATTATTTTGGGAATTGCCACGTTGTACAGATAACAAAAATGATTTTATAGGTTTAGGGAATTTCTTAACCTTTGTGATATGGGGTCAAGACTAACCTAGAGAAGTGGGGAAAAATGATCAGATGTTTATTTCAATGTTCTATAACTCCATACTGCTCATATTCCTCAGCCTCAAGGAGGTAAATTCCTTGTGGCATTTCACGACACCACTTGTACTTTTTTTTGTAAACTATAGGGTTTACAAAACATTCTATATATTTCTGATAGAGTTGGGGGCAATGTTATACCCCAGTTGAACTGATTGGGAAACTAACCAGTATCTGCTAGGCAATGTCATTTTTGTATACAAAAGTATCACCATTATCTTTGCTGTTGTTGTATTCCTGCATTGCTAAAGAGAAATACACGTGTCCCACACTTAGCAACGGATCGGTCAATGATGATCTGTATATACGATGAGGGTCCCCTAAAGTTAAAAAAGTTTTAAAAAATTATCTTGCTTAACTTTTTTCTGAAACCGCTCTGTTTTCAGGGATGAAATAATCTTGCTTAACATGTCGTGGAGAGGGAAATCACGCTCCGGAAGCCTCTTCTGGGTCGCACAACTCCCCCCCTCCCTTCGCTCAGGGCTCGCCACAGTGATACATTCTACAAGAGATTGCTGTGCGGCTGTTTCTTGGGGAGGGTGGGTGGAGCAGCAGATGCAAGGGGGGGATTGCATTTCACCATTCTCCCTTTCAAGCCTTCTTTCCGCCTCTTGAGCTCAGCCCATCAAGCTGCTCTCCCCCCCGCCTCATGTCCCAGGTTACTGCGGCGGCTGCAAAGAGCTCCTGCCAGCTGCTCTCCTGGGCTCCCGTTTAGCTCACAAAAAAAGAAAAGTCATCCACGTGCACGCATGCACACATTCTCCGCAAAGTGTGAGCCAAATGGGAGCCTTGCAGGAGAGCAGCTGGCAGAACTTGGACGTGCACGGGTGGGCAGAGCAGTGGCTGCTAAGAGCTCCTGTCAACTGCTCTCCTGATCGCACTTTGCAGAGTGTGTGCATGCGTGCACACGGGTGACATTTTTTTGTGAGCTAAACGGGAACCCAAGAGAGCAGCCGGCAGGAGCTCTTAGCAGCTGCCACAGTAACCTAGGATATAAGACTGGGGGGGGGGGGGAAGCAGCTTGACGGGCTGAGCCCAAGAGGCAGAAAGAAGTCTAGAAAGGAAGAATGACAAGACGCAATCCCCCCACCACAGCTGCTACCCCACCAGCCCTCCCCAAGAAGCAGCCTCACGGCAATCTCTTGTAGAATGTATCACTGCGGCGAGCTCTGGGCGAAGGGAGGGGTGAGTCGCGCAACCCATAAGAGGTTTCCAGATCGCGATTGCCCTCTCTGCAGCATGTTAACCAAGATGATTCCAGCCCTGAAAACGGAGCAGTTTCAGAGATAAGTTAAGCAAGACGATTTTTTAACTTTTAAAACACTTTTTTTTTGTCAAGTTGCCATTGAACTTGTTTGACAACGACCCCGGTTGACGACAGAGATTGCGGAACATATCCCTGTTGTTAGCCGGGGGATACCTGTAATGAAGGGTTGGTGTTTTTTTCTTTGCTGCTAATGTCATGCTCAAGGCAATCCACGCTGGTCATTGCTTCTGTGATTAGCTTTGGGGTACACTTAACAATCCTACAGATGTGGAAGGTAAGGTTTTTTTGAAGGCAAGAGTTGGTAAGCACCCAACAATTAGCATCAATGGGAGGTTGCAACGCCCATATATATCCTGCTGTCTAGCACCTCCGCAAGACTATATGCGTATATTACTCAATTGGGAACATGAGGTGCACACCAGATATCAGTTTCAGTCCCCTATATGCATACAATGATAAATCTAAGTGCTATATAAAATAAATGCTAGCTATTATCAGGAGCACTCATTGTACTAAGAATTGCAGTAAAAGTTACCAGAGAATGTAACATAAGTACAGGTGGGCCCCCATATCCGCTGGGGATATGTTCCAGGCCCCTCCGTGGATACTTGAAACCGTGGATAAGAGCGAACACCCCCTCCATGGTTTCCTGAGGGGCCCTCCATCCTGCCTCCCCTGCAGGCAGGCATGCTTGCCCCTCCCAGCTCTTATTTCTTTCAGCAAGCTTTGTTTCTTCCTTAAAACAAACAGAGAAGCAGCCTCCATTGCAAGCAAGTAGAACGAGACTGAGTCCTACAGAGGCTCTGCAAGGTTTCTGTTAACCTTGCAGAGCCTCTCTAGTACTTAGTCTCGTTCTACTTGCCTGTAATAAGCAGCCAGAGGCTGCTTCTCCTGTTTCTTTAAGGAAGAAACGAAGCTTACTGGGAAAAAAGTAAAAGCCTGGAGGGGTCCCCACGATCTGTGAGTAACTGAAACCGTGGATAGTGAATCAGTGGATATGGGGGCCCACTTGTACTTGACACTTGGGGCACAAACTCCACTTGAAACAAGATGATCTAAACCTTACAACTAGTTTGTCTAAAAAAGCAATATATAAAAGTTAAAAGGCAGCACCCACAGTTTTTTGCTCTGGAGGAAGGGAAACTGTGAACTAACCAAAATAAATAATCATAAGTTACCAATGACGAATACGAATACTAATTCATCACTGCATACTGAGGTACAATTTACAGGTTTAAAAGCCATGTTAAAATGGGTTTATTAAAAATTCCTAAAGTAAAAACTGGATGAAATGCTGAACAGTCCGAAGACCGCATTACAGAAGACTGGCACTATATTGTAACATCATTGCAGCCCGCTGCAGCCGCACCTGAAGAGGTCCACAGTCTGTGGATGAAACATTGTGCCAATTTTTGTGTGTTTGTGATATTTCCCTTAATTTAGAACGTGGGATTTTAACGTGTGTTTTTAAACCTTACTTTTATGCGGTCTTCGGACTGTTTAGCATTTCATCCAGTTTTTATTTTAGGAATTTTTAATAATCCGGTTTTAACATGGCTTTTAAACCTGTAAATTGTACCTCAGAATGCAATGTGGCCGGCCATTTCTAATTCATCACTGTTGATTTTTATATGATGACATTCCCATATAATAAATGTTTAATATAATCTGTAATGGTAACCTCTTAAAAGTCATAATAGTTTAACAATTAGTTCTAGAAGTGTTTTTTTATGGAAAATCTACACTGCTGGTGGTCCAAGTAATGTTAAATAAGAACAATACAGTATATTGAGCCTATGTAGTCTGACTACAAAGTACCCGTATTGTCCTGATTATAAGACCCACCTGATTATAAGACGCACCCTTAAAGTTTGGTGCTATTAAAAAAACTTTAATTAAATCACTGGCATTAAACTGCAACAGCCTGATTATAAGACGCACCCCCTAGTTTAAAAACTTAAATTAGGAGAAAAAAGTGAGTCTTATACTCAGACCAATATGGTAATTTCCTAGAAACATAGTTAGCTAGTTTGCTTATTGCTACATCGTACCCCACCCTCATAGATATGTCATATCTACCAAACCTTGTACTGTATCCCTGCATTTGTACCCTCATCCAGATGCAGAGTGTATGCTGACTCCCAGACACCCATACAGAAAACCCTTACACACTATTTCACAATAAAGAGACCAGGATATAATTTAAACATGATAGTCTGTTTCAATTTATAACCCATTCCACTTAAGAACTGGAAAGGGAGCAGCTGGTTTTATACTTGGGTTGAAACAGATGAAAAAGTAACTGTACAAACACCCCATTGAATGTTAAAATCCACTCAAATGAATGGGAGCTGAAATAGGCATCAGCTTTACCTGCATAGCACTTTTGCCCAGCTTCACGACCTCAAACAATGTGACAGGGTCACCTTCTCCATTCTGTTGTGGGTGCCCATTGGCTCTTCCTCGACCTATTCCTCTTATTCCAGGTTCTGAACGAAACTTTTCTGCTGGAGTCTTTCGAGGCTTCTTATTGGCAGACTGAGAAACAAAAAAGCAAGAGAAAAAACTTAATACCGTTTACATTGTGTTCAGTGCCTAAAGCTTGTATAGTTGTGTTAGTGTTCAACAAACTATGAAGATTGTTCAAAATAAATTTTGTAGTCTTAGCAAAAAAAGGCAACAGATGTTTAATACACACCTTAAACAATCTTCACCACACAACAAATGCTCACCTATACAAGATACTATGCATTTTTATCTGTATTTTATTCTTATTTTCATAAGTAATTGGTCACGTAAAGAGGGCAGTTTCTGTTAAAAAAAAAAAAAAACTTAAGGACTTTGCCATCTCCCAGTACTAGCACTTAAACTAGTGGTGAAGCAAAGTACCATCTTGTAAAAACAATTTTGCATGAGGATTTCCAAACCAGCAGTAGTCTTTCCATTACACTGAGGTAGATGTGTTGTTGTTGTTGTTGTTGTTCAGTCGTTAAGTCGTGTCTGACCCTTCGTGATCCCATGAACCATATCCCGCCAGGCTTTCCTGTCCTCCACTATCTTCCTGAGTTCGCTCATTTTCATGTTCGTTGCATCGGTGATGCTGTCTAACCATCTCATCCTTTGCCTTCCCCTTCTCCTTTTGCCTTCAGTCTTTCCCAGCATCAGAGTCTTCTCCAGAGAGTCCTCTCTTCGCATTAGGTGGCCAAAATATTTGAGCTTCAAATATTTTCTGTCCTTCCAGGGAACAGTCAGGGTTGATTTCATTTAGGATTGACTGATTTGATCTCCTAGCAGTCCAAGGGACTCAGTCTTCTCCAGCACCACAGTTCGAAAGCATCTATTCTTCACCGCTCAGCCTGAGAGGTAGATGTAGACTTGGCTAAAGTCCATGATCACGAAGTTTCAACGTTTAAGAAAAATACAAGAACATACTATATTGTACAAGAAAAATGGCTGCTAAACTCAAGCTGACTTTTGGCTATATGTGTTATGTTTATTTTCAGCAACAAAGCTGAAAACAAACACACATGACACACACACACACTTACAATATACTACCATAAAAACTTCTGCCATGTACAAAAATAAGAACGGGAAGGGCTAAAGTTCAACATGGTGTCCAAGTACTGTAAGTTCATAAATCAAAACACAGTATCTGCAAACAATTCTCAAAATATATAAGCAGTATGCTGGTAAGACCCATTTGCCGGAAATACAGGTGGAGAATGAAATATTGCAACATGCTCTACGTGGGCTTTGAAGTGCAGAATGTGGCTGCAGGAGCTCATCGGTTTGACTCAGTTGGGCTGCTGCTTCGGCAGCTGCAGTGGCTGCCGGTTTGTTTCCGGGCACAATTCAAAGTGAACAGGATATTTGAGGGACCGCCTCCTTCCATATAATCCTATCCGTCCTCTTAAGTCATCAGAGGGGGTCCTTTTAACCATGCTGCCATTGATGGAGTTGGGGGGGGATGGAGACCTTCCGGCGGGGCCTCAAGACCTTTTTATTCAGGATGGCCTTCAACTGCTGATATGATGGGCTGGCGTTTTTAATGAATTACAATTTTAATCAGTTTTATGTGATCCACTGGGGTCTGCCTATTTTACTGTTTTATGTTTTTAATGTTTTAAGATTTATATCTGTACTGTTTTTTACGTTGTAAGCTGCCTTGAGTGCCCTGAGTGTGGGAGAAATATGGGGTATAAATTCTTTAAATAAATAAATACTGTATTTCTCTGCTGGGGAGGGGTCAGGAGGACAGACTGTCATTGTATCACAGGCACTTGGCATACTGACAGAGGGTATTCCCATTCAGTGAGGTTTAGTGATGCAATTTGAGGGTTCCCCTCCCCCACTGCGCAGTGGAAATCATTTACAGTATTGTGAAAAAGGTGTTTCAGTGAGTCTAGAAAAGTTGGCAATGTTAGTTTACGAGCACCAGAACTTTACAGAAAGTAATGTTTTTTTTCACTTTTTTGGGGGGGGGGGTTACTTTTGGACTTATGCCAACTCATCCAACACTGTTTTTGTTGCTGTCTGTTTCCAATTACCTCAGAGAAAAATGTTTGGTTTTATTATTTTTAAATTTTAATATTTCCGCCAAAATATAAGTACAAAGAAAATGTATTATATAATCCAATGCAAAAATATAAATATATCAAAAGAACGCACACAATAAACAAAGGCATAATTCAACCAAGATATGTGGTAACTATGAATAATGGGTATAAGTGGAATATAAAGGAATATAATCAATTAAAAATAATAATGGCTGCATCCCAAGTTTATTTTGGTCATGACAAAGTCCCACTGAAATCCATGAGATTTGGTCATGACCAACTTCCTTCATCATAACTAAACTTAGAACATTATAATTTTAAATCTAACCAATATATGTGATATGATTATTTTTAGCACATGCAGATGCCACGCACAGGAATTCTAATACACTAATCACCGAATCTGTTTCTTGTGTGAGAATATGATGCTATCAATTACACAGGCAAACTCCCTTTGGCTCCATTCAGAATGAAATCAGTTAAGAGCTCCTTTCCGAAATGTTGGAAAATAACTCATTATTCAAAGTCCAAGTCCAAATTTTGAAGGACACTACACTGCTGACCCTGTCATTTGCAATGTTGCTGTCTGACTGTCTGTCCTTAACCATTGGGCAGCGCAATCCTGACTAAGGATCTAGCCGGCAGCCCAGGGTCGCCAGCCGGATCCTGAGCCCGGGCTGGCCGTCGACCGGCGGGCCGGAGGTCTACTCGGGGAAGGGAACATTTGTACCCTTCCCCGGGTGTAAACCAGGGCTGGCCCAATGGGTCTCCTCGGATTTCCGCCAGCTAAATAAGCTGGCAGAAGTAGGGGAGGCTGTCTAGCCGGCCTGGCGGGGACAGGGATATGACTGGTGCCATCCCCGCTAGGCCGATGGCCCCCTCCCTTGCCCGCCAAACCGCCCCCGCTGGATCCAGACTCACCTCCTCCAGCGGACGCCCAGCCTCTGCGCTGGCCTCCCCATGCTTTATGGCAGTGGTGGCCAACCCGTGGCATGCCATGTGCCACATTTTATGTAGATAATCTTGAGCGTGCCACTTTAAATAAATAATAAATCTAAGCTGATGAAAATATTTAAAGCACAGTGACAGTGCAAGAATAAGGCACAGTGGGGTGCAGAGACCTCCTCTAGTGCCACAGGCTTGGAAAGGGGTGCTGGGGTCGAGAAAGAGAGAGGGACTTCAGTGCTCAGCTCAAACAGGAACAGCAGTGCGTGCCACTTCAAAAGGCTCGGCGTGCCACTAAGTGGCACCCGTGCCGTGGGTTGGCCACCTATGCTTTATGGCATGTTCGAGACACTTTAGAACAGCGGAGCACTCGCTCTAAAGATCCCCAAGATTGCGCCGTGAGAGTCATGCTCCCCCTTCCTACAAAACGTATCTAGCAATGGTAGTAACAAGGCAGAGGCTTCTGAGAGGCCTCCACTCCATCTTCCTTCCCCAGAGCCTTACATGCTAAACAAGCAGCATCCCAGGAACCAAGGATACGTAGTTAATAATTTCTACTGCACCATTTATAGCAGATCAAATGTGCAAAAATCCATGTAGAAATGGGCATTTCCCATGGAATGAATAAAAATTTGGATTGAAAACCCATGTGAATTTCCTTATCTGTGAATCCTGTGAATCAATTAGCAATACAGGATATGGGCAGGACGTCTGGCTCAGGACGTAGAGCGTTCGTCTCATAAATCTGCCTGAAGATCTGAAAGACAGCAGATCAAGACGGCCGGAAGTCTGTCGGAGAGCTGCTGGCACGCCGAGCTGATAGCTGCAGAGTCTTTGTGGGGGAGTGAAGCTGCAGCTGCAACGCTTGAGTGACAATCAAGGTTGCCTGTGTTATCTGAAGCTGAAGCGCGCTGAGGCGAACGCCAGAGAGAGAGAGAGAGAGCTGGACTGTGAAAGCAACATCTCGAATGAAGGGTTCTATGAAAGACTAGAACGTTATTATACTGTAAAAACCCCTTGGGGTTTACAACAGCCTGCGCACGTACACCGCCTTGAATAAAGTCAGAGGAGAAATCCAATGACCAGAAAGGCGGTATATAAATACTGTATATTATATTATATTATTGTTCTTCAGGTCATCTGAATCCCCCAGCATGGATGTCATGCACCCCAGAAACTACATGCCCTAGACACAAGGAGGCATGGGACCCAATATCTATGCTAGGGGACTCAGGTGCTCTGTAAAACTACACTTCCCAAAGTCCCTTACAGGATTCAAGATTCTGGGGAAGGAGGATTGGAGGCCTTTCACGTCCCTGCTGTTGGTGCCTCTAGGTAACATGTATATGGGAAGACAGAAGGTGGGGCCAGTGACTGTTAGTTTAGAGACAATTTTTTTGAGCCAGGGCCAAACTGCAGGGTTATGTGGGCTCGATCTGTAAAAAGCTGGGGGGAGGAGGGCCCTTACCATAGAAGAGCACAGCTGGATGAGACCACATGTTCTTTGTTCAGAATCCTGCTTCTCAAGTGACCAGCAAAATGCCTCTTAGAAATCCACAATAGACAATGTCATTAACACCTATCCTGTTTCTACAAGATAATTTTGAAATTAAAAGCAGCTTACCATATTTTTCGCTCCATAAGACGCACTTCCCCCCCAAACAATAGGGGGAAAAAGCCTGCGTCTTATGGAGCGAATAATAAAAAAGTAAAGAAAAAATACTTACCGGGACTTCAGGGAGGCCTGCAGAGGCTCGTGCAGGCCTCCCCGATCTTCATTTCGTCAAAAAAAACGGCCATTTTCGGCCACTTCCTGTTTTGACAAAAACCAGAAGTGGCCAAAAATGGCCGTTTTTTTACCAAATGAAGATCGGGAAGGCCTGCAGGAGCCTCTGCAGGCCTCCCTGAAGCCCCGGTAAGTGTATTTTGCTTACATTTTTTATTATTTTTATTTAAAAAAACCTTTTTTCCCCTATTTTGTGCTCCATAGGATGCATGCGTCCTATGGTCCGATGCGTCCTATGGAGCGAAAAATACTGTATTTTTGTAACATCTCATTCTCTTGGAGTCAGGCTTTCAGCCAAATTACTCTACAGGAACTTCTTTAACTTATCTTCCTAATTATCTTCTCTCTGCTAAAAATAAGCGGCTTTACTCTTTACTGTTTGTTTTGCTTGATCTTTCCTCTGCTTTTTATCATTCTTCTGTTACTGAATCTCTTGCAAATTTAGAAGAGTCTGTTCCTGGTTTCATTTCTATGTCCTTTTTTGCTTTGCTTTTCTAAAACCAATGATCATCATGATGTGGAGGGTATTTTAATTAGCACAAGTGAATTCAAAACAGGGTAAGGTTGCAGAATGTGTCTGATAGCCAAATCACAGGTTTCGCCAGAACATCTGAACCCAACACATACAGTACCTACAAATGTTCCTTTTGCAATGTGGCTCTGCTGTTTTTACATGGGCTTTATGATTGCCATGAATAATTTCACCTGCTGTTTGTTTTTCTACACAGTTGACAAAGCCCCCCCCCCCGGTGGTTTCAGTCTTTTCCAACTGGTTCAACTAAAATTTGCTTGTGAATTCATAAAATAATGTGTTATACATGTGTGTTCAGAAGTAGACCTGAAAATCTCTACAAGATGATCAGCACAGAAAGGATGGGACTTAACTGAGACACCCCAGATGTGAACAGCTCCATTCTATAACATTTGAGCGCATTTTCAAGTGGAATGTAACTGTGGAACAAATCTCAAGTGAAAAAATTCCCACACAACAACTAAATATTTGTTCTAGCTCCAGTCTTTTTTTTCCAACCAAAAACGTGTAACGGAGCCTCTCCAATAGCTTCGAAGGCCCTATTTTGCTTTCAAGCTGATAAACATAGGATTGTCCAAGTTGGAGGGGTTGTGATTGAGTTAGGTGTTAGATCAAAAACTGAAACAATTTCCTGCCAATAGCTTATGATCTGGAAAACAGGACAGAAAAGTTGGGGGAGGGGAAGGAAAGTACCCATAACTGGAAATGCTTTTCATCTGACAAGCAGCAAGAAGGAAGTTTTCTTTCTTAAAAGGAAGGTTTTTTTGTGAAACAATGTAGCATTATGACAACAGAGAATTCCATTTGTAATTGATAGAGGTGTTTGAAAATGGTTTTATTTTTTCGCAGATTTCGGTGTTTTAAAAAATTGAATCTGGCAGAAATCGGTGTATTTTTATTCCAATTTCTCATTTTATTAATTTTGTATTAATTGTATTTGCTTTTAAAGTGTTCAGATAAATTATACTACTGGGTTGTTGTTGTTTTAAACAGTAGTATTCACAGATCCATTTCCTGCTTTGGAAGCTTATCCACAAGATCAAATATATAGACAGCACCCCTCACCATCAGCACCATGATTTTCTGTCTGAGGTGCTGATTCTAAGATGCTTATAAAAATCATAATCAAAAGCAGTTCTCACCTCGGAATCCCAGACAAATCTCAATTTTTAAAAAATTCAACTCATTTTCCTTCACTGAAAGGAAACAGCTCTAGCTGTTGCTAAGTCTAGAAAGGCAGGGTCTCCAAGGAGGGAGAGTGCCTCCTTGACCTGTGAACAATCTGTAAATATTACAATTAAAATTAGAGTTTTCCGGGTTAAATGGCCACGGTCCTAAAAGAGTTTTTATCCCTAACATTTTGCTCATATTCGCAATGTATTTTGTCAAAGATAGTATGTAATACAAACCACACACCAAGAGTCCTCTTTCCAGAGAAAGGTAGACATTAAATAGCAGCACACCTGCTTAGTGACCAAAAGAAATGTAAATTGCCTGCACATGATCTCATTAGTCACTGGCTTTGCTGATCTTAAAATGAAATTGACCTGGAAAGAAATTTAGTCTTAAAGTGAAATAGGCATGAGATTGACGATGAGTTATTCATCCATAAGAGTGCTATTGAAACTGTGGATTTTTGTATTTTTAAGTGCAGGTAGCCAACTGTTGCTAATACTCAACGTCTCTTCCTTCCTGTTAATATTATTCTTGCACTTTTGTATTTCTATAGCCTCTCTATATATGCGCTGTTGATAATTTATTCCAGTAGAAAGCACCTGTGTGGACTCAAACAGCATACAACGTCCAGTCTTTTTAGAACATGTTCTGCATTGGCAGATTTTTCAGGGTGTTGTAAGTGGCAGTGTTGTTCATACTCTTATTCTAGTAGTGATGCGCCTTTTTGTGGTTCCAATGTAAACCTTGTTGCAGCTGCACGGAATCCTGTATACTCCCGGTGTAGCCCATGGGTGTCTAGGGTCTTTTTCATTACACAAGACCTGTTCTATTTTTCTATTGGGCTGGAAGATTGGTCTCAGATTGGCACATTGTAATATCCTGCCAATTCTATCTGTGACACCTTTTATATACAGCAGCAGGACAATCTCTTTTTGTTCTAACTGTTCTTCCTGTATGTTAGTGCTCTTGGGGGGTCAAGTTGCCCTTTTCAAGATCTGTCCTGGTATATCTATTTGCTAAGGGCCTTAGTAACATGCTCTTTTTCAATCTGCAAATATTGAGATTCAGAAATATGTTCAGCTCTGGTCATCAATCTATTGATGAGGCCCCTTTTTTGTCATGGATGATAAGAGTTTTGATGTAAATACCAGTCCATATGAGTAGGTTTTCTGTAAACACAATGTTCCGGGGTAAAGTCTTCTTTCCGGTTGACCAAGACATCCAAGAAGGGAAGAGTCCCTTCTTTTTCCTTCTCTATTGTAGACCTTATGGACAGGTGGATATTAAGGTGTTGTAAGAAATAGGTAAGTTCTGTTTCTCCATGATCCCATATTCCAAACAAGTTGTCTACATATCTAACCCAAACCACAGGTTTATGGGTAGTCGTTCGTAATGCCAGCTCTTCAAATTTCTCCATACAGAGATTAGCTATGACCGGACTCCCCATAGCTACTCCATCTAGCTGGTCATAATACTGTTTATTCCAAACATAATTTACCATGGAAATTATGGAAAATTTACCATGTCAGCCTGGAATATGCTGGTAATAATCCTCATCACCTCCTGTACGGGCACCCATGTGAAGAGTAACTCGACATCAAAGCTCACTACTTGTGCCTCAGGTGATAAGCGATATCCCTTAATTTTTTCCTACAAAATCCACTGAGTCTTTGATATAAGTGTCTGTGCCACCTACCCATGGTTGAAGCATTCTGGTAAGGTGTTTAGCTAAATCATATGTGGGAGAGCCAATTGTATTTACAATTGGTCTCATCATAGGATTTAGTGGTTTGTGAATTTTTGGCAACCCATACAGTCAAGGGGGGGCAGTGCTTGGGAACGGCAGAGTTTCTTTTTTATCTCAGGCTCTAGGCTGGAATTTTTAATAAGTCCATTTGTGCTTCTTACTATACGAGCAGACGGATCTGCAGATCTGTGTGTAATTTTTGGCAAGAGCCACCTGGATTGCCTCTTCTCACCAAATGTTGATGAAAGCTCTTAACTCCTCCTCCATGAAGGATTTCTTAGAAGAGCCCCACTGCTGAAAGGAGTAGCTTGAGCCACAGCTGCATCATGAACCAAAGTAAGGTAAAGATTCTCAGACCACAGTTAAAGCATGCATCACTTCCACCTTTCTCTCCTACTTGCCACAAGCAAGGGAGAGGAGACTGCTGCCTTTTAAAGCCAAAAACAAGGAGACTAGGAGCTGTAGCAAAGAAGGCTCCCTGGGAAAGTGAAAAAGTGAGAAAGAGGTACTTAGATATTACGTGGCAAAGGATTCACAGATAAGGAAATTCACATGGGTTTTCAATCCAAACTTTTATTCATTCCATAGGAAATGCCCATTTCTACATGGATTTTTGCACATTTGGTGTGGTATAAATGGTGCAGTAGAAGTTATTATTATTATTTGCAATAGTCATTTGTGTGTGTGTGTGTGTGTGTGTGTGTCCCTTTGAAATATTTTCATCCTTTCTTCCATTTGTCTTTTCATCTATTCTAAACCCTCGTTGACTAAAGTCTAGAAAGGGAAATTCCCTTTGAATACTATTTGATGGAAGTGGCAGCAGAATGTTTGGCCTATGAGTTTGATAGCTCATACAATTGCAGACATATGTATCAGGTATGCAAAGAATATGCCACCAATTCTGTATTTCAACTTAATAAAACACACCAAATAGTTTTAGAAGTGCAGTGTCAAATACATATCTTCTTAAGCCACCTTGAGTGCCCTCGCTGGGAGAAAGGCGGGATATAAATTCTTTAAATAAAATAATAATCTTAAACTTTGTGGAAACAGAAGAACATGTGTGTTTAACGGTTTATTAATAAGGATTAGGTGGCATATCTATAACCAAGATTGTCAGACACTTTCCATTAGGATTCATTGTTTTCAGTTATTCATATTCAAGAGTCTTAGCCCTCTTATTTAAACTTATTTTCTTTCCTTTCACCAAGGCCCCTCCTCCTTTCTTCAGGTTCGCGACTCACTTTGCCTGCTGTTTCTCTTACCAGTTCATTACTTCACATTCACTGTAGCTGACTTGACTCTCCAAGACAAGCAAACTCAGAATAAATTATGCAAGCTCACTCAAAACTGTCAATTCACTATGCATAACTGACTCCCCAAAATGTAACTGCTTGTGCCAATCTCAGTTTCTACATTTATACGAAAAGGTTCTGTTACCAGTTTAGATAAAACTATTGATATTAAAAAATATCTACATCAGGTTATAGATTTGGTTATAGATTTGCAAGAGATTCAAGTGAAAACCAAATATGTATGCTGTTAGAGAGAAGATTTAATTGATACCTCTTCTCCTTACAGAATCAACAATGGAGTTACACATTGGTTCATAATATTAGTTCACAGACCTGTGGCCTAGCACCGTAACTGAACTCATGTACTTGGATAAGAGACAAAGTTCTGAACATCTGGATGTTACTCATATGTTCTTGGCTGCACAATGAATTGTCAAGCTGTCCTTGGCTACACAATGAATTGTCAAGCTGACCCAGACCAAGTTATGAAGTTAAATGTCATAAACAACTTATGATTAATTATAATGAGATGATTATAACCGTTATACAATTCTACATGCTATACAGATCACATGATGCTTATACAACTCCTTATGCAACTGTGGTTCAGTAATTCCTATAAAAGGCATCACCATTTCTCTAATCGGGGTGGCAACACAATGTTGCCAACCCTTGTGTACCATGCATTGTATTGTGCTCAAGGTATTCAATTGAATAAACAAACTCTCCTTTTGAGTTCAAGTCTCTGTCTGTTTGCTTCGACTGTTTGGCAGGTTCATCTCTATCAATGCTATTATTTCACGTTCTTCTGAAGCTCTCAAAAAGCAGACTTTCCTGGTTGCAGGCTTAAGTGTGAAGCTGTGCTGGTCACTGAGTTGTAAGCTTCCAACCAGTGTATGAAACATAGACAATACACGATGATAATCAGCTACAAGAATCCAAAAGAATCGTTCTTGCTGGATAGATGAAATAGTGCAACTTCCTACCACAAGATAGATTTTAGAGCTCCAGGACTTGCCAGTTCCTCCACCCAATCACAGCTTGCTATATGGCTCTGATACAGTTTCTACATCCCTCTCCCCATATAATTCCCACCACTACCTCAACAAGCTACTAATTTGCTGGTGTATTCTGGTTCTTCACGTTGACCTCTGGGCCCTTCTAATAAACAGCTGCTGCCACTCACAGCCTCATACTTGAGGTAACTGGGCCTTGTCCCACCCCGTCCTGCTGTCCTTCCTAGGCCAATTGGTCCACAATGATCCTCTGGGGCATTGGGGAAGGCTTTGGCCGTAAAAGGATTTTACGACTCCCATAAGGCAGTTAAAACTGGCAGAACACTTGTTCTGCCAGTGTTACAGCTGAATAGGATTGGACTCTAGGTGTGTGACTGATACAGATAAGAGTGGGGGGGGGGGGGGAAGAGAGAAATGAAGAGCTTCAAGTATGAGCAAGCTGCATAAACCTCTCCCCACACCCACTCTGCTCACTTTCCCAAATGATAGGGACTACTGAGGGAATCCAGTATTGCCCCCTTTTTACATGGGAGGAGGCGCGGGTGAGTTCATATTATTGGCTTGCCTAAACAAGTTCAAAGTTGAGGTAAAATATAAACCAGTGATGTTTCAGCTGAAAGCTATTAATATTTATATTGATTGTAGAGACTATAAATACAGTCTTCTGTGTCAGGATTTTTAAAAACATTTTTTCCCGGTTATTTTCAAGTACTGGGGGGGGGGATATCCATGAAAAATAGGTTCCTGCCCCCTCCGCTGATACTGGAATCTGCGGATAGGGGGGAACACTATCCCCGCGCCTCCCTGCACCCATTACCTTAATTAAGAGTCCGGCGCTACTGATGAGCCCCTTTTTTTGTCGTGGATGATGGTTAGAGGTTTGATGTAAATACCGGTCTGTATGCGTAGGTTTTCTGTAAACACGATGTCCCAGGGTAAAGTCTTCTTTCCAGTTGACCAAGATATCCAAGAAGGGAAGAGTCCCTTCTTTTTCCTTCTCTGTTGGTCCATGCATTTGCGACCACACTCGATTTTCAGATGAAACCTGGAAGCAGGCGCAAACTTGGAGCGGCAATCTACAGCACAGGGAGGCCCGCAGCGGGGGCCACAGGCCTCCCTGCACCCTCCGGAGGGCCGCCAGGACCCCCGGTAAGTAAAAAAACTCCACTTCTCCTCCAAAGGCGGCACAATCCCTGGGAACACCACCACCATCCCCACCCTCGCAAGCACTCACAGTTCTCCCCGCCTTGCGGGGAGAACTTTGAGAACCACGGTATGGGCACTGGGCACTCCAAACCAGAGTCAGAGAAGGAGGAGGGGAGATTGAGTGTCAGCCAGGAACTGAAAATTAACAACTCAGAAAACCATACAATTTATCAATTCCCTATTTAACTATCCCTCAATTAGAGCCCTAGAATTTTTAGTGGTGAGCAGGAATGTATCTAGTTCTTGTCAAAATGTGTTTCATTGATGAATATCCATGCTACAAAGAAAATCACAAAAATCTGCACTGAACTGAACTGCCTTTAAAAGTGTTTCCTAAAAGCAAACCATGTGTACAGGTGCCCCCCCCACTTGACGGGGATACGTTCCTGTAACCCTGTAGTTAAGCAGGCCTGTTAAGCAGACCCGTCCCTACCTTAACGTTTGAGGCCTCTCCCTGGTCGTGGGCCTCTCTGGAAGCCTGGTTCCTGACCTCCGCAGGCCTCTGAGGGCCTCAGAATGGCCCACAGAGGCTTCCCTTAAGGCACTTCCGGTTTGCTCCGAAAACTGAAAGTGCATTACAGAGGACTCTGTGGGCCATTATGAGGCCCTCAGGGGCCTGCAGAGGTCAGGAACAGGCCTCCGGCGAGGTCCACGGCCAGGGAGAGGCCTCAAACTTCAAAAAGGTAGGGAAAAAGACCCATGACGTTCAACTAATGAGCCCCGTCATATAAGCAAGGGAGGTGTCGTTAAGCAGAACATTGTTAAGCGGGGGACACTAGTATAGTGTTTAGCAACCAATCTATTTTGGGTCTCTAAATTTTTTTACTAAAGACTGAACAAAATCAGTGTGGAACATAGGTACATCTTGCATCTCCAAAGTCAAATAAAATTTAAGCACTGAACACAATGCATAAAAGCCATTGTTTGGAACTAACTGCACCAAACTCTCACTATGTTGTGCACAATATCTTGTGACACTAACAGAATTGCCGGAATTGATAACCCCAAGGCACCCTAATACAAACGGTTTGAAACAATGATCAAACTAGTAGGGATCTACTTCTAAGCAAAGTCTTTGATACATGCTGTTTGGAAAGAGTTTAAGCTTGTTGCATCACACAAGTTTAGTTAAAACACAGCCAAGCAGTAGTGTTTAAACCAAGGAGAAGAGTTGAGTTCCCAAGTCCTAAGATTTTTCTCATCCAAATTCAACCTCCACTTCTAAATCAGAACATTACTGAAAGATGGTTAGCTCAAGCTGAACTGAACACTTTTTTTCTTTGCAAGAGATGTTTGAAGAATTTCTCAAGGTAGTTTGTACCTTCGTTTATTATATATAGTCAGATATACAATTAGACTGGTAAACTCTAAGTCAGGGGTTCCCAACCTTTGTCACACCAGGTGTACCCCCGGCACAGTCAATTTTTTTTAAAGTACCCCCTGCACCAATTAATTAATCAGCACTAATTAATTATTTTACTTACATGTAAGTCAGGACTACTTGAACATTACGCTTACTTATGTGCTACCAATGAGCCCTGCCAGCTTCTCCCTGTCTTTACACACACACACACACACACACACACAGAGCAGCCCAGTGCATTCTGGGGCAATCTTGGGGGAAATTGAGCAACCAGGAAGTGATTCAACAGTGATTGAAAGCAGTGTGATTTCCAAACGAGCTGCTTTTTAAAAGGTGAAACAGCGATCTGATAAGACTAATTAGAGGGAAGCTGACTCACCAGGTAAGCTTACTCAGCAAGAGACACAGGGCAGGAGACTAATGAGAACTTTTAAAACAGCCGCTCATAGCCGAACTCAGCTGCTGATCTTCAATATTCTTTGATATTATCCACCTCTGGCACCAGCTCCTCCTCTCCATGCCTGACAGCTGATTGGAGCAGATAAGTGACAGCCTATGGCGTACCCCCACCTGACGGTCCCTGTACCCCAAGGGATACGTGTACCACAGGTTGGGAACGCCTGCTCTAGGTCACACAAAACTCCTCGACTCTTGATCAACTACTTACTAACCTGAATGCCTTAAAAAGTGTATTTTCCTGCTGCTCACAAACTTGATTCTTTCCTTTTTGTGAAAAGAACCAGGAATTATGATTCACACTTCTATAATCGAGAATGCATTATAATTGCTCGCCTATTTATAAACACATTAGGCTCCAGGGATCTGTTCATAAGTTATTTTGCTCACAAGTCCAACATCACTATTATCGTGCTCCTTTTACCTCTATCCTCAACACTTTCAACTACTCTTTTGCTTCTAAGGCATGATAGGGTTGATAATGTTTGTGAAAAAACAGAACATACACCAGCAAGATTGTAGGCAACCAAACAGCAGAATCGCAGCAACTACAATGGTGGTGGGAATGTTTGGGAAATAGGCACTAAAATGCCATCTATTGTGTGGCAGCTGAACTTTCAAATACCACTCCAATAGACATATGGTCAGACATGTTTGTATATTTGAAAGTTCATAAGTTGAATGCTTATAAGTAGGGGAACTTCAGTACACAATAGTGCAATGGTTAAAGCTCTCCCACTGAGAACTAATGAGACTCCAAAGTGTTCAACTTTGGCTGGATCATCTATCAAAAATGTAAAGATAGTGACTTGCATTCCTAATTTGGCTTGAGTAAGGATGTAACTTCAAAATCTTATATGTCATCTCCCCCCCGTTGCAGTCCTTGAATCTCACCTCAAAGATGATAGAAGATCAAGGGGGCTTTGGGAAAACATGGGATGTCATGTTGGAGGCTGTAGGAGGGAGAGGGAATTCCTAGAAACCAGGAACAGCCACATTCCATGTAATTCTTGTGGGTTTCCCCCCTCTTAGAAGTGGCTTTTGAGGGGGTTCAAAGAGGTGCAGTGGGGAGGGGTGAAAAAGGTATCTTGTGCAAGCTTCTCTGTAGCTGCAACTCATTGTAGAGACACTAACAGGAACAGAGTGCAATTAATAACGTTACTAAGGCACATGCTGACAAATGCAGCCTAAGCCCTGCTCAAGTTTTACTATGAGCATTTTAACAAATTTAAACACATCCCCAAATGTAAAAAATAAATAAATAAAGCTCTGAATCACAGAGGGGGAAAAGGCATCAAGACATTACAGATCACAACTGAAGACAGTGTAAGGGAAACATTCCCCAGCTCATTTGTATTCATGTTTATGGAGAACATTAACATTAATGAGTTCAATTCAGTTTACTCCAGTGTGTGCAAGATCACCTTGTGGAAATGGTTAAAATGGAATGGAATTTCCAGAGAACCTTAACTACAAAATAATTCTAATTAAAGATTAGTAGTTAAGTAGCCACAACAAAGATGAAAGCATATCAAAGAAAATTCACACAGAAGTCAAAACATAAGCTTTGCCATATTGTATTAATGAAGTGGTGCCCTTAGTGGTAATATCCAATTAAGCTATTACCAACTTTGGAAAGCTCCTAGTGAATCAAAAGTGGAGACATCATTCAGCATAAAGCCTTTGGATGCATAACAAAATGCCCATATCTGACATAGC
Source organism: Plestiodon gilberti rubricaudatus (assembly GCA_026170595.1). NCBI lineage: Eukaryota > Metazoa > Chordata > Lepidosauria > Squamata > Scincidae > Plestiodon > Plestiodon gilberti. The sequence continues at coordinate 43,229,647 of JANXHW010000003.1, forward strand.
CCCATGTAGCTAATCTTACCACTTCCTGAAATACTAACAAAGCAAACTGGATCAGCCAGTTTCATGCATGTAGGCAGAACATACTGACATATATGCAACGCACCCAGGGATGAAATCGCAGAATCTGACAAATGAATGTTGCACATTAACCTTGAAGGGATGGGGAGGGGAAGTCTTTTAAAGCTAATTTCACACCTAAGAACTCGTTTCACACACTAATCATTACAATTGCAATGTTATAGACTCACAGTGTATGTGTTAGAAAAATTATATGAAGCGACTACATGTCTTTTTTTAAATCTGCAAGTACACTAAATGCACAAGCACCTACAGCTCATTGTACTGTGTGTTCATAAAGTATACAGAATTAAAAGGCATGCAGCTGCTTCAATTAACAACATTTTAGCAAGAAAACATCATAAGTCTATAACAGCTAAAACTATAATATGTAACTTGACGTATGAAGATTGTAGTGTAAGGAACTACTCACAAGTCCCAAACCGCATTTCGAAATAATTGTCAATATTTCCACATTTAAATCAGAGAATACCTTTAAATCTCCCCTACCCTCAATAGCCAAATCATTTATTCCCCTAAACCCCAATTCACAGGTCACTTTGTACACACAAAAGGGCTCACATACAACCATGCATATTCACTTGCTTAATTTACTACAGTGAGAACCAGCTCCAATATAATTTTGAAATTGACTCCTGAAGATCTGTCCTGTATATCTGAGATACACTGTAGTTATTACTTTGTGAGCTCTATATTTGTAGCCATTAACGCAGAAAAGTAAACCTGTATTTAATTGTTCAGATGAGCGGACTATAATGTTTCACGGGGGGGGGGGGGGAGGGAATAAAAATTTAGAATATGTCTGAAAGTCTCATCTTTAAAATTGTTATAGTTGCAGAGAAGCATATAAAAGAGTTGGGCTCTGAAAAGAATCCACTGGGTTGCATGTGACCACCAGAGGATACACCTGTGGCAACAGGATATTAGAATCCAATCTCTTTCTCTCTCTCTCTCTCTCTCTCTCTCTCCCCTCCCCCCCCCATTGATACAATTAAAGGACATGGAAAGCTTGCAAGAAATCCCAACATGGGCAAAACCTTCCATTAAGAAAAGGGGCTAGGGTGGGAAACCATGGGAAATAGAGGGACAATGTAACAAACTAGCAAAGAAAGTAGAAAGCAGGTGGGGTTCATGAGATTAAAGGATTACCTTATATAGTTGATTTAGCAGTGCTTTAGAAACTCTTTAACGAAGATTGATCTATGAACATCTCTGGGTAATTAAAAACATGCCTTCCATAATAGGCTTATTAAAACTAAATACATTGAAATACCCTGTGTTTTTAACTTCATAATATATTTCAGCAAGCAAAAGCAAAGTATTTTAAGTCTTTTTGATCTCCAGATCACATGCTCATGTTACCAAAAATTATATTTTTTACAAACACATGTAATGTGCGCATAGAAAACTTTTCACTGCTCTATTTTCCCATGAAAAACTCTATTTCTAAAAATGCATTGTCTCTTAAAATTTACACATTAAATTGGTTAACAATGAATTGGTACAATACTGGTCATATTGGGCAGTTTCAAAGTTGCATTTTTTTTTTCAGATAACCAGAGCTCTCTTCTCACATTCCATCCACATATTCAATTGATAAGTGAAGAGGGATGAATATTCCTCCTTGTCTCTGCTGACTCTCCCCCCTCCAGCATATGTGCATCACAGATGAGAACAGGCTCTATCCACGTAAATTCACTTTTTGCTGAATTTGTGGAGATTGGGAACAGAGCCAATCAGCGTGACCTCACTCCTTGTCCATGCATTGATAGAATGTGTGGATGGAATGCGAGAAGAACATTTATAACTAGGAAATCTCTCTCTCTAATGTGCAACTCATTGGATAACCTACACTTACAGCACAATCCTGTGTTAAGGATACATGGCCAGTCTAAAGGGCTGGCCGCTGTATCCTATGCCGTTCCCGGGCTGCCCCCAGGGCAGCCCAGGAGCACCTTGGGAGAAGGGGACGTTTGTTCCCTTCCCCGGGTGCAAGCCATCTGGGGCCCTATGGGCTTTCTTAGATGTACACCAGCTTTGAAGCTGCCCTCGAAGCTGCACCAGTTGGTGCAGGGGTGGGGGGAGGGCGGGCAGGGGTTTGGAGGGAGGGGGGCCATTGGCCAGCCAGGCCCGGGAACGGGACTAGGTTATCGGCGAAGCGCACCACCAATATCCCCTCCCAGTCCAGACTGGCCAATGGCCCCCCTCCCTCCAAACCCCTGCTCGCCCTCCCCCCACCCCTGCATCAACCGGTGCAGGACTTACCTGTATTGGCAGGTGCAGGGACTGGAGAGCGGCAAAGTGAGAGCTGCCAGCCTCCGCGCCAGTAGCCCTTACTCCAGAGTCATCGCAAACGTGCTTTACGGCACATTTGCAACAGTGCATATGATTGCATTATATCTTAAAATAAGTTACAATATTGTTAAATACAGTATTTTAAAATACCGTATTGGTCTGAGTATAAGACTCACTTTTTTCTCCTAATTTAAGTTTTTAAACTAGGGGTGCGTCTTATAATTAGGCTGTTGCAATTTAATGCCAGTGATTTAATTACATTTTTTTAATAGCACCAAACTTTAAGGGTGCGTCTTATAATCAGGTGCGTCTTATACTCGGGGCAATACGGTAATTTTAAGCTATAATTTTGAATATATTTGAATATTGAAAAATATTTCAGTTTAATACTTTGGGCTATCGGCAAAATAACAGATCCTTATAAAGCATGTAACTCGGACGTGGTATTCCTTTTTTCATTTTGTTTACTAAATATAACTCAAATTAACATGCCCAATCAAATCCCAATGGATTTAGGGATGATAAAGTTTTTCTTGAACATTTTCCAATTCAAAAATTTCCAGAAAATTCATCACTGAATAAATATTCTACATCTGCACAGTAACAAACCTGCTCCAATTCCTAGAACAACGTTATTGCTCAGGTATTAATAGTTACAACATACTCTCAAAAGATGAACATCTCTCACAAGTTAGCTTTATGCTACGGCTTCAATCAGCATATCAATTATACACTATATATTGAACGTTTTCATACAGGTTATTATAAATAATGATTTAGGTTGCAATTAAGGCAATGAGATGAAAGAACAGTCTTAAAACAGGTATTCAAAGAAAAAAATAAGTGGCATACTGGAGGTCTGCCAGGACGACCACGTTTTCTTTTCCCCTTCAGTTCAGTTTCTTCAAGTTCACTACCAGCATCTGAATGTGCAGTAGTTTCATTTGTAGAATCCCTGAAGGAAAATGCCAGTTAAAATTAAATTAGTAAACAAATTAACAACGCATAATTGACTAAATATTTGGTCTAATACAAAGTCTACGTTTCAACCAACCAAGGGGCCAGTTCAGTGGGCCTTTCATGAAAGTCATCAAGCAAGCACATCTCTCTACTTGCAGAGACTGCTAACAGGCAGATGTCTGCTAACAGGAAAATGGGAACGATAGCAGGAAACTCCTGCAGCATGCACAGGAAGGAGAGAGAGGATGCACTAGTCAACCAGATTGCCCCCTATGTTAATTATAATACTAAGAATCAAGGCTGAACGTTTACTGGTATAGAGGACGGGATAGGGCATGATAACTGGATTTGTTTTCTACTTCTTATTATTACAAAAGCCAAAAGGTAGGTAGGGTGGGTGGGTTAAACTATTACTGAATGCTACTTAACAGTCTTCATAAGAGCTTTTCAGGAACTTGATACATCTACCAAAACACAAAACAGTCCCCAAAGGGTTTAAAACCCGAAAACATTTATTGTCAAGATTCCAGTGGCCATGAAAGTCTCAACAATCGCTATAGTCCCCATAGGAATAGTTTGGTTTGGGTTATTACCACGCTTGCTATCTACTTCCTCTTCTACTATGCTGCAGCATATTGCCTGGAACATAATTTCCCAATTAATCTCCCTCTACTTTTCAGATATAAAACCTCCACAAATACTACATCATCATAAACATTTATATAGCACTTTTTGAATGTGTAAAGAGCTTCCTGTGTTTATCTTTAAGTTGTCCTTACAATAGCCCTGTAAGGGTATCATCCCCATATTGCAAGTGGGGAACTGAAGCTGTTAGGATCCTATAAAGGTGAGGATGGCATTGAGAAACTGCTCACAGAGAATACTTTCTTTCCATTGGTACAAATCCCTCCAGATCACAAACAACTCTTAAGTATGACAAAAGTGAAAATGGTGAAAAGATCAACTGCAAAGGAACCTATAGATATTACCATGATCCACAGTTATGCTGAATATAGCTATGGACTGACATGCGTGAAAAGCATATTGGTTGTTCAGATAATACACATCTAAGTCCAAATCACTAAAGTTTCACTCTGTAAGATAATAAATCTTGGTGAACAATTACCATCACAAGGTGAACACAGTCTTTGACACAAACCTGCAAGGGACCCCGTTGTTTGCTTCCTCAAGACAGTCACAACAGAAAACCCTTCAAAGCACACAAATCCTGTTAATGTCAGTGCAGGTTTGCTCAAGCTGCTCCTAGCCTCCACACCAGGGGGCAGAGTTCAGCAAAACACTAAAGCATGGAGAGTTGCCTGGCTGAAAACAGTGAGAGATGCCAGCCATGGGCTCTGAACTCTTCCAATACTGCAACTTCTCATGCAGACAGACAGATGAATGAGCCAGTACTAAGGATCCTATGAGTGTTCCTAACACAATAACAGTCCAAAGAGGAAAAAAAGTGGAATGTATACCTTAAGTCAAATGGCAGAACAGGTATAGTTTTGTACACAACATTTTCCAAGAGACCATTTACACTGTAATACAGGGTGGTTCAAACACGGGGCCTGTGGGCAGCATGTGGCCTCCGGAACCTTCTTCTGCGGCCCTCTGCCGCTCAGAGCCCCCTCCCCCATGGAGCCCCCCTCCCCCGCAACCAAGGCATTCAACTGGAGCACGATGCTTGCTACCGCAACCTCTCCCGAGCCTGCCAAACAGACCCCCCCTCTCTTCTTGAGCCAGGAAGAAAGTGCGTCGGGTTGGCAGCCTTGGGAGAGGTCGCTCAAGCAGACAATCAAAAAGGCCTTTCCAATCGTCGGCAACAGCGGGCGGGGCATGTCGGGAAGAGTTCCTTGGCTGAAGTGCCGGCCTGCACTCCAGCTGACGGAATGGCGCTCAGGAGCTGAGTGCCTTTCTGATCAACAGCTGGAGTACGGATCAGCACTTCAGCCAACGAACTCTCCCCGACATACTCCTCCCACCCTTGCTGACGATCGGAAAGGTGCTCAGGAACTGAGCACCTTTTCGATTGTCAGCTGGAGTGACCTCTCCCAAGGCTGCCAACCCGACGAACTTTCCGACGTGCTTTCTTCCTGGATCAAGAAGAGAGAGGGTCAGTCTGGTAGGCTCCGGAGAGGTCGCGGCAGCAAGCCCCGCGCTCCGGTTGAATGCCTTTGCTGCGGGGGAGGGGGGCTCCAAGCGGCAGAGGGCTGCAGAAGAAGGCTCTGAACTCTCCCCACCATGCTCCACCCTCCCTTGCTGACAAGAGCCTTTCCAATTTTCAGTGGAGTGCAAGGCATGGTGGGTAGAGTGGGGAATTCAAGGAAGGAGGGGTCGGGGGGAGGGTTGCCAGAGTGAGCTTGAGTTTAGGAATGGCACAGACAGTTACTGGTAGCTTCTTCACAGTAGGCTCCTGGAACTTAAGGGACATTGAGAAGCTGTTGTTGTTCAGTCGTTAAGCTGTAAGTTCTGGCAAAGTGCTCTGATTTGTAAAGTGTTAAGACTGGGCAAAGTTTGTGTTTTGGACTGTGTTAGAGATTAGGGCAGAAAGAGCAACAGAAACAAAACACCCTACAACACATGCCTGGATTTAAGCTGGCTTAGTCCATTTGAAATCAAAAAGAATAAGCTTGTCTCAATAGACACCTGGCATTCACTATTAGGGTGAATTACCATGCTTCTTATGAATGGTGGCAATTGCTGCTTCAGTGCAAGAAATGGCATCTACACTAGGGGTTGTCCAGGAGTCGAGTACCTTGCCAGTGTATGCTTGTGAACAATGCTTTCTGCACACACTTGGACGTACCTTTTTAAAACCTCTAACAGTGCAATCCTGTGCACACGTATGTGGGCGGAAGTACTACTGAGTAAACATGCAAAGAATTGTGCTGCATGCAAAGGAGTGTGCTGCAATTGTCACACAAATGGAAACGGAGAGACTGAAATGGGAAAAAGAGCTGGGCCACCCCAGGGGAGTTGCATTTGTGCTTGGGCTCTGGAAGGAGCCAGAGCTGTCTGTGATCTCTGCAGGGATCACAGGCCAACAAACTGTTCTATTTTCCTTTAATTACTCTACTCATCTTTTTAAAAAAATATCCCAGTGTGGGTCTTTAGCTTTGCTTGTGCATTGGTCATTATTATCAATTATTAATTTAATTCATGGTGCGGCCCCAGGGTCCGCATGCCACACTCAAGGTATGAAAAGTTGGACCACCTTGCTATAGTATAAATTGATTTAGGGTGCCAAGAGAAAAAAACTGCAATGCAACCTCCCAAAACAATTGCATATCACAGCACAGAAAATAAAAGTCATTTAGGGGAAAGGGAAGGGAGATCAAGGTACAATACAGATCTTTTAAGGACAAGATCTATTCTTTGAGGGGAAAAGGCCACTTAATGTCATGGTATACAGTACATGCAATAAAACAAACCAGGCAGAAGACAGCATGATGCGGAAAAACCACAGATTTTTTATGTGCACCTAAAAGATGTGCACCTAAAAGAGATGACAAGGAGGTAGTTGTCATTCTACACAGAAAGACTGTATCAGTAGTTTTATTGCATGAGCAAAGTGACATGGAACAGTGAGAATTCTGAACTCTACTACCTACCTACTCTACCTTGCCAATGGCAAAACTGAGGCAATCATTTTTATGGTGATGTTAAAGTACAGTACTCTGAACAGGATCTTGTCTCATAAATTCTTCCACTACTGTGGAGTTAACAGATTCCTTATCTTTAGGGCTGCCTGCAGTCTGTGCCAAAAAATCATGATACTGTTCTAAAGTTACACAAATTCTGCAACAGAGGCTGAATTTTGTAATCCACACAAATTATACAAATTAAGCAACTCTGCATAACCTCTTATTTGCTTGATTTACTCTGCATTTTTATTTTTAGATCATTTATTTTGCTGTTGTATCACCAGGCATTGTCCATACACTTTCAAGCATATCTTCACCAGGCATTGTCCACACACTTTCAAGCATATCTTCACAACTATATAGACTAAAACATTGCTTTTATCAAAAGGGTAAAAGGTTTCTCAGAAAACAGAATACAACATTCTGCAGATTCATTTGTATACATATGGTTCTACACTTGCTACTATAATATTTTCTAGTAATACAGGTCCCTAAGGAGGGACTAAGCCAGCGGGTGGCGCAGCGGGTTAAACCGCTGAACCATAAGCTGTCGATCGAAAGGTCGGCAGTTCGATTCCCGCGACGGGGTGAGCGCTCGTTGCTTGGCCAGCTCCTGCCAACCTAGCAGTTCCAAAGCATGTCAATGCGAGTAGATAAATAGGTACCGCTTGTGGGAAGGTAAACAGCACTCCATGTTCCAGCCGCATGCTACGCGCTGTGGCAAGGAGAGTCATGCCGGCCACATGACAATGGAGGTGTCTTCGGACAACGCTGGCTCTTCAGCTTTGAAATGGGGATGAGCACCACACCCTAGAGTCGGACACGACTGGACTTAATTGTCAGGGGATACCTTTACCTTTTTAAGGAGGAACTAGTAGGTGATTCTGAGCGGATTAATCTAACAGCCAATAATCTACTAATCACTAAGGACAGGTTGCTTACCTGTACCTACAGTTCTCCAAGTGGTCTTCTGTGCAGACACATGCAATAGCATAGTTCTAAACATGCACAGATGAGTGCCTCATCAGTTCCTTTGAAGACCACCCCCCTATTCAAATGTCCAACTTAAGAGGAACCTCTGGAGTACACCAGAAGAGGAACCTTAAGAAGAACCAATGGAGTACATCAACAGAGGGGACGGTCAGGTGTCTGCCCAGATGACCATGCAAAGAACTAGTTACAGGTAAATAACCCGTCTTCCTCCTTCTGTGGTCTCTGGAGGCAAGTGCAGGTCAATCAGGAGACGCTCTGTAGAACAGTATGCCCAAACAAGGCATCACCTCTCAACCTCATGTCCAGAGCACAGTGCTCAATAGAGACCAATGGCATAGGTCACATTGCTGTTCTGCAGAGCTCTGAGGGCAAATCACTTCTCAGGAGTGGCACAGAATGAAACCACTTTGGTGGAGTGTGTTCTCAAGGTTCTCTTAAGGCGGAAGCACACCGGGCGCGTCTCGGAACGAACACAGCAAAAGCTGGGAATTGCCCAAGGGAAGCGTCAATGATAAAATGCAGACGCAACTGGCCGCAATGGGCTGCACACACGCAGAACGTGCTTCTGCCTTAAGTCAAGTGGCAAGCCAGGGAGCTAGTCACCGAGTGAGCCAGCTGCTGGATGGAAACATTTCTGCCCTTCTGGGGCACCGGATAACAGATAAATAGCTTATTGTCTGCTTGGAATGATGCAGTTCTATTAATAGTCGAAGATGTGCAAACTCTAGTCTATGGCATAGTCCATTCTATGGTAATCAGCCATTGGACAAATGTGATGGAATCCCAAGAATTTACAAAAGTCTCTAGATCAGTGGTGGCCAACCTTTTTATGACATGTGCCACTTTTAGTTTTTTTGTATCTTGGGCGTGCCACAAAAATAAATAAAGTAAATAAATAAATAATAAATACCCGTGTTTTTATTTTATTAAATAGCCATGTTTAAATGAAAACAGAATCACCTTCAGTTACTTAAAGTTTATTGTTATATCATTCTTAGAGTACGTAACAATGAACCATAAATGAGCCAGGATGGTGTAGTAGTCTAATGCAAGTACACTCTCTCTCTCTCTCTCTCTCTCTCTCTCTCTCTCTCTCTCCTCATGTGCTTCTGTAGTTTGCCCACACTCACACTCTCCTCATGTGCTTCTGTAGTTTGCCCTCTCTCTCTCTCCTCATGTGCTTCTGTAGTTTGCCCTCTCTCTCTCTTTCCTCATGTGCTTCTGTAGTTTACCCTCTCTCTCTCTCCTCATGTGCTTCTGTAGTTTGTGCGCACGCACACACACACACACACACACACACTCACTCTCCTCCTCTCCTCATGTGCTTCTGTAGTTTGCCCTCTCTCTCTCTCTCCTCATGTGCTTCTGTAGTTTGCACGCACACACACACACACACACTCACTCTCCTCCTCTCCTCATGTGCTTCTGTAGTTTGCCCTCTCTCTCTCCTCATGTGCTTCTGCAGTTTGCCCACACACACACTCTCTCTCTCTCTCTCCTCATATGCTTCTGTAGTTTGCCCACACACACACACACACACACACACACTCTCTCTCTCTCTCTCTTGGTAGTCACCCCAGAAGACTCTGTGGTGTGTAGTAGATGGCTGTGGAATACAATTTGTCTCTTTAATCCTCATGTGCTTCTGTAGTTTGCCCTCCCACACACACACACACACACACACACACACACACACACACACACACACACACACACACACACACACACACACACACACAATCTCACTCTCTCTCTACTTAAAATTAAAGTAAATTGCAAACCACGACAAAAAGCCTGGGTCAAACAGCAAGCCTCAAGCAACAAACAACAACAAATTTTAAAAGGGATGGACTGCAGTAATTTGCAGAGACTCCCCACCAGACCCCCTCCCCCCTCTTTTAAATTAGAATACCTTTGCAGAGGTAGACTGCCTGATTCCTGGGTCAACTGATTACGTGCACGGCTCAATAATATGAGTAGTAAATAATTAGCCTCCTGGATGGAGAAGAGCAATTGCAAGCACATGAAGTAAATTGCAAACCATGCCAAAAAGCCTGGGTCAAACTCAAACAGCAAGCCTCAAGCAACGAACAACAACAAATTTTTAAAAGGGATGGACTGCAGTAATTTGCAGAGACTTCCCACCAGACCCCCTCCCCCCTCTTTTAAATTAGAATACCTTTGCGACGGAGAGGCTCCCTGGGGGCGTGAAGAAGAGCAATCGCAAGCTGAAGAGGAGATTCCTGGGTCAACGGATTCCTGGGTGGAACTTGCAAGCTTCCTCAGATAAAACAATTAGCCTCCTGGCGAAGAACAATTAGCCTCCATCGAAGAACAATCCAGCAAGCGCAAGCTGAGGAGCCAGCTTCCTCGCTGCCTTCGTTCGCGCCTCTTTTGCCTCCCACTGCTAACGGCTCGCGCGCTCCTTCGGCTCTTGGCTGAAAGCCAGGAGAAAACAGCTGATTGGCGCTGCTGAAAGCGCCACCTGCAGGCTCCTGGCGTTAGGCCAGGAGCCGAATGAGCATGCGAGTGAGCAGATCGGCACTGGAGAAACACTAAGAGCAGGCACGGAGGAGCTTGGGGATCCAGAGAGCGCCCGCGACCGCGTGCCACCCGACGGACCTTCCCGTGCCACTCTGTGGCACGCGTGCCGCGGGTTGGCCACCTCTGCTCTAGATGCTCCCCAAAATGAGAAGTGCCAAGGTTGGTAGCATTCTGCAATATTATAGATCAGAGGTTCCCAAGCTGTGGTATGTGTACCACCGGTGGTACTTTGTGCAACCAGCAGTGGTATGCGGCAGGCTGGTCCTTATCTGCTTTTCTGATCTTTTCAGTCTCTCTCCCTCACCCGCTCAGTCAATACAGGCAGTGCTAGCAGGAGAGTCGCACGGGCAGCCGCGGTGATGGTGTGGGGGCGGTGGCAGCAGTGCTACAAACAGCTGGGCAAGGCGGCTGAGCGAGGTGTGGCAAGGCTGCTGGCGCCAGCGTAGCGCTCCCCTGGACCGTGCTGATCCTCCTGTCTCTCCTCCCACCTTCTCTCTCTCTCGCACGAGCATGTGACGAAGTGTGAGCAAAGAGGAGAGAGACAATGTACTCTTCCGCCACTGCTCCTAGCAGCTGATTACTGCCTGCCCCAGCTTGTGTATATTAAAGACAAGCACCCGAACAGACTGCAAGTGGAGTCCGACATGAGACTGAAACCGAGTCAAACTCAGCCTGACATCAAAAAGCTTGTGTCGATGATGCAGCCTCAACCATCTCATTAATACATAAGCAGCCCTAACTTACTTAGTCATTACGCGCACGCACACGCACACACACACCCCTACCTACCTATTCATGGCGTGAAAGTCTTTACAAATCTATTTATTAATTTATTGGCGCAGGTAGTACTTCAGAAAATTTGACTATGACATGTGGTACACCTGGCAACAAAGGCTGGGAACTCCTGCTATAGATGTTCCGATGTTAACATTGGATTTTAATGTATTTGTGTCAATACAGATGTTATGGGCAAAGAAACCTGTAAGGAAGGAAGAGAAGTGGAATTAAGGGCTCTGTTTATTAATCCCTGTGACTTTCTGGGTCAGTTTCTCCTTGGAAATAGGAGAACTATTGACCCTCACCATGAGCTGATGAGAACCATCAGTGGTAAGCTCTATCTGAATATGGTCTGTACTGCTTAAATCTGAGTTATTTGTTTTTCTGTGAGATACTAAGGACAAACAGGAAACATTTCTCCCAATGCTGCTTCAGCGATGGTCAAAAAGGAACTGATGGATTGGATATGTGCTTCAAGCACATATCCATGCTGGGGTATAAAACACTCCACAAAGCTCTGGAAGCTTCCAAAATTGGCTCTGCATGTCTGCAGAACTCCACTACACATGACTGTACAGAAATCACAAAGGACGACAGTTTTCGCACATGGAAACAGAGAAGATCTCAGTTATAACAGGCCACTAGGAAGGCAATTCAAATAATTATGGAAAGACATATTGCTAAGACAGCCTGGGTTTACATCTACACTGAAGTTTAGATTCATACCTCAAATTGCATAGCCTGATTTACACAAGGAAGATTGGATTTTTATCAGGCATGATGTCAAAAGGTCCCTGCGCAGCTCCAAAACCAGACTCCTGAAGCACGTGGGTCTTGCCAGCTTACTATGAATTTGCCCAGAGAACAACAGACTTTCAGTTACCAAACTATCTTGAAAGAGATCCAAGTACCATAATCATAAAGGTAAAGGTGACCCGACAATTAAGTCCAGTCGTGTCCGACACTAGGGTGTGGTGCTCATCCCCATTTCAAAGCAGAAGAGCCAGCGTTGTCCGAAGACACCTCCGTGGTCATGTGGCCGGCATGACTCTCCTTGCCGCAGCGCGTAGCATGCGGCTGGAACACGGAGCGCTGTTTACCTTCCCGCAAGCGGTACCTATGCATTTACTCGCATTAACATGCTTTGGAACTGCTAGGTTGGCAGGAGCTGGCCAAGCAACGAGAGCTCACCCCGTCGCGGATTCGAACTGCCGACCTTTTGATCAACAGCTTATGGTTCAGCGGTTTAACCCACTGCGCCACCCGCTGGCCCATAATCATAGGTGCCACTATATTATTTAAGGAAAGGTGTGTGAGGAAAGCATGACTGGGGAGCATTAGTTGTTCAAAATGGTATTTGGATATTTTAGCTCAGCTGGATGTAGAAGGGAACTGGATGTCTATATCCACCTGCTGTGTGCCCCTCACTGAGAGAAACACCAACTATCTGTGAGAAGGAAGAAAAGCCAACAAGACAGAAAATACAATTGCTTCCTCCAGTTGCTATGCTTTTAAATGAAAATGACCCACCTTGGGAAACACTTAGGAGGTGGAAAGGTGACATGTAAATGCTCACAAACAAACTAAATTTTATAGGCAGAAAAGTTTTGCTTTGCTTTAATTTTCTTTATAGTCTTCCTTGAAAAACAAACAAGTATTCCTCCTAACAACGTGCACAATTAACAAGTACTGACTGCAAGTACAGTCGGACCTTTTTATCCACAGGTTTTTTTATCCACGGATCTGACTCAACACGGATGGCAAAACTGTAGAGGCAGTCCAACCACATTACATTACCTCTTTTGTCAGCATTGTCGGGAGCCTGCCAGCCACTTCCAGCCTCCTACGTGTGTCCAAACTGCTGAAAAATGCAGCTGGGAGTCTCTGCCGCCATTTACATGTTGCTTCCAGTACTGGCTTTTGTTTTTTCATTCAGTTTAAACAAACTCAGGAGGAGGGAAGTGCTGAAGATTAGAGATGTGAAGGCCTGGAAAAAAACCGGAAAAATTCAGGGGGGAAAAACGGGTTTTTTCCATTTCCCCTCTGAAACCTTTGGTGTGTTTTTTTTTTTCAAAAAACTGAAAAAAGAAAACATTGAATGTTTTATTTTAACATGATGAATAAAATATTTTAAAACAAGGTGTTCAAATATTTTCCAAATCATTTCTAAAAAATATGTATGGTATCAGATTATTCTAATTTCTGTGCCCTGAGGACAAGCAAGTCCTAGGTTACAAACTGAACTCTCCAATGCAAGAACAAGATGCATTTCTTCCTTTAGGAGGTGCTGCTATTGTCACAAGAAAAGAAAAAGGTTTCAATTTTGTTTTTGCATGTGGGTGAGTATGTTTTGTTCTGTCCTCTTCACTAGGCCTCACTAGGCCTTGTTTCAATCTGGGCAAACCTTCAATTTTTAGAATTCCATAATAACTGTGATAAAGACAGATTCAACAGAGTATCTGCAGAAGCAGAGACTGACGGCCTGATCCTGTGTAACCTGCCCCGGGACAGCACACGCTGCGCCGGGGGGGGGGGAAGGGTGTCAAGTGCGACACCCAGAGAGCAAGCAGCGCCGGCAATGCACCGCTGGCCCTGCACCGGCTGGAGCAGGTAAGACCTATGCCGGTCAGAGTAGGGGAGGGCGGACTGGGTGGCAAGGGAGGTCAGCCATTGGCCGCCCGGGGCCTGGTGGGGGCGGGGATACTGGGTGCCAAAATCCCCAGTATCCAAAGCTCCCTCCAGGTCCCAGATACGACAACACGGCCGGCGTTAACGTGCACAAGCTCTAGAGCTCGCGCACACTTTCGAACCTTCCGCTGCTTACACAGGGGAAGGGGACAATTGTCCCCTTCTCCCAAGTTGTTCCTGGGCTGCCCCGGGGCAGCCCGGGAACTCGATAGGAGGGCGGTCAGCCCTTTAGACCAGCCGCCACAGCCTACACAGGATCGGGCTACCCAACTGATACTGATAATTACAGCTCAGAAAATGACTGATAAAATTCCATGCCCATTCATTGAAACGTAGTCCCACTCCCTTCTATACACTCCCCCCTCTTCAATTCTTTATGAGAATGTTTTTTTTAAAAAAATTATTTAATACTGTGGAGAGGAAATATGAATAATTGTTACTTCTGGATTTTTGAAAAATTGTTTTGTGGAGGTTTCTGTCTGTTCCACATAAACTAGTAAACAGTTCAGGAGATTGTTGCTCTATTTGTTACAATTACAAATAAATATATAAAAAGTAAATTCTGTTTGTAATAATTGTTTGGATACACTATATTTTTAATATGCTAGTTGTGATAATTTTATGCCAAGTCAAATTGTCCATAGTCATATTTTATGTTCCTAAAGTAATAGAATGACTTTCAATCTGGAAAAGAAAGAAAGTGCTAATGTAGCATTTTTTTCAATTTTTCTGAAAATTTCTGGTTTTTCCAAAAAACGGGGGGAAAATTGGGGTTTTTCAGAGCTTCAAAATTTCCAGAAATTTTACATCTCTAGTAAAGATGCTGAAAAAAGGTAATGTGGCACTGATGCTGGAAAAAAGGTAATGATTTCATATAACACTGATTATCTTATCCACTGGGGTTCCAGGAACAGAACCCCAGTGGATAAAACGGTCCAACTCTAGTTCCAAAGGGCAAGTAATCTTCTGGTACTAAGGAAACATGCATCAAGCAACTCTAAGGATATTCTAAAGGTTATTCAGTGTTTCAGTGTATATTTAATGGCTGCACATTACCAAAGACTGCATGCCATCACAGATTATTCAAGGAGCTGGGATTATTTCATTTGGTGGCAGGGCTAAGATGTTTGGATGCTCCAATATTGGACACTGTAGAAGCATTGACAGGTGGTATCTCTCTCTTTGCTCACTCCACATCATAGCTGTGCTCAACTGAGACTGAAGCGTCACAGAACCATAGGTACAGAAAATATTCAGCAAGATTTTAGTTCATAAGAACAAAGCTAGAGCATAAGAAAGCAATTCAACACTTAAGCAAATCAGTATTCAGTTCTACTGGTCCTGGGGACGTAGATTCATTTAAAGTAACTGTTCCCTTACCATCTCTTTACCTACCCTGAGTCGTGAAGCCCTCATTTCATTATTAGTGTAATTGTTAGGTTGGGCCACTTTCCTGTTGTGGGAGAAGACAAATGCAACATAAGAACTACACAGCTCTCTCTCTCTCATATCTCTTACCACTTCCCCGTCTTTGTCACACAGCAGGCCTATCACTTCCTCGAGCTCTCTCTTCTTTTTGACATAACCCCAAACCCCTTTTTGTGGTTTTGGGCATCCTTCACCACCCTCAGCTGTGTTTAGCCTTCCTGATATCCCTGTGTGTGCAGGATATACCATATTGCCCGAGTATAGGCTGCTCCTGATTATAAGCCGCACCCTTAAAGTTTGGTGCTATTAAAAAAACATTCCAGGTCTTCATTCGGAGTGAGCAAGTTGGAGCATAGGCGAAGCGGCTGCTGGGGGGGGGGGGGTTGCGTCTCCTTTTCTCTCCTTTACGAAGCCTGCTCTCCCCCCCCCCGGCAGCGTTCCTACCGGGCGGGGCTGCTGCTCTCCTTCAAACAGAGCACTTTTGGTCGGCTCTGCTCTCCAAGTGCGTTCAGCGTTCGGGATCGACATCTAACCCGTTTTGCCCCGAGGCCATATTTCCCCAGAACTTCCAAATGCCAGTTTTTGTCACATGTTTAAGGTACCCCCAAATAGAGATAACCACCTGCAAAAAAAATTCCCAGGTGCGCCATATACCTGTAGCATGGGTGCTGCAAATGCCACTCATTGGGGTTTAAGGCATAACAAATTTCTCCATTCATTCCTATGTAAAGCATAGACCTGACAACACAAGATCTCCAACACACACATAGTTGTGTTGTGCACACAGCTTCTGTGCTTTAGGATTGTGTAGGGGGATGTCCCAGCACAGTGTACCCCAAGTTACAAGTCACTACCTGCAAGGGTTTTTTTAATGGCAATTTGAATCCTTTAATTGCTGCAGCTGAAGTTGTGAGTTCACCAATACAATGCTCAAAAAACATAGTTGTGTTCTGCACACAACTTCTGTGCTTTAGGGGTCTGCAGGGGTCTGTCTCAGCACAGTGTACCCCAAGTTACAAGTCACTACCTGCCAGGGTTTTTTTTATGACCCTTCAAATGCTGCAGCTTTAGTTGTGAGTTTAGCACAAAAACGCTCAAAAATGTGTTCTACACACAACTTCTGTGCTTTAGGGATCTGCGGGGGTATGTCTCAGCTCAGTGTACCCCAAGTTACAAGTCCCTACCTGCCAGGGTTTTTTTAATGACCTTTCAAATCCTTGAAATGCTGCAGCTTTAGTTGCGAGTTCAGCACAAAAACGCTCAAAAAAAGTAGTTGTGTTGAACACACAACTTCTGTGCTTCAGGGTTCTCTAGGGGCACGTTTCAGCACAGTGTGTACGAAGTTACAAGTCCATGCCTGCAAGAGTTCTCTATAGCTCTTAAGAGTTCGTTTTTGCAAGATGTCTTGCAAAGATAGTTTTTGATGGGTATTTAAAATTTAAATGCCAGGCTCGCCTTTTGTCATACAGCCAGCCTTATAACAAAGGCTGTTATTCCACCCACCCCCACATAGCTGGAGGCTAGTTCCTGACCCTTATATGCACTTGTTACTGGAAAAATACCATGTCACCAGGCTGGGCTCAGGCTGGGGGGGGGGAGAACCCCCCCCCCAAGAAATAAACAGCTAAACTGAGCTCCCTTGCAACAATTCAGCTAAAAATCAGTATATAATGATAGCTGCCTGCAAGGTACTTGCAATCACTCAGTTGAGGCAGGAGACATAATTCTGAGTAGCCCAGCCTTCAACCCTGTTGTGATAGGCTCAGCCTGATGAGGGGGGAAAGAAAAAAAACCTAGAGATAAACATCTACATTGAGCTGCCTGCAAAAATCCTGCTGAAAATCAGTATAACAACCTGGCAGATCTCTGCAAATAGTCAGTTTGAGGCTGGAGACAGAATTCTTAGTACCCCAACCTTCACCACCTCCTAGGCTCAGCCTGAGGGGGGGAATAGAAAAAAACACCCAGAAACAAACAGCCAAATTACAGGAATGGCATTAGATTACCCTCTAAGGCCCAATGAGTTGTTTGCGCAACACTTTGTGTTTCTCCTTCTTACAGCTCTGTAAAACTGATCACCTGCACCTGAGGTGTTGGAAACAAAGTGGATTCAAAAGCCAGGGCCCTGGCCATGAGAAAAAAAAGCCAGAAATCCACTCACAAAGTATAGGAAATGATACAATATGATGAAAATGGCTGCATAGATCTATTCTGTTACCCATATAACCCCAATGAGGGCTTTGAGCAACGCCTGGTGCTGCTCCTGCTTACAGCTGTGTACAGCTGCTCACCTACACCTGAGGTGCTCCAAACAAAGTGGATTCAAAAGCCAGGGCCTGGCCATGAAAAAAAAGCCAAAGTTTCATTTCTAATTTCAGTGGGGAGGGGGTACCCTTGCTCTTCTGGGGGGGTCAGTGGGGTGACCCTAGAACTCTGAAAATTGTTTTAAAACAAATAGTTTCACCTGTCTAATTTCCACAAAAAAATCCAGAACAATTGGGGGGGGAACCTTTTTTTTTTTTTTAAACCTACTTTCTTTCAGGCATTGCTCAAAGCACTCATTGGGGCAAAATGGGCAAAATCTAACCAGAGGCTTCACATGGTAGGGAGGTGAGTGTAAGGCTTGCCTCCGACACCATCATCCTACATACCGTATTTATCGGCGTATAAGACGCACTTTTTCGTCTAAATTTGTGACCCAGAATAGTAGGGTGCGTCTTATAACCAATACTAAAAATCCCTCTCTTCCCCCCCCCGCCCGTTTTAAAGCATTTTCGGGCTTACCACGTTTTTCCGGACCCAGAGAGCTCCTTGTGCTTTCTTCCCTAACTAATCTATCCAATCTACAGCTGTTTGTCGGGTTTAATTTATGCACGTGCATGAGTTGAGCTTTTCAGCAGCCAGCAGAGGGCCCTGTGCCCCTCAGTTCAGTTCAGCTGAGTTGCAGAGGGCGTGGTCTTCCCAGCTCTCCTCCAATGGTGAATGAATGCAGCTTGGGTAAGCTTCTGAACTGGGCCTATTTGGGGAGGCTTTGGAAACTGTGCATAGGTGGGGTGGGGTAAGAGTTGAGTCTGGGGTTTTTTTTTGTACTTTTATGTTGTTTACTTTGGAAACTGTGCATGGGTGGGGTGGGGTGGGGTGGGTTGGGGTGGGGTGGGGGAAAAGAGTTGAGTCTGGGTTTTTTTTACTTGGGATTTATGTTTACTTTGGAAACTGTGCATGGGTGGGTTGGGAGAAAAGAGTTGAGTCTGGGGGGGTTGTACTTGGGGTAAACGTTTTTTACTTTGGAAACTGTGCATGGGTGGGTTGGGGGGGGAAGAGTTGAGTCTGGGTTTTTTTTTTGTACTTGGGATTTATGTTCTGGTGCATTTTGTTCATGTGTCTTATTGCTGTGTGTTTTTAAAAGAGATCCTGGTATTTTTGTGCAATTTATGTAAATTAGCTAATTAAGCAGCCAAGCGGTAAGTGACCAAGTGGCCCAAAAATGCTTTAATTTTTTTTTCTTGAAACCCAGGGCCAAAAGGAAGGTGCGTCTTATACGCCTGTGCGTCTTATACGCCTATAAATACGGGTACTTCATAGGCTGCATCAAGCACAAGAATTAAGGAAAAATCCACCACACACACTACAAATAAACTACAGGAAAGTACACTGTTGGCTTTTTTTTAAGATAGACACAAGATTTTGCTAATATTTCCTCCAGAGTAACTGTTGCTAATCACAAGAAAAGAAATATACCAAGAGAAGCTGAAATTTTAACTGTGGAACACAGAGTATTGATTGCCTCTACTCCAGAATTCAGTAGCAAGTAAGGAGTCCTAAAACACAGTGATCTTTTTCCTCTGCTACTAAGTACAAGAACATGTTCATAAACTCTGATATTCTGAAGAAAAATCTGAGCACATATGAACAACTTTCACTAAATTCTTGAACTCTAGGAGCAATTCCAGAAAAAAAAAATCAATTGCATTCTAGAACACTGTGCTTGGGGTGGTCCTGATTCCATCCCATGGCTAACTGAAAGTGCTAATTTTGTAACCTATACTTTGACCCTGAGTCAGAGAGAACAAATAATCCTAAATATTTCCAAAAATCAGAAAAAAAGATATGCTGTATGTGACAGTAAGATTTTTTTTTAAACAGACTTGCAATGTTCCACTAGCCTGGGGCAGACAAGCACATGAGTAGCAAACTGCACTGGCCTACATGGAATGGACAATTGCTTTCTTTATGGGTGCAAACACAACAATAAGGTCGCTTCAAGCTCTCTTCTCTTCTACTCTCTCTTGCTTTATGCTGAGAACGCGGTTGTACTTTCTAGGTCCCGTATAGGGCTGAAACGTCTGTTGGCATGTTGTGTAGACCTTAGTAAGAACAACCTCCAACTCAATTATGACAAGTCAAAAACTATGTTTTTTAGAAAGTCTAGGAAGTTATCTAGACTTCCGATTTATTAGAGGTAATAAAATTGAGCAAGTACAGCAGCTTCAATACTTTTCCATCACAAGCTCTCGTGGATTCCACAATGTACTGTAATCCAGAATAATGCCAGCATCACCGCCCAAGCTACTTTACGGTTTGTTTGTTTTTACAGTCGTGGGAATGTTTATGTCCCTGCTGCCCTTGAGGTATTGGAATCATCCCACAAGCATTATATGGTGCCCCTATTTGGCTCAGCGTATAGGACACTTGTACCACAGGTTGAGAACCCCTGCTTTATAACACTGTCATCTCTAGGAAATGAACACTGTCACTGATATGTGCTTGGAACAAGACCACCACCTGATTATAGTGTGTATAGCATTGCAGTATATTCATTCCTGTTTCAAGAGATCCTGCAGAAGAGCCAAGTCCCACTCCTAATAACAGTATAATGTTACACTTGCAAAATAAGTTGAACAAATTAAACTATTTCCATTGAACTCAATGCAAGGCAAATAAAAAAAAACACAGCTGCCTTGCCCCTCCACTTACACAACTGAGTCACAACTGAACCCTGGATTCTGATTAACTCTGTAGCCAATCATAGCACATCAACCTCTAACAGGAAGTGTGTCTCTCAGAAAATATAGCATAGAACTACATTATTCAGGCTTCGTGTCTTGAGAACACAGAACACACAAACGGCGACTTGGATTATGGAAACTGGTGAAAGAGCACTTTGTGTGCAAAAATACCTTTTTTTTTGCACAAGCAACAAGTGGTCTTGCTCGATGATAAAACGTTGGAAAAATATAGAGCTAATACCCAACTATGGTCCTATACGTATATAAACACTCTTAACAACCAACAACAACAACAACAACTCCTCATTTCTACCTTCTGCTAAACACAGAGGTGGGGACAACGACAAGGCCACCAAACACAAAACCGTTGAGAATGGGGCCAGTCACAATCCCACTCCTCTTTCATGCATTGATTTCATATGTGGACAGAACAACAGAATGTGAGATAATGGATATGGTTATTTGAAAAAAGTTATTACAGCTTTTAAATCATTCAGTTTGACTAGTATCAATTCATTATGATAATTTATTAAATAATTCATTATTAGGAATGAACTATTCTGTGCAAAAGAATATAGAAATGGAATATTTTCCAGTTCAGAAACGTTTCCACCCTACATCATTGCTCCATCCCATTTTTTTGTTGCTGGCATGACTGTTGATGATCAGCCATCCAAAAAGTAGGTTTTGCTTTAGTTCAAATTCAAAAACCTTTATTGGCATACAATAGCACATCAAACATCCTATCATGTTGTGAGTTCAATGTATAAATCATTACAAGTGGATCTGTCCTGCTTTAGTTCCACATTTCTTCAACATGAGACTTGAAACCCTACCTCAAGTTTCCCACCACAGTGCTCTGTAGCACAGTTGTAACTTGATTTAGTGTCTCCCTTAACCTTCCCTTGCAGAAACCTTCTTCCCCTCTCACAGGGGTATTGTGGAACTTGAACTTTTGGTATGGGAAGGGCACAGTTCATGTACACCACTCGCAAGAGTGTTTATTTAAATACTACTGATCAGAGAAAACCTCTTAATTAAGGCAGCTTACAGACAACAACAACAGTAATAATAATAAAGGTCAATGCCAAAACAAAATGCACAGGGAGCAAACAAAAACAAAGTGTCCCCCACCCCCGGCTGAACTTCTTTGGTTATTTGAAGGAAAGGCAATGTTAATGTACAGAGTGCTTTTCTTTATCATATATCTAGAGAGCATGTATCATGTATGAGCACAGTTTCCCCTATGCTTACTTCCATCTGTGAGCAACAGAGCTGGGGTGAGAAAGATAATTAACTCCACATCACTAGGACGTACTTCAAAGAAAATGAATTCAGGAAAATAAATTAACATGAAATATGAGTATGTATGAAATATGCTGTTTCTCATTCAGAAATGTAATATTTGGACCAAAGTTTGCCTACCTGAAATGCACTGCCCCTTCTGTGTTCTCCCTCCATTACTTTCCCATGGTTCTACTGTATACATGCAGTGACTGGTGGTTGTAGGAGTGCTGCCATGGTTGTTGGGACTGTGCCTGACAGTTTTACTACTATCTCTCGTTTAGAATGGCATCGTTTTCCTTTCAACTTTGCAGCTCTACATAATGCTGACGTAACACCAGCATAAGCAGCCACTAGTGTCAGCAGGAACACAGATTGCTCTGCCTATTTCTAGTATCTCACAGAACCTGAAGTCAGAATCACAGGAAACAGGAATAAAAAACCTTTGCCTTTGTAGGCATCCATATGCATTTCAGGCAGCATGTATATTTACTGATGCATATTAGAAACGGCAAAAATCAAACAAACTGCAGTTTTATTCTTACAAAGAGGGCCTTTCCATTCACACTAATGGCTAATATGCATGTAGTATCAGACACCAGAACCTCCTGATTAGTAGGTTGCTAAGCAGCAGAGTGCTATGCAGCATTAGTACAGGACTTTGAGACAGACTCTAGCTTTCTCTTTCAATCACAGCTGTGTTTCCTTTACAAGGAGATATGCAGCTCAATAGCTTTATTCATCTTTGGAAAAAAGTTATGTTTTGTCACAACACACCTGTCAAGAGCAGCTAACATCCATGTATCAGGGGAAGCAAGAAAAGACTATGGCAATCAGTGGCTAGCCACTGCATTCTCTTCAAGCTACAATGATGAGCAGTTTGGGAACTGGCAATCTCCAAAGGCTCAGAAATTAGTTTCAGTGAGCAACACAACATAGTCCTACTTTTACCTGATAGGATAGCTCTAGAATGGAGAGAAGCAGTCTTGACTCTAGCATACTAATGTCAAAACTGTAAATGTTGGGGAAAAACTGCTTCAATCATCAAAATTTAAACATATTTAGAATCCCTTTTCTGAGCCATCTGGATTATACTATACTGTTTTTTCTTAAAAATTCTCCAAACCATGATTGCTATCAACATCTTAATGAGCCTCCAAAGTCAGAAAGAGTTCATGTATCCAATATATAACCCACAAGGCTGCCAAAAGCTCTGCCATTTCACGCTCCTGGGTCTTTGATAGCACCTAAGACACATGACTTTCCCATCAGTTTTAAGTAACACATACTAGAGCACATGAACATAGTATAAAAGGTGAGTGGAATCAGTTTCAAACAGATAATGTACAATCACTGGTTCACTTTCAGTTAAGAATTCAGCTATAATCAGCTGCTCCAGTCTGATTTCAGCTATAGCCAGTCTTAATTCACCAACATGTATACCATCCCCCAACCAAAACATGTTACCATAGTACAGTACTTATGAAAATACAGACCAATACAACTCTTGGAAATACCATCCAGCATGCATTAGCATGGTCAAATAAATAGTGTCTCTCATTAAAGACAGACTGCATGCAGCCTTGTCTATGACTTTACAAACAACTTTTTCCCCTATGCGATTGCAGTAAACAACCAATTTAAAACACAACAGATCTCCTGCCTGGGATTAATATATCACCAGTAATCCAATTTTAGTTTGCTCTGAGATTTACATATAATTACATATTATATTTACATATAAATTGAGCTAGACTTTGGTTCACTTTAGCTTCCTGGCTGTGAGATAAAATTATTTAATTCATTTATAAACTGCTTTTTTAAAAAGCAACTTTTCACAAAGCGAAGCACAAAGTAAACTGCAAAACAAAAACGACAAAAATTAAAAGAAAAAGCGACGAACAGCAGATAAAACCCTAGCAGCATCAAATCACAAAACAGCAGAAATAAGTTCTACCATTAAAACTCTGAGGCAGACAAGTAAGGTCTTTAGTACCTGAGGGCATTCAGTATGGCAGCAAGACACACCTCCAGAAATGTATGCTAAAGTCATAGTGCCACCACAGAAGTGGCCCTGCCACTGAAACTGTGGGTGGTGAGTCAGAGAGCAAGGCCCAATATCAGCTTAAGGTTTGGACAGGAACATATGATGTTCCTTCAGGTAAATTGGTCCTAAGCTTTTAGTATTAAAGGTAACAACCGTTACCTTGAACTGGGCCTGGAAATGGATCAGCAGCCAGTACAGGTGGTACAACACCAGTGCTATTAAGTCACAGCACGTTGTACAAATCAGCAGCTTAGCAGTCACATTTTGCATCGCTCAAAGTTTCTAAACCATCTTCAAGGACAGCATAGCATTGAGCACATTAATCAAGTACGGATGAAACCAATGTATGGATAACTGAGGCTAAATCTGTATGCACCTGCTGAATCAGACATAGCTAATAAAAGGCACTCTGGCCACCACCAACCCCAGGAGACCAGGGTCAGAGCTGGATTCAGAAGCATTCCCTAGACCAGAGGCGGCCAACCTTTCAACATGAATGTTCCTGGACCTTTAATGGTTGTATAGGTGAGGGCATTTCAGCAGGTGCACGTGCTTTAGCAGCACCACAAGCAATTGCAGCTGCCAAGGTTCTGTCTTTTAATCTACACAAGTCTTTAATCTACACAACAGAGGTCCTAATGGTAGAAGGTTGGCCACCGCTGCAGAGGCGTTGTTAAGAGGGGTGAGGAGTCCATCACCCCCAGGCGAAAGGGTGCCTGGGCGCTGGGAGGGGGGGGTTGCACTTACCCGGCAACGAAAATGGCGGCGGCAAAAACGTGCGTTTTCGGCCCAGCGGCAGGTCAAGGATTGGCCCACCCAGGCTGTTTGTGCTCTAAATCGGTCAAAAAAACACCTGGTGTGTGTGTGTGTGTGTGTGTGTGTGCACGCGCACCGAAAAAACCGGCAGCAGCCCAATCGGGCCAAAGGGGGCGGGGCTTGGGCGGTCACATGGGGTGTCACGTGACTGCCAGCCCCTGGGGGTGGTCTGGCTACGCCACTGCACCCCTGCCCTAGACTGTGAACCTGTTTCTTCAGGAGTGTAACCCTATTAAGCACAAGCTGTAAACCTCCATCCAAACCAATAGAATTTCCAACCAACAGCACCTTCATCTTGCCTAGATTAAGTTTCAGCTTGTTTGCCCTCGTCCAAGATAGAACTGCCTCCAGGGTTTTTGCCACTTCCCTGAGACTAATGGGTAGGAATGAGAAGTAGAACTGGATATCATCTCCATATTGATAGCACCTCAGTACAACCCGCCCAAGGTAATTTATCCCAGCAATTTCATGTAGATACTGAATGGCGTGTGGGGGGAGGGGAGAATTCAACTGCAGTAAACTGTATTTTATTAGGAAAGATCTAGCATTCAGCTCATACTTTTGTAGCCGAAGTGGGGGGGGGGGGGGGAAACTAGTTTCTCCTACTGAACCAAGGAGAAAAAAAGCCCAATTTTTCAGATTTCTGTTATGGTGATGTTATTTGTACTATCACTTTTTCCAGAATTGACTTTAAAACATGCAAAGTAGAAATCGGTACTCACAAGAATCATACCCAGAGTTCCATATACCCACAAGCCACTCACATGGTGAGTGTTCCACTGCCCTCTGATAAGGGTGGTAAGAGACGGCTCAGTGTCTCCAGTTCGAATACCGTGGAGTTTACTTCAAAGTACACATGCATATGGCTGTGCCATAAAGAGGAAGGGCGGTGGGGGCGCACACAGACACACACGCACACGCACGTTTTGGCTTTAGTACTAAAGGCCAGTCAATTCCTGACTGACCGCCCCAAATCTAAGCTGCAAAAATATCCTTCTCCCCAAAACATGCTGCTATGCTAATCACATGCACTGTGAATATTTCTTTAAAAAAATTACTCACTGTAGCACTGGTAACTCTGAAGTAATCATTTTGTAGCAGGTTATAAACTGTTAACAGAACCAAAGGAGTATCCCGTAGTGATGTCTTATCAACCAATGTCGTAACTATTTTCCAAGCAATGGTCAAGTCCAGCCTACAAATAAAAACAAAAATCAGTTAAAATCACACTTTAGAAAAGAAAAAGTGGATCAAACACAACATAGATCTATAAAATAAATTGGGGGGGGGAAACTCTCTTGGATTACATCATCATATGAACTCTCTAATTACATCATCATATGAAATACTACCATTCACTAGCAGTATCTGACACTGCACAGTATTTGGAGATTTATTTATTTTTATTTATTTACAGTATTTTTTATCCCACCTTTCTCCCCGAAGGGACCCAAGGCGGCTTACAACAACCACAACAACACAAAGAAAATACAATACAAAAAATACAATATAAAAATAATCACATTAACAGTAAAAAAAATTAATGAAAATTAATAAAAAACAGTATCTAAAAATCTCTAAACAATCAGAACACTTCAAGGCTGTCATTATTGAGAATATAAATATGACATGCATATACAATGGACCCTTTCAATCCGCAAGTTCGGGATCTGTGGATTTGACTCACCGCGGATCCCGGATCCATGAGGTCCATGCTAAAAACCCTTGTTAAAAGGGGGTGAAAGCCCCCAAATTGCCATTTTTACCTTTGAATAGCCAAATTGCACCATTTTCAAGTCTCCACGAGGCTTATGCAAGCTTAACAACCCACTTCTAGGTCGAGCGAAGGCTCTTCCCTCCCTCCTAGCCTTGTCCCAGAATGCACCCTGGGGCAAGGCTGCGAGGAGGAAAGAGTCTTCACGTGACCTGGATGTGGGTCGTTCAGTACTGTTCAGTAGTGGCTCGTAAAGGGATGCCTGGGCCAGGCATCTCCTATTCAAGACCTGGCCTGAAATTTAGCGTTCACAGATTCCAGTCTGCAGGGATGGGAAGCTCATCAAGGAGACTCCATGGCACAGGGCCTTTGGTTAGTCTCCAAGTCCAGAAGCAGCATCAACTTCCTCAAGCTCAGGGCAACTTCCTCAAGCTCAGCAGAGGTTGAGCAGCAACATTTCTAGCCCTGAAGGCCTTCCAGCAGCAAATCAAGTACTAGGGTGTCCAGACAATACCTCAGCCAAGGCTTATGTGAACAGACAGGAAAGAACAAGGTCCCCATTTATTCACAAGGAGGCATGCAGGTTATTTCACTAGGAACAGATCTCTCTCCATTCCATCAGGGCAGAATACAATCCAGGACAAGCCCAGCACAAAGAACTGGCTCAGCAGACAAAGCTTTGATGAGTCAGAACAATGCATGGACCCAACCATATTCCTCCAATTACTTCATCGCTTCAGCACATTGGAGATAGATCTGTTTGCCTCCCCCTGCAATCATCAGTTACCATGGTTCTATCCAATGGCCAGAGAAACTCCACAAGGCAGCACAGATGCCCTTCACCATTCATGGTCCAAGGGAACCCTGTATGCTCCCCTTCTTCCATCTGATTCCGCATGTCCTACAGAAAATATAGGAGGAGGTGGCAGAAGTGATCCTGGTTGCACCACACTGTCCTTAATTTACAGACCTAGTCAAAATGTTGTCCCAGGATCCATGGTATCTTCCTCAGGGGAAGGACCTTCTCTCCCAGGGTCCTCTATTTCACCCACAACCAGATATTCTTCATCTCACCGCATGGAGGTTGAGCGGAGGAGCATGTCAACCCAAGGTTATCCAGAGGCTGTAATGCTTACAGCATGTAAGGCCTCCACAAATACCGTATATAATTTTACCTGGTGTGTTTTCATTACTGTGTTTCCCCGAAAATAAGACAGTGTCTTATATTAATTTTGGCTCAAAAAAAATGCAGGTCGGTCTTATTTTCAGGGAGGTCTTATTTTCCCAACTTGTGGCGCGACCCCCTCCCCGGCACTTACTTTGATCGATTAAAGCTTCATTCTTTCCCAAGGGTGCAAGGCTCCTCAAGGACTGGAAGGTCTGAACTTGAGTCCTCCACCATAGAGAAGACGTGCTAGAGAGGCCAGCAAGGCCTGCAAGGAGGTTGCAACCTTGCAGAGTCTCTCGAGCACGTCGTCTCTATGGTGGAGGACTCAATTGCAGGTCTTCCAGAGCCTTGCACCCTCGGGAAAGAATGAAGCTTAAATCGGTCAAAGTAAGTGCCCGGGGGGGGGGGGTCGTGGAGGTGCCGGGGGGGATCGCATCTGTCTGGCTGATGATCCTAGCTAGGTCTTACATTCGGGGAGGTCTTATATTTATGAGTGCCAGCAAAAATGACGGTAGGTCTTACTTTCGGGGGGAGGTCTTATTTTAGGGGAAAGAGGGTAGGTGGTGTACCAAACAAGGGGAGCCCTTCAATCCCTGCCCTGTCCACTGAGTTTCTCCAATCTGGCCATTTGAATCCATGTCCAAACCCATTAGACCTGAGGAAGTGGGACTGGCACACTGTGGACATCCACAGGGCCAAGAATTTCTACCTGTCCCAGACTCAGACATTCATGAAGAACATGTGTATCTTTTAAACAGTCAAATTTGGGATACAGTTTCTCTACAATTTCTCATTGGCTCAGGGAATGTATAATGCTGGCCTACAAGACTTGGAGGAAGAAAGTCCTCTCTGGGATCATGGTGCATTCACTGGGGGGGAGGGGGGGACTGCATCAGCGGCCTATCACAACTGCTCTACCTTGGAGGCTGTATACAAGGCAGTAACTTGAAGATCAGTACATACCTGTACCAGTCATTACAGAACAGACATCTATGCCTCAGGTGATGCTTCCTTTGAGAGACAGGTGTTACAGCAAATGGTGCAGGAGGCTGCAGGGTAGTTCCTGCCCTTGGGGAATGCACAGCTCTGTCATATCCTACAAGCAAAGACACTATGGAACCACTGGAGAACAGAAAAATCTGGTTCACCTATGAATTCCCCTTCTCAGTGGTTCCAGGGTGGCTCAGTCTTCCTATCCAGATCAAATCAAGGTTAGCACACTGGGATTGATAATTTGGGAGAGCCCACTGCCATGACTGTGGGTTTCAGAGGGGTAAGAGTCCTGAGGTTTCCCTAGTTCGATAAGTAGTATGCAGTTTCCTTTCAGATTTCCTAGTTGGGACTTGTTAATGCTACTGCACAGAGGGGCTCCAGACACTCGGTCCTATCTGGGGAACCCAGCTCCTTGGAGCCTTTGAATAACATAAGAACGTAACATAGCTGGATCAGGCCAAAGGCCCATCTAGTCCAGCTTCCTGTATCTCACAGTGGTCCCACCAGATGCCTTCGAGAGCACACAGCGAACGATATAACCCGTTTCCTGTTGTCACTCCCTTGCACCTGGCACAGAGAAAACCTACTTCTAAAGCCAGGAGGTTGCTTATGGCTTGTAACCTGTGATGGTCTTTTCCTCCATAAATCTATCCAAACCCCTTTTAAAGGCATCTAAGGCCAGGTGCCATCCCCATATCCTGTGGCAAGGAGTTCCACAGATGAATTACATGATACTATGGAACCACTGGAACCACAGATGAATTACATGATACTATGGAACCTGCCAACTGCCAAGAGGAGGAGCTACCCACAAGCAAAAACAGAGCCACCTTGGAACCACCAAGAAGGGGGATTCACAGGTAAGAGTAAGACCAAATTTCCCTAATCCCATGACATCAACAATGCCATCTCTGTAAGTGGCAGTGGCTAACTGCATAGGCCCTTCCCCAGTGGATCTGACATGGTGTATTATAAAGATCCTTTGACAAGGTTCTTCTAGATCTGGATTTTTGCTACTTGCCTAATTCTCTGTGTTGCCATTCTGATAAGTTAATGTTTTAAAATACTTGACTTTTATTCAACAATCTGACTAGCCAAACAAGTTGTCTCTTACTGGTCACAAATCAACCCTGTTCAATTTAAAGCCTTATTTAGCACAACTGAATAAAACTAGAAATAATATTCCAGAAGTGTCCTCACCACCATCTTCTACAAGACCAAAATTTCTCTTATCTAGAAGAAATCCCTTGTCTTTGAAAATATAACAAATGTTAACACACTCCTACTTCCTGTACCAAGGTAACTATTGTAATGACTAAGATAGCTGCACTAGTTCTCTATAAATGCCTTCCAGGCATATTTCAAACTTCTGATATGTTCTACTACAGGCATTTCTCTTTTTTCTTTTCTTTTTTGCCCAGAGGCAAGAAGTAGTCATGTTAAGCGTGGTCATATGCACTTTGAACAAGGGTTCAATTACCATCACCACCCCGCAAACAGATTTACTTTGTCATAAATTGCAAACACTATACAATATGCCATAAAGCTTTTTCACTTAGTGTTATAATATGGGGTGTCCCTAAAAATGTACAAACATTTTAATGAGCTCTAATTCATATATACTTCATTGCAGAAAATCTGCAATACCGAAACATCTGGGAAGCAATTGAAGAGATGTGTGGAACCACCCCAGCACACACATTGGTAGATGTCTGCAGATCCCTTAGTCAACCATGTCAGCAGTGTGTAGACGCCAATGGGGAGCATTTTGAGCAATTGGTCTAATAATTCATTAACTAATTAATTACCTGGGCTAAGCAACTGCTTCTGTGTATACCATATACAGTATAAGTATGAATTACACTACAAGTGTGAATTATAGCATAATAAATTTGACACTATAAACTTGTGTGTATATTTTCTTGATGGCCTGTATTTACTGTTCTCCAAACAGAATACAGTAAAACCTTGGATTGAGAGTGTTTTGCATAACAAGCAAAAAAATTAATAAATTCTAACTTGATTAACAAGCGATGTCTTGCATTACAAGTAGGTTTTGGAGCCCGAGGAGCAGCTGCTCCGGGCGTGGGGCACTATGCTCAGGCTCCACCACTGAACGGCTGCCTTCTCATGCCGCCCTCACGATCGTGCATAGAAGGAAAGGCGCGTGGAGGCAGCCCTGTGAGGAAAGGCGCCGGTGAGGCCCGTTATGCCTCTGCAAGTAGTCTCTCGCTGCAGGATTGTGGGTAATCGTCTCCCAGTCTCAGTCCAGTGAGCCAACAGTTAGCAGTGATCCTGTTAGTGATAGACTTCCTACACAATAACCGTTCATGATAGACGTCCTACACTCCTCCTCCTCTCCTCTCTCTCGTCTTCCTCACACCAGCCACTATTCTTTTCAAAGGTAAAGTGCAGGTTAATTTGTTTTATTTTGACTTTATACTGTATTTTGTATTACTGTAATCATTTTTATATGATTAAATGGTTGTGGAACGAATCATCTGAGTTTCTATTATTTATTATGGGGAAATTCGCTTTGATATGAGTGCTTTGGATTACAAGTACGTTTCTGGAACGAATTATGCTCGCAATCCAAGGTTTTACTGTACTCGCTTTTTAGCAAAACACTGTTTTACCCCCTTATCTGACAAATGCTTACGTTAATGCTATTTTTTTCCAATTCAATACAATCCTGTACAATACTATACCAAATTCTTTCTAAAAACCAAGTGGATTCAATCAGACTTACATGTTGTCATGCACCTGGGGCAAGTACCTTGCATATGCCAAGTTCAAACTGTCCTGTTACACAGAAAAATGGCTGAGTCACAGGTATTTTCTTAAGTTGAATTCCCTAAGTAGAAAGAACCTCTGCCAACATTCATGTTAACTTAAGTATAAGATAAACCATGTGTTCGAAGGATTTTGACTTTCAAAATGAAAACAATGCCACTTCTAACATTACTTTGATCATTTGTAACTGTATTTTCTTTTCCTCATCTTCAAACCTATGTTTTTAGTGAAGTCTACCAAAGTAGACTGTATATACCAGAAACTCAGGAACTCAGGTGTATTTTCATTTAAAAAAAGAAAAAGGTTATGAATCTGCTGATCAAACATGGTTTGGCTGTTACCTTCAGACAATTTCTCTTTTCATAATACTGTATAAGTGTAGAACTATACACCGTACCACTCCAAAGACATAAGTAGGTGCATAATGTTTCAGACACACACAAATCAAAGACAAACGTCAATGTTCAGAAAATTGGTAGCATACATTTGCAGCAGGTTTTGCAAATTGGTAGCATTAATTTGCAGCAGGAATGGGTGCACAGTTTGCGAGTGCTCCTGGACTCACAGTTCTCCCTGGAAAGCCCGGTGACAGCTGTGGCCAGAGGTGCGTTTGCTCAGCTTTGGCTGGTGCACCAGCTGCGGCTGTACTTGAGTCAATCGAACCTGACCATGGAGATCCATGCCTTAGAGTGCAATAGTTCCCAATCTGAGGGTCGCAACCGCCCAGGGTAGTGGGAAGCAGTCGCTACCCCCTTAAGGGGGGTGGCAACTTGATGGTGACGTTGGTGACAGAAACTCTGGGTTCCAGCCACAACTGCAGGAAAAAAGAGGTTTTTACACTTACCCAGGTTTTGCGGGGGCAGTTGGAGATAGCGCAAAACCCATGTAAGTGTAAAAAACCCTTTCTATCCTTCGTCGGCGGTGGTGGGAACCCGCAAGTGCCATCGTTGCCGTTACCGTCAAGTCGCCACCCCCTTAACAGGGGCCGCAACTACTTACATGGTTCCCAACCTCCATGTAAAGGTTGGGAAACACGCCTTTGTGACTTCAAGACTGGATTACTGTAAAGTGCTCTACGTGGGGCTGCCCTTGAAGACGATTCAGAAACTGCTGCAATTAGTGCAGAATGCTGCATCCTGAATAGTTATTGGAGCTAGGTGGTTCGATTCTGTTCGACTGCTGGTTCAGCAACTGCACTGGCTGACCATTTGTTTCTAGTCCCAATTCAAGTTGCTAGTACTGACCTTTACAGCCCTTCACAGTTTGGTACCAGGTTATCTGAGGGACTGCTTCTCCCACACATTCCGGCCCACCCTCTTAGGTCATCTGAGGAGGCTCTCCTGCAAGTGCCATCCCTGTCTCAAGTTAGTGGAACGTTTGTGCGAGGGCAAGCCTTCTCTGTAGTGGCACCACAATTATGGAATTCCCTGCCAGGGGAATTAAGAACTACCCGCTCCCTCATGAATTTTCGGCAAGGGCTCAAAACATTTTTGATTCGTCAGACGTTTTGGTGATGGGTTGGTATCTGTCCTCTGTGCCTGTTTCGTTATGGTGTTTCATTTTGCCGCTTTACTCTGGTCTAAATAGTCGCCCGCAATTGTTTTAGTGCAGAGGTTCTCAACCTGTGGTACAGAGACCACAGGCTGGTAGTACGCAGGCTGCCGGTGGTCAAGATGGCAGCAACCATCTTGACTGCATGGCACCGTGTCGAAGCCCAAAAAGTGCTGGCTCGAGCTGCCAAGCCGGCAGAGCTCAAGTGCGCGGGCTGTAAGCACAGGGAATTGCCCTCCTTTGTGCTTTACTTTTCCTTTCTGTACTCCGGCACAGCTGCAAACCTGGAAGTGCAGATGATGTCATCAGCACTTACTTCTGGTGGTACGTGGCAGGCCAGAGGCCCGAAACGTTGGTACAACAAAAAGGCTGGGAACTTCTGTTTTAGTGGGTTTTATTAATTATTTTATTAATTGTTTTATATATAATATGTTTATTATTTGATGGAACTATGTAAACTGCCTTGGGCATTTGCTTCGGCATTGGAATGGCAGGGTATAATTTTTTAAAATTATATAGCCAAAGCTATAATTCCATAGCTTTTGCAAATGTTGGCACTTTCTCTGTAGTTCTGCTCTGTTCATAAGCAACCTCTCTCACTGGCCAGGGAGCTGTAAAGATACGGTAATAGCTGCAGGCTTCAGATGTTAATATGTACTACAGAAAAACGCTTGAGGAAATTATTTCATCATAAAGTTTGTAATGTATGCCTTGAACAAGAGCTCAAGACCTATAAGGTAAGTTCAAATGTATATCATGCTTCCATTTAACAGAACTACGATTTTGTGTAGTTCTCAGAAGAAAGATTCACTTCCCTTTAGTCAGTGAACACTGACTAAGGTGCTATCTTTATATGAATATGGTAAAATAAAATGCTGTATTGAATTTGGACCAAGTATGCAATATAGCCACAACGAGACTCCTCCCAAACAATGACAGGCAAAAAGATCAAATCAATGCACAAACTGAGCAAACTGAGACTAAACTGCAATTAATCATTGCAAACAAAACACTTTCAAACGATCAGGGATTTGTATAATGCATCTTCTCTGTCCTCCCTAATTTCATTAGTGGGGGGAGCAATTTCTGTAAAAGCTTAATTTTGTATTATTTAAGTGTAAACCATTCAGTGATTATAAAATATTGCACAGATCAATCAGTTACTATTATCGTTAAAATTATAGCAATTTGAATCACAATGTGAGTTCCAAGACATTTCAGTCATCTCTTTCTGGACTTCTATGCTTCTCCTTTCTCCATCAGACATATTAGCGTGCATTAACAGCAAGATCATATATACACAACATTGCCTGTGACCTACTAGGAAGTTGCTATAGCAACCACTGCTTTCTGCAATACATGTTATGCATTTTAAGTACTATCTTAGTGAGTATAACATGACTATCATTAGTAAGCACAGCTCATAATAGCTCAATATGAAAGACACAGAAAACATATTTCACATATGAAATTTTTTTTGTTGAGCTTGATATTTCTGGCATAAACTCAAGCATTGGGTTCTAACGTAAGCATAAAGATAAAACTGTTGGGATCCAAAATCAATGTATATTGTTCATATCCATATAAAAGGGGAGAAAAAATGATACAATATATATGAATATACTTACAATGCAATCATGTGTGTCTACTCAGAAGTAAGCACCACTGAGTAATAGGACTTACTTCCTGGTAAATATGTATGATTGCAGCCTTAGGGGGAAACCCAAGAACTAATAAACCAATCAAGGGTATTGACTACAGGTACCTGTATACCTGACACCAGCGTTTCTCAAAGTTCTACAGGGGAGTTTACACCCCTGTAAGTCTTTGCAGGGGCAGAGTGATGTTGGAGGCAGCGCTTTAGGATCACACCCACCTCCAACTCAGAAATGCTATTTTAAATGTACCTGGTTGCCTTGTCAGCCCCCCGAAGGGTCCAGGGGGCCCGCTACCACCTCTGCAGGCCTCCCCAAGGCTCCAATCGGAACCAATAGCAAAAACTGGAAGTGGGCTTCGCAATGTGATCAGCACAGTTTGAAGCCTTGGAGAGGCCTGCAGAGGCGGCAGCGGGCCCACCAGACCTTTCGGGGAGCTGGCAAGGCAACCAGGTACACTTTAAACAGCGTTTCTGAGTTGGGTGCAATACTGGAGCGCTGCCTCCAACATTCTGTCTGGCCACCCCCCTTACGGGGATATCACGTACATACGGGGAAAGTGGTGGGTTGTGACCCACCAATTTGAGAACCCCTGCCCTACACATCAACCTTTGAAGATAAATATTTGATAACATGAACCGTGCAAAGACAGAGTACAGGGCAGCCATCTCACTGACTTGTTTCCAGGGTTGAGTTATCAAAAAGATGAGCGAATAAACCGAGACAAGTAACACAATAACAACCAGAGTCTGAAATAACTCACCAAGATGAGTCCAGGCCTCATAATATTCCCCTTTTTCCTCTCCCCCACTCAATCAAAGTGCACCCAGTTTGCTTTTATCTTGGTTTTAAAAGATTACATTTGACAATATGGTTATTCCTGCTCCCAGACATAGCAGGAGATTGAGCAACTTAAATGACTATTCAAATCAATTTAACTGTCACCTTGTAATGATTTTTCTATGGTATTGACAACATAAGGTTTTACAGCTTTCCATTGCAGGCATCTTTCTTAGCACCCAAGTGAATAAATATAAACTCAGCTTCATTAAAGTACTTCTTGTATACATTATCTCAGATTATACCTTGAAACCACCTTGATTATTGCAAGTTCTAAAGCCAGTAAAACACATACCTATTCACTTCCTAATCTATTTAAATGTTGGGTTAGTAATGTTTTCAGCAATACTTCATCAATGAATGCCCCAAGATAACCAGTACAGAATTCTTAATCTGTTTGGGCATTAAAACACAATGTTAAATGAATAAATGTTCTAGTAATCATCACTCTGTATCACTGTAAGGTTGCAATCCTATACACATACCTGGGAGTAAGTCCCATTGAACTCAGTGGGGTTTACTTCTGAGGAGACATACGTAGGACTGTGCTGTGAATATGCCAATCTGCATCACCACAGCATAAAAGTGTAATGTGTATATGTTCACTTATTGTCTGCCTCCCTAGATCTTTAACACCACTCTACAAATATCTTCTCTCCCCATAATACCATTGTCTGAGGTGAAAAAAGAGTTTTTAACACCTTGGGTCATGCTCCTCCAGAGAAACAAAGATCACAAAATGAACAGCAGCAAATACTAATGTAAGATACCACTGACTCTAGCATGTATTTTTATTTAACACATTTATACCCCGCCTTTTCCCTACAACAGGGGTTCCCCAAACATTTTAGCATCAGGACCCCCTTTTGTAGAATGACAATCTGTCGGGACCTCCCTAAGACCTAGTACCAGAAGTGGTGTCAGTAAGCAGGAAGCGATGTCATTGTTTTTAACAAGTTACACTGTTTAATGACACTTTTAAAAACAAATCACATTTTTAAAGATGTACTCATAAGCAGCCCCACTTGAGTGGGGGGTGGGGGTGTTGGAGTGAACTAATATTAACAGAGATGCTAAAAGGCAAGCAGAAAGTAACACAAGGTGAGCAACAAGCCCCAAGAGAGCATCAGACACTTCTTTCTCTGCAGTGGGAGGGGGGGAGGACTGAGCCACTATCTTGGATATGACCATCCAGCTAACATCCCGCAACCCCCTAGAAACCGCTTCGCGACCCCCTTGGGGGTACCAACCCCCAGATTGGGAACCACTGCCCTACAATGTGGGTGTCCAAAGATATCAGGAACCAACTTATCCTGACAGATATGCTAACGTTAAGATTTACTTTGAACAATAAGCGCTAAAGATCAGGGTCACCTAGTGCAGCGGTGGGGAACCTCCGGCCCCAGGGCCAGATCAGGCCCCCGAGGCCATCCGGTCCGGCCCCCGGAGAGATTGCCGGGAGGCCGCCCAACCGGCCCCTGTAGGCTCCGCCGGGTCCACGCTTCACCTCCGGAGGCCTTTGCATGTCCTCCCTGGCCGCCGCCTCAATCCCTTCTCACCAGGCCATTGGCCATTTCGCACATGCATACCACGCCGATGAGGGCAAGCTCTTGCCCTCTTGCCCTCATCGGCATGGTACGCCGGAGGTGACACGCGAATCCAGCGGCGGCTTCGGACGGTGAGCGCGGAGCCTCCGGAGGCCGATGGGCGGTGGGGGCAAAAAATAAATAAATAAATAAATAAATAAATAAATAAATAAAAAATGGCGCCCAGCCTTACGGCCGGCCCTCAAGCACATTTCTAATATTTAAAACGGCCCTCGCCAGGGAAAAGGTTCCCCGCCCCTGACCTAGTGGTTCAATAAAACCATATTTGAATTCCTAGGGTGACAGTATAATTTGCCACATATTTTAAAATGTGCATTACATTACACAGTTCAAAACAAACATTACACAATCAGTAGGTTTACAATTTCTTAGATGGGGAGGACACACCACTGGCAAAGCAGCAAGCTAAGAAAACTTTCTTAGCTTGCTGCTTTGCCAGTGCTGTGTCCTCCCCATCTAAAAAACGCTAAATATCAAAACAAGGTACAAAGAAGATGAGGTAAATAAAATAGTAAACAAAGATAGTTGCCGGTTATAATAGTTTCCGTTCGGAAAAAAAAGTCAAAAAAGGTTGTGAAGCAGTGGTTCTTGAAGCCAGGTGGATAAGAAGTGCAAGAAATGGCTTAACAGAGAGGCCTTAGATGCAGACACCAAGAACACTTCAGTGGAGAAAAACCCATAGGCAAATCTCAACATATTTCTGAACTACAATGATCTCTGCTAAATGACAGCATGTTTTCACAGTAAAATAAGCAACATAGAAAATGATACAAATTCATTCCAAAAAGGAAAGAAACCATTGATCCTGTTCCACACAGCATAGTGCTATTGATAGTTATAAGTCATTCTAATCACCAAGGTACAACTTGTGCAATATTTTCTATATTGATAGCCAGAATCAATCAATTACAAGCCAGTTAAAATGAAACAAGGAGGAAATTGGTGAAGGTATTTCTTAAGATACCTGAAGATAGATGGAGCTATCATTGTTGATCTGATGACAGCTCTGACTTTCTGGCCCGATGTTCTATATCAGCGGTTCTCAACCAGTGATACTTCGGCTGATTGCTGGTGGTACTTGAACCGCTGGACCACCGGAACCCCGCTCCAACGTGGTGCTTTTTACTCCCAAAAGGCTCCTACCTTTGACCATGCCTCTCAAGAATGCTGAGAAGGGCCCTCCTACCGGCATTTTCTGCCCTCCAAAAACCTAAAGACCCAGATGTAACTGGTAATGATGTCATCACCAGTCACTTCCGGTGATACGCAGCAGAAGAGTGGCGCCAGAGGTGGTACTTGGTTAGGAAGGGGTTGAAAACACCCTGTTCTATATAAAAGATCTGACTTTCTGGCCTGATGTTCTATATTGAAAGTCTACTCATTCATTTAAAACATTTAAAAGCATTTATATCCCATCTTTCCCATCCCAATAGAAAGCGTCGCAGGTGCTTTATAATCCAAAGAATGACACGCAATAAAAACCAACAAAAACACACCACCACCACCAGATACGCCAAAAACAACCAAAACTTTTAAAAGAACACAAGTCCAAAACAAAATGAGGGGAAAACTAAACTCTAAAGGCCTAGTGGAAAATAAAAGCTTTTAATATGTACCAAATCTCTTGGGACAAGGAGTTCAATGTAATGGGTGCCACCACAGAAAATGCTCTCTCACTCTGTCCAACCACACGTTCAACAGTGGCAGGACATGAAGACGAGCCACATCAGCTGACCTCAGATCCTTTGGTCCCAAGTCATTTAGGCTTTTTGTGCATGTGCTGACATTTACCTTTGGGTATATGGTGTTGCTTTTCTTCACAGAAAAGGAAAAACGAGAGGATAGAACCAAAAGCCAAACGAAAACACAGAGAAGGTGATCTTAACAGGAGCTAAGAAATTCTCTCTCAAAGTGGGTCAACTTATTTTCCCTCTCTTTCATGTGTACATGCATGCACCTGCATGTTTTTAAGACTGCGAGACCTGTAGGGACAGAACATTTACAAATATGTAAAACAAATACAGTAAGCCACCATGGACACCTTCTGACGGGGAGGGGAAAGGCATTATATAAATCTTTTAAAAGAAAGGTAATCAACAGTACCTTGAACTACACTTTGAAACAAACTGGCAACCAAGGAAGCTGATACAACAGCATTGTGTTATTGCAACGGCTAGAACCTGTTAAAACATGTGCAGCAGCATTATGCACTAAAGTTTCTGGGTAGTTTTTGAGGACAATCTCACAAAGAATATGTTACAATACTCCAGTCTCAAAGTAACCACAGTGCATGGGATTGCCATAGTCAGTACTGATTGACCCAGAAAAGGACACAATTGACATACCAGTCTAAGCTGGACAAAGGCACTCCTGGCCATAAGAGGAGCAAGGTCAGGTCCAAAAGCACTTCCCCCCCCCCCAACTCTAAACCTGATCTTTCAAGAAGAGTGCTATGCCATTCAGAACAGGCTGACAATCCATAACCTGGATCACAGGCCTCCTGATTAATAGTCTTAGGTGCATTTAATTTCCGTTTGTTTGCTCTAATCCAAGTACAATAACTAACTGCAGTTATTTATGTACTTTTAGA
Organism: Plestiodon gilberti rubricaudatus; assembly: GCA_026170595.1. Classification (NCBI taxonomy): domain Eukaryota; kingdom Metazoa; phylum Chordata; class Lepidosauria; order Squamata; family Scincidae; genus Plestiodon; species Plestiodon gilberti. The sequence goes on from JANXHW010000003.1 coordinate 43,269,121, forward strand.
ATTTCCAGAATGCATTGGAATATAGAGACACACTCATGGTTGCCACAAATCCCTGAACTGCCCCCAGGAAAGGAACCTCAGTATGGATACTAAAATACTGCAGCATAAAAAGCCTGAGCGAGTTCAGCATCACTCAGGATCACACCAACATGATGACTAGAGACTGCTGGGCAGCAAAGAGGACAACATACCAATAGACTATCAGCCCTGTCTTGGACATTGGGTAACAAACACTCAAATCTGGGGATTTGCTGGCCAAGAGAGCGTTATCTCAACACACCACCATGACTCCACCTCATGCTCCTGATGCTGAGGCTACTGCAATATCTGGAAGCCTGTAGGTAACGATGGGAAAAAGCAAGTCCTCCTATCTTATCCAACCAGGATACTGTATAAAAGCCATATTAAAGTCTAGGCCAGTGGTTCTCAACCTGCGGTACGCGAACCCCCAGGGGTACGCGGACTGCAGGTTGGGGGTATGCGGGATGGTCCCCGTTATCAGCTGCTGCGATCAGCAGCTGAAAAGGGGGAGCGCAAAAACAGGGAAATTGCCAGCGGTAGCTTCCCTTACCTTGAATCCCGGCCACCTCCATCTTGAATATTGCGAAAATCCCGCAAGATTCAAGATGGCGGTGGCCAAATCTCGTAAGGGCACATGAGGCAGTCTCATGCCTCATATGCCCTTATGAGATTTGGCCGCCACCATCTTGAATCTCGCAAGATTTTCGAGATATTCAAGATGGAGGTGGCCGGGATTCAAGGTAAGGGAAGCTACTGCCGGCAATTTCCCTGCTTTTGATGGGCTGCGGCGCGGCCGGGCAGGTTCTCCCGCTGGCGCCACAAATCGGAGGGTAACAGCCTGCCCATCCAGTAATAACTCAAAAAAGAATAAACCAACACAATATAGAAAGAACCAAAAGAAACCCAAACCCAACAAAATCCCTATAGCAGAGCCAATATAGCAGTGAGGGAGAATACAAAGTCTCCCCCAAACAAATAAACCACTCTTTCCAGAAAACATACCCTAACGCCGTGACGGCGAACCTATGAAACGTGTGTCACAGGTGATACGCGAGGCTATTTTGGGTGACACGCCAGCGTTTCCCCCAGGGCGTTGTCCAAAGATGCCTCCCTGGTCATGTGGCCGGCATGACTCTCCTTACCACAGCGCATAGCATGCAGCTGGAACACAGAGCGCTGTTTACCTTCCCGCAAGTGGTACCTATTTATCTACTCGCATTAACATGCTTTGGAACTGCTAGGTTGGCAGGAGCTGGCCAGGATGGTGTAGTGGTTTGGCAGTCGGACTTAGACCTGGAAGATCCCCGCTCAGCCACGAAACTTCCTGGGTGACCTTGGGCCAGTCACTATCTCTCAGCCCCACCTACCTCACAGGGTTGTTGTGAGGACAAAAGGAGGGGAGGAAATATGTACACCACTCTGAGCTCCTTGGAGGAAGGGAAAATGTGAAAAATAAAATAAAATAAATAAGCAACGAGAGCTCACCCCGTCGCAGATTCGAACTGCCGACCTTTCGATCGACAGCTCATGTTTCAGCGGCTTAACCCATTGCGCCACCCGCTGGCCTTCAATCCCACTATAGCTCCCAACTTATACCCAGGTCTAGAGGGAAGAAACAGAAATTGAGAGAAGGGGTAGGGGAAAAAAAATCTTGTGTGAGCATCATTCTGCTCATAGTCCATAGCCAAAGTTTGGGCATCAGTACTATTCAGGGGGACAAAGGCTCACTACAAGGCTAACTTCATGCTGTATATCATAATATTAAGTACACACATTTTTCTGTCTCAAAGCTTAATTCAAATACCCCAACCCTACCAGTTAATTTTTTTATAAAACATTGATACAAGGCTCCCTTGGCTCCACTAGGTAGAATTCTCTATTGGCAAATCCAGGGATATGGCTGAAAATATGGGGATCGCTCAGCTCAAAGCTATTTTCCATACCTAGGGATCCAGAGTTTGTCAAAAAACCAAAATGATCCTGAAGATGATTTGGAAATGTGGCATAAAAAGACAACTAATGTTTCAGTAAAAGTGAGCACTTGCAAACTGTGTATTAAGTTGAAGTGAACTAACGAGGTTGCTGATGACAAACCAAATTGAGTACTGTTGGTTACTGCAGCAAGCGCACTGTCTCCCTGAATTACAGACAGCTGCGTCAGCACAGTACGTTCTTTGGTGGTCCTTTTGCACAGGAGCAATAGTGCTGGGCTTGCAAACCCCAGTTATTTCAAGCTACGTACGTTTCAACTTACATACAGACCCCAGCAATCTAACCTGTACATATGTAGGAGACTTTGTGTATATGTGTTTGACTATCCTAGGGTTTAATTTTAATATCTTGATTTAACAAATGAAGTTTTTCAGGAAATTGATGTAGGAGCCCCCAGGCACAACTGCAGAATTCAAGCTATTTCCAAATTCAGGGGTATGGTTGAAAATGTGGCAAAAAATACTCCAAAAAGCTGAGAGAGATATGCGAGACTATCACCTATTTTTTTCTACCTCTAGGGACACAGGACTTCCCAAAAATCAGTGAACCTTCATCTCTCCAGCTAGTCCCAACCAATCCACCAGCTCATGGACACACAAGCCTAGATCCAACCCACTATGTATAATCATCATCACTACTCTGGAAACCTATAAAATAGATTGTTTATTGATACTCTGTTCATAAGCTGCATCAAATTGTTTTAATTTGGATGGCCCCTCACCACATACTACACACAATATTTTGCCATTACACTGAAATAGTCCAGCTCTGGTTTGCTCTTGCCCTCTAAACTAGGATTGTAAATCAGCTGACCGATATGGTTTGCAAGCCTGATTTGGCAGAAAACACAAACCATATTTTATTGGTTTGGATGTAACAGCATACTATGCTTCTACACAAAAACCAATATAACTGAAGTGGAGCACACAAAGGGAAAAGGAAGCATGTGGCTGGTCCCTCTTCTAGCACCAGGACATATTCTGGCTTTACATCTGAACTGAAGTGATGTATTTTATATCAGACATAATTTTATGGGATTATTTCTTCTTTTTATCCCGCTTTTCAGTGAAGACATGTCAAATGAAACACAATTTTAATACACAATAAAATCAATACAAACAATACCAACAGTAGCAACAATTGATAATAAATCAACAGATTACAAAAATGGCAGTGTACATTTAACTATAGATTAAACAGGCATTGAAATAGGAGTCTAAAAACATGCCTAAACACATCCAAAGAGAAACATGATGATCTCTAGAGGGACGATATTCTAGAATTTTGGCATTACCACCAAGAAGGTTCTGCATCATGTGCCTGCCAATCCGATGTCACACAAGGGTGGGATAGAGAGTAGGTCGTCTAATACACATCCTGTGTTGGGCAGGTTCATAAGGAGAAGATAGTTCAGATATTCTCATACCAAACTGTTCAGGGCTTTAAGGTGAGCCCAGAAACACACACACAGCCAATGGAAATGGCACAGGACCAGAGTAACGTGCTCTCAATCGTCAAGCTCCAGACAGAAGTCTAGCATTTCCATTTTGGACCATTTTTATATAAGAAAGAATTTATATCCCGCCTTTCTCCCTACAGGGCAACCAAGGCAGCTTACAGAATTAAAACAACGTTAAAATAGTTCAAAACACAACAAAAACAATTAAAACAAAATAATAAAAACCAGACCAACGTCAATGGGTCACCTTAAAATTACATTTGATTTTTTTAAAAAATGGGTCACGACCCACAGTTTGGGAACCACTGCTCCAAACCATTTCCTCCCCTGGCATGCTCACAATCTTATCTGAAGGATTTGCTCAAATAATAGTTTGCCACTTTGGATGCAACAGCGATCTATGGTTTGATCAAACAAGGAACTTGTTAAGCATGTGAGTTGAAGAGGAAGAGTGCATGAACACAGGATTTCCCAGTCTTTCAAACCATATTTTAAAACATACCAGTTCCAGTCTAACAGTTGAAAGCCAGGATGGTGTAGTGGTTCAGGAGTTGGACTTAGATCTGGAAGATCCAGGCTCAAATCCCCGCTCAGCCATGAAGCTTCCTGGGTGACCTTGGGCCAGTCACCATCTCTTAGTTTCATCTACCTCACAGGGTTGCTGTGAGGACAAAAAGGAGAGGAGGAACCATGTACATCACCCTGAGCTCCTTGGAGGAGGGGCAGTATAAAATGTGGAAAAAAAAATCTTCCTAATGCAACCTATAACTGAAATCAAATTTAAAATACATTAAAACAAATTTAAATCAAAGATCTGGTTTTTTTCAAAAACAGGCTCATATGTTTGTCCCTTATGGTTTTCATTAGCATCTCTCTTTTTTTTCAATTTCTTGATATTTACATAGCAGGGAAACCTGTAAACTTTGGGATCCCTTGCACTGAAGAGAAACAGCTGCTTGGATGTGCTATGAATTTAAAACAATTCATCTAATTGAAATCTCCTAATCCAATGTCAACCATAGTCAAAATAGTTTGATAGCACCTCTTCTGCTTACAGAATATATCAAAGGGATGACTTTGAACAGAAAACCTACTTGAAACCAAGTTTTATCTAATTGTCGAACACTATAGCAACTCATCTTCATTAGCTCTAACTGGCCCAGACAAACAAATGCAAATATACTTAGTAGACAATTAAAATTGGAAACCAGTTTTAACAAGTCAAGAACATAATCATGCATATGGCAGAAAGTATTCTATATAAGAAAGTGAAAGAGGATGAAACACAATACTGTATACCTAACAGCCAAATCTATGCATTACTATTGCCCATCACTTAGGTTTAGTGCATATAAAATGTGAAGAACATCTTAGATAGAGTTTGGTAGTTTATCATGTGCCCACGACATGGAATTCAACAACTTGACATAGGGTTAGGAGAAACAACTTTCATTAAATGCTTCAAGCCACACAGTAGATATATTTCAGAGGGAGGGGGAGAGAGACACTCCATTCTCTCCCCTACCCCTCCATATATAATATACAGTTGAACCTCGGTATCTGTGGGGGTTACATTCTGGACTCCCCCCCCCCCCCGGCAGATACTGAAATCCATGTTAAGCGAAATCGCTTCCCCAGGCATGCCCCAATGCATTCTGGAGCTTCCTTGGGGAAGGGAGGGGGAAGTTGTGTGACCCAGAAGAGGCTGCAGAAACGCGATTTCACTGTCTACAGTCCTGCAAATGGAGTGATTTGCTGGCAAAAAGATAACAATGCTATTTTTAAGCTTTTTTTTCTTTAAGGCATTTTTAATGTTACCCCCATATCCGCGAGCATTCACATTGAGTCAAATTCATGGATGCTGAAATGGCGAATACGGAGGTCCAACTGTATAAAGCTCCTTGGCCCTACATGAATCATTTCCCTCCAACATACAGAGGTCCACACATTTTGGCTTGGCTAGCCAGCCATTATTTGTAGTCACCACTGACATCATCCCTCTCTTCAAGTTCTCTGGCTTGCAGAGATCTCAAAATAGTAGCATCTGTCATTCTCACTCTGCACTGGGCTTTGAAGAAGGGAGAAGCAATACTGCTTCCATTTTCATCGAAGTCCAAGATAAAGTGAGATAAGACTTCTGTCCTGACCCCAAGTCTTTGGGCCTGTGCATAAGACTTGAAGTGATAGAAAAGATCCTGCCTCTTCTCCTCAGCTGTTCAACACTTGGTACTTTGCATCATGACTCTGAGGTTGAACAGGTCGCTGCCTCACTGTGCAGACCTCTGGAACAGTGGTTCTCAAATGTTTTTGTCTCCGGAGCCCTTTACACTCCTTAACAGTATTGGGGAGCCCCGCCGCTGCAAATGCAGAGTTCTCAGGAAGCCCCAGAACACCAGCACATGCTTGGAGTGGCGCAGCACTGAGCAGATGGCAACCACTTATGGTGTGCTCGCAGAAGGGGTGTCAGGGAACTCCAGGGCTCCTAGGAGCACCATTTGAGAAACACTGTTCTTGAAGATAGAAGCAACATGAATCTTTCTTGCTGCTTCTGTCTGTCTTTTCCAAAGCCTAGTATGGACAGACCCTAAGAGTTAATATAGCATAGCAGCTAAGAAACTGAGCTGAGAATCCAGACTTTCCTGGTTCAAATCTCACTTCTGCCACAAACTTACTAGGTGGCCTTAGGCAAGTTGCTGTGTCTGTCTCAGCTCCCCAGCTGCAGTGCATGTATAATGCTTAGCCACCTTACAGAGTTATAAGGATAATATCACAACACATTGTGAAGCACTTGGCAAACTCAGAAAGTGCCAACACTAAACACTTATTGTACTCCATGTTTTGTGTGTGCCAGAGGACTAAGAGAGGGTGTTGTTTCTGTGACTTGCAGAGTTTATTCTCTCTCCAGTGTTTCCAAGGTGGCTTACAGCGCAATCCTACCCAACTTTCCAGCGCTGTTGTAGCCGTGTCAACAGGGCACACACTGCATTTTGCAGTACAGGGGCAGTCATAAGAACATAAGAAGAGCCCTGCTGGATCAGGCCAAAAGCCCATCTAGTCCAGCTTCCTGTATCACATAGTGGCCCCAGTCATGGAGGCCTCTTCAAGATGAGAGAACATTTGTTGCCTTACCTCGGGGTTGCATTGTGGCTGCACCAGCACTGGAGAGTTGATTAGGATTACGCTGTTAGTCTTTGCATGTGGGAAGCTTCTCCTCTTGGTAGCAGGGAGGATCACAGGAACTAAACAACTCCAAAGGGGGGGGGGGCTTTGCTTCCTCAAACTGACCTTGCCGGGTTAGCAGGGAACAGGGTTGTAGCTAGCTCCTGCAGAGCTTCTGTATTATATTCCTTCCCTTGAGAAACATTAAGACTTAGAATAGCTCCCTTCCCTTTAGAAAAGGAAGCGAAGTCTCCTTCATCTCACTTCAGAGACTCTTCCCCAGGGCAGCTCAAAAACTTCCCGTGCCCTTCTCAGGCACAAGCCCCGGGAAGAGACAATGATGCCATAGCGGGCTTTGGCCCCTATTGTTCAGGCTTTTGCCGTACGGAGCAGTGAAGCTCCCAGGTCTCCAGCTAGCCCCTTTTCCCACCCACCCCCCTGCGGCAATAAAAATTGGGCTTTTACCACGTTTCGTGCCCTGCACATTGGGAAGGCACCTAGAGGAGCGTTTCCAAATGAACCCCTTCACAATCGCCCAGATTTGTCTTTTCGAGCCCAGCAACTGGCACCACTGTCTTCTGGTTGCTGAAAGTCTTCTCCAGCATCCTGGCTCCACACCCCCTTCACTAAGGCCATCATAGGCTAGCCTTCCATTGTCGCAGAGGTGGTGAGTTCCCCCCTGGATCTCCCCCAAAAAACAGGGTTTCTAAACATCACCATATATTTCTCCCTTCTGCTAATGCCTAGGGAGGGAAAAGGGGAGAAACAAAAGATGGTCTTGCCAAGGTTCCCTTTGGCATCTGAGGTTCAAACCAAACTTCTGACAAAGGGAACCCTTCCACACTCTGTGCCCACTTCCCAGCACACATCTGCTGAAGTATAGCCTGGCCCCATGTTCCAACAGTTGACTGGGGCCCCAGGCTTTAATAATCAAACTAACACGGACTCCTTCCTATCACAAGTTCAACAGTCTCAAAGGAAGTCTGGAACTCTCTAACCTCCAGCAGGACTAACACGACCATACAAACAGCCACAGAGCCCATCCACAGCCAAGAACAGGGCAAAGAACACAGACACTCCAGAGACAAGGGCAGTAGCAGCTCTTACACAATGCCTGATAAGCAGGCCAGGACAGGATACAAGATCCCTTCTCTTACCCTCTCTAGAATAGTCTACCCATCCACCCTCATCCTTCTAGAATAGTCTACCCATCCACCCTCATCCTTCTCCTAGTGGTGCTAGTTTTGATTCTGACCAGCTTCTCTCTGCAAAGCTAGATAAGTCAGAGCCATTCTCCTCAAAGGAAGAGAGGGAGCTATCTGAGGAGATCAAGTAGAACAGTGATCTTCAATCTTTATCTTCGGGTAAAGGTCACTGTAAGTCCTTGCAATTCGGTGGTGACAGCACTGCTGGGATCGCGCTGCTGCCAGGGGGAAAAAGTGGTTTTTCAACCTACTTGCTGGGAGTCTTGCCGGACCCCCAGGGGCGGTGGTGCAGGCCTCCCGACACCTCCAAATGGCTCCTGATAGAGATCGCAACCCACTTCCAGTTTTCAGACAAACCCAGAAGTGGGTTGCAATTGCAGTTGGAAGCCGCTTGGAGGTGTGGGGAGGCCTGTTGTGAGGTCCGTAGGCTCCCCGCCCCCGGAGGCCAGGCAAGACCCCCCAGGTACGCTGAAAAAACCTTTTCCCCCAGCAGAGGTGGTGGCGCAATCCTGGCAGTGCCATTGCCACCATCCTGACATAGGAGAGGAATGCCACTCCCCTTAAGGAAGTGCCCAAATTACTTCATGTCCTTCAACTTTCCCAGGAACCGGACAAGAAAGGGGGAAAGGCAAGTACAAAGGGTTCCAAGGCAATGGGTCCTCGAGACTGTGACGGAAGGGTATGCCCTGGAGCTCTTGACCTGTCTCCAAGAGACAGACTTGTGGACTCCCACAGGGTAAGATACAATTTCAGACATCATCTTGTCCTAGGACTGAACAATCACTTGCTTCAGATTGAATTTTGCTTCAGATTGAAGCCTGACTCTTTGGGCCAGATTAGATCCAGTCTATTCAGTTTTCATTGATCTCAAGAATTACCGAGACATCAGGGCAATACTGGATCTAAAGTGGCTCAACTGTTTCATGAAGAAGCAATGGTTCAAAATGAGGAGACTGCGCTCTATCCTGATGGAGCTCAGGTGAAAACTTCCTGGAGTACACAGATTTACCACAAACTTACCACCATATACCCAGGGATGTATCTAAGTAACTAGGTCACGAGTGCGAGTACGAATCATTTTTGCACAAGTGCGAGTCCGAGTGCGAGTCAGTGTCAAAAATTTTGGGCAAGTATGAGTCAAGTGCGAGTCATTTTTGCACGAGTGCGAGTCGAGTACGAGTAAGGCCAAAAGCCACGAGTCACAAGTCGAGTCACTTTGGAGAAAATGGCTTTTTCCCCTGAAAATGGGGTGGGTGGGTGTCTGTGTGTGGGGTGTGGGTGGGGACCTCTGAGACTTTTAAAGCACCCACTTGGATCCCCCTATGCCCTTTCCCTCACCTCTCAGTCTTGTCACCACCCATCTGGTTTGGGAAAAACAAGCGTGTCTACATTCAAACCATTTATTATTCCCTCCCTGCCCCATCCCCTTGCTGAGCCGAGCATCCCTTGGGCTCGGAGTTTTGGTCAATGAGGAGGAACTGCTGCGGCAGCTTCGCCTTCCCTCACTCCTCCCCACCCCTCGCGCTCGGAGTTGTTGCCAATGGCAAACAGACGGCAACAAAAGGGGGGGGACTCAGAGCCAGGCTTGCTTTCCCACCCCCTTGAAAACCCTTCCTCCCTGCTACCCTCCTCCGAGGTCTCCACTGCGCCTGCCTGTGTTGATGCCGGCCATTAAAGGAAAATGACTTGGAAATGGCAAGTCGTTGCCCCCACGAGTGCGAGTCAAGTGCGAGTCCCGTGGTTCACGAGTACGAGTATGAGTGCGAGTCAGTGGGTCACGAGTACGAGTACAAGTACGAGTCAGGGAAAAAGTGGCTAAGTCACACTTGTGAGTCGAGTCATTTGACTCGAGTCCCCATCCCTGCATATACCCAAACAGGTCATCCCACCAGAGGTTCCTTTGTTTCATTAATACGGGACACCACTTCGTGTCTGGCCAAAAGTGTGCCAGGATGTAATTCTGCGGGCAAGGTTCCATTATAACTAAACAAATTTCAACACCATCTACTACTGTACCAGAACCTCAACAACAGCAAGACCTGTCAGGCACAGATTACCATGTCAGTTTGCCATAACCTGTTGTGGTGGCTCACCAGTAACCATCTGGCCCGGGGTTGCCAATCCAAGGTCCTCCTTAGATCCTGATCTTCAGTGCCAGCCTCCAGGGATGGGGAGCCTATTTCAGTGATTCAGTAACACAAAATCTATTGTTGACTCTCACATGTGCTCGCTTCAAACCACTGGCCACATGCCACTAAGGGAGCTGACAGTAAAGATGGTCCTCTTTAGTGGGTGTCACATCAGCTAGGAGGGTCCTCTGAGAAAATGCCATAATAATTCTTCCATAATAATAGTGTAGTACTGAGAACTGACCCGTCATTCATTCCTAAGGTTAATTCTCTTTCGGAGATTGGAGGAAATCGCTTTACCCTCCTTTTGTCCCAAGCCAGTTCATCCCAGGCACAGAGATTAGCACACCCTTGAGGTTCACACTACTCTTAGTTTTAACCTGTCTTAGACTCAAGAATTTAAGGACCCCAAGGGAATGTTTATTTAAACATTCCAAGCTAGGTTCCATGGTCTTTCCCTCCACAGACTCTCACTAGATTAGGGGTTCATTGGGTTGCTCTATCAGGAATTATGGTGCACTCATTGTGGGGAGTGGCAGCATTGGCAGTTTCTCCCAGCCCACAGGTGTACGCATTTACCTCCAGATGCGTATATACACCCTTGGGTAAAAATGCCTTAATGCAGCTACACTATCCTTGAGGCAGCAACTTGGAGTTCAGTGAACACCTTTACCAAGCACTACAGAACTGACACTTATACCTTGGTTGATGCTATCTTTGGCAGGCAACTACTGAAGAAAATGGTATAGGGGACTGCAGTGTAATTCTTCCCCCTAGGAATGCATGAGCCACTCTGGAAGCACTGCAAAATGAGGAAATTTGGTCTTACCTGTGAATTCATCTTCACAGGAGTTCCAAGATAACTCAATCTACCTACCCTGGTTGAATCAATGTGTGCACGCTTGGGAATTAGTTGGTTTGGGAGAGCCCACTGACTTGGCCACAGGTTCAGGCAGGACAAGTCCTGTGGGCCTCCCTTAGTTGGCTAGGTTGTATATAGGTTTTAGATTCCTTGGTTTCCAACTGGTTGTTGTGCAGAGAGGCTCTAGATGCTCATTCCTGTCTGAGAAAGGGGGAACCCCTCCTCTTGGCATTATTCAGATCATGCAACCCTGTCTGATACCAAGAAGAGGAACTTCTCACATGCAAAAACTAAGCTGGAGGCATCGTTGGGGGGGGGTGGGGAGGGTGGAGGGCCCCAGGGTGGCGGGGTGCTACGCAGCAGGGGGGTGTACTTGCCTCCCGGATTTGCAACCGGGTTGCCCCCTCCGCCACAGCTCCTGTCTTCTTTTCCGTGAACGTCGCTCCACCAGGCCGCGAGATCAGCCCACCCGCCCTGGAGCCGTTTGGCTCCAGAACGCCTCAAAAAGCAGCGGCACATGCGGGGGGTTTGTTTCATGCTCCGACTCCACTCAAATTCAGTGGCGGCACGAGAAAATGACGTCGCGCCCCCAGGGGGCGGGGCATGTGGCAACATGAGGGGGGAGTCGCGTCGGCAGCCCCCCCCCCACAGGGGGTGTAGGAATGCCACTGAACTAAGCCGCCCTGGAACCACTGAGAAGGGGAAGTCATAGGTAAGACCAAATTTCCTGATTTTATCCCACCATTCCTTCAAAGCATTCAGAGAAAAATACAGTGTCCCACCATTTCTGCTTTTCAACTCAAACAATCCGGTGACATAGATCAAGCGGAGTTTGTAACTGGCCCTATGTTAGCCAAGTAAGCATTGTGGCTGAGACTAGACATTTTCTAGTCCCTGTACTCCCCGAAGAGCTGTTCCTCGAGGATAGGAAATATGGCACATATGGAGGTAGAAACTGGCAACACCCCCCCCCCCGCCATGTTCAAGTGCGAGTATCTTCTTGGATCCAAAGTGTCCTATACATGAGCAGAACGTATGTTTGGTGTAGAATGGTTTAAAATCAGGACAGGTAGAATTCTGGGCCAAAATTAAGTTATAATGAAACAGGAGCGTCAACATCAATAACCTTTTACTTAAAAAGGTCAACTTAAATTACAGAGTTTAGGCAGGTACAGGGTATAAAGCAGAAGTAAGGTACTAGAAAATCACTCTGGTTGGCTTAGGACAGTGGTTCCCAAACTGGGAGGCGCAGCTCCCAGGAGAGCTGAGGAAACTAGTCAGGGGAGCCATGGAGCGCCACAGAATCCTCTCAGAAAACAGTGCAATTCCAATTGGCAGGCATCAACGTAATGCAATGGGGAGCTGCGGCCAATGGTCAAGGGAGCTGCAGGTCGAAAAAGTTTGGGAAACACTGGCTTAGGAAATTATCTAAACAAGACACAGTTGTACCTCCTGAAGCCAGATCTCACTGCCCAAAATGACTTGCCGCTCATGATGCCATTATCAAGCTCCCAATAGTAAATATAGAATACAACCTATTATGCAATATTTTTCATGATTGAACTCTAAAGAACTTTCCCCATGGTTTGTTCTTAAAAAAACCAGCCTAACATTGTGTGCCTATGCTTTTAAACAAAGAGCCATGGATTGAATCTGAAGAGATTTCCAAGTGTAAACTTTAACAAGTTTGTGTTCAATTCAAAATTTAATTTCATTATTATCTTGTCCTTTGTTTTACAATAAAGGTTTTTTACTAATGCTTCCACTGTCAAAACTACAAATATATAATTATACAAATCGTATCTTCCATTTTTCAAATCCATTTTATTTTTAGTCACCCTCATAACAGTCCAATAATTTTTTTATAGTTTTAACAGATGTGAAACAAGTGAACACAGGTTTCAGAAATTTATTTTCACAGGCTGAAGCAAAATAAAGGCTTTACAAGACATGGTTACAGGAGACAGGTTATTTTTGGAAAAGTACTGCATTATAACTAAAGAAAACTGCCAAGCATCTGTGACAGGTCAGTCATAGTGATTCAGATTTGCCAATTCCCTGATCCCCTCTTGCCTGGCTGATTGTGTGCATGCATGCACACTCTTGCTCAAATGTATTTCCTCTTCACCAATAGGAGAGTGTGGGCTGCTGGGGAAATACCCATCAACCATGCTCTTCCCAAAGCATCAGGGTTCTTCTGTTGGTGTTTGTTGAGCTGGCAACCTAGTCTGCTGCAAAGGCCATCATTTTAAGTGTACTGTACAGTTAGGTTTAGGAAATTAAGAAAATGCAGCAGACAATTTGTGTCAGGGTCAAGAAGCTGTACTCCTTTAATCCAACATGTACAAAGGGCAGTAAATACCATGCCTCAGCTCAGTCCTTGCAATATGAATGGATATTCTGAGAGAAAGTAGTAACAAAAGTAACTAGTAGTTACGCTAGATTGTATCAGGAACATACACTTTAAATAAAAATAGATAAGCAGCACACATAATAGCTACATCAGGATTAAAGAGTGGCAAGGAAAGACATTTTTTTGCACACTGACTAATGAGTTGCAATCTAAGGATTGTAAACACAATGATAAACAAAGTATCTCCCTTGCCCCTTCCTCCCTATGGCAGGTCCCCGAGCCCCCCCCCCATCCTGAGGATCGAAGAATCTTAGCAATGGTGTGGGGAATGGCATGGGGAGGCTGCTGTGGGACAGGAGAAAATCATGCAGAGGGTACCTCCTTGGGACTGGTCTTTTCAAGCACCTGACATGCTTTTTATATCTTGCCGGGTGGAGAAATGTGGGTCAGGGGTTGCTTTAATTACCAGAACTAGGCAAAGAAAACAATTTTTACTTTATTTTAAGATTCACCAAGTATTCAGCATTAACTCATCTTCTAATGCAGAGCACAAAGAATTAAAAAGTATCAGTATTAAAATGTTGTTTAGAAGTACAGTCAGACCTCTGTATCCGCGGGGGTTCCAATCTTCCCTCCCTCGCGGATACGGAAATAGCTTTAGCTAAAGTGATACAGGGGTCACTTTAAAAAAGAAAGGTTAAAAGTAGCATTCTTTACCTTTTCGCTGGCAAACTGCTCTGTTTGCAGGACTGTAGAGAGCAAAATCACACTCCTACAGCCTCTTCCAGGTCGCTCAACTTTCCCCCTACCTTCTCCCAGGCTTGCCCCAATGCATTCTGGGGTGACCTTGGGAAAGGGAGGGGGAAAGTCAAATGACCCAGAAGAGGCTGTAGGAGCGTGATTTTGCTCTCTACAGCCCTGCAAACAGAGCGGTTTGCAAGCCAAAAGGCAAGGAATGCTATTTTACCTTTTTTCTTTTTTAAAGCGTTTTTAATGTGGATCCCCACACGTCCAGGATCCACAGCGAGGCTAATCTGCGGGTGCTGGACCCGCAGATAGCGAGGTCCGACTGTACTAGTTTTAGATAGCATTCAGAACTGGTCTTCCTCTGGAGCAAGAAGCTCTGAGCGCTACCTTTATTCTCCAACCTGGCCACTGACATCACATGATTTAAAATGGAAAAGCAAGTTTTAACACCAATTGCTTGAATGGCAGACAGTAGTTATATTTTGGCAAATCAACTATTTTACTGGGGATTTTCTCCTCCTACCCAGGCTCAACAAATAAAACTATATTTGTAAACATGTATGATCTCCTGTTCTAGCTAATTCTTGGGAACCCCCGTTTCAAATTTACCCAAAATAAGGTTCAGCAATCCATTCCATCCCAACCCAATGTAACACCCTCTAACACCTTTATCACCAATCTTTTCAGAAAGATTCTAAACTAGAGGATCTCAACCGCAGGTAAACGTACCACTGGTGGTACGCAAGGTGGGTGTTGGTGGTACCCGCAGACACCCACCTCGTGTCATGGAAGCCTCAGTGCAAACCTGCAAGTGCCAATAGGAGGCTCAGTTTGGCAGACAGAGCTCCAGCGCGTGGATTTCAAGTGCTGGAAAAAGCCCACCAACCCAGAAGTAACTGGCGATGATATCATCATCAGTTACTTCTGGTGGTACTCAGGGACATCCGCAGTGCGGTAAGTGGAATGCCGGGTTGGGGGGGTTGAGAACCCCTGCTCTAAACTGTATTAACATTGGACAAGGAAATCAAGCTTCTACTTTGACACCACAGCGTAAGTTTCAAATCAATGTGCACTTCTCCCTCACACTGACCATAGGCCCAATGAGGAGAAAAAAAAAAAGAAGTCAGCAAAGTGAAGAACCATTGTTGCCATCTCCAGAATAAAACCTTCAAAATAAATTAATGCCCATAATTCCATTGTTATGACATAGAACTATGAAAAATATATGACTGAGTTTTTTGCAAATTGGATACAGTATTCTCATATTCTAAAATGCAGACCAATTTTTTAAGCTACCAGTGTCTATCCTCCGGTGTCTTGTTATTTTTTTCCTGGGTCTCACATTTCTGAAATTTCTTCAACGAGAAACAGTCTATTTGCAGATGTTTCATGCTTGACATAGTAGGGATAAGAGGGACTGCACAAACCTTGTTCTTCCAAGTCTACAATACTGCCACATACCCTTCAACATGCTTTTCACATTCACGGGCAGCCCAATCCTGTGTAAGGCGGCCTGCCGTCCACCCGATACCGTGCTCCGCCGCAGGCAGCCTGCAGCAGGCAGTCCACGACAGAAAGTCTACTCGGGGAAGGGGGATGTTCGTCCCCTTCCCCGAGTGTAATGGCAGCTGGGGCCGATAAGTGTTCCAGTCAGTTTTCCATGCTAACCTTGCTGGGATTGAAAGGGCTAGCATGTGCAATGAAACATTAACAGATTTGTAACGAAGCAGGCATTATGGGTTTTCTAGCCATGTTTATTATTTGAGAAATAAAAAACTAAAATCGTACTGTCTTAAGAGATTTCTCTCTCACGCACACACACTCTGGAGATGTGCGTAGAGGCGAAGATGAGTCTTTATTTCTCCTACCAACGTTTCATCCCACACGAGGGACCTTGTCAAGGTAATTCAGCATAACACTGCTGGATGACACTGAGAACATGGAGCTCTTGCTAGCATATACCAGTAAAAGCCATGGCAACCGTTAACTGACAACGGAATCATCAACCTCTGCTCTATTCCTCCTAGGCTGCAAATATGCTCTTTTCAGGATAGGTAGCCAGATTTTATTGGCAAATGACAGCTCTTGCTGTCTATTCAGAAGACTTGCAGGTTTCCTTTGGGAGATTGAAATAGCCTCCAGATTTAGTCTTCGTTTTAGACTGGCTTCAACAACGAACGGACCTGCTCAAAAGCAATTTGGTGGCAAATTTGCTGCAAATTAACAAGTTAAAAAGAAAAACTATATCCCTAAGCCGGGAGAGAATAATGAAAAAGAGGAGGAAGCTGACAACGAGAAACGATGGTTATCATTGCCTTTCCTACAAGGAACCACGGACAAAATAGCGAGAGTGATGAGAAAATATGGGATCAGGACTTTATTTGCTCCTACAACTAAGATAGAGCAAATACTAAGAAATCCCAAAGATCAAAGACCTACGTTAATGAACCCAGGAGTCTATGAAATAAAATGCGGTTGTGGTCGTGCTTACATTGGAAATACAATGAGACCTATTAAAGTAAGAGTACAAGAACACCAGAGAGCGGTAAAATTGTCACAAGGAGAAAAATCTGCTGTGGCAGTGCACGCCCTGGAATCTGGCCACCAAATTGCTTTTGAGCAGGGCCGTTCGTTGTTTTCGGAAGCCAGTCTAAAACGAAGACTAAATCTGGCTACCTATCCTGAAAAGAGCATATTTGCAGCCTAGGAGGAATAGAGCAGAGGTTGATGATTCCGTTGTCAGTTAACGGTTGCCATGGCTTTTACTGGTATATGCTAGCAAGAGCTCCATGTTCTCAGTGTCATCCAGCAGTGTTATGCTGAATTACCTTGACAAGGTCCCTCGTGTGGGATGAAACGTTGGTAGGAGAAATAAAGACTCATCTTCGCCTCTACGCACATCTCCAGAGTGTGTGTGTGTGAGAGAGAAATCTCTTAAGAAGACAGTACGATTTTAGTTTTTTATTTCTCAAATAATAAACATGGCTAGAAAACCCATAATGCCTGCTTCGTTACAAATTGTACCAAGCCATGAAAGTTTCCATACTACAGATAACAGATTAACACAAGACAAGAACAACAACATCGTAGCCTATGAATAGGCATTACAAATGTAGACCTACAAAAAAATAAATTGCAGTTTATAGGTGACTTACCTTTTTTGTTATATTTTTGTTTGGGATCCAAAGGACATTTGTAGGGGAAGAGAAGGATAGAGTGCAAGCGAGAAAGCAAAGGCCTTTGGTTCCTGCACCCTCACCGGTCCATCTGTATTGCAGTGCTTTCACTTAGGTTTCACTCTCCTGCGTTCCGATCTGATAAAATGGAAGCTACACAGCTCTGCACTCTCCGCACACGCCCGGGATGCGCCGGAATTCGTGCAGTGGAGATCAGCCTGAAGTGACCATGTAATGTACATGGAAATACTGGTGTTAGTTCTACAAATTATATTGAGGATCATTTATTTCTATTTCACCAGGATGGTGACATGGATCATGCCATCATCAAAGAGCAACATTAAAAGACTGTGCCCTAAATCTGTAATTAACAGATCACTGAACAAGGCATATTTATACTTGAACTAGTTCAAGAGCAATTTATAAATGGTTTATAAATCATACTACAAATGAACCAACAACAAACATGGTGTTGTTTCAAAGCATCATACAACCCAGGGGTACATTTAAAGATAACCCCAACTAGGACAGGAAGCAGTTTCTCTCTCTAGCTGTGTCCTTATCTAATGTTTCATAAACAGAAATGCATCAATAGAAAATCACAAAAATATGTCTTGCTTTTAAGCTTATTTAAAATATAGCAAGACTGGAAGAAAGAGCAGGAGAGGAACAATCAGAAAAGCTAAGAAGAAAATGTGTATTTGAGCAAGACATATTTCAAGGCTGTCATAAAATGGTAACTATTATCCTGTGTCTAGTGAAAATTAACAAGAGATAATTAAGGTTAAACATCAGCAGAAGTAGTTTTAAAAATCAGTAAGGCAGTTGAACTAGAACTGTAAGCTAGTTGCTAGGAAAGGTTAAAAACAGAGTTTTAGATTCTCTTGTCATTCTGCTTGGTGGGGGAGTCAGAATAATGCTAACGCGATACTGTGGTTACTTTTACCAGTTTGGAACCACGAAGTGCTCTCTCTCACTGAGTGACAGATGACAAAGGACAACAGAAATCCAAATGCAATGGAGGAATGAACGGCTGTCATAATGTCCAGGCAGAATTCTAAAAGTCAAGCCACATAAACATAAAAAGTAAATGTAGCTTTTATAAGACTGAACTACTGCTGAGATGTCATCACAGGAAACTATTCCAGCAAAAGAAATCGTTGTAGGATACACAAAGTCCGGCCATAGCAGAAACACAGAGTACGTCAGGTTGAAAAATTCCTAGAAAGATTCAGTTGGAGACAGGTAAGTGATGCTGCTGATGCCAGTTTTCTCTACACTTTACAAGAACTAAGTTGGGGGGGGGGGAATCAGTTAAAAATATAGCATTACATATACACACATCCCCTGCTATCCATACATTTGCTGTACAGATGTTCAAGATTAATACCATATTTCTATTCCGTACCAAAATTTTTGGTTATATAGTCTAGGAAGATGCATCCAGTCCTTGTGAACAGAGATTAAAAAATTGCACCAAGCAGCTGTGAGAGACATGTCGCCTGATGGGCAGTGCATACCCATGCTGAGTTTCATGCTGTCTTTCACAGCAAGAGCATTACGAAAAAGTGTGTGCTTTTGCTCCCTTTTACCTGTTACTGGTCAGTAGCATTTAAATGTCTAAACAGTCTTCCACTTAAGGATGATAAAATGTTTATATCGGGATTAGAAGCCATGAGCTAAAAGTTTTTATTACACTATAAGATGTTTAGAAGCATAATACAGATATTAGTTTGAACAACGTTTCGATCGTCTTTACAATCCTCATCAGGTTCTAGGTGATTAGTAAATTTATTAACAATTTGAACCCTTGCGGTCTTATATGTTGACGCTTTCCCTTTAAGCTGATATTCTTTCCGGCATGAACTCCAGTTAACCGACTGCCATGCGTCCGTTTTAAATTGCAGTTTGCTTCTATCAACAGCTACCATCTTGCCGAGTTCGTTGCACCTAGAACCTGATGAGGATCGTAAAAAGACATTTGAAACGTTGTTCAAACTAATATCTGTATTATTCTTCTAAACATCTTCCACTTCTTACTCTCTTCCCCTAACACCATCGCCCCTCCTCTTCTATTAGGAATTTAGGATGATCTTGGAATTTCTTTGAAATGAAAGAGAAATTTTCCCATTAAAATTAATGTACACATCCAGATTTTTAAAGGGCCATTTTCAGGAATGAAATAGGTACAGATAACGAGGAATGCATGTATATTACAGAACAGCAGGAAGGAAGTTGTACAGTTATCAATTTTCAGCAAGAGCAGAACACACATTTTCAATTTATAGATAGAGCTGTTCAAAAGCTTAAGATCTCACAATAGTACTAAGTTAAATACTGCATGATCACTTGGATTTGAACTGCAAGTCCACATCATTATGTTTGCTTAATGCTTCAAGATTAGAAATCTGTGTTGACAGAATCTAATGTTTGCCTTGGACAATATTCTGTGTACCTTACTGAAATTGTTGAACAGATTTATCACCTCCACCTTCCTTAGCTACTCCAGTCCAACTAGTCAATTCTTCCAAATAACTGGGCTGACAAAACAATTGCATTTAGTTCAACACCATGGGCCATTTTAAAATCATGGAAGAGATGCCATTCATTTTACTTGCACTTTTACTTGCACTGTAGTTTCTAAGCATGTGGCATATTTAGTACTGTGTTTCAAACTTCTGTCTATAGCCAGAACTGTATTTAAAATAAAAGGTTCTGCCTCTGGCCTATACTTTGTCTAAATGTATGCTTCCCCAGCCTCCATTCCATAACGGTAAAGAGTTCTTGAAAGAAAGCAGATGTTTTCTCACATGCAAATCATGCTTCAAATCTGTAAGTCTCAGTAACTAGGACAAAAGCACCTTGCATAATGAAGACTTCCAACAAAAAACACTCTGCAGCGATTCCATACAAAACTAAACACAGAGGAAGCATGCCAGCCAGTGACCCTCATACTGCACATAAAACAACTTCATACTGAAAATAAATCAGCTTATTTAAAAAGTAGGGCAGGTTTCACATACACATTATTTTATTCCATTTTTAGTTTTTACATATGTTATTTAATACAGGTCAGAATATAAATATCCATAATTCATCAAATTATCAGAAAGGGTGGTTTTAAAGCCAACTATGTTTCAGCATTGGAAGTTCTACACTGGTAATTGGCATGACTAGAATGTGTAGTATTATGTGTAGCATGACTAGTATGTGTAGTTTAGTTTTTTGTTACAAAATGCTATAAATTTCCTTTGCAGCCCAATCCTATGCAGGTCTACTCAGAAGTAAAGTAGGTCTACTGGGAGAGTAACTCCCAGGACAGTATGCATAGGTATGCAGCTGGGCAGCCCAATCCTGACTAACTGATCCAGCTGGTGACCCAGGGCCACCCACTGGATCCTGACCACCGGCAGCAAACTTGCCGCCAGGTTGAAGATTTCCTCGGAGAAGGGGGACACTCATCCCCCGAGTGTAAAAGAAGGCCGCCTGGATCGGCCTCCTCGGATTTCCGCCAGCGATTTCGCTGGCAGAAGTAAGAGGAGGCCGTGTAAAGGCCCCGGTGCAGGTCAGGATACGGCTGAAGGCCGTCCCCCTCCCCCTCCCGGGCCAATGGTCACCCTCCCCCGCCTGGCAAGCACCCCCCCGCCCGGGCCGCTGGATCCTAACTTACCTGGGTCCAGTGTCAGCGGGGTCCTCCTGGTGCCAGAGCTGGGATGGCCAGCATTGCGCCAGCCTGCCCAGCTCTCGAGGAGGCACAAACATGCCTTACGGCATGTTTGCTACTCCTTCCAGCACTGGAACGCTCATTCCGGCACCGGCATTCACGTGAGGATTGCACCGTAAGTGATTTTACTCAAGTATTTTGTGTTTTTTAATCCAAAAATTGGATTACTGCCTATGAATATACAGGCATTTAAGAAATCAGCAAGAAGCAATACTATTTTAAACCAAGTTTATTTTATTATTTACCATCTTCTCTCAAGTACTTGTAAACCCATACTAAGAACACTAATCATGGAGAAATACTTACAAATCTATATAAACAAGCAAGAATTCTCAAATTTAACCGAAAGTACTAGCATTCTCTGCCTCCTACGTTTTCCACATACTGCCAGAATGCTAATTTCCATAATCTAGCATTCAAATTTGGAGGATACCTTGCCTTCCAAAAACATAAGACTGAAATGAAAAAAAATGCTAACCATAATTGCTGCTCCTTGTTTAGCCTCCAGACTACTGGAAATACTCCAATAATTACAAAAATGTAAACAGTGTTCAAAATAAGATTAGAACATTTAAATATTTCCTGCTCAAAAAGTACCATTACAGGGCAATCCCATAACATGTATGTAAACATGGTTTTAACTTTCTGACATCAAAAACATTCATCTGAGTTAGATGTACTGTATTCTATGTTTCAGTTCTAAGACCAGTGCACTCTAAAAATAAATTTGATAGAGTCTAGCAGCTAGACCCATCTTAACTTTATATCTGAAGACAATAACTAATAGGTGCATTTCCACTGAGTTACCCATATACAGTACAGGTTGAGTATCCCTTATCTGGACTGCTTGGGACAGGAAGTTGTCTGGATTTTGGAATATTTGCATAAATATAATGAGATATCTTGGAGATGGGAGCCAAGCCATACATTCATTTATGTCTCATATACACTTTATACACAAAGCCTGAAGGTAATTTTATACAATACTGTTAATAATTTTGTGTTGCAGCATGCCTTGCACTATGCCAGCCAGGTGCTGCAAAATGTGTGTTTTTTTAAGTCATACCCCAAAAAGTGTCTGGATTTCGGATGTCTGGATAAGGGGTAATCAACTTGTAAGAGTTCAATAGTCCAGCACTCAGTTGTATATATCACTCCCAATAGTCTAGCATCAAAATGGATTTCAAACTGCCATCAAAGCAACATATACCCCATTTTGATTATCTATGCTTCTTCTTAAGAACTATGGCCTCTCTTATAAGATTGGTATGAAGGAAAACAGAATAAGTACTGTAAGGTACTTTCCAAGTTAAAACCTTCAAGAAAAGGTCCAGGCAGCCAGGGCTTGGCAATCACTCTGAGTTACTGAGGCTGCCTGAGCACCATCAGCAGGGCCTCAGCCTCTTCTATCTCACTCTTTAACCAGGCTCTGCTGGGAAGGGCAAGAAGAGCTACCCATGATCACTGCTAAGGGCTGCCTCAGCCACACAATTGCACAACAGCCTCCTTCCCACTCTCTCCACGCTGCCAGCTTATAGTACCTGCTGACAATCCGACACATCTGACAATATTCTGGGACCACCTAGATCCCAAAGGTGCCAAATTATCTAACCTTTGAATCTTCTACCCAAATTTCTGAAGAGCGACGCAGGACTTTTCTTCAGAAATTTATATTCAAGGACCATCGTCTATTAAAATGTGAAATAAACTCTGGTAAAGTTACAATTTCATGTGTCAATTGCACAGGTACCTAGGCCAATTTTTTTATTCAGTAAGTGGCACACCTATATAGCTTACTAATCTAATTTCTTAAAATTAGCATAAGTATACCTTATTACAAAGCATTATATATTTAATAGTTCAAGATTTTTCACATCTGGCATAAAAATTTAGATGTTATTTAAATAAAATATATTTTAGCTATAAATATATTTACAGGTTTGCATTCATTTAAAAGTAACTAGTTACAGCAATACCATGCACTTTTGTCTGGTTAGGGACCAGAGCATGGACGAAAGTAAAAAATGGATAAATGTCCATAGCCTTATTTAGTTTGCAAATTTATTTTGGCTGGCGAAAAATGTAAATAACTAATTATATAACAGTGCAAAATCTAAACAGAATGAATAACAAACATAGGAACGTCGACAAACGTCGTGGAAGGTTGGATGAAATTGGACGAAAGAGGAAAGCACGTGAATGAAATCTGAAATTTGGTTATAATTGAAAATGGCTGAAAGAGCGAAGTGATGAAACTCAAATGGATGGAAGTCAAGGTATTACTGTAGTAGAAAATGATTTAAATAACTTCTTATACAGCAACATATTAAACAAGTCACAATACAAGTTAAATATTTTCGTAGATTGTCATGACGTGACCAGATTATCAAATTAAAAATTCGCATGTTGCTGGGAAACTCCGTCGTATTCAAAAATAATTTATTTTAATAAATAAACTTTACAGATGTTAAAACATATCTTGACGTTTTGCACACGTACACTCGTGGCATCTTCAGAAATCCCCCATAACAGCATTTGTTATGAAATCACCACATAACAGAAGTAGGTTTTCTCTGTGCCAGGAGCAGGGGAGTGGCAGCAGGAAACAGGTTATCTTGCTGGCTGTGTGCTCCCTGAGGCATCTGGTGGGGCCGCTGTGTGATACAGGAAGCTGGACTAGATGGGCCTTTGGCCTGATCCAGCAGGGTTCTTCTTTTGTTCTTATGTTCTTAACAGCATTAAACCCTGGTCTTTAAAGTTGTCTTAAATGCTGTTATGGGGGATTTCTGAAGATGCCATGAGTGTGCGAAACATCAAGGTAAGTTTTAAAATCTGTAAAATTTATTTATTGAAATAAATTGTTTTTGAATACGATGGCGTTTCCCGGCAACATGCGAATTTTTAATTCGATAACAAGGCGTTTAATTTGATAATTAGTCTGAAAAAGTCTGAATCCCTCCATTACATGAATGCTAACTGTTCAGGGTCCAAGGATTTTGGTTGGTCTTAGAAGTCAGTCATTATTTTTGGTCACCCCAATCCCACAAAACATGCATATTTGGGAAGGGGTCAGCCTCCCACTTCACATCATCTGGAAAACATTTCAAAGCACACATCCCTTATTGCTTCTGAATCTCTTGCTCCATAACCAATTGCAAAGTGAAATAGCAACCTTGCCTCCACCCCCCCACCCCTGTCAAACTCCAAAGGTTCTCATCAGACCAGCAAAAGTGACTGCCTGATAATCCCTAAACTATCTGTACAAGTGATCTCTCCACACTCCATGTTCTCCTTAAGTGCCCATGAGAAAATTCATTATGACTAGGCTTACCATCCGTACCGGTTTTTCCGGGACAGTCCCGGGAATCGGCCACGATTCCCGGGTTTGTCCCGGCCCGGTTCCGGAGGGATCGCTGCCGCCGCCATCTTCTTTTTTTAAAAATTTACCCGGGCGCCGGCAGCATCTTGGATCATGAAATCTCGCGTGATCCAAGATGTCAGCACCCAAATCTCGTGAGGGCAAGATGGCGCGGCGGCGGTGAGCAGGTGTCATCCGCCCGCTCTCTCACCGGCACGGAGCCAGTGAGGGAGCGGGCGAACGACAGCCTGCTTGCCCGCGCGGCGCGAGTCTCTGGAGGCTCGCGCCGCGCGGGCAAGCAGGCTGTTCTTCGCCCGGTCTCCCAGCGGCTCCGTGTGGTGCCGCTGGGAGACCGGGCCAGCCTGCTTGCCCGCGCGGCGCGAGCCTCTGGAGCCATTATAAATCTATAACTTATTATAAACAAGGAAATCCATTTTTGAAATCAAGGTATCAATTCAAAATCTCAGCCAATACAGCTATGAGCTCAATATGCAGACAGAGTCAACTAGACTAGAACCATTCATTGCTACAAAAACAAAATTACCATCTCTTGCCCTTTCCATTTAGAAGACCCAGGCTACAGTGCTACATGCACTTTACTGTGAGTAAGACCAATTGAACGAAGTGGGACTTACTTCTGAGTAAACATGCTCAGGCCTTCACTGTAGGCGTCCTTGCACAAGATTTTGGTGCTAGTTTTCTGCGTCAGTCTCAAAGGGATTACATTTCCTTTGCATATTAAGTCCATTATTTTTGCCCCCCTGATACATCTGCCTCCAAACCCAAAAACATTTCAAAGCAGTTCTCCACATTCCCAGAACATAAGGGAAGCTTGCATCCCATTAAGGGGTATTTAAATAGACTCACCCAAACCATGAGTCTGAGAGGGAGTGACTTGTCTAAGGACATCTGGTGAGAATTTATGGAGGAGGCAAGACTTGAACCAAGGAAGCCCTGACTTGCAGCTCAGTCTCTTAGCCACCACATTACATCAGCTCTCTGGTGCTCTCTAGTATAAAAGCAAACATCCCTATGCAAAACTGGATAGATACCATACCCCAGAAGGCGCCTTGCTTGAAGTTTGACACACACCTCAAGTCTTATTACAGATAAACTTAGATGTTAATTTGGCACAGTACGTGTTGAATTGCAATACAGAACTACATACCAAAATGAGAAGAATGAGTAAAGTTTTCTTAACCTTTCCATTATTTTCTGGCCTTAAGAACAAGGCTGGAGTCACAAGTTCAGACCAGCTAGAAAAATTACCTTGCAAACCTCTCAAGAAATTTCACTACTCTTATGGAGTTAGTGCATATTTGCTACTGCTTTTGCCTTGTTTCTTTAAACTGTAACGCGATATGTTTGAACCAGGTACTACTGGTTTCCTATTGGGCCTTAAAATAATTGCATAATTACAGAGAATCCCCTTCCTGATTTGGAGTACAAAAAGACCCATAGCTTGCAACAGTCAAAACATATTTTCTACTTGTAAAACAAGATACCTTCTATATATCACAGGAACAGATCAAATTTCTCCCCCTTTCTACAGTATATCCATGTTTAGGTTGCAAAACGTTAAGAATCAACTGGCACTCATCTGCTGCCCCAAAGCTCCAGTGTCAGCACAGAAAAATATTGTCAGCAGTCCAGATTGAAAAGGTGCACTTTTATTAATGCACATTTTCAACCATCAAACTGAAAAATTCAAAAGGTTCTCTCTCCCTATAGCCTACCATTATATATTTACAATATATTTTCCTTGCTACTGCAAGGATGCCTCTCTGAAACATGTCCCTTTTCTTTGGCAAGTCAGTGGCCTTTTGACTCTACTACAATTGAATAGTATTCAATCACAGCTAAAATGTCAGCCTCTCTCCATTAACCCCTTCTGAGCTATATCAAAGTGTTACAATTCATGAGAGCAGGCTACTCAGAGAAGCCATTTCCAGTTATCCAAGAATTTTTATCACATGGTAGACTCTAAAGCATACACAATGTTTTTTTTTACAAGAAGCAATATTCCAATTACATTTCACAAAGATGTTGAGTTTAATGCAATACTATCCACCCAAGCCTCAAGACAGGCAGGTTTAACAGGCAAGTACTAACTATAACATGCATGTTACACATTACATCCTCCCAAAACCCAACTAAACATATCAAACATAGTGAACTTCAACAATGAGACACATTATGAATCACTCTAACGTTTCAGTTTTTAGTAACATTACACTACTCCTGTTAAAGAATTCAAGCATCAGAGTAATGAGCAAGCTTTCAGGTTCACCAGAACATTTTCCCATTTGTCTTTTTTTAAGAGAGAAGGTAGAAGAAATTAGATGGAAAAGTGTTTAACATTCTTAAAGAGGAAATGCTTTGCAGACTTAATTAGGTTAGACCAGGGGGTCTCAAAGTGGTGGGTAACGACCTACCACTTTTTCCAGAAGTGAGTAAAATCACTTTAAGGGGGTGGCCTGCTTCAACATCGCACCCGCCTCGACCCAAAAATGTTTTTTTCAACATACCTGGCTGCCCTGCCAGCTCCCCGAAGGGTCTGGGGAGGGGGTGGCGATTGCGTTCCGAAGCCTACTTCTGGTTAGCCGAAAACCAGAAGTGGGCTTCCAAACACAATCACCGCTGTTTAGAGCGTTTGGGAGGTCTGTGGAAGCGGCAGCAGCCCCGCCCGCCCCCAGACCCTTCAGGGAGCTGGCAGGATAACCAGGTACGTTGAAAACAAACATTTTGGGGTCAGGCGTGATCCTGGAGTGCTGCCTCAGACATCGCCCCACCCCCGCAAAGACAGGGGAGTAAACTCCCCTGAAGGACTTTGAGAAACGCTGGGTTAGAAGATCTCAGTCTACAGAAAGATTTACTAAGCTGAAGCAGCAACATCTGTTTTCCATTTGAAAACACAGTATATCACCCAACTGCTATTCACTGTATATCACCCAACTGCTATTCAGATCCATCTCTAATACTAATTTAATGTCCCTTGTAAGAGAACAGATGAAACACACAGTAGTTATATTAAAAGTTGGCAATTAACTAGTAAACCATCTGAAATTGGAGAGTTAAAGCACTGTTTACTACTTAATCAGCTTAGAGAAATTCTATGCATGTTTACTTGGAAGCAGGTCACACTGTTCAACATCGCAATCCTGCCTAAGGATCCGGCGGGCCAGATCCTATCCCCATTCTGGGACCGGCCGGGAGGTCTACACGGGGGAAGGGGATGTCCCCCGGTGTAACGCAGGGAGGACCCAATGGGCCTCCTCGGATTTCCGCCAGCTATTTAGCTGGCACAAGTTCGAGAAGGCAATGTAAAGGCCGCGCCGGCCCACGAAGGAGACAGAGATATGGCGGCCGCCATCCCCGCCCCCCCAAGCCAGCTCGGCCAATAGCCCCCCTCCCTCGCTGCCCAGACCGCATATTCACAGCAATTTGTAAGAGAGGGAGTGAAGAGAATTGGTTGAGAAGAAGAAAGCGACAGAGAAAGAGAGAGGAAGAAAGAGCTTTCAACTGGAACAGCCATAGACAAACTAGAAAGCTATCAGGGACTTTCAATCCCAGATTGAAACAGAGACTACAACCCTGGCCACAAGGGTGAACTGAAGATGCATAGCCTCTCAGTTGCAGCAACTGAAGTTGCTGCAACTGAGAGACTATGCATTAACTGATTGCTGTATTTGTTAGTTCAACTTATTTCATTCAAAGAATGTTGTATTTATCTAATAAGTTAATGTTTGTTAATTATTTAATAACTAGCAGTACCACTGAACATGTCATACATTTCAGGACTTGAAAAAAAAGCCAGTCAAGTTCATTCAATTGCAGCTACCTCTTCAATTGCACAAGGAGTTGAACTTCGAGTTGAACTTCTTACCTGATTATCTGAGTCTTTATATTGCTCTATACGTGCTATATTTCCAGATACTACCTTTCAACTCATAACACATCAAGTTTCATTAAGATGACAATATTACCGCACACACAAGAAATACATTTATTAAAACAAGCAAAATCAAGGTGTTCATACATAGATTTCCTTTAATCAAATTGCATTTGAAGCTGAACAATTGATGTAATGAACCAAACTGATATGTGAAAGTGTTCAAACGCACATAACCATGTCAGGCATATCCATCTGAAGTTATCAGTACACATTACTGCTGCGCACCCCCATATCCACTGCTGCTCAAATAGCAGCCCATGCTCCAACAGAATCAGCATAGATGAAGAGTGGCTGTTGCTTGAACATCAGACACTACTTCTCACCTCTTCCCACACTTCTGGTTTAGCACAACGGCATTGGAAACCATCTTAGAATGCCCTTTAAAACGGACACTAGACTTCACTCGGTAATTTTGTTGCTCTGCTCTTCAAAATCGTAGGGAAGGAGTTATCCTTTTTTCAACTCCTCTGAGAAACTGATTTGGTTCAAATAAAATATGTATTGTCTTCAGCCTGAAGCAGCAGCAAATAATGTTTTAACAGGGGTTGATCTAGCATTTCAGCTACCTATGCTCCAAACCCAAACTAGGGCCTAGACCAGTGATGGCGAACCATTTGGGCTGCGTGTGTCAAAGATTTTGAAAATGCCTAATTTGACTCTGTTGGTGTGTCGTCCCCCTGAACTTTTAATAGTACAGGGGGGCCGCTGTATCCGCGGGGGATACATTCCAGCCCCCACCATGGATAGCTGAAACCGTGGAAATGGGCGAACGCCCATTTCCGTGGTTTTCAGGACCCCCCCGACCCCCTGCAGGCCTGCGCGACCCCCCCCGCACCCTCCACAACCCCCCCCAAGCACTTTTAATGGAGAAACGTCCGTGTTTTTCTTCAAAAGTTACGAGGCTGTAGCTGCTTTGCAGGCCTGACCAACAAGACTTGGGTGATAGCTAGAGTCACCGAAGTCTTGTTGGTCAGGCCTGCAAAGCAGCTACAGCCTCGTAAATTTTGAAGAAAAACACGGAGGTTTCTCCAGCTAAAGGTAAGTGGGGGGCGGACGCAACTCCCCACACCTTCCACAGCCCCCCCAGCCCCAGGCACTTATGTTTAGAAGATAAACCTCTTTTTTTACTTCAAAAGTCCCTGCAAAGAAGCTGCAAACTCGGGACTTTTGAAGAAAAAAACTGAGGTTTCTCCTAAAAGTAAGTGCGGGGGGGGGGTTGTGGAGGGTGTGGGGGGGATTCCTCATCCGTGGATAACTGAAACCGTGGATGAGGAATCAGTGGATACGGGGGGCCCCCTGTACTTTGACTATTGCTACTTTCAATAGTAATTTTGAATTGAACTGAACTGAAAACTATAGAACACATTGCATTTTATTTAACATCAATTAGTGACTTTTTTGTTGCTGAGTTTTTCTAGAGAATAATTTGAAAGAGTTCTGCCAAAATCCCTGCCCTAAATGTTCAAGACAAGCCTGTAAAACTTTTGCGAAAATGTAAGGTGTGTCGGGGCCCTGGGGGAAACGCTGGCGTATCACCCAAAATGACCTCACGTGTGGCCTGTGACACGTGTGTCATAGGTTCGCCATCATGGGCCTAGACTACCATCACTTCCCTGGCCACTGGTGCAACTTCAGGAGGGTGGGGAAAATACTCAGGTCCATTATCATCAATGGAAGTTTGCTTTTATCAACTAGCACGCAACTTTTTGGCACAATCCAGAAAAAGCCCAAAACCTATTGAGAGCAATACACCTCATATACAATTAAGGTCATTGTATTTCAATGGAAGTTAAGGATTCTTGTTTTTTTCTTGTATTTTACCCTTTTGGTATCACGCATATTGAATTTCAGAGTAAAACCAACTACAACTCAGCTGAAACATGAACAATTACATGAACAACTTTCTCTGTATGACTAATTTGGTGCACCATTTGATTTAACAAGCCAGCAGAACAAGAGAAAATGTACATATCTGACTACTTCTCAGCTATAAGCTCAACTACACAAGGTCCATTCATTGCTACCTACAGACAATACAATCTTAGAATTTGGTTTGATTAAAAATGTTTAACATTTGGAACTTTGAAAGACCATTCTCACTCATGATCTCAAGAAGTGTGGGAAATAACTTTCCTCAGCCAATAAGCTACAAGAAAGCTGTTCAAAGATTACCTGTCTAGAACCACAGAGATTCATCAGTATTTGATTTGTCAATAGCTAACACTTCTATCACATTAAGAAGTTTGAGGCTCTTTAGTAATAAGGCTGTATATAGGAAAAGAAAAGCAGGTCTTCAAACTTGTCTAAACCTACCTCTCATCTCATCAGCCTATCCTGCCCCCGCTCCCCAAGCTGGGGTAGCAATGATTTCTAGGCTAGTCTAAGTAGCACCGACAACCATCTCCGCAAGTAATAAAACCTAGCATTACCGTACTGGTATGATCCACTAGTTTGTTTCTGCATCTCCCATAGTCACAACAAATCTTGCTCCAGGCTACACTTGTACAGGATGATCCAAGTTCAACTGACTTGGTTCAAACCAAAGTTATTGACAGGACAATCCAAGTACTGTACTGTCAAAGAGTTCCACAGAATATACAGTGTAACTGAAAGACCCAGTTTGATCGTGGTCAACAAAACAGAACTTCAGACGCTTACTACTCCAGCCACCTATTCCATCCAGAGAGCACAATATCCTAACTACTGTATCAGTTTCCACCAGGTCCAAACTTATACAGCGTCATCCCATCGCTCTGTACTATTATACAGTTGCCCCCTCCTGACTTTCCTACCGCCAACCCCTTCCTTCCACCTCAGGCGCCACTCTCCACGCCACCAGCCAGTACTTTCTCTTCTCCCACCTCCATCTAGTTCAACGTAGCATCCAAATCCCGCTCTCCTGACTAGCTATTTTAATTCCGTAACCTAGCCCCTCCAGGATCTGCGCTACCCCCAAATGGCCTCCCCTTTTCCGCCTCCCACCGCCATGGTGCTGTCCTACTGACGTTCTCGCCAATAAGGAGTCCCCGCCACCCATTCCCATTCCGCCATCCCAGTGACCCCCCCGTCTCTCTCACGCTGCGCCCCCCCCCTTTCCCGCCGCCACTACCGCCAATGGCACACAACCCCGGGGGGGGAGCGAGGACAGTACTGAAGTCCCTTTCGCTCAGCGCCGCCGCCCGGCCAAGACTGAGCAGGGAAAGAAGACAGGCCCCGTGCGGGGGCGGGCACATAGCGGCGGGCTCCGGGCCCAGAGAAGGCACTGGCGGGGCCGCGAAGGCGAGGCCGCCCCGCGGGGCCGCCGCCCTTCCATTGTCACCCGGGCCCCGCAACGAGAGAAAGGGCAGGAAGGGAAGAAGGGCCGCCACTCGGGAGGAGCCTCCGCCGCCTCGGGCGAGAAGCGCCCGCCTGCCCGCCCGCTCTGGCGCCCGCCCGCTGGCCCGGCCCGAGCGAGCTAGCGAGCGAGCTAGAGAGCGCGAGCGGGCCCGCTGCCCCCGCCCCTCGCTCGCGCCTCCATCTTGGATCTCAGCCTCGGAGCCCCCCTCCCTCCGCCCGCCCTGAGTCTCCTACCTCAGCTAGTCCAGCGCCCCCGGGAATCCTACGGTACCACGGGAGAAGGGTCCGGGCGGACCGGGGCCAAGCCGGGCCGGAACGAGCAGGCGGCGGTGCCGGGGGCCGCACCTCAGTAGAGCCGCAATCCTAAACCGCCATCTGGCGGCATTTCCTACCCGCCAATGGCGCAGCCTCCGCCACCGCCAGCCAGACTCAGCGCGCCTCCTGCCGGCCGCGTCTGCACACTACGCGAAATAGCCCCGCCCGTCGGTAAAGGCGCCCA
The DNA here is from genome assembly GCA_026170595.1 of Plestiodon gilberti rubricaudatus. Classification (NCBI taxonomy): domain Eukaryota; kingdom Metazoa; phylum Chordata; class Lepidosauria; order Squamata; family Scincidae; genus Plestiodon; species Plestiodon gilberti. Next base: position 43,301,096 of record JANXHW010000003.1, read on the forward strand.
AATCAGCTTTCGCGCGAAAATAGGCGCGCAAGCGCGATACTTTTCTGGCCCCGTGCACTCACCGTACACCTTTAATCTGCGCGCGCAGCTACGCGACCTCCAAACGGAAGTGGTCTACGTGACACTTCCGTTTTTACAGAGGTTGTTCGGTTGTCCCTTCGCCATCTTTCTGCGCGCTCTTGATCCGGGTGACGTGTATTCCAAACCTTCCCTTTATCGTACTATCGTTGTGCGCGACTCGTGTTGCCATACGCGAACAGCAGAGGGAGCTGAAACCTTAATGACAGCACAAGTGCTGTGTTTTGCCTTTTTAAAATATTTAGTAGAATCAGAAACACACTATTAAAATGTGCTTTACAATTCAGGAAACAGGAGACACAATTCATGAGTTCAAACAACAAAGGCTTAAGGAGGAATCTTTAACAAGTGCAAAAAGATCTGCATGGTATCATCTGTGTAATGAACTACAAACAGATGAACTACAATTATTAAGAGCCTACTTTTATGCAACTATAAAAACTTCCCGCATTAATTTCAAATAATGATGGAAAGATGCCGCCAGGTGGCTGTGCTAATGGGAACACAAAAGGGGAGGGGAATGCCTTTTGGGAATATTACTGCACACTCAGAAGACTGAGAAAAGTCTGAGAATGTAGCAGACCAATTGTGCCATGTTGTTGTTGTTGTTCAGTTGTTAAGTCGTGTCCGACCCTTCGTGATCCCATGAACCATATCCCGCCAGGCTAACCATCTCATCCTTTGCCTTCCCCTTCTCCTTTTGCCTTCAATCTTTCCCAGCATCAGAGTCTTCTCCAGAGAGTCCTCTCTTCCCATTAAGTGGCCAAAATATTTGAGTTTCAGCCTCAGTACCTGTCCTTCCAGGGAACAGTCAGGGTTGATTTCATTTAGGATTGGCTGATTTGATCTCCTAGCAGTCCAAGGGACTCTCAGGAGTCTTCTCCAGCACCACAGTTTGAAAGCATCTATTCTTCGGCGCTCAGCCTTCCTTATGGTCCAACTCTCGCAACCATTCATTGCTACTGGGAACACCATCACCCTGACTATACGAACTTTTGTTGGCATGGTGATATCTCTGCTTTTTATTATGCCATCTAAATTTGCCATAGCTTTCCTTCCAAGGAGTAAGCGTCTTTTAATTTAATGGCTGCTGTCTCTGTCTGCAGTGATCTTGGAACCCAAAAAAGTCCGTCCTGTCCGTCTTGGGGGGCCCTGCACGGCATAGCTCATGGCTTCATTGAGTTAAGCAAGCCCCTTCGCCACGACAAGGCAATGATCCATGAAGGAGATTGTGCCATATGTTCCATCAAATTCAGTATTCTGTTTTAAGAGTGCCTGGAAGGAGAAGGAGATAAAAGGGGACTTGGAGACTGCAGAGAAATTAAAT